>CM048755.1:752908800-753508800 GCA_026315105.1 Locusta migratoria | reverse complement strand
TTGTGTCGGATTATTTCTTTTAATCTAGATTATTCTCTGTCATTCCAGGAAGCAGTACAACTATCACGAGATATGATTCACCATGTTGTCATTTCACTACCATAGTCGTATCAGGAAAATGATTTTACTGCCAGCAATGTCTTTCTCGAGTGGTCCAACACTTTAGGAGAAAATCTTGTGCACACACTATGCAATGGCTTAATTACTTCTCCTACGACGTGATGTCGAGCATTGAAGTATTTATAGTGACGGAGACGAATGCAATGTTGCACAGATACATAAAGAAAATAAAAGTAATCCACTGAGTTACAGATCCATTGTATTGATATCGACATGTAGCAGGGCGTTTGAACAAATACTTTTTCCACCGTTATGAAATATCTAGTAAAATATCACGTATTATCATCAAACCGGCAAGGATTTCTAAATCTTTACTGTTTGAGACTTTGGCGATACTGTATTTGCATGAACTACTGAGTACTCTCGAACTAATTCCGTATTAATAGAGTGCCAAAACGATTTTTGGTATCTTCTGCCATAATCAACTTCGAACCATATAGCTTTCCTAAGGTGTATAGTCACAGTTGTGCGACTGGGATCGTGATGTCCTGTCTGCAAGGTAATAGTTTGCAGTAATTAACGAGGAGTCATCTCGTGAAAAGGACGTGGCGAGTGTAATTCTTCCAGCAAAGTGAAGTAGACGTCTCCTGTTTCGAATGTATATTCGAAATATTTATGAGCAATCAGAACATTGCTGTTAGATTTGAGGCAGTTAACCCGCGAGAACTCGCGGCTTTAAAAGTTACGCGATCGATCGCGTGCATAGCATTTTTCTGACAATCAAAGAACAGTTTATAATGTACTTAATATGGCTAAATAAATATTTCAAATTGTATTTATAAGAAAACACAAATATTTCACTATTTAAAATTGGTAAAATGCCGATTGTTTTAAAATTACAGTGACCAAAATGCTCACACGCGAGTCTTCGAGGGTTAATGCTGCCGACTACTAAACTCAGAAAAGCAAAGTCAATTGCGAAATGATTTTGAATTATATCTTCACGGCGCTAATGGCGACAATTGACCTTAACATCAATATGCATTTGGCTCTGAACATGATTTCGTCAGCGTTCTAGCTATCGATAAGCGAAACAAATTTGAAGGTTTCACATATAACGAAATTCCTGGAAGTTGCAATTAAAAACAATGTTAACTGTGACTAACACATGTTTTGGCTAAGGTGAAACAAAAGGTCTGTTATTGACACTACCATTAGAAGATTTAAATGTCTCCTAAGGAGACTGCCAATCCTACAATTATTCCACCTCTTATGCAGTACTGCTGAGCACTGTGCGATTATTACCTGACGGGATAGAGGGAGGACGTCTAAAAAGTTGAAAGAATATATCAGATTATAACTCGCACATACGCTATTTGGCACTTGTATTTATTATTATTTCAAGCTTCGCATAAGCTTTGAACAGTCTGGAAACTGAAGCGATTCTATGAACCCATTACGATAGGCTTCACTGTGAATAACAGAACAATCGTGTAAATGAAGGGCCCCAGCAGAAGGTAATTTCCGTTGTGTAGCACTTATTATTTCAGACACATTGAGAATACTTTATAAGTGCACACAACGTGAATGATATACTACATGTATACATTTGTGGTGCTGGCTGCAGTGGCCGAGTGGTCTGCGGTGGCCAGTCACAATCGGCACGGCCGCTACGGTCGGGGGCTCGAATCCCCCCTTGGGCATAGATGTTTGTGTCGTCTTTAGTATAAGGTAGCTTGTAAGTTTAGGGACTGATGACCCCGTAGTTAAGTCCCATAAGCTCTACAAATATTTAAACATTGAAGTTTAACAAACATTTGATACATTTGTGTTGTTGCCACCAGAACTGTTTAATTTTACAACATGCTTACATTTCTAAGCTGAATACATATTTCATTAGGTCTAGATCTAATGCAGAGTGCTGAAAAGAGAGAATAGTTTCCTGTGTTGTATGATTGCTATCTAGGTGAAACATTATGTGGTAGCTACGTTTATTATGACCCCATTCAATAACTTCGTTAAATATTTGAATGAAGTGTCAAAAGATAATGCAGCTGCTCATTTTATAACAAAATAGCTCTAGCTGTAGTATTTTATACTACACATTAGGCTAGGTTTGCAGAAAAGGGATCAGCCTGGCTTTGCGAGAGGGGCCTGTATTAGCCGTGTCTTGAGCACTACGGGCTGGCCGGTCAACCACAGCTGGTGCCAAGGCGAGGCTTGGCGGAAGCCAGCGAGCTGGCGGTCGCGGTGGCAGCCAACTGCCCCCAGCATGGCGCCCTCACATAAATACTGAATGTTTACTTCCTGGCATCATAGTACGAGCGGAAATCAGAAACACAAATCAGACTATGAAAGATCTCTTGGCAACTGACATAAAATATGTGTTTCTTTTTTCTTTAAGGTAACTTTAAATTAAAGTTTTTTTTAAATATACAGTTCCTTTATTATCCTATTTTTATTATTAATTTATATACCTAGAGACAGTTTTCTGTGACAATATGTGAAAGAGATTGTGTGAAAGGAAAAGTATTGAATTAAATTAAGTATGGAGGTCTGGGTTGGATTCCCGCCGGTGGCACAAGTTATAATTCAATGCTTCTCCATTCACTCAATATCCTATTTTATCGTTTCACTTATACAAAGCCTCCATGCAGAGTAATCAATTTAGATGGACACTGTCAAAGTAGTTTTTTGTTATTTCAAATAAGTCTCTCTCTTCCCTTACATCCATCAATACACCCTCTGCCCTTTACAAAATAAGGATACGATTTGTCTTTTATTTATGCATTGTTCTCTTCTGTTCTCTCTCTGTCGCCTCTCTTACATTATAACCTCAGATTCTCTTTTGAACTGTTCCCTCAAAACGCTATGATCAAATCTATTCGTTTCTGTTGACAGCATACCTTCTCTTTTAATTTATGGTATCTTTACTGTGTACCAGTCCTCTCTATGAGACCGTGTTCTTTCATATCTCATTGCCTATAATCCATTCTTCGTTCTGTGAAATACAGAGCACTGGTGTTTCGATTGACCTCCTCTGCTTTCATTCCAACTGCTACAAATGGTATACATTTCGCCGTTTTAGAATCCGTTTTCTAATGCATAAACGACTCTTTTTGCAACTTATATGATGGTTAATATTCCATTTATTATGGTAAGAGCTATGCTACAATTGAGCGCTGTGCAGAGTAGCTGCGCGGTCTAAGGCATCATGTCGTGGCTGCTGCTCGCGTTGGTGGTTCGAGTCCTCCCTCAGGCATGGGTGTGTGCATTGTCCTAAGATTAAGATAGTTTAAATAGTGTGTAAGCTTAGGGACTGATGACCTTAGCAGTTAAGTCCCATAAGATTTCACACACATTTTCGTACAAACTTGATCAAAATGAGACCATAGTTGAGTATGTATATAGCAACATGCCATATGCAATATCACCACGGAGAATGCTGAAACGTAGTATACTATCATATACAATGTTCAAATGTCTGTAAATCTATCGGACCAAACTGTGTGGTCATCAGTCTGTAGCTTACAAACTACTTAAACATAGGTAAACTAACCTATGGACAAACACACACACCCATGCCCCAGTGAGGACTCGAACCTCCACGGCGAGCAACCGCGCACTCCGCAGCGAGATGCTTTAAACCGCCCAGCTACTCCACCGCAGCTATGCAATGTTACTTAATTCAACATACTGTATATAATTTTTTATTGTAAGTCCTAATGGGCCAAACTGTTGACAGTTGTAACTCCGCGACAAGACGCCTCAGACTGCCCTGCCAAGAAATTACTGTTACGTAGACATATCGACGAACTATTTTACTTCTCGTACCATGTGTTCTGCAACCCATTTTGACAAGAACATTATACCACCACATCTGAAAATCGGTAGTTGGTCGGGCTAATGCTAGCTTGTAATGGCTAAGATATGGTTTGATTCCTGCTGGGGTAAGTTTGTAGCATCTCAAACATCCCCTTCTTCACCTCCAGTAGCTCCAAATAAAGAATTTAGGACTGTGGCGTGTTTAAAATCAACATTACACTGTCCTTTCGCTACTGACTAGAACAAAGTTGGATTAGTTTTCGTTGTTTCCCCAAAATGCCAAACCCCTCCAGGTATCTACAATCGGCGCGATCATAATTACTAGTGAACGAGAATGGGAAAGTTGTAACCTTATCGTCTGAGGTCAACTGTGACGATAGGCACGAGGTTGGAGTCCCAGGCAGCACAAAGTTATTTATTGCACTACTTCTAGTTGAACATGTGCACACCCCACTAATGGTGTGAAAATAGTAAATATTACATGTCTATGCGAATATATATAATACAATAGCGAATAGTCCCGGGTTTGAGTCCCTTCCAGGAAAGAAGTCAACTGTTGTAACGGAATCGATTGTTCTATGGCTGGAGTTGCTAGTGTGAACTATGTCATTGGTTACGAATGTGTATATATATTTATATATATATATATATAACAGCAATTAATTTATCCAAAATATGGAAAATTTAAATGTTATTGATCAGCTATGATGTGATCATAGATTCAAATATAATAAATATTCCTACTCTATTGCAATGTATCAGTTGTACCAAACAAAACAAAAATGTAAATGTGGAATTTAACTATTCTGTTTCCCCTCCAAAATAGTGACAAAGGAACGTTCTTAAATGAAAGACGATCTGCCCAAAATCAATTTATTATAATTAAACATTCAGATGACATTTCCTATCATGTACAGCAGATAATGGTATTCACACAATCTTTTACAAATGTTAAAACATTGAGACACAAAAAAATGACTGGCTGAGTCAAAGGTCGGAGGTTTTGCAAAACAGAATTCTATAGATTGGTTACACAGGGGCTTGAAATTATCGTTAGCTCTAAGCTCCCCAGAGTAAACAGGCAGATCTCAAAAGAATAAAATAAGGGACAGAATCCAACAAGTCTGATTCATATAACCCTCCAGCAAGTGCGTCACCTTACCCACACAGATGATCATTGACGGCAGCGTCTCAGGATCGCAGGCAGCAGGCGGTGGGAGCGGATAAGCTGAAATTTTTATCCGACCGTAATTGCTGCGACCTGTTAAGCAGGGTCGACGTGTAACTTAACACAGCGTCACTGGCGTCGGCGTCGCTAGGCAGTTTCTGTGCGATTCTATCACGCTAGTAGACTAATCAATATTTTGCATAGGTGACACAAAGGCCCACTTGGCACAAATCGATCAGTCACTTGCGTAATAAGATCTGTAAAAACAATGTCCGATTCGCAAAGCCGCGAATGCTCAAATAGAGACTTGTAGCAAAACGAAAAATAAACTTTGGCCCCTCACAGCGTAACCGCAGGACACTGTAACGTCCGCGAAGTAAACACAAGTTCTACAAGGTCCGAATCTTCGGAATAACACACAAGTCTAATCAGAGGAGCGCAGTTGACAAATTGTTTAGCTGTCATACTAAAATAATCTGCCGAATAAGGACGCGTTCTCTGCGGCTGCCAAGAGGCTCCGCTCACGCCACCAAAGCTTCCCGCGGATTACACCGTTCCCAGGGTGAATGCCCTGCAAGGAATTTCACACGACCTAAAAATGTTAACGTTGAGCTATATATACAGCCGCTGCAGCCAAACCCCTGGGGTGCCAGACGGGCAGAAAGCTTTCCTCTCAACCAAATCATTTGTCACACTAACTGTGTTCAAACTCTGCTGCTTTCTAGGAAGCTTTTTTTAGATAACGCCTAAGGGCAATACGTCTCCATAAACCGCCCGGGGCCCAGAGCACTCTGCTATTGTTCGGAAAATTCCTCTCTTGCGAAACGGCCGAATGACTGAAAAGGCAGTCCCTGCTATCGCCCACCGTTAACGGCGGGCCAGCATTGTAAAGCATTCCTCATACTCCGCCGCCTGTAGCCTCGGCGCCATACAGGTCAAGCCAGCCCCTTTCGTCCTTCCCCGAAGGCGAGCGAAAGTTGGTGGGAGGGGGAGACCCCCAAGAGCGTCTCTGCTCTGCGGCGGCCTGACCGTGCCCAACATGTAAAACCACTTTTTAGCAGCCAAGCTGCGCCAATAAACATTAAAATCCCGAAATTTTCATATAAACATATAATGTACTACAATCCCAGGAGCCCATCACCCCAGATGTGTCCCCAAAGGCACAGAAATCAAAATAAATAAAGATCTACAAAGAAAAATGTTACATATTTCAATAATTAGCGTAAAGAGAAAGATACAGTAACACAAGGTTAGTATGAAAAATAGACTAATTACAGCCCCCGTCTCACAACACCCCACACCTGTTGAAAATTTCGAGTGTGGTATCATAGCTTGAAAGTTGCTATGATAACAAAGCAGGAGAAATTCTATAAGTATATAGGGATAGCCAGTCGTCTGTATGTAAAATTAAAATTTAACATCCTAACAGATAAATATGTAAGAAATAATAATACAATCAATGACTTTCTTACTAATTTCATTCACACTAGGGCCCCAATCACTCTCCCTATCTTTTTAGTTGGGTCATCTTTTCGTTGGGGCTGATCTCTATGATCATTCCAAAACCCCAACCCCAAACAGAATCAAACTATCCCTTGTCTGAACATTCATACTATTAAGATGTCTGGGCCCTACCACATTCATGATTAATGACACAAAAACAACATTCATTCATCAAAAAGAAATAAAGAAACTTAAAATTCTAAATATTATTTAAAAAATTGATTTTAAGTAAACAAGAGACTCAGATTTAAATAAACAAAGTGCATGATATTCAGTTCTAGGCAATGAGTCAAGTGTTTAGAAACGTTGTAATTATTATTCTATTAATAAACAATGTTGAAAAAACAAACAAGTAAATAGGAAAGAAACATCCTAACCAATAAATGCAAAAAAAAAAAAAAAAAAAAAAAAAAAAAAAATGAAATAAAGAGAATAATATGCAATAGAATGACTTACAATTACTAACATATTATAGACAAACAAATAACATAGAATATCAAAATTGTGTTGAAAAGTATTATCACATTAAACAAAATAAAAAATGGCACTTTTGGGCAATGTTTTTCAGGACAGTGGTGTGTGCATAACAACTGTTAATGGGTCTTAATAGTGGTGTAGTGGGTGTGGGAGGAGCAACACTGGTAGTTGACGGTCACTCAGTGGATCACATAGACATCGAGGGCTCACAGTCCGTCGCTGTCGCCGTCCCTTCAGAGACAGCCGGTTCCGTCGTAAACACACCGAGACCGGGCCAGTGGGTCGCACCGAGGTGCACGACCCTTCCGTCAGACACCCCCCACAGCACAGGAATCGCCGGTGACGAAAGTGGCCCCAGGTGGCAGGACACACGGCGTCAGGCAGTCTGGGGCAGTAGCCCCCAGCTGATAGAGAACCAGTCTCCAGGCCAGCAGTAGGGGTGCGACCACTGCGTTCCCTCTGGGCGGCAGGCGCGAGTGACACGGTTGCCGGTTTAGAGTCCAAGCACAGCGGTGCGGTCCCGGACATAGCGCGGGCCTGACGCCGGCGATGGCGCGTCAGTGCGTCACCCCGTTTACACCACCACCACCAGCAGATATTTTATCAAGAATTATGTCTCTTCTTGCACATTACCAGCTGCCTGAAGTTGGCCCACATGTGCTGCGAGAATGTCTCTGGACAAACATTCACATATAAAACAGGGAATATAAAACAAATACAATACAAAATTATATAGATCCTATTAATTTTTTTTTCAAAAGTTCCTCTAAATAAAAACATTAAATCTTACGTTATTATGGTACCACTGTACCTTTATAAAAAATTGACATCTTAAATTGTTTTTAATTCTTTAGTAACAATTAAAAGAAACTCAATTATTAATATAATTGTTTAAATAATAGGGTTATGATATTATTATTATTAATAGTTCGTTAGTACATGCTTTAGTGTCCATGCAAACAAACATTATTTTGTTAATTACCAAACTTACTGAAGTGCATGCTCAAGGAAACTATCTATCGAGCTCGTACTACAGACATGCAAATGGAAAGTGTAGGAATCCTGGGTTATTGGGAACGTATACGTATTTGTTTATACTACCTGACCAGTTCCTTAAAAAAATTCTCTTGTGTCATTTTACTGCAGTCTTCTTTAGATTCTTCAGTTTTCTTCCCATCATGCTGTAATGGGCTTAAGAGTACAATGCAGTTCAGTCATTCTGAAACTGTAGATTAATGTTAGTGTACATGTTGTAAAAGTTTACCCTGAAAATAAACAATCATGGTTATAGCGAAGAAAAAATTTTGCCCTATCCAAGTGTAATCGACCTGAACGTAACTTCGCATCAATATTGTGGGAGCCACTATCGAACACAGCAAAAATATCGTGCAGTACACTACACGATACAAAAAATGTCAACACGCCATATGCGCGGACACCACGAAATCACAACGAAAAAGACGCGTAACCCCACACCCATGTCAAGGTTACGGATTCCAAAGACTGACTAGGAAAATCACTCGTGGATAGCCGTTCCATCAAGTCTTATTCACAACGAATTGCGCTCACAGACGTAACAAAAACACAGCGAAATCAAATACCCACAAAACAAACGGAGGAAAAAACATTACGTCAACGGCGAGAATTATCCATCCACTCTCGCAGAGTCGCTACACACAGACAGACTCAACCAACACAAGACAACATATACAATGGCATTCGCAGTCAGCAACGCTGACGCAGCCTAGAGATTAATAAATTACCTGGCAATTACAATTCAGATAAACAACGATAACACAGAACATGACGAAGAAGTTGGACAGCTGACGCCTCAGAAAAAGACAGAAATTAAATAACAAAAATCCGCCCTAAGGTGTTCAAGGAATCAAGTCGAGATAATCCAATCTCTATCACAAAACCAAATTACATTCTGACATACGACGATAAACAAACATAAGGAAAACCTGTAAATGTCAATTGATTACACACAACTTATTTCTAAAAACAAAAGGAACATATTAACAATCAGCAAATTAAAGTACAAACACAAACTTATATTCACACAGGAAATATATATCTACAGTACATACAAAAAACCAGAAGTCTATTCGATTTAATGTGGCAGACGTGGTGCAACCCCAGAATTACTGCTACCTTGGGCAGACGACCACTGCTGAACTTGTTGTGACTGCCAATTACCATTAATCTGGTTCTGGAACCGGGATGGGCCGTTATTTTGCCATTGTACATTGTTTTGGCCTTGTCCTGAACTATTATTATTGGAAAAGGATCGGTACTGCTGGCCGTCATTATCATTATTGCGCCAGTTTTCGTTGTTATGATTCCTATTTTTCCAATAGCTGCCGCTATTCCACCGGCGTTCCACGGTCGCCGTTGTTTCCTCAATAATTATTGCCTTCATTTTGTGGAGGATTTTCGTCCCTGTTACCTTGAGGACGCCTCCCGTGTCGGATTTCTACGTATTCTGCCTCTCTAAGCGCGGAAATAAATTGATCAAGAGTTCCGTCGCATTTTCCTATCATGCTCCCCTGGTATCCTTCAGGAAGCTTGGTAAAGCAGTGCTTCATAATTTCCTTGTCCGAATATGGATTATCAAGGACTCTGTTTTTCTTTATTAGTGAATCCAGAAACTTGACTGGGTTCTTAAAACCGGCGGACAACATGTCGCATCCTATAACAATTTCATCACGGATTCGCTCCTGCACTTGTGAAGGCCAATACGAAGCAAGAAACGTTTTCCTGAACTGCTCATACGACGTACAAGATTCCGCCACAGAGCGCATGTGTTCCGCCACGCTCCCTTGTAGATGGCCGCAAATGAATTCAAATTTATACTGCAGTGGCCACTCTGGCGGGAGTATTCTATCAAACTGTGCAATGAATGACTTCGGGTGCAGTACATTCTTCGATTCACGATAGATCTGAAAATTCTCTACAGACAGGAAGTGATTCAGATCGAATGGCTTATATGCTGTGGCTCCACCGCCGTATTGCGGGAGCCCTTCCGTTCTCATGCTCTGCTGATTATTGCCAGCTGGAGCATATCTCTCAGAAACAGCTGATCCGTGTATATAGGAGCCTGTCCAACGTAGACGACAGCAATTATCATCTGCCTCGGATCGTGTGTGTACACTGTGTGAAATTTCCCCCCGAGTGTTTGATTCCTCTATGACTGGCGAATGGTGATGGAAGACATGAGTTCTTTCGTCCTGTCGCGGTTGTGTGGGTCCATCTATTTCGCGTGGTACAAGATCCGCACTTTCTCCCGCATTTCCCGTACTTCTGGCCGCTGTCGACAATGTCGCAATTTTCTCAACATCGCCGCGAGTTTTGATTATATTGCGACTCAATTTCTTCTGTTGTGAAGAAATGTTAGCTTGTGCCTCTTTGATTTCCGCTATTTCTGTATGCTGATTTGTAATCTCAGCGATCGCTTTTGAATTTTCTGTGATTTTTTCTGTTGTCTGCTTCAGAATTTCCTTTCCTTGTTCACGTAATGTGGCAACTACTTTCTTGACATTAGCGATATCAACCCGCGACTTTACTGCAACTCTTTTGGCCAATTAGGCCGTCTTTCTTGCACCAGCTGCTTGTAGCGAGCAATTCTGGCGTCTTTCTTTGCCTCTATTGCAGTGTCCTTTGTTTCAGTCGCTGTTTTACCAATAGAAACAAGTTCTTGCCTGACTACCGATAATTCCTCTTTGAGTTCACCCACACGGGCATCGATAACTCTCCCTAATTCGTCGGCATTTTCACTAACACGAGCCTCTATAACTCTTTCTAGTTTTTGTATTTCTTTCTTGTTTATCATGAATTATATATCTCATCAAATCCCCCAGTTGAATATCCTCATAATTTCCAGCTGGCGTGGACGACCTTGATACTGTTGGCTTGCGGCTTTGCACTTTTGTATAAGAAGTTCCCTCATCACTATGAGCATACATTTTGCTCTTATTGTGAAGGAATTTCAACCTCACCTTCACTTGAGTTGTTTACTGAACTCTGCCTATTTAATATTTTTCTAGAAGCCTTTCTTGAAACTTTACTAAAGTCGCGTTTTCTACATGATTCACGACGACTAGAAAAGTCAGAATCATCTGAATAGCGCTCCGTGTCACTCATTGTGGCACTGTTTACTGAAACACCAGTAATTTCTAAAAGCCTAGCCCTACTTCTAGTAATCGTCAATTTTTAACACACAAATTTACCTACTTTTGTATGCAAGTCTCTACCCGGCATACAACGTATTGGCCTAAGTATTTGAGATTAAAACACATCAAAATGTCCGTGACAATAATACATTTCGTACGCGAATAACTTAAAAACACGTACATAAATATTTGCCCACCAAATGACACAAGCAAAACCACGCCGTCAATGTCAACGCCGTAGAAACAACGCCGTTGTGTGGCGCAAAATCCACATTACATGAACGCTGCAAAGGAACACTTGATGACGCGTTGCGCACATGAAAATATCTAAATACTAACTACAAATAAGGGGTTTGGCCTGCCTGCAACTGAAAAACATATGACCACATCACAGAATCTCCTAACATTCGATAATCCAATGGCAGGAGTCGCCAAGTGTAACGAAGTCGATTGTTCTATGGCTGGAGTTGCTAGTGTGAACTATGTCCTTGGTTAGGATATATATATATATATATATATATATATAGGACAGCAATTAATTATCTTGGGTCGCCACCATATTTATCCAAAATATGGAAAATTAAAATGTTATTGATCAGCTATGATGTGATCATAGATTCAAACATAATAAATATTCCTACTCTATTGCAATGTATCAGTTGTACCAAACAAAACAAAAATGTAAATGTGGAATTTAACTATTCTGTTTCCCCTCCAAAATAGTGACAAAGGAACGTTCTTAAATGAAAGACGATCTGCCCAAAATCAATTTATTATAATTAAACATTCAGATGACATTTCCTATCATGTACAACAGATAATGGTATTCACACAATCTTTTACAAATGTTAAAACATTGAGACACAAAAAAATGACTGGCTGAGTCAAAGGTCGGAGGTTTTGCAAAACAGAATGCTATAGATTGGTTACACAGGGGCTTGAAATTATCGTTAGCTCTAAGCTCCCCAGAGTAAACAGGCAGATCTCAAAAGAATAAAATAAGGGACAGAATCCAACAAGTCTGATTCATATAACCCTCCAGCAAGTGCGTCACCTTACCCACACAGATGATCATTGACGGCAGCGTCTCAGGATCGCAGGCAGCAGGCGGTGGGAGCGGATAAGCTGAAATTTTTATCCGACCGTAATTGCTGCGACCTGTTAAGCAGGGTTGACATGTAACTTAACACAGCGTCACTGGCGTCGGCGTCGCTAGGCAGTTTCTGTGCGATTCTATCACGCTAGTAGACTAATCAATATTTTGCATAGGTGACACAAAGGCCCACTTGGCACAAATCGATCAGTCACTTGCGTAATAAGATCTGTAAAAACAATGTCCGATTCGCAAAGCCGCGAATGCTCAAATAGAGACTTGTAGCAAAACGAAAAATAAACTTTGGCCCCTCACAGCGTAACCGCAGGACACTGTAACGTCCGCGAAGTAAACACAAGTTCTACAAGGTCCGAATCTTCGGAATAACACACAAGTCTAATCAGAGGAGCGCAGTTGACAAATTGTTTAGCTGTCATACTAAAATAATCTGCCGAATAAGGACGCGTTCTCTGCGGCTGCCAAGAGGCTCCGCTCACGCCACCAAAGCTTCCCGCGGATTACACCGTTCCCAGGGTGAATGCCCTGCAAGGAATTTCACACGACCTAAAAATGTTAACGTTGAGCTATATATACAGCCGCTGCAGCCAAACCCCTGGGGTGCCAGACGGGCAGAAAGCTTTCCTCTCAACCTAATCATTTGTCACACTAACTGTGTTCAAACTCTGCTGCTTTCTAGGAAGCTTTTTTTAGATAACGCCTAAGGGCAATACGTCTCCATAAACCGCCCGGGGCCCAGAGCACTCTGCTACTGTTCGGAAAATTCCTCTCTTGCGAAACGGCCGAATGACTGAAAAGGCAGTCCCTGCTATCGCCCACTGTTAACCGCGGGCCAGCATTGTAGAGCATTCCTCATACTCCGCCGCCTGTAGCCTCGGCGCCATACAGGTCAAGCCAGCCCCTTTCGTCCTTCCCCGAAGGCGAGCGAAAGTTGGTGGGAGGGGGAGACCCCCAAGAGCGTCTCTGCTCTGCGGCGGCCTGACCGTGCCCAACATGTAAAACCACTTTTTAGCAGCCAAGCTGCGCCAATAAACATTAAAATCCCGAAATTTTCATATAAACATATAATGTACTACAATCCCAGGAGCCCATCACCCCAGATGTGTCCCCAAAGGCACAGAAATCAAAATAAATAAAGATCTACAAAGAAAAATGTTACATATTTCAATAATTAGCGTAAAGAGAAAGATACAGTAACACAAGGTTAGTATGAAAAATAGACTAATTACAGCCCCTGTCTCATACTGTACTGTCGTTTCAAGTTCATATATAGTGCTATTTGCGAATTCATTTAATGTCTGACATATGATCGTGCTTAGCTAACGATTCATATAAGTACTGCCTTCTATTCAACAATTTTATGATGTTTGACACCTGTGAGTTGCACTGTATTGTAAACCTTTGGTGGTTGCCTCTCAGCGACAATTCCTGGTGCAATGCTAAATTTAACCATACATTTCTGTGCTCGCACATTGGCTTTGTAAACCGATACTAATAAAAACGTCAATGTTTACTTCTCTTTATCCCTAATCGAGTCTCGAGTAGAAACGCAAGATCAAATTTTTTGTTGTTGTTCAAATGCAGAGCACAAACAAAAACTCATCATGTCATTGAATGAGTTTGATAAGGTACCGATTTGTTACTTATTTTAATGAAATTGAATTTATGTTGCTGCCTCTTCTCTAATAAATTGTATTCCAATATTTGTTGTATGACGGTATTGGATTACATGTGGACTGAGCCATAAGAAGGAATATTCTCTACTGCTTCTTTGGTACACATTGTGTATACTCGAACGACTGTACTCCACAGGGGTTAGGTGATTAGAGGACCTGCAACACAGCTATGTTAGTTGGGTTGCATTCAGCAGTGATCCACTTTCTTTGGTGTCAAGTGTACCTGCATGTCAGCAACACCGTCTGAAGAGTAGGCCTCCGCGCTACCATGCCACGTCACGCAGAGTAGGTCGATCTATGCGATACGGTGGGCTGTGCCCCATCGGCCAGCCAGTGACCTAAGCGCTCTCGACCTACTCTGCGTGACGTAGCACGGCAGCGCAGTGGCCTTCTCTTCAGTCGGTGTTGGTGTCAGGCGCAATGTGTTGCTGTACACGCGACACCTGCTCCCTTAGATGCCCCATGGTCTACGAGAGGCGACACTGTAAGTAGAACAGACTGAGACAACTATGTATTTCCTTAGACACATTTACGATAGGTCCACACATACACCTGATGCCAAACTAGCCGCGGTGGAGTAGCCGAGCAGTCTAAGGTGCCTCGCTGCATAGTGCGTGGTTGCTCGCCGTCAGAGGTTTGAGTCCTCGCTAGGGCATGGGTGTGTGTGTGTTGTCCTTAGGTTAATTTACCTTAGTTTAAGTAGTTTGTAAGCTATGGACTGATGACCACGCAGTTTGGTCCGATAGATTTACAAACCTTTGAACATTTTTTATCTTAAACTAACTCTTAAGAGAACCGATTTATACACGTGCCTCACCATGACACACACTCACCGAGATTTATTGATCTGAACCATCAATACTATGATTTTCAATACTTCTATATTTGTGACATTTTGTTCACTAAACTAAAGATTTTTAAACACTTTATTTGCATCTGTGATACAATTTCCAGACACACAGGCTAAATCTAAGTACATCAGTGTTTTACACATGTAATACACTATTTATTAGTTGGATATTTTTGTTTTTACCTACTTTCGTCATCAGCCTATTTGCTGAAAATTAACCCAGATAGCGCGGAATTATTTATGGTTTAAGTTTTTTCTCAGAAACCATTAATTACTTTCTTATGATTGTACAAGAACTTTAAAAGTGATTTTTTTATCACAATCACGCCATTAGTTTTGCAATACAGCCCTTCTTTCTGGAATGAGGGCAAAATGCATGTTTTATAATTTTAATCGAATGAATCATTATTATTAAAATAAAATTTAAGATGAAATATATACATATAACTGTTTCAAAAATTGAAGAAAGTTCAAGAAACATAAACCCAACTACGAGGAATTCTTCAGTATCTTCTGTATGAAACTCAACTTTGCAGCTTTAGCCAACCACTTTGCAATAGACAGTACAAGCTAAAATTGATCTGCAATGGTAGCAGGCTATCCAAATAAATAAAATATGACACAGTGCACGAATTCTTACAGACAAGAATAAAAATATAAGCTGCCATTCTCGTCCTTCTGGAAGGAAGTCAGTGATCTGGACGAAGAGCACACTGTCTACGCATTTTCGAAGTTTCCATCGTTTACGCGTCTCGTTGCCATTTACACATTGTGCAACAATTTACAAATACCACATGCTAGTTATTAAGCACACATGTTAAACTAAGTATAGTTCATATATACATTAGTAGTATAATGACAGGGGTATCGCCCCACTGAGAATCGCCCGTCGACGATAGTGTCATCGATGCCAGGTATCCCCCACCACGCTCAGCCAGTTGCCGGACCGCAGATCGAAGGATGCTGCCACACTCGAACAATAGTGCACTTGAGGATGATTGACAGGTTACACGTATTTGCACTTAACACTCGCAAGTAAACAACACCCCCTTCCACCCCCCCCGGCGCCGGCGCCAGACAGGCGGCACCTCCGACAGGTCCAGACCTGTCCACCCCCGCCAAACTGACGCCACATTCCCCCACCCCCAGCCACGCACCTGGCCGACACGCCACCCCCGAGACGCTGGGTAACGTGCCCCGCCTCCGAAGGTAGCGATCTAATATTAATTTGCATATCAAATTAACTGCCGCCGCCACGAGTTCTGTACTTACGAACATTATTATGTGCAGGTTGCAATCCGCACTTACACAGTCTATTTATGTTTCGTAAATGTTCGGAGTTATGCCTTACAGTCTAATTATGCGATATCTGTTTGGAGTTAGGCCTTAAGTTGGAAAAAATGACACATACCGCACGTCGCACATCAATTTAATTGTAACAACCTTTTTTTTATCAGTAACAAGGGCAACTGCCTCCACAAGTAAGCACTTGCGTGAGCACAGCCCCCGCCCCCGCCCCCGCCCCCGCCCCCACTACCGCCCCCCACCTCCACCCCACCACAGCCCTAAAGATTACCGACCCGGTTTGGGACTCGAACCCACGACCCTAGATTTTTTTTACGAAGGTTATTACTTATAGACGTACACCAACATTGGAAGAAAAAAAGGAGTCAATTATTATTGTGTACTTTGGACAGTACAATTACCTGGAATAACACGAGAGTTTCGTAAACAAATTGACCCTGCCAGCAGCCAGACCATCCACCACAGCTCCCAATTATTGTTTTTAGACGTCTATACGTGTTAAGAGTAATTTGAGTACAGGTCAACCCCCATTGCGACCACAAACAGACAGTGTTCTCTCGGCAAGCTGCATAAAACATTTCTATAAACATATGGTAAATGTTTAAACAGAAATATCATAACGTTTTATTATTTTAAGCATTCTCTCAAATGTCTTCGCACAGCCTACATATACAACAGCTGACAGACATGTTTAATAGTAGCTCACATTGGATAATAAATGGGTTGTATCGGTAACGAACGCCACTAACTTATGTATCCATCTTAACAAATACTTGTTCGATGTCCAGATTATTTACAAACAATTCTAACCTGAGCCAAACATTTGGTATATAGACAGATTGACCAGAAGGCAGAGCGCAGCACCGTACTATTCACTCTAATTAACTAACCGTTTTTCGCATCTATCTCGGTGTTCCGTGTCCGCGTTTTGCTAGCTGAGTGTGGAGCTGTGCTCCAAGAGGGACTCCGTTTTAGGAAGGTGGCGAGTACGGTTGGATGGGCTCACGTGTTCGGTTTTGTGTATTGTAGACTTCGGTAATTTTTCACCTATTACAGCTTGTGGACTTGGAGTTTCGGATTCACTTTTCAGACACTATCTGAAAGTTGTATCTGTCGATCTGAGTCTCATAGAGGTGTGAATAGACTCAGCGAATCTGAATCACCTGCACCGACGTGCTGATAACGTTAACACTGGCTCTGGTCGTAATTTCGCTCTCAACAATCTTGTGTCCAACACACACAGTCGAGTTGGCGAGACATGGCTGAGCCTGTGGTTTCGTTCCACTCTGTGTGCCTACCGTGGACACAGAGACTGAGAGTAGGGCATTTCACTCTTCTGTCTGGAGAAGTTTTCTTGCGATAGGGCCGCGATTTGCAGCACTACAACACACAGTCACCGCCATCCCCGACTGCAGTTGTACTTGGTTGAGTATCGCATTCAGTTTCTTATCTGGCCGAGAGTTAGGGATTCTTCCTTTCTGACAGTATTTTAAATGTCGTTTTATGTGAAAAGCACTCGTAATTTATAACACACCCCTTGGTCTCTTTCGTGCCTCTGAGTTATTTGCTATTGTGCGAAAGTACATGTATACTAGGGACCTTACAGTCATTTATTCAAGTACAATAATCCTTGGAATTGCTTAACACTTTTAAAGTTCTATGGAATCTTGCTGTTTTTTTCAGTTAATGGATGTTATCATGCAGCTGATTTTTGTGTGATAAATTAAGCTCCTATTTAAGCCAACCCTTGATCCAATTCAGTAGTTAAATCCCTTATCGTCATCATTTTTGGTGGGTATTTGTTCACCAAGTGGCCAAATCTTTAGGGCACATTTCAGTCATTTGTCAATAACTGCCAATCCACCCCCCCCCCTTAAGTCCTTATGCTCTCCATTTCCTACATCTCTGCACCTCACAAATCACCCTACATGATGCCCAATCCACCGCAACTTTACAAGATCATATGATAAAAACCAGCTGCAGGAGTAAACTGTAAAACACAGTGAGCCACAGCAGCATCGTCTCCAAGGATTAGATTGAGCACAATGGGCAGACGGAAGGACTGCCACAAGGTGGCTAAAAGCGGTCAGTCCAACAGGACTTGACTACAGTCAGGAGAGCGACACATGGGCGAGTCTTCACGGTGGAGAAGATGGCCGCGTGTTAGCGATCAACGGCCGATACGCAGGCGACACAGGATGACCGAGTATCTAAGAGAAGGCATGAGCCGGCTGTGGTGGCCGAGGGGACTGCGGCGCTTCAGTCACGGTCTGCACGGCCACTACGGTCGGGGGTTAGACTCCCCCCTCGGGCATGATATTTTTTCATAAGTAGTTTGTAAGTTTAGGGACTGATGATCCCGTAGTTAAGTCTCCTAAGCTCTACAAACATTTGAACATTTTTTAGAAGGCCTGAGGGAAGAATCCCATGCTGCCTTAGATGGCTTGATTCCACGGAGGTTTGGCATGCTGTTGGCCGTTCTGAATTCCAAGCCACGAATATCTTGCATGCAAACCGAATCGGATATCCCTTTCCGGGATACCAATATCCAGGGGCCAGTAGGTGCTTGGCCAATGATCAACACGTTCGTTTCCTGTGGTGCCAATGCGGCCTGGGGTCCAAACAAAGGCCACAGTACGCCCAGACGTGCCAATGCTGAAAACAGATTCCTGAATGGACTGCGCCAAATATTTGGGAAAACACTGGTAAGGGTTTGAAGCCTCTCAGTCAATCACTATACATTACTATAGATCTATAGATTCTTCGGGGCAGGTTCGGAAATGTTGAAGAGCATGAGAAATTGCCATCTGCTCAGCTGTGAAAACGCTATTACCACAGGGCAAGGAATGCTTCTCATCATAGACACCATGAACTTAAGCATATCCAGCACAGTCGTCTACCATGGAACTGTCTGTGTATACAACTTCTGCATCACGGAATGACTCATTTAGTACCTGAAACTGGCGACAGATGTTCAATGGTGGAACAAAGGCATTCGAGTCACGGGGCAAGTATAACCGAAGCTTCAGGCGAGGAATGGACCACAGAGAGGTACAGGAAGGATAATGAAAAGTGGCAGGGATGGGAAGGGACTCAAGTGACGAAAGAAGGGAACAAACATGAACCGCAATCAGAAGCCCTGGGGAGAAGAGAAGCCTGCAATTCGGGTGATAAGGTGAGCCAACGTACGAAGCTAGGAACTGTTGCCAGCGGAATTGCAGGGGAGGAACTCCAGCTTCATCAAGGAGGCTTTCACTGGACTCGTGTGGAAGGCCGCCGTCACTAAATGGATGCCACTATTGAGAACTGGGTCCAAAACCCACAATGCAAACAAAGAACAAAAATTGTAATTCTGGCTGCCGCAATTATTCAATAATGGTGTTATATAGCTGCAGATGAGTGGGGCGCACAGCTCCCCAACAGTGTGGCTGAGGCAGCATTTTTGTCTTAGGTGAAGAAGGTGAGGCACTCAAGTGAGCCGGTCATCGAAGAGCATTCTTAAAAAGCGATGTGTTTCCTCGATATGAAGTGGTTCATCATCCAGGTATAACTCAAGGTTCACGTGAACTACCCGAAGGTGACGGAAGTATATAACACAGGTTTTCTGCGCTGAAAATTGGAAATTATGTTCTGAGGCCCAAGATTGGGCCATTTGTATGGGTCCCTGCAAATGAATTTCAGCGACACCAATGCTATTAGAACTGAAATATAGACAAAAGTCACCGTGGCAAATAAGGAATAAGTAAACGATGGCCCAACTGCAGCAGCAAGACCGTTAATCGCGATTAAAAAGAGAGGTACACTGTGGACGGAGCCCTATCGGACAACGTTCTCCAGGACATGGAATGAGTTTATGGAGGTACCAAACTGAACCTGAAAAGAGTAAAGGAAAGGAAGTTCTGAATAAATATTGGAAGTGAACCGTTTAAGCCCCAGCCATGCAGTGTAGACAGAATATAGAAGGGCAAGGTGGTTTCATACACCTTCCGGAGGTCAAAAAAGATGGCAACAAGGTGCTGCTCATGCCTAGTAAATGCTGTACAAATGGCAGACTCTAGAGCCACTAGGTTGTCAACAGTGGAGCAGTCTTGGTGGAAGTCCCCATTGTGAGGACAGGAGACCCCGATTTTCAAGAATCCACATGACATTCCGACTCACCATACGTTCAAAGAGCTTCCTCACAACGTTGCTGAAGCTAATCGGGCGGTAACTATCAGCGCCAGATTTCATCACCGGGATGATGATGCATTCCCGGAATTTTAATGGGGAAACCTCCTCCGCCCACAGACGGTTAAACAGGCCGACAAACTCTGCTGAAAGGTGATGAAGGCACTGGCTGTGAATCTGATCTGGTCCCAGAGAGGTACTGTAGCATTTTAATGGGGAAACCTCCTCCGCCCACAGACGGTTATACAGGCCGACAAACTCTGCTGAAAGGTGATGAAGGCACTGGCTGTGAATCTGATCTGGTCCCAGAGAGGTACTGTAGCATTTTAATGGGGAAACCTCCTCCGCCCACAGACGGTTAAACAGGCCGACAAACTCTGCTGAAAGGTGATGAAGGCACTGGCTGTGAATCTGATCTGGTCCCAGAGAGGTACTGTAGCATGCAGCAAGGGCATTTTGGAACTCCCTCTCACTGAACAGGATATACATACGAAAAAATAACTATCATTGTTCGACCCACTCTTTGAGGTCGCAGAAATTCGCACTGTAAAGTGCAGTTGCAGAGTTACGAGTATAATGTTCCGCCATGTGCAGCTGTGGAGGCTGGGAATTCCTGCTGGTGGACAGTACCCGAAACATCGCTGAATCTGGGACCACGTCCGAGATGGTGGTGACATGTCTCCCAACAGTTCTGCATACTCTGTTGTATCAGTTTCCGAGCTTAGGCCCAGAACCGTTTAAGCAACCTTGTGCTCTATACAAGAGTGGCGCCGGTGGTGCTGGAGCGCCCAACTACGCTCACTGATGACCTCAGCAATTTACGGTGTCCACCATGGCACTGACTTGTGCCGAATTAAGCCAATGGTGGTCGGAACAGTTGCCTCAGCAGCGGAAACATGGTGATTTGATTAGCAGCCAGATCAACATCATCTGAGATTGGGGTAGTCATCCTAGTAACTGAGGTGTAAGCTGGCCAGTCAGCCCTGCAGAGACACCAATGGGGCAAGCAGTCCAGAGGTTGAAACTCAAGGAGTGAGATATGGATAGGGAAGGTCAGCATGGACCCCCTAGGTGAATTGCAGGAGAAGGCTCTGATTGCAGAGAGAAAGATCAATAGCTGAGTATGTGCCAGGCGACACACTGAAATGTGTCGGGGTACCTGTATTGACAAGGCAGAAGTCCAACTGTGCTATTAGAGCTTTGATGTCGCAACCAGAGGCCAAGTTATGAGTGCCACCCCACAAGGAGTCGTGGGCATTGAAATGCACCAAAAGGTGGAACTGCAGAGTAAGATGGCCGATCAAGGCAGCAAGGTCTGCAGAAGACACTGCCTCGGCTGGAGTATGGTAATGGAACAGATGGGAATGTCCTGTCCTGACCAGATTCTCACAGTCACTACCTTGAGCGCCATGCAAAGTGGCACTGATGCACTGGGGGCATTGGGGAAGACATAGATACAGACACTTTTGGATAATCTATTATATGCTGCACGATTTTTATAGTAGCACCTATATCCACGAAAGGCAGGGGTCCACTGGGCAGGAAACCAGATTTCCTGTAAAGCTACACAGATAGCTGGATAGCGACACAGTAACTGCTGCAACTCGACCAAGTGGCGAAAGAAACTGTTTCAGTTCCATTCCAGCATCACACCATCTCCCGACTTACAGAGCATACTGAAGTGGAAGGTAGAGCAGGTTCCACAGAACTATCTGTCATCGCTGACCGTGCAGTTTCAGTATCAGTGTCCATGGCTTCTGACGTCTTGACATTTGCCAAGTCCTCGGGGAATACGAGGATCTCCACCTCTTCCCTAGAAGCACAGGTATGTTGTGATGGCATGGTAGCCACCAGGGACCCTTTCTTCTTGTTCTTCTTCTCCCACTTGTCCTTTGGTTTCACTTCCTGGGAGGGCTTCGCTGATTCAGTGTCAGGGACTGAGGATGCCCTTGAGGGCCTATAACCAGCAGTTCGTGGCTCTTTCAGGCACTCAATGGTATTCACTGTACCAGTGGAAGCAACCATTGCAGAAAGAGATCCATGTGATCCCTTCCTTGTGAGAGGAATCACAGGAGGCTGTTACAGTTCTGTCTCTGGGGTGGGGACTGATGTCTCCATTGATTGGAGGCTTATGGCTCACAAAGGAGGTACTTTGGGAGCAACACAAGGAGAGGTGGACCCCAACCACCAAAGGGGGCAGATGTTGACGTTTGGGCCTGGTGTCCCGCTAGGGCTGATTGAACAGGTGGAAATCTTGTCGTCAGGGATGGCGACAGTGATGGTGATGCGGTTGTGGCATAATATGTTTTCATGCTCATTGGGAGGATCTTTTATATTTCCTTTTAGCCTCCGATAAAGACAACCTATCCAGGCTTTTATATTCCATATTTTTTCGTTCTTTATGCAGAACTGGCCAGGCAGCGAGCAAGGGAGGGGTACTGCTGTCCACAGTTAACACAGATGAGAGGAGGTATACAAGGGATGTTTGGCTGTGATGCATGCACGTCTACACTCCTGACAAGTGGCGTTTTCATTACATCAGAAAGACAAGTGCCCAAACCTCCAGCACTTAAAACATTGCACATGGGAAGGAACGTAGGGCTTGACATCACAGCAGTAGATCATCACCGTGGCCTTTTCAGGCAATGTATCACCATAAAAGGACAAGATGGAGGCACAGGTAGTGATCCTGTTGTGCTTTGGACCCCTATAAACATGCTGGTTAAAGTAGACTCCACGCCGTTCCAAGTTCTTGCATAGTTCATCATCTGACTACAAGAGAAGATCCTATGCGATATAATACGCTGGATTATGTTCAGGCTCTTAGGGGGATTGATAATAACGGAAATATCACCCAGCTTGTCACAGGAGAGCAACGCCGTGGATGACGTCGTTATCAGATTTGATCCCGATCGCATCTTTCACATCCAGTCACTTCCCTGAACTTGTCTTCTAAGTTCTTCGAGAAAAAAGAGGGTTTGTGCTCATAAAAGATTGCCAATCTGTCCTGGCACACACTAAATATCTTGGAGCATAATTCCCTCCTTGATTTCGAGCCCTACTTTCCTCCCATGGTGTAGATAGGGAAGGGAACGTTTGGGAATTATATGTCTCTGTGTTTAATTCTACTGCACCACGTGTAGAGATGGCAGATAATCGTCAAACAACGCTATTTTTCGCTCGTTTCATTTTGTTTTCACGATCAGTTACGGAAGTAAAAGTCCATCCAGTCAGAGGCCAGCTTCCCTGAGTGAGCCTGATACAACTGAAGTCCAGCTGGTTCCCCAGAGGTTACTCGCTAGCAACTGTTCCACCTCAACAACCATGCATATCCTAGGCACGTAGCACACCTTGAGATTGAATTTTTTTTTCTTTTTAATAGAGTGTTTACCGTCCTTGCGACCCAGGCGATTGAGCTAAGATGCCCGTGCCCTGTAACGTACAAAATTAGAACACCCAGGTTCTCTTGCGGGTCTTGCCTACAGTACTATGCAAGTGGAGAATAGACAGGTAATGGACACTGCACTAAAACTCAAATGGATCGGTACAAAAAACTCATACGAATTAAATTTAAAACAGAATTAGCGTAGACTTAATGTCAGCTAAAACAAGAGGGAAGACGGCAGGGAGATTAAAATTCTGCCTCTGAGCGGCTAAATCGGGACATTGCAGCAAGATGTGGGCGACTGTCAAACGCACACCATATCTACACTGAGGACGACGGAGAAAGTGAATGTGCGTCAGCCAAGTATGGCCGATACAGAGCCGACAGAAAACAACAGAGTCAGTGTGATCTATCTGCAGAGAGGACCTCCATACGTTTGTTGTCTCCTTTATAGACCTCAATTTGTTGGGCATTTGTAAGGTGCGCCATTCAGTACTCCACAATCCAAGAACTCTACAAGGTAACATTGAACGGAGATCGGTAGATGGGATACCTATATTTATAGGTAGCTTCCTTTGCCAACTTGTCAGCTAGTCCATTGGCTTCTAACCCGACGTGCCCTGGAGTCCAAAGAAATTCCACTAACCGCCCACATTGTTCGATAGCGTGTATGGTCTCTTGTATTGCAATTATCGGAGGATGGCGTGGGAAACACTGGTCGATGGTTTGTAGATCACTCGGGGAGTCGCTACAGATGAGGAACGACACCACGGGGCAGGAATGGATATGTGTGTGAAAGATGGCTACCAGCTCTAGAGTGAATAAACTGTAGCCATCCAGCAGGGAGTGCAACTCATTATGTCCTGCAAGTGTAGGCAAAGCCGACATGACCATCTACCATCTGCAACAATTCCAGTCGAAGGTGTGACCAACGTATACACCATGGTGGTGTATGCGACTGGAATTGGAAGAGAGATGGTAGGGAAAAAGACTCCAATGCACATAGAAGTGATGTACCACGGACACCAGCTGCCACACCCTATCTCTGCCAACATTGCGGAATATGGAATACTGTATTAGGAAAAAGGAGACGGTGGTTGAGATAATTAGACAAACCATGGGCGGTAGTGGCGTACTTTGCCAGTGGTTGTTGCCGCCTGAGTCGCAGATGAGGCACCCCAGCACCCACAAGGAGACTGTCCACAGGGCTTGTTCTGAAAGCCCCTGTTGAGAGCCTAACTCCACAGTGGTGGATGGGATCCAGCATTTGTACACGGAATGTACACAGTTCTAAAACATTTTTAATAAAAGAAGGGAGCGAGCACCGGAGACCCAACCCATGCAATGTAGCAAGGCTGTGATGCCGCCAAGTAGTGTCATAAGACTCAGATAAATAAAAAAGGACGGCTATCAAATGTTGGCGTCTTGAAAACGCTATCCAGATGGCAGGCTCAAGGTGGACCAGGTTATCCAACGCTGAGCGCTCTTTGAGGAATCCACCGTGGAATGGAGATAGTAAACCTCGAGACTCAAAGGAGCCACCATAACCGCCGATTTGCAAAGAACGTTGATGAGACTGATGGGTCGGTAGCTATACTTTTCGTGCAGATTTTTGCCAGGTTTGAGCACTGGAACAATGTGACTCTCTCGCGTTTGTGATGGGAATACACCATCGCTCCAGATGCGATTAAAGATGGCTAGAATGTGTCACTGTGACTCGGGTGACAGGTGTTTCAGCATCTGACTATGAATGCGGTTTGTCCAAGGGGCTGTGTCTGGTCAATGTGTAAGGGCACTGTAGCAATCCCATTAACTGAATGGAGCATTGTACACTTGACAGCAAAAAAAGTGGATCACCCCTGAATTCCTAAGTGGAGACCGCACCTGACGCTATGCAACCACCATTGCACAGCTGCGTCGCAGGTCGTCAAATCATTGCACAGCACAGTTATTACCTACCCACAATAGGTACTAAGTAAGTCTCCTATTTCTCCTTGAGGCATTCAGGCAAGGTACAAACCAATACTTTCGTACAACAAATGCTAGAATAAACGTCATTTGAGATGAGACAGTAAGACTTGTAAATTAAATTTAGTTGCAATAAGTGAAAAGTCAGATACATTATCACACTTGTTTAGTGACATGATATGTTTTTGTTCATGACCTGAATTTGAACGCACTGTTAAACAAAAAACAATTGTATGCCTGATCGAGATGCACACACTTTTTCGTGGCCCCTCTCTAATCGGCGGAAGTCGGCTGAACTCGTGTGTCAACGGAATGTTTATGCTCTCTACCAACATTACCTCGTAACAGCATTGTACACCGTAAACCTCGTCAATGTATTGTTGATTTGTGATTCGTATTGATTATTGTCTTCCACTTTGTTATTTGCTAAAATAAGTCCACATACCCCGACGACTTCTTTTATAAGAAGGCTGACTTTGAAAGTGGTGTGAAAAATGTTAATTCTGATTTTTATTCTGTTACGACAGTAAAAAGAGGCAGAGAGCGTTGTTACACCGGCTTAATAAATCCCTTTCAAATATTAACATTTCGTAGATATGCGTTCCACTTTTCTATTACTCAAACATTACAGTGATACTTAATTTCTTGTTCCATCTGTAATGCCTTAACCCCTTAAATGTTGTTTCTTTTAAAACCTGTGATCTATACGCCGTAAGCTGCCGGCACTGGGGGAAAGAGGCGGGGCTTGTTCTAACAGCCAATCCGCTATGAGCTGAATGCAAGCTTCAGCTCCCAACATTCTCCTATCAGGTGCCACGTTTAAGTGCGCGTGATCTCTAGGCATAAATAGACGTAAAGCACTGACCTTTTCATTAGTTTCTTAGACCGATGTCTGAACCCAGAAATAAATGATAATCTTAGCACTGCACCAGGAGTTGCATGAAGCTCCTATTGTTGCTGAGAGGTAACCGCCGAAGATACGTAATATAGTGCAATTCACAGATGTCATACATCATAAAGTTGTGGAATACAATACAGTGTATTGATGATTTGTTAGCTAAGCACAATCAGATGTCACATATCAAATATGTGCGCAAATAGCGTTATACTGGTACCTGAAACGACGATATAATTAATTTTTCCCCGGCAGGGACTCGAACCCAGCACCATTTGCTATTGTATAATAGGAAGGAATACTGCCGATGTATTTATTGTTTCTTCCGGGCACTCCAACCCTGCACATATCGTCACTCTTGACCTGAAACCATGAGGCGTCAACTACCACATTGTCGTTCACCAGTAGTTACTACCACACCGTTCGTAGAGACGTTCAGATGTTCAAATGTTTGTAAATCTATCGGACCAAACTGCGTGGTCATCAGTCCGTAGCTTACAAACTACTTAAACTAAGGTAAACTAACCTAAGGACAAACACACACACCCATGCCCCAGGGAGGACTCGAACCTCCACGGCCAGTAACCGCGCGCTCCGCAGCGAGACGCTTTAGACCGCTCGGTTACTGCATCGCGGCTCGTAGAGACGTGGAAGGGGTTTGGTATTTTGCGAAAACTTTGTTTAATTTAGTAGCGCATGGACATGTCCAATTTTGATATGAAACAAGGCAGAGTCCTGCGTTCTTTATTGGAGTTACTGGAGGTGTAGATGGTATTTTTGTGGCTATTAAAAACTGTTACCCCCTGCGGGAATCGGACCCATAACTTAGCTATTACAAGTTAACCTCATCTCGGCCTCCAGCGAATTACAGATGCGTTGGCATAATGTTTTGTCATAATGGAGTACTCATTAGAATGTACGACCAGTCAAAGAGCTCAGAGGTGTCTGGCTAGGTAAGACATTCTTGGCCGCACGGGTTGGCCACGTAGTGTGAGGCGGCTTATCGCGGATTTTGCATGATATTATACTACGTGTTAGTATGCTACATTACGATTTTCTATGGTATTCTGTAATAAGCTCATTTAACTATGAGCTCATTATAATAAAGATTGTTGGGTAGCTGTTGCCACGATAACTTGAATATTAGGCATTTTTATAGTTATGAGGATCGTGGATTATGCGTTAAAAAAATTTGGAATTCGGAAAGTAACTTAGTTGTGACATTTATTCACCACGTTCAGGAACACAATCAGACTTCGATGAAGGAGGTTTCTCTGATTTACTAGTATGGTCAGTGACATGGTATCCAGTAACTGGCAAGTGTGTCGAGCAATTATTCTTCACTGTGTGGTTGCCTTCAATAGTCATACTGAGGTTACAAAACAGCAATGTGGATTCTGATACAATGTCGCATCGAAAATGCGATTACATGCAAAGCATAATATACAACTGGGAAGGATGGGGGAGGACTTCAGTCTCTGCCATTTCAAAGCTTGGATACTGGTATTTGTCGGAATAGATGTCCATTTTAATGGCGACAATAGTGCTTGCACGGTAAGGTTCAGTTGTCCATTATATCCACGTGCTTTTCGAGAGTCAACGACAGAGAAATAATGAAAGTGATTAAAAAAATCTGCCAAGCACAAAATTGTGAAAAGAAGCACGGAGATGCAGTTAAATATTTCAAGGGAGGGGTAGCAGGAGGGAGAGCGGGATCTAGGAATGAACAGGAGTGCAGAACTGGAAAATAAAAGAGTGAAATGCTTGCAAAGTGCTCCTTACTTATATATCACAGTTTGTTTTATGGCCGAAAGAAAAGGAACGAATATTTTACAGAACGAAGGATGGATTATCGGAGATATAAAAGAACACTGCTTCATACAGAGGACCCATGGACAGTAAAGAAAGCAGACATTAAAAGAGACAGTATTGTTTTAACGGAAACCACAATTTTTTTACAGCTTCTTGGGGGACTAGACCAAAAGTGCAACTGAGGTTATAATGTAAGGGAGGTGACAGAGAGAAAGAGAGAAAGGAGAAAAAATTAACAACGAATAAATAGAAGACAAATCGTTTGCATATTTTTTAAGGACGGAGGGTGTATTAATGGATGGAGGGGAGGAGAGAGACGTATTTAAAATACAAAAATTACTTTCACAGCGTCCATCTAAACTGATTACTCTGTATGCATGGAGTCTAGGTATAAATGAATAAAAATAGGATATTGAGTGAAATGAGAAGCATTGAATTAATTTAAAGTACTAATAATTTATTTAGAATCCCTCATTATTTGTTTCTTTCATAATACATCTCAGCGTAGAATCTATAACGCCGTCAGACCAGCTTCTCTTCAGTAAGAGCGACGATTCTATCTCGAGTTGATTGTTCGCAGTGAGATGGCCTGATTTGTATTTCGGCTGTCTGCTTTTACTATGATGCCAGGAAGTAAACATTCTGTATTTACGTCAGAGCCCCACTCTGCGCTGTGCTGGGGGCTGTTGGGCATCACCGCGACCGCCAGCTTGCTGGCTTCCACCAAGCCTCGCCTTGGCACGAGCTGTGGTTGACCGGCCAGCCCACAGCTCTCGAGCCACGGCTAATACAGGCACAGACCGCAAAACCAGGCTCAAAAGTTTCTGCCAACCTACCCAAGTGTGTAGTATTAACTACGACAGGTAGAGCTATTTTGCTATAACATGTGCAGTCACTTTATCTTTTGACATTTCATTCAAATATTTAACGAAGTTAAAGAATAGAATCATGATAAACGCAGCTACCACATAATGTTTCACCTAGATAGCAACCATACGACACAGGAAACTATCTTTTCAGCGCTCTGCATTAGATTTAGACACAAGAAAATATGTATTCAACCTAGAGAAACTACGTATGCTTTAAAATTAAACAATTCTGGTGGGAACAGCACAAGTATAAATATATGTAGTATATCATGTTTTGTGCACTTATAAAGTGTTCTCATTGTCGCTGAAACAATAAGTGCTACGAACCCGAAATACCTTCTGCTGAGGCCCTTCATTTACACGATTGTTCTGTTAGTGCCAAAAAGGATATATGCAAGTTCTAATTACCATTAAATTATTCTTAAAATTCAAATCAAAAGTTCGAATGTGTGTGGTATGCTAAGTTCAACACTCCCTAAACTTACACACTACTTAAACTAACTTATTCTAAGGACAACACACACATACCCATGCCCGAGGGAGGACTCGAACCTCCTACGCGAGCAGCAGCCCGATCCATGACATAGCACCTTAGACCGCACAGGTACTCTGCACGACCTTCTTACAATTGTAACATACTTTGTACAGTAATGAGTACAAAAGCTCTTTGCATTTGTAGGAGAAGGTTGGTGATTGAAATCTCATAGAAGAAGCGTGCTACACTGAAAACTCTTTTGTTTTAATATTTTGCTTCCCCACCTCATCCCCCTGCCATCTCCGCCCCCCCTAACCTAAGTAGTAAAAAATAAAAAAAAATAAAAATAAAAAAACGGGAAACATCCGAGACCTTCTTCCCGCTAATTCAGTATACCGCACAATCTCATATCTTTTTCCAACTTTTTCAGTGTCCTCCCTCTATGCCATCAGATAATAATCGCAAATCGCTCAGCAATACTGCGGAAGAGGTGTAGCAATTGTATGGTTTATAGCCGCTTGTTTTATCTACACCAAAACATGTATATTTCGTAGTTAAAATTGTTTTCAATTGTACCCACCAGACATTTTGTTAGGTGTATAATCCTTAAATTTGTTTTTTTTTTTTTTTTTTTTTTTTTTTTTATAGATTTCTCAAGGACTAACGAAAATTTTCTGGTAATCATGTGGTGAACTATACCCATATTTATGTTTAGAGTCAATTGTCGAATTTGCATCGTGAAGATATAACTTCAATATCATTTTAAAATTGGCTCTGCTTTTCTGAGGTGCTTACTAGACAGCTGCATAATCTGCCACACAGTCACGGTCAGCACGGCCACTACGGACGGTCGGGGGTTCGAATCCCCCCTCGGGCATGGATATTTGTGCCGTCCTAGTTCGTAAGTAGTTCATAAGTAGTTTGTAAGTTTAGGGACTGATGACCCCGTAGTTAAGTCCAAAAAAAAAAAAAAAAAAATAAATAAATCTGCCACAAATATTTCTCAATTCGATATAGCAGTTTGTAGCTCTGACAGAGAGTGGGTAAAATGTTACTCTCGCTCCAATTTGTAACTGAGATTTACTGCCTCTTAATCTTTAAAGAGCGTCAACATTTTCATGAAGGAAGCGAACAGCTGCAGCGTGAATCGCCTCCTCATTGATCTTGTGAAGGCCGATGCAGATAATTCAGAAAGCAGGTATCGAGAATAGTTGTAGTTCCTACGTGAAATTCATCACCCTTGTCTGTAATCATACATGTGATAAGTAAATGACACACTGAAGTTCAATTTTCAGACATTTTAATTGGAATACCACCAATAAGTGAATCTTGAAAGGTTCTTCTACATACATATATGTGTCGTGACTGTTCTTTCGAAAGAACAGACACCACATAAATATACATAATTAAGGAGAAGACGAGAACAACTCCAGCCTTCAGCGCAAATGCACACTACGCCTGAACTCTCGAGGTAATCGGCAAAGTGCCACGAGCAGTGAGTGCAAATTGGAAACGGCAACTACGTGAGCAGTGTGAGGAAGTTTTAGTCTTGTGGATGACGAGGGGGGAGAGGAGTGGTAGCCTGCGCACCTTCTATGATCGTTGTTTTCCCGCTCGTGCAGTGGTTACCGTAACTGCTCAGAGAGCAGTAAGACTGGGCCCGAATTCCGGCTGGGCACAACTGTTCAACTTCCCCAATGCGTGCACTCAGTAGCCACAGGCAGCTTTAGTGGGATTATTTCTTTTAATCTAGATTCTTCTCTGTCACTCCAGGAAGCAGTACAACTATCACCAGACATGGTCCACCGTGTTGTCATTTCACTACCATAGTCGTACCAGGAAGATCATTTGTCTACAGGCAATGTCTTTCTCGAGTGGTCCAAGACCTTAGGAGAACATCTTGTGCACACATAATGCATGGCTTAATTACTTCTCCTACGACGTGAGGTCGAGCATTGACGTATTTATAGTGAGGGAGACGAATGGAATGTTGCACAGATATATAAATTAAATAAAAGTAATCCACTGAGTTACAGATCCATTGTATTGATATCGACATGTAGCAGGACGTTTGAACAAATACTTTTCCAGCGTTATGAAATATCTAGAAAAATTAACATCAAACCGGCAAAGGTTTATAAATCTTTACTCTTGTGAGACTTTGGCGATACTATATTTTCATGATGTACTGAGTATTCTCAAACTAATTTCATATTTATAGAGTTTCAAAACGATTTTTGGTATCTTGAATGCCGTAGTGGAGTGGCCAAACGCGTTGAGGTGCTATGCTCCGATGCGCGAGGCGGCTCCTCGTCGGGGGTTCTAATCCCCCACCCCCCTCGGGCATGGATGTTTGTGTCGTCTTTAGTATAAGGCAGTTCATAAGTAGTTTGTAAGTTTAGGGACTGATGAGCCCACAGTTAAAAAAAAAAAAAAAAAAAATATCTTCAGCCATACTCAACTTTGAACCATATCGCTTTCCTAAGTTGTGCGACTGGACTCGTGATGTCCTATCTGCAAGGTAACATTTTGCAGTAACAGACGAGGAGTCATCTAGTGAAAAGGACGTGGCGAGTGTAATTCTTCCAGCAAAGTGAAGTAGACTTCTCCTGATTCAAATATATATTCGAAATATTTAATGAGCAATCAGAATATTGCTCTTTGATTTGAGGCAGTTAATGCTGCCCACTACTAAACTCAGATAAGCAAAGTCACTTGCGAAATGAATTTCAATTTGTATCTTCAAGGCGCAAATGGCGACAATTGACCTTAAACATCAATATGTATTTGGCTCTGAACATAAGTACTCAGAGTTTCGTCAGCATTCTAGATATCGATAAGCAAAACAAATTTGAAGGTTATACATATTACGAAATTCCTGGGGGTGCAATTAAAAACAATGTTAACTGTGAATAACATGTTTTGGCCAAGGTGAAACAAAAGGTCTGTTATTGACACTACCATTAGGAGATTTACAAGTCTCCTAAGGAGACTGCCAACCGTACAATTGTTCCCCCTCTTATGCACTACTGCTGAGTAGTGTGCGATTATTACCTGATGGAATAGAGGGAGGATGTCGAGAAAGTTGAAAGAATATATCAGATTATAACTCGCACATACGCTATTTGGGACTTGTATTTATTATTATTAGTAGTAGTAGTAATAGTGCCGGCCGCGGTGGCCAAGGGGACTGAGGTGTTCCAGTCACGGTCTGCACGGCCACTACGGTCGGGGGTTCGAATCCCCCCTCGGGCATGGATATTTGTGCTGTCCTTAGTATATGGTAGTTCACAAGTAGTTTGTAAGTTTAAGGACTGATGACCCCGTAGTTAAGTCACATAAGCTGTAAATCTATCGGACTCAACTGCTTGGTTATTAGTCTGTAGCTTACAAACTACTTAAACTAAGGTAAACTAACCTAAGGACAACACAAACACCCATGCCTGTAGGGGGGACTCGAACCTCCGACGGCGAACAGCCGCGCGCACGGGAGCATGGCGCTCCAGTGCGCACGGCTAATACGCCGCGGCTTGCGCTACTTCTAGCCGAACATATGCACTATTTCATCTCTTTGCATATATATAATAAATAGCGAATAGAGCCGGGGTTGGGTCACTGCCGGGAAAGAATTCAATTGTATCGTCATTTCAAGTTCAAATATAGCGCTATCTGTGAATTTATTTAATATCTGACGCGTGGTCGTGCTTCGTTAACGATTCATATAGGTACTGCGTTCTATTCCACAATTTTATGACGTTTGACACCTGTGAGTTGCACTGTATTATATACCTTTAGTGGTTTCCTCTCAGAAACAATTTGAACTTCATGCCATTCCTGGTGCAATGCTAAAGTTAACCGGGTTCGGACATTGGCCTTGTAAACCGATACCAATGAAAACGTCAATGTCTTACGTCTCTTCATTCCTAATCTAGTCTCGATCAGAAACGCAAGCTTTTTTTGGTCAACAGTGCGTTCAGATTCAGAGCACGAACAAAAAGTCATTGTCTGAGTTTGATAAGGTACCCGATTTGATACTTATTGTAATTAAATTGAATTTACGTTGCTCTCTAGACTCTAATAACTTGTATTCTAATGTTTTTTGTATGATGGTATTGAATTACATGTGGTCTGACTGCCATAAGGAGCAATGTTCTCTACTGCTTCTTTGGAACCCATTGTGAATAGTCGAACGACTGTACTCTACTGGGGTTTTGAATGTGGAGTACCCGCAACACAGCTACGTTAGTTGGGTTGCATTCAGCAGTGATCCACTTTTTTTGCTGTCAAGTGTACATTTCCATATGGCGAGCCAATAAGGACAGTATGTTTCATTCCTCCCGCTCTTTCAGGGCACGAACACGTTGTTGTTGTTTGTAAATCTATCGGACCAAATTGCGTGGTCATCAGCCCGTATCTTAAAAAACTACTTAAACTAAGGTAAACTAACCTATGGGCAACATACACATCCATGCCCTAGACAGGACTCAAACATCCGACGGAGAGCAACCGCGCGCTCCGTGGCGAAGTGCCTTAGACCGCAGCAAGGCTTGAAAGGCTGGTGGATAATGCACAGATATAAAACTTCGAGCATAGGGCCCAGCAAAGTGTTCAGCAACTGCATCTGTATCTGTGCATACTATTCTATTCATAGAAATACCAGGTACACAGAAAGGACTCTGCTAGCCATGGACAAGTCTGATCTTTGTCCACAACTGGAATGGAGAGATACGTATTCAAATTGTAGACACATACATCTCCCAGCACTCCTGTTTGCGTCTTCAGATTAAAAGCCGAGCTCGGGCACGAAGCCTCTTAAAAGCAATGAGGTTCTCAACAGATGGGTGACACTTGTGACGCTGCAGAGCCCGCCTGCGGTCTCTAATTCCGTCAGCGATCTTCTGCGACGACAAGTGCACTGTCTTCTGCAGCGGGGATCCAGAAGAAAGAGGGATTTCGCCCTTGGCCATAGAAATAATGGCTCAGGTAAGGCTTTCGACGAGCACATCTATGTTACCACGTGTTGGGGAACCAATCTTGGTGGCAGAAGTAAACGTGTCCCATTTAGCCTTATTGAGAGCCCATCTGGGCAAATGTCCACGGGCTGGACGCTGTGGTAGTGACAGGCAGGTCAGGAAGTGGTCTCTACCATATGTCATAGTGCACATTGTCATTCCGTTCAGAATGAACGGTAGTGAATTTACTCATAACAGTTACAGAATTCACATTTTTCCCATTTTTAATAGGTTGACATAGACGTACAGGGTGACTATGTACTTGAGAGGACAATCACAAGTATTGAATACCCAGAAGAAATACAAACGATCACTCATTACTCGTAGGGAGTGTGTTTCCCTTTCTCCTGTTTGTAAAGCTACATTGCTATAGAACAGGGCTTCCCAGTCTTTTCAGCTGGCCACTCCTTTTTCAGGTGAAAGTCTTCTGCGTACCCCTTCTCAGTAAAGCGCATAGTAACTGTTCATATTCAATGTGAAACCCATGGAAACTTATAAATGATCAATGCAAGTGTCGTTTTTGTCACTAAATCCACAAAGAATAAAGTCTATGGTTTAGAGATAAATGAAAACATCCTGAACTCCCAGTACATTCATATAGTTTGCTGTTGAACTTACTCCCATTGTTCAACACTCTATAGTCTGCTGAACTTTGCTTGTTGGTTGTCAGTTGGAGCTGCTGCGGTCCTCCGGTCAGGGTGATGACGTCACGCCCTAACTGTCCGCTGGTGGCAAGGCGTCGCAGCAGACGGCAGCACACTTTCTTTGTGTAAGAAACATGCTGTAAGATTACCGCCCAATAGAAATACTGGTAATTAATAGCATTTGATAATTAAACAGTATAAAGTTCACTGCAAACATTGGTCAATGTACTAAATGCACTAAATGTTACACAATTTTAATCTTATTAATTATGGTAGCAATGTATGTACACAGTTGGGTGACAACATTTATAGTTAGGCCATAGGTAGAAATTCTCTACGTTGAAATTTGCTGTGTGCTTGTAGCTGACGGGAGGCCAGCGAGCAGGCCGACGTTGGTGGCTTGTTCCAGCTTAGGATTTTCCAGTTCGTTTCCGGTGAGGGGAGAGAGGGACAATGGCGAGTGCCAGGCACAGTGCAGTACACAGCGTGAAATAAAATATTATAATACTACTGGCATTTGAAGCAATACAATGCAGTTAGGAACCTTTAAGGCCCTCATTACAAAATAGCCTGTTGATAAATAAACAATACATTAGCTGATATAGTCACATCTGGCGTAATATGTTTAATTGACAATGAAAAGTAATAAATTACCAACGAAGACAAGACAGTTACACAACTAGCATGGCAATGTTTGTTTATAAAAATAATATATTAACTATTTCTCATTTTATTTTCAATTAATCTTGTGTATTTTATCTTGAAGTATTCAGTTAAATCACTTATCTGTGACATAAGAAATTTCACGATTATGATAAATAGTACAAAGTATGTTTATACCAATATAAAAACCTAAGAAGACAATTTATTTAATGTGTAGTGTAATTATTTTGATTTTAAGTATAGTTTTAGAAATGTATTGGCTGAGCGCTGTACGTTGGCAAATCGGTTAGAACAGCTGACATGGGGAAGTTGATGACGTAGGGGAAAAAACCCCCGGTAGTTGAGCTTGTGGTGCGCGCGCGTGCGCGCGCGAGGGCAGGAAGTGACGACTCTGGAGCATGTGGGGAGCTGGCCGAGCGGCGTCGCTCTGCATCAGTCGGCATGTGGATCGCGAGGTGGAAGTTATAGACTGGTGTTGTCAATCGCCACGTGTGGTTGCTCATTGTAGACTGCACCAAGTTGAATCAAATGCTACTGTGTGTTTGTGAATATTTAGCCGGTGGAACAAGTTGTGCATCGCATTGAATTAAAGTGACTGTGATTTGTTAATGTAACACGTGTCATCGCATAGGCATGAACATAAACGGTGTTTGAGACAGGCACATGGTGTGAAAACAATTTGCGACAAATATTCATTTTGTCTTGGGCTCACGAGCTATAACTTTATTTGATAAATGTGTCGACGTACAGACGTATCAGCCACAGGGATCTAATATTGTGAAATAAACAACATAAAGTGAACTTTCACGTGTTTCAAAAATAGTAGTTAGTACACCCCTTTCTCTCATGAACTTGATTTTATTATGAATTTGTTTTGTTGATCATATGCAGGGAAGGAAAGCTGCGAACGTGTGATATCATCCCCTAGAAAACGAGTCAAACAGTCGCAATCACAGTTCCAGTGTTTTTGCATGTTTAGGAATTTGGTTCGCAGCTGGTGGTTGTGAGTTTTAAAAATTAAACTTTCTCTATTTTAAACTCTCACCCCGACCTTTACGCTCGCAATACGTACATTTTGTTACTGTTGTTGTGCCTGTGTTTTGCTTTTGGTTTCGTTGTCTTGTGTAGTGAAATGCGAGGAAAGGGGGCTGACCTACGATTCGGGATGTAGACACACTAGGAAAGCAAAGTGGGCACAGAATTACGTTTAAACGAAAATCGCCACAACTCGTGAGCAGTAATACTTCGGGAAGGAGGAGCAAAACGAAGGACCTCTCTTACCAGTCTCCAACTCAGGCCGGTGGTCTTTGGGTAAAGTGCTCGACTGGAAACCGAAGGGTTGTGGGTTCGAAACCTGGGCGGATCTCCGATTTGTCAGTCTACACTTTAATCCGTTCTTGACCTCTCAACTATGTGAAGAGTCGCCAGAAACGACACGTGGTTCGGTTTCCACTTAAAGCTGTAGTTCCCCTTTCCCCGGTTGGATTACTGGGGTAAACTAGGGGGACACAAGTCGCCGAAGTGGCGTCCAATTGAAAGACTTGCATCAGGCCAATGAGCCACGCGATATTATTATTATTACCAGTTTCCAAAGTAGTCGCGCGAATCGCTAACGTGATTAAGATTATTGAAGTGACTGTAATGCGTTTTGGTAAAGAAAATTATAAAACGAAAATATCTGCAGGAGGATTCTCTAGCCTAGATGTGCTGGGGAAGAAAAATATTCTGAGATGCGTAACAAAATTAGATCCTCGAGATACACTTCCATTTCATGGATCGGTGTCTCCAACGACCACAATACGAATAATACTACAGTAGTACAACAGGGAATAAGCAACACTGGTCGTAATCCTTGATGAACCAACTGCATATTATTGCTTGAAGATCTGCGCTGAGGATGGTCACTGTGTGAGTGAAGTCGGTTTGCTATTAATAAAGCAAGGATTACGACCAAGGCTGATTATTCGAGGTGTTATATTAAAATTAGATCGTTTCACGCAAGAAGCGACTAGCGCCAAGTGACGTGAGACGGTACTGCGGCGAGACGAACTGCCCGCTTTGGCTTCCGCACACGCGCTCTTCTACCCTCCAGAAGGTTCCGGACGTAGTTTTGCAGCTGTATAAGCGGAACACCGTATCGGCACAGTCAGTGATTACACTCCTGATGACGACGGGGGAGTTTTCCATCGAAAGTTTGGGAATTTTATTTGACATGATGCGACCACCTAGAGAGAAGGCCTCCATGCCACGTCACAACGACCAGGCCGCCATCGTTGACTGACTGGCTGGCGGCTGGGGCACAGCCTACTGTCTCACATTGGCCAGCCAGTCAGCTGCCGGTCGGTGTGACGTGGCACGGGCTGTTATGAGGCCGCGTTTTTAGGTGGTGTTAATTGCATAACGAGATTTTATGCTACCATGAAAGACTCCGATGACATACACATGATTACAATCACAATAAAATCGCTTAGATGGGCTTCTTACTACACTGTGTGAGCCTGAACTTTTTGAGGACAATAGTCGTCGTTACGACTAATTCTGCAGCACTTCGGTTTTTAAACGCATAAGCATTTCAGGCAGTAAAATATTGTTTGAACAAGACGACAGCTGCATGACAATTCCGAAGTTTGCGTGAAGTGAAAGACATTAGTGTCGAGATTTTCTGTGTCGATAAAACATTGAAGAGTACAGGTTACACTGTTAAAAAAGTTTGGAGTGACGACAAAGCAGAAGGTACTGTATAGCCATGTATAGCAGTTCCACCAGCAAAGGTGGCAAAATAGTTATATTACATTCATGTACCTAACGTGCATGGCTTTATCTCTGGTAGTCTACCAGGATTCAGGTCTAAGAAAACGTTTTAGTACCGTGAAGAAATGAATCGTGAAATATTTCTAAATTGGTTCGAAAACATGTTGATATCAAGTTTAGAAAATCTATCAGTAAGTATTATCGTCAATGTTGCATACCATTCAGTTTTAATGGATAAAGCTCCAACCTTGCCCTATCAAAAGAAGTCATTATTCAGTGGTTAAGACAACACAAAGTTACTGTAGACGATACATGGGTGTGTGTGTTGTCCTTAGTTTAGTTAACTTAGTTTTAAGTAGTTTGTAAGCTACGGACTGATGACCACGCAGTTTGGTACGATAGATTTACAAACATTTGAACATTTTTGTAGACGATACACTGGAGAAAGCACAGTTATTATGTTGTTGTTGTTGTTGGAGCTTTAGGGTGCTCAACACCGGTCATCAGCGTCCGGAGACTTATTAGAAATCATATCAGTTCAAAAACCACAATTCCCAAAGTATGTTATCGACAAGTAACTTATACATGAACACTGGTATGAATACCTCCTTTTAGTGCTACTATATTGTATTTGAATTTAATTGGCAGGGAGTAAAACAATATATTTCCGTTGAAAATAAAATTTTTGCTGTGGGTGTGGCTGAAAAACTTGCTATTCGGGGCCTGAAAATGTCACCGAAATGGACTGAAGCGCTGTTGTGATGCAGACAAAACGAGTAACTGACGAAGCGTGGAATAATGCAGCTCATTCCTAATACAGGGATACGGAACGTATTATTATGTCTAGCTGCTCAGCCACTTCGGAAAGGCCCACTGATTTTGAAATTAGTGGTACCTTTCCTCTTTCGGTCGATGCAACTGCCTGCAGTTAGCGATAGGTGGCAGTATATACGGAGAAAATATTCAATCCTTTTGAATTGTATGCTGTATTTGTGCCATGTAAGTGTCGTGATGTGTTGCCTATAACACGTCAACACTCATGAAGAGAGTGTGACAATAATTTCATTTAACCAACGAGAGCGATAAATTACAGTATATTTTAAGCGTAGATTTCTGTTTGAATCTGATCGTACAGCCTGCCGCGGTGGCCGATCACAGTCGGCATTTAGCCGTGGTCGTGAGCGGGTCGGCTCGGCTTGCCGAGTTGCTCCGCTAGCGCGTGTTTGTTTACTTCCGCGTCGCGTCGAGCCGTAGCGTATTAAGTCTTGTGTCCGTCTTCCGCGAACAACATGGCGCAAACATATCGCCGAGCGACCCTTAAAGTTTCCTTTCTTGCCGATCACGTGCGACCCCGTGCTCATGAAGTTGAAACGTTCATACGTGAAGATATTCGTTTAGATCCACGTGATGTTGTTGGTATCCACTTTTCGATCACGAGCAGTGTCGTTTATATTAAAATGACGAATGCCGAGGTGTGTCAGGACGTTATTCGCAGACATGCCAATGGTCTTAAGTTCAAATATTCTGATGGACACGTAGGAGAGGTGTCACTCGAACTTGCAGAGTACGGTCTTCGTACGATTCGAGTATTTGAACTTCCTTTTGAACTCCCACAGGAAGTCGTCGTCTCGGCTTTCGAACCATACGGTAAAGTTGTCGGTTACCTAGAAGAAAAATGGCAAACCTTCAGCACATACCGTGTTCTCAATGGTGTGCGACAGGTAAAAATTGAATTAAAGAAACACGTGCCGTCGTACTTAACAATTGGTGGAGTGCGAGCCATAATTATGTACGATGGTCAACCCCGAACTTGTTCAGGCTGCGGCCAGGAAGGCCACGTCAGATCAGAATGCATGCAACGGCGCATTGTACAGACGCCGATCGGAGAAGAAGTATCCCCAGCTGTGACCACACCACTCCCTGTCACCTATGCCAAAGTCGTCCATGATGCGGGTGCTACTTCTCAAGTAATTTCTGATCTGTCAACGACATCCACACGGGATACGGCAAATACCGAAGAGAAAACTTCATCAACGCCGCCAATGTCAGATCTTGCACAGTCGACTCTTCCGAGTACAGTGGACGCTCCTGTGGCTCCGATGCAAGTTGATCCGGGAGTTGTGCCTACCTCTGCCTTCCTAGAGACTGGTCCGGTGACTGATGACAGCCGCCCATCGTCGGATTCTGAACAACACGTTCGTAAACAACGATCGCCAAGGAGGAGGAAGAAACGCAGCCGTATTTCTTCTGATGACTCTCCTTTTAGAATGGATACCAGAAATGCTGATGAGGAAGACATCGAGCAGCTGACCGATGGAAAAGTGTCTGATGCAGATGGCGCGCCCCAGGCGCTTTCCATGTACGCTCCCTCGTCCGTACAGCCGCTGACTCCAGCACAGGTGGCTGATGACATACATCACTCCGAGGCGATGAGAGACCCCTGTCATCAACCGGCCGGTGCATATGGCAGCTGTCTTTCCACCGCCTCTGCATCCTGGGCAGAAGATACAGAGATAGAGACGATGGGAGTGGATGGTGCTGCTGATGGGGCATCCCCGTCAGCTGTGCCTGCCACTGAACATTCCCTGTAATGGCCACTGCTTCAGCAATCCCAGATGGTCAGCAACGCGTGTCTGCAGAAGGCGAAGCCCGTCCTGTACCATCCAGAACACCTTGTCAGCATTATCGTATTGCCACGATTAACGTCGCCACCATTCGTGCCCAACACAAACTGGAGCTACTCCGCGATATGATTTATGGTGCAGATATTGACATCGCACTACTTCAGGAAGTGCACGTCGCCGATTTTTCCGCGCCATATGGGTTCACGACTTACATCTCACATGCCTCGGACAACGGTAGTGGTGTGGCTATCATACTTCGCGACGGTCTCCCAGCTGAAGATGTTATGTACCTCCCCAACGCCAGAGGTATGGCTCTCACACTCTTTGGTGTACGCATTGTGAATGTATATGCACCATCAGGTTCCAGCCACCGCCAGGAACGAAATACTTTCTTCGCAGAAGAGGTTACGCCACTATTTTTAGGGCCACATGCTGATATGGTACTAGGTGGTGACTTCAACTCTACGCAGCGACCTCAGGACCAATTACCACACCACTCACCGTGCGCGGCTCTTGAACCTATCCTCAATCGCCTATCACTTATCGACACATGGCGCCATGTCCACGGTGATCGTCTGGGTTTTACCTATTACACCGCACATTCCTCGAGCCGACTGGATCGCATTTACATCTCGCGACCCCTAATAGGGGGAACTCGACAGGCAGAAATATGGCCTGTTGCTTTCTCCGATCATGAGGCTTATTTTTGTGATGTAGTTCTCAGTCGGCAGGCTGTGTGGCACGGAAGAGGATTATGGAAATTGAACGTAGCACTTCTTGCTTCGCCAGAATGTCGTCGGATAGTAGAAGACACATGGACCACATGTCAACGTCGCCTACAAATGTATCCGTCAACCATATCTTGGTGGGTCCAGTGTGCAAAACCCGCTATCCGCAAAACTCTGATGCGATATGGTAAAGAAGTTGCAGATTGGAGAAAAAGCACGATGGACTTTTACTACAGGATCCTACGGGACTGTTCATTGATGCCTATCTCCCCAGAGCGCCAGATAATGATGAAACGTGCTAAAGCCCAGATATCTATTCTCATGCGAAGGCATTTGGACGGAGTGGTAGTACGATCTCGTAGTACTGATAGTATACCTCACGAACACCCATCGATGTACCATATACTCAAGGACCGACGATATCGACGGAGGAAGTTGATTTATGCCCTAACGGACGAGCAAGGGAGACGATACGATACACAGTCTACCATCGGACATGCGCTTTATACTCACTACCAACAGCTCTATGCAGAAGTTCCACATTCGTCAGAGCTGATTGAGGAAGTATCACATCTCACCTTCTGTGCTGTTCCAGGAGATGAGGCAATGGAACTGGTTGCGGACGTAACTTCTGATGAAGTCCTCAATTCGATACGGGCAGGATCCGTTAATCGCTCCCCAGGACCTGACGGTCTTCCGCTTGAATTTTATCGTACGTTCTGCAATCTTCTTATACCCACCTTCACTTCCATTTGTCAAGAGCTGATGTCTCCGGAGGTGAGCATTCCAGTTGCCTTTACGGAAGGGATCATTGTTCCTGTCCACAAGCCCCATGGCGGGATCGGCATCAGCGATTATCGCCCCATCACGCTCCTTAACAGTGATATGAAGATCTTCACTCGCCTTTTGGCCGCGCGCCTCAAACGCGCTGCTCGATATGTCGTGTCGTCAGACCAAGCATCCTTGGGAGGAGACAATAATATCCGTACCGCTTTATGTCGATACAGGGATATGATCGCCGTGGCACGGGCACAACGCCTCTCTGGTGCACTTGCGTCGTTGGATTTCAGCCAGGCTTTTGATCGAGTAGATCATTCCTTTCTTACGACTGTCCTACGTCATATGGGATTCCCAGACGTGATAATTACGGTGGTGATGCGCCTACTGAGGGGTGCTTCATCCAGAGTCCTTTACAATGGCAGACTAACCCCACCGATCGTAATTGGTCGCTCTATACGACAGGGTTGCCCGCTTTCGGCGCTCCTGTATGCCTTCGCCTTGGAACCCTTGCTTTGTGGCCTTCGGCAACGTTTGATGGGGTTACCCATTGATGGCTACCGATTCTGTTGTACAGCCTATGCTGACGATTTAGTCATCTATATACGTGATGTTGATGAAGTCCGGGCAGCCTTGACGTGGGTCGCGACATATGGCGAGGCTTCGGGTAGCTTTCTCAATGTCCGTAAGTCGCACGCTATGTTTATCGGCACAGGTTTCGCTGCTGGGTGCACTGCGCCCCTCGTCACCCAAGATACCATCCGCTGTTTAGGCATTGACTTTTCGGCTGATCTCCGGCGTTCGGCTGCTTCCAACTGCCGACGTCTACTTCAGCAAATGAAGGCTGATCTTATTGATCATCGGCTAAGATCCCTGGATATTCTTCAGCGAGTCCGATATGTCAATGTCTATATCGCATCCCGCGTTCCCCATGTCGCACAGGTTTTCCCCTTTCCACTTACCATTGCCCATCGAATGTTAGCAGCGATGGCCTCATTCGTCAGCAATGGCTTGTTGTTCAAAGTTAATTATGAATCGCTCACCCTTCCCCGCGACCGTGGTGGTCTCGGTCTGTATCACGTACCGGATAGAGCTCGTGCCCTCTTTATTAGCTCCCAGATGACGATATGGACACGTTGCCCGACGAGCCTTACTGGTCTTCTATTGTCGACTTATACGCCGGCCTCACTGTCAGCTCCGGTCATGCTGTCGGTTATTCCAGTTCCTTTCCATTATATCAGATATTTTATTCTCGAGCTTAGCTATCTCCACCTCAACTTATCCAACCCGTACTTACGCAAAACTAAAGCCGTCTACGATGTTCTACAAAGAAGTCTACCATCAAACCCAATTGAACAAAAATTTCCCCATTTTGACTGGCGCTCCATCTGGCGTTCTATATCTGCTTCTTTTCTTGATTCTGATGTACAGTCGGTCTGGTACCTTACTGTCAATCGTAAGCATGTTTGCAGATTTCGCCTTCATCGCATCCACCTCGCCGAATCACCTCTCTGTCCCAGGTGTGGGGTGGCTGACACTGACGAACATCGTTTTGTTTGCGGTACTGCTGCTGACGTTTGGCAACTGATTCGCCGTATTATAGCTTTCCTCACGAGAACTATTCCAGAGAGTGTTACTCCTCCTTCGTTCTTATTTCCGGACCGAGTGTATTTTCCAAAGGCTAAGACCAATGCGGTGAATTGGATTCGCGGGCATGCCATACATTATCTTTTTGGACACAACGCAAAATCGAAACTTGATTTTTGGACTTATCTCACGGATCGCCATTACAGAGTTGTACGACATCCTAAATACAGACAATACTTTTCCAACTTCCTTGGGAGTACTTTCAACGACCCTCCCCGCAGCTGGAATGTGTTCAGTCAATAGAGAAGAATTTTAAATGTTTGAACTGCTGCCCTCCTTGAACTGTTCAACGGAATGCACATTCTACGAGAAGCCGTGACTGAACTTACTAGCCGCAGGGAACCGAGATCTTCTGAACTATACATCGAACATCAAGATCTATTAAATAAAAATAAATAAATAAAAATAATGAAATAAAATCATAGTAATGTGAATAAAGAGAATTTATTTGTTTGTCTCCTACACATTCCCCTTCCTTTTCTTTCTTTTTGTTTCCTTATATAGTTAGTTTCCAGGGGTAGTTTTAGTTAGGCGCCAACGCCTGAAGAGGTTGAGGTTCTCTTTTTTTTTATTAGGGTCAAAGTGGCGGTGGCACTTTAGTTTCCTTTCCTTTTGTGGTTCCTTCCCCCCCCCCCCCCAAAAAAAATGAAAAAAAGAGAAAAAAAAAAAGGAGAAAAAAAAAAGAGAGGTGGCTTTGGTCGTGGTTCGGGTTTCATTGGAGGGGAATTTTTTTTTTAGCTGTTTTCGTGACAAAAAAAAAGAAAAAAAAGAAAAAAAAAGTCAAAAAAAAAAAATAAATAAATAAAAAAAAAAAAGAAAAAAAAAAAAGGTGACTGAGGCGCTTCAGTCACGGTCAGCACGGCCACTGCGGTCGGGGGTTCGACTCCCCCCTCGGGCATGGATATTTGTGCCGTCCTAGTTCGTAAGTAGTTCATAAGTAGTTTGTAAGTTTAGGGACTAATGACCCCGTAGTTAAGTCCCTTAAGCTTAACAAACATTTGAACATTTTGAACTGATCGTACAGTTTTAAATATTCCCCATTCATATGTTAGCATAGCTTCATGAACCAGCGTAAGCGTGATCATTTTTTCACTCAGCATCTGAGCGTAACCCTCAGAGTCAGTTTTTCAAGTAATAATTAAACAATTGTTATAGAACTATAGAGCAGTAGTCGTATTGTACTCACTACTTTACGATGGTGAACAGAAGATTCATTACATATGGCGTTGCTTTCTTTACTCATTAAGATCAATGACTGCAAAATACATATGTTAGGTTTTATATATATAGAAAACTAAAAACAAATATTTCATGTTAATTACTTGAATTTGTCTTAGTAGGACAGATATAATTATTTTATATCTTTCAATACGATTCTTGCTAATTTGAAGAGTGGAAATGCTAAAGGATGTAAGTGCCATTTTTTGACTTTCGGGATTTTTCACTGCTAACCGATCTATGTCTTCGCGCCAATACTATACTAAGAGATTTACGTGCTCCAGTCATTCCTTTAGTTGCTACTGACCCCAAGAGATTGCACTATTTCTATGTGCAGATGGGCCTGCGCTGCTAATGGATCTATGTGCCACAGGCATCTGGCGCTAGCCGAACAGCAGTCTGTACTCAAGGTTATGCCACAACGCTATTGTTTTGCTTACTGAAGCTGTTGCTTGCTATCTAAAATGATGTACCTCTTAATAATGATAATATGAACGCCAGTAATTTTAGTGCTGATGGAAGTGTTAAGAACGTTACGTTCAGGAAGAAACACGATAAGGCAAAATTAAGCGGAATGTCGTACCTCACGCAGAAGAAGCAGAACAAGGAGGGAAATTGCTGCAAAACAACCGTCATCTTTACAGTGAATTTTATAATATAAAACAAGCCTACATTATCCAGCTGTAGCAGGTTGATGTACATATTTTTCGTTTGTTTTGTGTTTAGGTGTTCTGCAAGTGTAAGTACAGTTGATATGAAAATTCAGCTCTCAGCTCTTTGAAGAATACCATCAACTTGACCTGAACCAACAAGGCAATTACCTGATGGGGTTTATAGAGATTTTTGTTACTCAAAGACGACGCCTTGGGACGTATAATGAAGAAGCAGAGAGGTAAAAGGCGGTCAACTGTCTGCTACACACTTTCTGATGGGACAGGAGACCTCGAAAGAGTATGCAAAGCTACATTTTTAAATATCTTTAATATTTCTGATAAAAAACCAAACAATTGTTACGAGAAAGAAATCAGGTTCTGAAGTTTTCAAAACACAGCTTTCTTTGATCAAAATAAGCAAGCAACAGCCTGGTATTGTGTCCTGCAAAAGAAGCTTTTCTGATCAGTGTGATTGGGAGAATTTTCATGTCCTGAAGAAAGGCAAAACAATGAAAGACACTGTAGCTGTGGAATTGATAAAACTTCCAGCTACTGTTCCACTGGCACCAAATAAGAAAATGATTTTTCCGCTATTATTGATTACGTGGACGAAAACAACGAGGACCTTTTCCGACAGCTGTTACCTCCATAAAGTTAATGTTGTCTCGTGGCACTTTGCGGAATGTCGTACCTCACGCAGAAGAAGCAGAACAAGGAGGGAAATTGCTGCAAAACAACCGTCATCTTTACAGTGAATTTTATAATATAAAACAAGCCTACATTATCCAGCTGTAGCAGGTTGATGTACATATTTTTCGTTTGTTTTGTGTTTAGGTGTTCTGCAAGTGTAAGTACAGTTGATATGAAAATTCAGCTCTCAGCTCTTTGAAGAATACCATCAACTTGACCTGAACCAACAAGGCAATTACCTGATGGGGTTTATAGAGATTTTTGTTACTCAAAGACGACGCCTTGGGACGTATAATGAAGAAGCAGAGAGGTAAAAGGCGGTCAACTGTCTGCTACACACTTTCTGATGGGACAGGAGACCTCGAAAGAGTATGCAAAGCTACATTTTTAAATATCTTTAATATTTCTGATAAAAAACCAAACAATTGTTACGAGAAAGAAATCAGGTTCTGAAGTTTTCAAAACACAGCTTTCTTTGATCAAAATAAGCAAGCAACAGCCTGGTATTGTGTCCTGCAAAAGAAGCTTTTCTGATCAGTGTGATTGGGAGAATTTTCATGTCCTGAAGAAAGGCAAAACAATGAAAGACACTGTAGCTGTGGAATTGATAAAACTTCCAGCTACTGTTCCACTGGCACCAAATAAGAAAATGATTTTTCCGCTATTATTGATTACGTGGACGAAAACAACGAGGACCTTTTCCGACAGCTGTTACCTCCATAAAGTTAATGTTGTCTCGTGGCACTTTGATCTATTAGCTATGGCAAAACCTATCGCATAAAACGCTATGTAACTTTTTGATTTTCAACATAAGTAGAAAAACCTTTGTCAACATTTGTATAACCATGTGAAGAGTTAATATGTTAATATTAGAAATAAATATCTTTTTCTCACAGAGATATGCAGTTTTTTTCGTTTCCTCAACAATTTCATTTTCGGCACTTAGCACCTTTAGCAATTCCACTCTTCATTTATTGTTTGCTGATACTCAGTGACAGACTAAGGGGGGCCGCGGTGGAGTAGCCGAGCGGTCTAAAGCGTCTCGCTGCGGAGCGCGCGGTTGCTCGCCGTGGAGGTTCGAGTCCTCCCTGGGGCATGGGTGTGTGCGTTTGTCCGTAGGTTAGTTTACCTAGGTTTAAGTAGTTTGTAAGCTACGGACTGGTCACCACGGAGTTTGGTCCGATAGATTTACAGACACTTGAACATTGACTAAGGGGGACGGGGAGGACCTCCAAATGCCTCAAACGCGAAGGATTTTTTTTTATTTATTTTTTTTTTTTTTGGGGGGGGGGGGGGAGTGCGCTTGGCAACTCGTTCTGCTGGGGCCTCCGTTTTATAAATCTCGAAAACTACTTCACCTATGAAGCTGAAATTTGGCAGGAATATAGCTAAGAAACGATTTTGCCATAGGACATATAGTCCAGGATATATGACGTCATAAACAATGAAAACTTCCCCGTCTTGCGGCACGTGATACTGTGACTTCATCAGTCCACTATTTGCCGGCCGCGGTGGCCGAGGGGACTGAGGCGCTACAGTCACGGTCTGCACGGCCACTACGGTCGGGGGTTCGAATCCCCCTTGGGGCATGGATATTTGTGCCGTCCTTAGTATAAGGTAGTTGATAAGTAGTCTGTAAGTTTAGGGACTGATGATGCCGTAGTTAAGTCCCATAAGCTTAACAAACATTTGAGTCCACTATCTGAGAAGGAGAGCACTTAACGACTTGCAACAAACTTTAAACATAATTTCAAAGCTTTAGGAAACTTCTTCTCGCTGACGGCCACAGAAAAATGATGAAAGGAAAAAAGTTTCTCGTTTACCACTTTTCCTCTGTTCACGGAATGTCTACTGCATTCGGTATAAAGTTGATAATTATAATTTCTACTCTACATATTGTACCTGCTGGAAATTTTACAAACAGTATACACACATATAGTTGAATGTACCTTCTAAATTGTATCACAGAACGACACGTAGTTCATGAGATACGAGCACATGAACAGTAGCTTTCATGGAAAACCGCTCCATCACGCAGCAAGTTTTAATCTCTTACTTCTTTACTACTAATTACATTCGTAACAGATTTTTCAGACATACAGCACTTTTACAAATGAATACATACCTGAAAAATTATACAGTTGTACAAAATATAACTCAGTAAATATGAGATCATATATACTGTGATGGGTAAAAACTTTCACATCAGGCATCAAGTTTTAGTACATGTCTCATTTACTGCTAAGACACTCCTTTACTCCAGTGAGCTAAAGGAAATTCCTGAAAGATGACATTGCTGTTGAAAACTTCGAAGCATCATTGAACTGGGAAGCGCATACTGCTGTATGAAGAAGCAATAGATATCTATAGAGCCGGTCGCGGTGGGCGAGGGGACTGAGGCGCTCCAGTCACGGTCTGCACGGCCACTACGGTCGGGGGTTCGAATCCCCCCTCGGGCATGGATATTTGTGCCGTCCTAGATCGTAAGTAGTTCATAAGTAGTTTGTAAGTTTAGGGACTGATGACCCCGTAGTTAAGTCCCATAAACTATACAAACATTTGAACATTTGATATCTATAGAGCTACAAGGAAAGGAAGAGAATGAAACAGTACATCCGACGAATACCCATTACTTCCGAGAGATCTGGATTTTAACTTTAAGAGACTGCAGTTTGCAGTGGGACTTGCATTTTCTATTACGATTAATAAATCACAGGGCAATCTACTCAATACCGTGGAGTGTATTTCAAACCTCCATGTTTCTCACACGGACAGCTTTATATCACTTGCTCAGGCATGGGTTCTCCACAGAAAATACTCATATTATATCCTGGACAAGTCAAAGGAAATATTGTTTATAGTCTGGAAGGGAGGAATGTTAGCGTTTAACGCCCCGTCGACAATGTGGTCATTAGAGGCGGAGCTTACATTCGGATTGTTTGGGTAAGGATGAGAAAGGAAATCGTAATTTGAAGTTTTTGTATATACTATGTTATATGTATGGTGTAGTACAGAAAATATCAAAGAGTACTGTACGAACTTTCATAGGTTTTCATAGGTCAACTGGGAATACCTTGGGGCAACATATAAGCTTCATTTCATCAAAATTGGATCATGGGAAGAAAAAATATCGTAATTTGTAGTTTCTCATATATGCGACGGTTGAATTGCAGCGTAGTATACCAAAGATCCGATAGAGGCGCTATCACTTACATAGTACACGAAATAACTAATAAATGCCGATGCTGCGTTTTTTATTCACTAAGGTGTAATACACTGAAACAAGGGCTACGATTTTCCTTACGACAGCCGTGTAGTGTATTGATGTTGAATCCTTTTTGAAAAATCAGTCACGTGCAATGAGGAGGATAATTCTTTGTGTTGATCATGAAATAATTAATTTTGTTCCGATAGGTAAATTAATCATCCCCCTAAAGCGAATATTTCGTTGCCAGTGTTAACATACTAAACCGCTGCCAGTACAAGTAAAATTTAACTCAGGTACGACACAAAAAAATTATTTTTTTATTAGCTGTATCCCGCATTCTTTGCAACGCCATGGAAAGAAAAAAGTGCGTCTTTCCGCGGGTATCATTTGAATTTAAAACATAACGACGTTCTTTTGCATCTACTGATGTTTTCATTTACTAAGTATTCTTTGCAAGGAAACACGAATTTATGTAGTTTCCTTTCTGATTTCTGTGCATACTTATTACATCTTAAGTCCATTCTGTTTAGGAATGCCTAGAAAAGGGTGTAATACAATACAGAACAAATTGCGGCCCTGTTAGTTACGTAGTGCACCAAAGAACTAATCTACATCTACATGGGATACTCTGCAAATCACATTTAAGTGCCTGGCAGACGGTTCATCGAACCACCATTATACTATTTATCTCCCATCCCATTCTCGAATAGCGCGCGGGAAGAAGGAACACCTGAATCTCTCCGTTCGAGCTCTGATTTCTCGTATTTTATTCTGATGATCATTTCTACCTACGTAAGTTGGAGTCAACAATATATTTTCGCATTCGGAGGAGAATGTTGGCGATTGGAGTTTCGTAAGTAGCCCACACCGCAACGATAAACACTGTTGTTGTAATGATTCCCATCCCACATCCAGTATCATTTCCGTAACGCTGTCTCCCCTGTATCGAGACAATACGAATCGAGCTGCCCTTCTTTGGACTCTTTCGATGTCCTCCGTCAAACCCACCTGATAAGGATCCCACACTGGGCAGCAATACTCCAAAAATGGACGGACAAACGTAGTGTATGCAGTTTATTTTGTAGTTCTGTTTTAAGGGTTCTGCCAATAAAACGAAGTCTCTGGTTCGCCTTTCCCACGACATTATCTACGTGTTCTTTCCAAGTTAAGTCTGAAGAAATAGTAATTCCTAGGTATTTCGTGAAGTTTACGGCCTTCACTTTGGATTGATTTATCTTGTTAACAAAGTTTAACGGATTTCTTTTCGTACCATGTGGACGACTTCACACTTCTCATTATTTAGAGTCAATTGCCAATTTTTACACCATATTGATATCTTATCCAGATCGTTGTGCAGTTGTTTTGATCTTCAGATGATTTTACTAGACGGTAAATGACGGCGTCATCTGCAAACAACCTAAGAGAGCTACTTAGATTTTCCCCTAAATCGTTTATGTAAATAAGGAACAGCAGAGGACCAATAACACTACCCTGTGGAACGCCCGATATCACCTCTGTTGTAGTCGATGCCTTACCATCGATTACTACGAACTGTGTCCTCTCTGACAGGAAATCCCCTATCCAATCGCAAATTTGGGGCGATATACCATAACCACGCAATTTGATTAAAAGCCGTTTGTGAGGTACGGTGTCAAAACCCTTCTGGAAATCAAGAAATACGATATCGATTTGCGAACCCTTGTCGATAGCACCCATCACTTTGTGTGAATAAAGAGCTAGTTGTGTTTCGCATGAACGATATTTTGTAAATCCGTGTTGTCCTTGGGTCGATAGATCGTTCTGTTCGAGATAATTCATAATATTTGAATACAGGATATGTTCCAAAGCACTGCCGCATTTTTAAATTTTTTATTTCTTTTCGATGGTTATGCCACAGAACAGCAACGCACCATTGAAGGTGGTGCTGGTTTTGTAGTGCTGCAACGAACCAATACATGATCGTGTTGTGCGTATTCCTTCAGTAACAAAAGTATTTTGAATTAAGAGCCGCAATCTATGCAAATACAAACTAACATTGAACAGCGAGTTGCTTATTACACTTGGTATATTTACTGCTTAACGAATGTTCTTTACTTCTTTTCAGAGGGAACATTTAAGTCGCCGGCATTCACTCGCCGGCAGCCTTGGTGCTCGGACGCGCTGTTGTTTACGTCGTCGCTGGCGGTGTTTACTGGTGAGTGCACGCTTTCGCATTTGCTGTAGCGCTGAAAATGACGACATGAACGACTTAACGGAGCGACTTGAACGAAAAGACACTTTTTAATTGACTTTTGATCCGACATTACCCCTGGGCACTCAGTGTACTTAATTGGTTAAAATAGTACAAACCAAATACTAATTATTAGTTCTAAAAATTAGTCTTTCATTAACATTAATGATTTCATTAAAGATTTCCAGAATACAAAATATACAATTTTTGAAGTATGTCTCTTTCTATGCAGATAAGTGGCATACAGATTAGGGGACCCTACGACAAACCAGAATTTTCTTTTGAATGAACTCATCAGAATGATGAACATTTGTTTAGTGAATTTATTAGTTATTATGGTTAGAAAAACACAAATAAAATACTAGTGATTAATGTTTTGCAAAATAGACATACGTTGCTGTTAAAGGTTACTTTCGGGATTTCTGAAATGCAAAATCTTCTATTATGTCTTCAAAGTCCAACTGTTGAAGGACGTCACTTTCTATGCACACGACTACAAATTAGTAAGTCGTTCCTGTAGCACAGTCGTTCGTAATTCATTTTTGATTCTCTTTAACTGGGAAAATGAACGGTCTTCACTGCAATTGGTTACCATTGGACAAAGAAATATACGGGTAGCAACTTCGACATTCAGAAAGGTTTCTTCTATTTTACATGCTTTTATTAAAGAATGTTAAGATGATATACTTAGCTCCGGAGATTCATTTGGAATTTCTTCAAATACTGTTTTAAATGGAAACATCCTGAATTGAGCTTATCAGCATTAACATCTGCATGATAAAATTCTGCAAATTCTTCCTGCCTATTTCTTGACTGTTCAGAATCAGTTTGTTTTAACTGAGAAAGAAAATGTTTGCATAGTTTCTCGTGTGCTTCAAACTAGAATCCAATGTGTCGATTATAGGCAGAAAAACTTGTACACGGACGTTTTCTTTGGCACTCAGTCTCTGGCGAATCTTGGGAAGAAGTGATATGCTTGCTGCAAATTCTCGTCTTTTGGGCATTACCCTTACAGTCAGCACCTGGCTTTGGCTGAAGATTTATACTGATCGAATCTACTGCACGCAGAAGTGATGAAATCATAAAATGATCCAAAAAGTTTTGTTGCAACGTTTATATGACGGTACTCAGTGACGGATCGCCGGCCGCGGTGGCCGAGGGGACTGAGGCGCTTCAGTCACGGTCTGCACGGCCACTACGGTCGGGAGTTCGAATCCCCCCTCGGGCATGGATATTTGTGCCGTCCTAGTTCGTAAGTAGTTCATAAGTAGTTTGTAAGTTTACGGACTTATGACCCCGTAGTTAAGTCCCATAAGACTTACAAACATTTGAACATTTCAGTGACGGATCTAAGGGGGGGGCAAAGGAGGCAAGCTGCCCCGGGCGCAGAGTTCAGAGGGCGCCAAAATGGACAAAGCTTTACTATAATTAGATGAATTAAATCAATTTTACTGTAAGCTATAGTATGAATTTCGTTACATTAGCAATAGGTAATTGTAAGTACTTTTATTTGCATTTTTGGCCGTTTGCAACTATTAAACAAATAATGTCTCGGCTGCCCCTGTACCCGTGCTATTTCGATTACAGAAGTATTACCCAAGTTATCCCGAATGTGCTGACCACAGGCCATTCAATACGCTTATTCAGTAGTATTCCGTCACCCGCGCCGCAGTGGCAGAAAGACGAACTGCGACTTTCTTTGTTGTAATCGTGTTAATGTTCTCTTTGTTGTCCCTTCTATGTTCTACTTTTGACGGATGCATTTGAGTTTTTTACACTGAAAAAGTTCTGACTGATGTGACTGAAATATCAAGTATTAGCTTATTACTTAGGTATGAAGTGTGGGAAGATGCCAAAAAAACTATCTGGAGCGGCATTCAGGAGGAAAGCGCGAGAAAAAGAAGGGGAAGCTCAGAAATCTGCCGGCTGCGGTGGCCGAGCCGTCTGCGTCGTGCCAGTCACCATCTGCACGGCCACTACGGTCGGGGGTTCGAATCCCCCCTCGGGCATGGATATTTGTGCCGTCCTTAGTATTAGCTAGTTCATAATTAGTTTGTATGTTTAGGGACTGATGACCCCTAGTTAAGTCCCATAAGCTCTACAAACATTTGAACATTTCTCAGAAATCTTCTTCGTTAATGTCAACGTGGTTGGGAGGAAATGTAAAAGGTGAGTTATTAGGTATATAATTTTTAGTAAGCCAGAATCATGTTGCTTCAATTCCAAATATTTATTTATTTATTTATTTATTTATTTATTTTATTTATTTATTTTTTTTTTATAGTCGTGAAGTGAACACACTTTTCACAAATATATCTGAAATGCAGCAGTTGTATTTATTATTCGGAATATGTTACCATTAAAACATTTTTGCAAAAATCCATTTCTCATAAAGCTACATCTCAGTTTTGTTGATTTTCGTTGTAAATGTAACTTAAAAAGAACACTTGTTCACGACTTACATCAGTCATGAATGTTAAGTGAAGTCATTACAAGCTTCACGCTGGACCTACATGGCATCATCTTTTCAATCAGATATGGGGACCTTAACGATGACTTTTATAAAATTGCTAAAACTGCTTCCACCGCTGCCTGACTTGGCATCCGAAACCCTGCAACATTTAACAATCATATTACGCTAAGGCTGTGGTCACAGTGGCTCAGATATCGGTGGGTTTTACCGACGACAGACGTCCGCGGAAAACGGCCGATCGTTTCAAGTCAGTACTCCACTATGTGCACGGTCACAGTGTAGCCGATCTCATCGCCCGAATATACAGTCATCGGACAACAGTCGGTAAAATTCAAATCAGTTTGTTTTCTTCGGTCAAATCGGCCGACGTTCTCACATGCTAGATATGGACAGCGAATAATTGATATTGCCGCGAGATACCACGAACACCAACTGCCGGCGTGGCGCAGGGGATAGCGTCACGGACTGCGGAGCAGAAGGTCGCCGGTTCAATCCCGCCCACCGGCAAAAATTTATTTCTTTGTAATTGACAATTCCAGAAGGTTCTACATGTTTCTTATGTTCACTTGTAAATTCTACTTGTTTCTTATGTTAACTGTTCTTCTAATTTCTGGTAAATTCTGTCTGTGTATAAATAGCAGAGCACTCTGCCTGAGAGGCAGTCAGTGCTGCGTGTATGTTGAGTTCGTAATAAACGTGCTTTCAGTATAAGTGCTGTGTTTAGTTGCCTTTGAAGTCAAGCCTACTTCCATTGCAACGTGACATTGTTTGGTGGAGGCGCCAGGTACACTGTGCAACAGCTGCATCACCGTGGCTTTGATTAGGCAACGTAAGAGCCGTCGCTTACACGGACTGGAACCGGAATACAAGGGATACACCGAGTACATCCTTCCAAAAGTCCGTATTATCAGAAGAACGATGGAGACGAAACCAGCAATGAGCCATCTGCACATCAGACACCCGTCGGTGTTCTCTGGAGATGCTGGACTTGACCCCAACAAATGGCTAAAAGGGTTCGACCGAGTCGCCAAGTACAACAGGTGGGATCATACGATGTGCTTGGCCAACGTTTACTTCTATCTGGGCGGAACAGCCCAGCAATGGTTTGAGAACAACGAAGACAAATTGAATGACTGGGAGACGTTCCAGGAGGAACTGAAGAAGACGTTTGGAGACCGCCAGCTACAAATCCGCTCGGCGGAAGAACAACTGAAGAACCGGGTCCAACGACATGGTGAGCCGACACAATCGTACATACAGAGTGTTTTGGCCCTGTGTAACATAGTCAATCCGAACATGACTGAAGCGGACAAAATCACGCACCTGATGAAGGGAATTGCAGAAGATATGTACCAAGCTCTTCCTGATAAAAGACGTCGCTACGACAGAAGAGTTCATCAAGTGGTGCCAGCATATTGAAGAAATGCAACAAAGGAGGGTTGGACGAAAGAAGTATGACAGACTCCCAAATGTAGCCCCCATGGCCGTTGTGGAAGACCAGTAGGACTTGGCTTCTCTCATACGACAAATCGTGAGAGAAGAATTACAACAGCGCATGGCAGCCGGGACTATTAGACTGAGCGATCATCAGATTATGGCCATGGATGTGAGCCCTGTAAGTCACGAGGTAGCCGACGCCGCTGAGGACGAGGTATTTCAAACATTAGCTCCTTTCTGCCCCGTCAATCGCACCCGATGTGAAGAATGGCGTCGCCCTGCTATGACTTACGCTGCAGCCGCCAAACAGCAGCCCATGAACCGGCCGGCGCGACCACAGCTAACTCCCCCGGTAACTATGACGCCCCGCAGAAGAACAGACGACTGGAGGACAGAAGACAACACACCACTGTGTTTCCACTGTGGACGCCCTGGACATGTCGTACGCTACTGCAGAGAGAGGAGGCGAGTATTCGATGATTATTTTGCCGCAAGACGTCAGCCGTCTGAGCAGTTCTATCCCAGGCAATCACCTGCTGATGAGTTCAGTCGACCTATGGGAAGAAGCCCATCGCCGTACCCTAGACGAGGTCGTTTACCGACGCGCCGCAGCCGTTCACCGTCGCCGTACAGAGGTACCAGCGGCTCCCCTAGCCGCCGCGCCCAGGAAAACTAAGCGAGGCGACCATCTATGGAGGTGAGGCCGCCGCAGATGAAAATCCTCCATGGACGACAGTCGCCAAGATGTCGGGAAATCTCATCGTCGTCATAATCGACGGCCAACCTGTCCGGGCACTTGTTGATTCAGCAGCGTCTTTCTCTGTATTATCGGATAATTACCGCCGCACACTAAAGAAGACAATGTTATGTGATACGGGGGCAACTGTGCTGAAGGTCGCGAATGGAAAGTACGTCCATCCAGCAGGAACTTGTGTCGCAAGAATAACCATCAACAACAGGACGCAGCCGTTTGAATTTGTCGTGTTAACAGAATGTAGTCACAATGTCATCCTCGGATGGGACTTCCTTCAGGCATCCCAAGCTATCATTGACTGTGGAAGATCTGAGCTGCAAATTGAAGAAGTTGTTCCGCCAGATACACGTAATACAGAATTTTCTGGGAAGTTATTCGTCGTTGACAATGTGACGATACCGCCGTTGACAATGAGAAGAGTTGCAGTCACAAACACAGATGACTGGTTAAACTGTGAAGTTCTTGTTGATAGTAAAAAGTTTATTAGGCTCACAAAAGAAATTTACATACCAGCGGCTATCATAAGCATTACCGGTGGTCAAGGAGAGATTTGAATCACAAACTGTCACGAGCAGTCACAACTTATCCCCAAGAAAATGTGTATCGGGACAGCTGACCCATCCAGGACGGTGAGCTCAACGTCATCAATGAAGACCCATGCCCTGCTATTAGTACAGACAACACGCTGGAGGAAAGAAACGTGGAACTGCCAATAGGGCCTGGACTGACCAAGGAACAACGCCAGCGGGTGTTAGGTATACTACGCCAATTTTCGGGTGCATTCACACCTCAGCAGGGGAAAAGTAAGACGAAACGGCCCACGATAAAGCACCGTATCAATGCTGGGGATCATCCGCCAATTAGCCAGCGTTCGTATTGAGTGTCGCCAGCTGAAAGACGGATAATTCGGGAGGAAGTGAAGAAGATGTTGCGAGATGACATTATTCAACCTTCGGAGAGTCCTTGGTCGTCTCCGGTGGTCCCCGTAAAGAAGAAGGATGGCACGTGGCGATTCTGTGTCGACTATCGGCGGCTGAACAGTATCACAAAGAAAGATGTCTACCCATTGCCGCGTATTGATGACACCTTAGACTGCTTGAAAGGAGTTACATACTTCTCAACTATGGACATGCAGACAGATTACTGGCAAATCGAGGTTGACAAAGCTGACAGGGAGAAGACGGCATTTATTACACCTGACGGCCTCTATGAATTTAAAGTAATGCCATTTGGATTATGTAATGCTCCAGCCACATTCGAACGCATGATGGACAACTTTCTTCGACACCTTAAGTGGACGACGTGTCTCTGCTATTTAGATGACATTGTCGTTTTCTCGAAAACATTTGAAGAACATCTGAGTCGCCTGTCAACTGTGTTGAAGTGTGTTCAGGATGCAGGTCTCCACCTCAATCCAAAGAAGTGCCTCTTCGTCGCCAAAGAGATAAAAATCCTGGGGCACCTAGTCAACGGAGATGGTGTCCGTCCTGATCCAGATAAAGTAAGGGCAGTCACAGAATTTCCAACTCCTCAGCACATTCTTGATGTGAGAAGTTTTCTCGGGCTGTGCTCATGCTACCGACGTTTCATAAAAGGATTTTGTAACAAGGCACGTCCATTACAAGAACTTCTGCAGGGAGACGCCAAATTTTACTGGGATGAGACAAAAGAAAGAGCTTTCCGAGCACTTAAGGAGGCTCTAACTTCCGCACCAGACGAGAATGCAGAAACGGAACTTCACACAGACGCCAGTGGCTATGGGGTTGGTGCAGTGCTTGTACAAGTTCAGGAAGGTGCCGAAAAAGTGATTGCCTATGCGTCGAGAGTACTCTCAAAGTCCGAGATAAACTACTTTACAACTGAAAAAGAATGTCTCGCGGTTATCTGGGCTATCAACAAGTTCCGGCCGTATTTATTCGGCAAACCATTCACCGTCGTGACAGACCACCATTCTTTGTGTTGGCTGACTAGCTTGAAGGATCCATCAGGTCGACTAGCAAGATGGGCACTAAGGCTCCAAGAATACGATGTCACAGTGGTATTCAAGAACGGGCGCAAACACAAGGATGCCGACTGCCTTTCGAGGAATCCATTAGTGGAGCACAACAGCATTAATGAAATTTCAGCTCTCACTGAATTAGATGACGTTACAGCTGAACAGAGGGAAGATCCAACACTATTAAAAATGATAGAGGCCTTGGAGAAAGGAGAACCGACCAATGGAGAGTTCCAACTAATAAACGGAACATTGTACAAGAGCAACTACGATCCACTGGGCCCTAAATGGCTACTTGTTGTTCCAGCTCATCTCCAGCCAGCTATTCTCAAATATTTCCATGTTGCTCCAATATCTGGTCACCTGGGATTCGTGAAGACCCTAGACAGAATCAGACGCAGGTATTACTGGAAAGGTCTCTACCGATCTGTCAAGCACTATGTGAGTCACTGTAAAGAGTGCCAGCGACGGAAGCATGTGCCGCAATTACCTCCAGGACATCTCGTACCGATTCCGCCGGCAGCAGCTCCATTCCACCGAGTTGGGATCGATCTTTTAGGGAGGTTCCCGAAGGCGACAACCGGTAACCGTTGGATAATAGTCTGCACTGACTACCTCACACGCTACGCTGTCACCATACCTGTGCCGACTGCAGAAGCTCCATAGATCGCAAAATTCCTTGTAGAAGAGATTATTTTGAAGCATGGAGCACCACGTGTCATGATATCTGATCGTGGAAAAGTATTCCAGTTAAAACTAGTATCAGAGGTAATGTCACGGTGCAACATTGTCCACAGAATGACAACTGCATACCATCCTCAGACAAATGGTCTTACGGAACGTTTTAACAAAACGTTATCCGACATGCTGTCGATGTACGTCGATGATGAGCAGAAGGATTGGGATACAATTCTGCCAGTCGTGACATTTGCTTACAATACCGCAAGACAAGACACCACAGGCTTCACTCCGTTTTTCCTGCTCCATGGCCGTGAAGCTGAGACGACAATGGATACACTGTTCCCGTTCCAACCGGACGACACTCAGGATGACTATGTTAAACAGCTCATCACCAGGGTCGAAGAAGCAAGACAGCTGGCTCGCTTATGGACACTGGGCGCCCAGGAGAAGGACCGTCAGCGGTATAACGACAAGCACCGACCTGTTGTGTACAGCCCAGGAGATCTGGTATGGATTTTTACCCCTGTACGGAAGGTTGGACTGTCAGAAAGGTTATTGAAGCGATGCTTTGGTCCGTATCGTGTCATACGCCGCCTGTCAGTCGTCACATACGAAGTTGAGGATTATGAGCCGTCGTCGAAACGTCAAAAACGAAGAGACATTGTTTACGTCCTGCGCATGAAGCCTTACTACGATCCTGAAGAGCAGGTAGACGAAAATGGCTTCTTGTTCAGGGACTCTAAGGACGGTAATGTTCCTGATGAAGCCACGACAGGAACGTCTGTCGTCGATAATCGCGGAGAAGGGAAGGATTCTCTTGAACTGTCATACAGAGGACCCATGACACGGTCAAGATCCAGGACATTGCAGCTGGCTCCACAGGGATCATAACAGCGGGTCGCTGTTTCTCCAGGAGAGGGAGCAATACCGCGAGAGACCACGAACACCAACTGCCGGCATGGCGCAGGGGATAGCGTCACGGACTGCGGAGCAGAAGGTCGCCGCTTCAATCACGCCCACCGGCAAGAAATTTCATTTCTTTGTAATTTACAATTCCAGAAGGTTCTACATCTTTCTTATGTTCACTTGTAAATTCTACTTGTTTCTTATGTTAACTGTTCTTCTAATTTCTGGTAAATTCTGTCTGTGTATAAATAGCAGAGCACTCTGCCTGAGAGGCAGTCAGTGCTGCGTGTATGTTGAGTTCGTAATTAACGTGATTTCAGTATAAGTGCTGTGTTGAGTTGCCTTCGAAGTCAAGCCTACTTCCATTGCAACGTGACAATATGCTTAGTGACAGAAAGAGAGAGATTGTAGAACACTAGAAATATCACAATCGGGATGTAATTCGGAATGTATGGTCTGGTATGCAGTGGCGTAACTATGGGGGGGGGGGGGGGATGATGGTGATGGGGATAGAACCCCCCCCCCCCCCCAAAAAAAAAAAAGGAAATCATATTACAGCAATTTGTTAAAGGTAAAGTTTTGAAACTTGCGGTGTTTTACCATAAGCTTTCATTGGAAGGAAGTGAATTAGTTTCTTCAACGGGAGTGGTAGATAGTAGTCTGTCTGGAAACAGACTAAAATTTTGCTCGTCAAGCAGATCTATCCCCCCCCCCCAAGCCAAGTCCTAGTTACGCCACTGCTGATATACCAGTTTATTGGAAACCCCAAGTTGGTTAAATCCTTAATCAGATATTTTAGGCGTAAATTATAACCTCAAAATGTGTTCAATCCGGTATTGTGCCTTATCTTAATGTTATTGTAGTGGCTCACTTACAGTGTTTTGCACTGTGATAACCAACTATACGGCCAACAAATAAAGCGATGCGCGTTATTTTAGTGAAATGTAGCTTGCAGAATATTCAGAATCTTATTACCTGAACTACATAGACGAATCAGTAACCTAGTGTAAAATCTGAATTCAAAATAAACAATTAACCATACACCACTATTAAGTAAATGGATACAGGAACAGTACATATACATTGCTTCCTTTCGAAGCACCAAAAATACTTCCTCTTGTATATTTGATAAAACATAAAAGATATTCGAAGCTCAGAAGCCTATTAAAAATCGGCAAACTTCGGTTAGCACAATTCTCCCGTTTCCTACAACACTGAAGCAAACAAATCCAATGAGGTGTTTACTGTCGTCATTTAACAGTCTGTAGAAGTGCAGCATACACATCCATGTATTGCCTGACAACATACCGACGCACATTAAAGAGAGCATCTGAAGGTACAGTACATAGAAAATCGGAAGAAGTTCTTTTTGTCACCAAAGTGCCGTTCATAGTATGCTCAAAAGTAAGTAACGAAACAATTGTTAGACGTCGCTCATGACACTCTACCTGAGACATACCAGAAACATACACGTCCTAAGTGACAAAGTAAGGCGGATTACCGAGCAGATTACGACATAAGACTCTTAGACATTCGTCAAAATTTCCGGCGTAGAAAGGAATTGCCTTTCCGTCCTATACTTAAGGGCGTGTAACTAAAGAACTACTAGCCGTCGCCACAAGCCACTCTGTATACGTATAGCACACACTTCCAAATACTACTTGAAAAAGTTTAAAGGCAGATTAACGAGCCGATTATGAGATATGATTTTTCGAATATCGTTAATATTTCCGGCACTCTGTATAGGTATAGCACACACTTGCAAATACTAATTGAAAAAGTTTAAAGGCAGATTAACGAGCCGATTATGAGATATGATTTTTCGAATATCGTTAAAATTTCCGGTGGCGCTCCGAAATGCCTTTCCGACATAATTTCAAGGGCGTGTAACTAAAGAACTACTAGCCGTCGCCACATGACACTCTGTATAGGTATAGCACACACTTACAAATACTACTTGAAAAAGTTTAAAGGCAGATTAACGAGCCGATTATGAGATATCATTTTTCGAATATTGTTAAAATTTCCGGCGGTCCTTCGAAATGCCTTTCCGACATAATTTCAAGGGCGTGTGACTAAAGAACTACTAGTCGTATGCGTGTAGCACACACGTCCAAGTACTACTTGACAAAAAATGAAGGCAGATTAACGAGCCGATTATGAGATATGAACAAAAACATATACACCAAAATCGTATGAGAGACAATGTAAAGGTCCCTTATTGCACTAGTGATACTCCCGCATCTGCAAAACTCTGCAGTCGTCCGTTAGAGGCCTTTGCGTGTGCCATGCCGCATTGCACTTTGACCTGTCGGTTCGCCAGTAGGGACGGTGCAGTGTGCCTCCGAAGTTGCGTTTTGTGACGTTATTTGTATGGTGAAGCGTCAGATGGGGTGGCGATTGGTAATCAATCCTGCTAATGTACATCGATTGATTGAGTTGAAGTTACGAAGAACCCTTCTTCGTGAAGATGGTATTAGTGTAGAAGGTGAATCATTCGCATGCTTTCTCGTATCTGTTATGGTACAGTAATATGAGCGAAGTTAAATACTGTTGTAACACTAACACATAATGATGATAATAGTGATGATAATGACGAACAACTATTGTAAGCGGTAGTACTACGGTAAGTGCGGGAAGAGGCGATGGAAGCAGTGGCAGTGAATACCAACAGTCTTTCGAGAAGAAGGTTAAAGCTGCAACTATCATCACGGCTTCTGAAGACAATACGCTAGAGAACATGTACGATGATTATTACATAAGTTATAGTTAAGATATCTGCATGACGTATGGTGTCTACAGTTACATCTACAGTGCCATCTGGAGCATGATTGCAGGATTTTGAATAAAAACGACACCCTCCAGCACACTGAGGTGTACGTAGAGATCTTGTAAAAAAAACGTCATACAGATATGTTTGTTCTAGCCCACGTACTTTACTTTATGACGAACACACAACACCGTGATTCCAATCCTTAACAACCACTGTTTATTTCTCAGAGTAAAATACATCACAAAATACATAACATAAATCATGGAAAATTAATATATATAAAGGTTTATAAATATATCAAAAGTTAATCCGCAACATCCTTATTAGACAAAAATCGATTGCCGTCCGCGGTGCCGAGCGTTCTGTGGCAGTCTACACGGCCACTGCGGGGGTTCGAATCTCCCCTCGGGCATAGATATACGCAGTCGCATGAGTATTCGGACAGTGGGAAGTTTCACAATGAATACTCGAGAAACACTGACTATGAAACCCAAACATATTTATTAGCAATGTATATGCGTAACAACATTAATTACAAAAGAATTATTGTATTATTCCGTTTCCAAAAAATAAATAACAGTAAAATGAACAACAAAAATGAAACAACCTGCACACCTTGCTGCTACAAAAGTATTCGGACACTGTCCAATAAATGTTCATAAATGGTACGAAGAAAATGTCAATACCTTGTGGGTCCACCTTTCATTTTCAATACCTCCTCCAATCTACTAGGCATACTTTCCATGAATTTTTTCGTGAAATCTGGGCCTATATTTGCCCATTCTTGGCGCTTTCCTCTTTCAAGGTCTCCTTTGTATAGAGGTTGTCCGCGCGGAGGGCTCGTTTCAATGTATCTCACAAATGATCGATTGGGTTAAGGTCTAGTGATTGGGGAAGGGGGTGCAATACTTCCGGGCAATTGAAGAGCAACCACATTTGTACAATTTGCGCGGTATGCTTGGGATCGTTATCCTGATAAAAATGAAAGTTGTTCGCAATACCTAGATGTCGTGAACTCTTCTTCAAATGTCCTCGCAGTATATTCAAATACGCTTCCTTGTTCATCGTATCGTCAATGAACACTAAATCACCCACACCACTGCCGGACATGCACCCCCACACCATGATGCTCCAACCTCCAAACTTTACTGTCGGTTTGAGGATCCTGGGATTCAGCTCTTCATTGGTCTTTTGGCACATGTTTGCCTTTCCGTCGCTTTGCCATAATGTAAATTCACATTCGTCGCAAAATATAACCCGATTCCACCAAGCCTGATCGTATTCGGCGTATTCCCTCACAAACTGCATACGTTGCATCTGGTTCACTGCATTTATGAATGGCTTTTATCGTGCCACTCGACCACGGTACTGTGATCGTCGGAGTACTCTCCGCTCGGTTTCGGGATGAACTTTTATGCCGAAGTCTCCCTCCACCTCACTTGCAATTCGTGTGGCAGATATTTTCTGATTCTGTTGTACCTTTCGCACAATCACGCGATCATCTCTCTGTGAAAATGTCCGTGGCCGTCCTGTACTGCAACGGAATTCCAATCGGTCTTCTTTTTCGAACCGTTTAATAATGTCGTGAACTGTACTTTTCTTCATGTTCGCTATTGCGGCAATTTCCCGGCAGGTTTTCCCCTTCGCGTGATGATAAACGACAAGTTGCGAACGTAGAACACTTCCATCTGCGTCCCATCGTCGACCTGCACAGGCTCGCGATACGTGTTTACTGATCATCGCCATCGTCTCGCGGAAATGCCGGACACACTGCAGTCGCTTCACCCTCTGAGCGCGTCTCGGAATGAACTATTCTCTCACGTTGTCCGCCTTCGTCCGAATACTTTTGTTGCACCTTCCCATGCCGTTTTCAGGAAATATTATGTAACAGACACATGTCCAACAACAATTCTTCGTATTTGACGCGTGTTTCACGTTGCGACATCGTACCCGGAGTCCCAAATACATTACAAAGTACCATTTCTGTATTTGTTCATGCGGAAAACAGCAAAATTATGCGCATTCACGTGCTGTCCGAATATTTTTGCGACTGAGTGTATTTGTGCCGTCCTTAGTATTACCTAGTTCATAAGTAGTTTGTAAGTTTAGAAACTGATGACCCCGTAGTTAAGCCCCATAAGCGCGAAAAAAAAAATTCGATTAAGTTGGAAACATTTTTGTCTATGGATAATGTCTATTATTATGTGTTAAATGCCGCGGCGGATTAGCCGTGTGGACAGGGCCGCCGTGCTGCGGTGCGTGCGGCCGTTCGCCGTCGGGAGTCCCCCCCCTCGGGCACAGGTATTTGTGTTGTCCTTAGGTTACTTTACCTTACAATTATATATTTTTACGACGTTACAGAGTTTATTTAATTAAATAAATCGCAATTTGCGATCACTTATGGCTTCACTGTACTAGGTTTAGATGGAATACCAAACTGCGGCGAATGAAAATTTGAGCCCGGGTTCGAATCTTGGCCGGGCTCAAATTTTCATTCGCCGCAGTTTGGTATTCCATCTAAACCTAGTACAGTGAAGCCATAACTTTCGCAAATTGCGATTTATTTCATAGTTTACCTTAGTTGAAGTAGTTGGTAGGCTACGGACTAACGACCAAGTAGTTGAGTCCGATAGATTTACAAACATTCGAACATTTTTTTATGTCTCAAATACAGAAATACTTATCCGTGTGAATATACTTCGTTCTCCGACTCTACCCGTCTGAGAAGATAATTAGTGGTTTCTTTTGAGGACAGTAATTTATTATTAACTGTTAGTTTGTGCCGCAGGGGAATAGCCGAGCGCTCTGTAGCGCCACGTTACGGATCGTGTGGCTTCCCTCGTCGGCATGGATGTTTGTGTTGTCTTTAGTATAAGTTGGTTCATGTTTGTAAGTTTATTGACTGATGACCCCGCAGTTAAGTCCCTTAAGCTTAACAAACATTTGTTATTTTGTAACCTAACCAAACATTCGAAAATTGTCACTTATTCGGAAATAAACACCCAAACATTTGTTTCTTCCTTAGTTTTCTAATCAGATGGAAATGTAAATAGCATACAATGTTGTGGAACATCCTTGTAATATACAGTAAAAACGCTTAGAACCAGGGTTTAACGGTGTCTAAAGTTTTCGAATTAGATCACCGATACACCGGCGATATATCGCTGTTCAAAACAGCAGTGTTAAAGTCGACGTTTTTGGGCAAAACATCGATGTTTTCAGAACATCGATGTATAGTTTGCATCCCTAGTCATCAGTCTTCTGACTGGTTTAATGCGACCTGTCACCAACTCCTCTTCTTTGCCAACCGTTTCATTTCAGAGTAGCATTGCAACCTACATCCTCCATTATTCCCCTAGTGATTTAAAATGTCTTGACATTTATAAATTGGGGCAAATGTACATATGTTTGTAAATCTATCGGACTCGGCTATAGGTTATTAGTCCGTAGCTTACAAACTACTTCAACTAAGTTCAACTAACCTAAGGACAAACACACATCCATACCCAAAGGAGGATTCGAACCTCCGACGTGGGAGGTCTCGCATTCCGCAACGCTGCGCCCCAGACCGCTCAGCTACTCCCGCGCGGCCAGTTGGAGCAAATACCTAGAATAAATGTCTGTGCAAGTGCACAAAATTCATAAATACCTACGTATTTATGAATTAAAAAGATAAACTTACAAGCAGTACCTTAGAAAAAAAGAAAAAAAAACGTGATATCATGTACTACTTTACAACCTACATCTCAAATTATTCAATTCTCTTCTGTTCACATTTCCCAGCAGTTCAAGTTTCGCAAACATACAATGTTGTGCTGCATGTATGTTCCGAGAAATTTCTGCCTCAAGTCCAGGGCGATATTTGACAGCAGTAGATTTCTCTTTCCCATGAATGCCCTCTTTGCTTCCGCTACTCTGCTTTTTATGACCCCCTTGACTCGTCCGTCGTGGGTTAGTTTACTGTGGAGGTAGCAGAATTCCTTCCCAGCATTTGCCTGAAGTGATTTAGGGAAATCACGGAAAACCTAAATCTGGATGACTGGAGGTAGATTTGAACCAACATCCTTCCGAATACGAGTCGAGTGTGTAACCACTGCGTCACCTCGCTCGGTGAAGAAATCGAGATGAACTCATCGACTGTGACGACTCTTCAACAGAATCTCGGAGTAACAGTCTTGCGACACATTCATCAGGTGTTGTAACAGTACCACCTGTTTCAAGAACGGATGAAAATCTTCAGAATCTCATGAATCAGAAAATGAGAGAGAGAAAAAGGACGCTTTAGCAACACGTTTGACTGGAAGAAAAATGATAGTCTGTCATTTTTCCTGGTATTTTTAACGGAAGGTCTGACGAAATATGTTGCAGACGAAACGAACAGATTTCATTTATATACCAAAGATGGAAAGAAACGGGATTTGAAGAATTGTAATCTTCCGTTGCTGTTTGTCTGCTGATGGCTCGAGTGAAGAAACTGAAAGTTAGTGACTATTGGTCCAGATACATACTCTTCAATACTCCAATTTTCAGCGAAATAATGTCCAGGAATCGATTTCTCTTAATTTTAAGAATGCTTCATTTTAGTGACAACTTTCCCATTAATGAAGGAGACAGATTATTTAAGATTAGAAATATTGCTGATACGGTCCGCACAACATTCCACAGCACATTTCATGCTTACCAAAAGCTTTACATCGACGAAAGCCTGTTTGTTTTCAAAGGGCAATTGTCTTTCAAAGAATATATTCCATCCAAACGAATTAGTTTTGAAATAAAAACGTTTGTGCTGTGCGACTGGTTACATACTGGACTTTATTGTATATACAGGCACCACGACTGAAATTAGCTTTCACAATCTGGGGAAAAGTGGCGACATAGTAGCCACACTGCTAAACCATACTTACAACGGCTTCACACGCTTTATGTCGACAACTGGTATTCGAGACCAGACCTGTTCTTCTGGCTTCATAACCACGGTACGGATGCCTGTGGTACTGTTCGTAAAATCAGGCGTATCTTGCCAAAATTGCAGGACAAACTGAAACGAGGAGAAGTACAGTTTATATCAACTAATACAATTTTTGGCATGAAGTGGTGTGATACGAGAGAAGTGTGGATGTTGACCACCTGTAATACTGCAGAAACGTGTGATACGGAGAAGACAGACAGGAAGACTAGTGAAAGACGCAGAAAACTACAGTGCGTTGCAGATTACATCGTTAGTACGGGGGCAGTTGACCGTACCAACATGCTACTGAGCTCAGTCGAATCAATGCCGAAGACAGTAAAGTGGTACAAGAAGTTCAGTTCTTCTTCCATGTATCAGATCTGTGCGTTTTAAACGCCCATGCACTACATAGAGAGGTAACAGGACGGAAGATGCCAATAGCAGAATTTCACCTGTCTCTGGTAAGAGAACTTGTTGAGACTTACGCCACAGAACGGAGGAAAGCCGGCAGAGGGAGGCGCTCTGATGACGAGAATCCTCTGCGATTTACCGGGAGGCATTTTCCGAATATAACTGAGGGTGAAAACTCGAAGAAAAGTAGGCCAATGCGAAGATGTGCCGTTTGTTCCAAGCAGAAAGTGCGCCAAGAGACCAAGTACGAATGCAGAACATGCAATATACCACTGTGTGTGGTTTCGAGGCTTATCAAATAAATAAATAAACAAATAAAATTTAACTGTCGATAATCGCACAGCAAAATGTTATTCGTAATTTTTGAAAGTAATTGAAAGCAAAAATAAATAAAAAATATAAAATGAAGGGAATAAAAAAAAGTTTTTAACTTCGCCAGTGTCACTCTAAAGCCTGGATCCAAAAGAAGGACGGGAAATATATAGGAAAGATGTAAAAGGCATTCGGACACAACAGTTGCTAGCTTTGAAACGCGTCTCAAGTTGTATGCTGTGCTGACAAAAAGACAAATTTTGTACGTTTCAAACGCTTTAATTATCTACTTAGTATGGAAGCATAAAAAAAATTGCACAACACGTATTGCACCAATGAAACATAATTATACATATTATTCTAATTAAGTGGAGGAACAAATATTCAGGCATCAATATTAGGAATCCTTGATTATTTGACTTTGATAAACGCTTAGGGGAATTACATAAGGTTTATACGCTCGAATTATAATAGTAAACGTCCATAGAGCTTCCCGACATTCCGTGAAAGTGGTTCAGAGATATTGTGTTACCATAGACGCACAAGAGCTGCAGGACATTTCGGATCCTGCAGTAAGTGGAGCACAAAAAATTAAAAATCAGTCATAGATCGTCAACCACTTTCGGCTAGCAAGAAGCGATTCCAAATAAACACGAAAAACCGTATTTCCTGTCCACTATTCTGTAAATGTTCAGATTTCTTGCGGAGTAGTTCGGTTTTCTGTATGTGTTACCTGTGACGGTTTCTCCTTGCAGTTGTTTACATCATTTTGAAGCTGATTATTAGTAGGTGTTTACACTGTAAACTGTTCTGTTCTATGCAGAGAAGACTGCAGAAATGACGAAATCTTGTAGATACTGGAAGGGGCAGTAAGGATGAATTCCTCGATGATGTATTAGTGATGACTCCTCAGCAATATCAGACACGAATATTCCGGAGCTCTGAACACAGCAGGTGTAGCACACAAGCCTGATACTTCTTCGAGAGCTGCAGTGCACAATAACTCAGCAACCGAAGAACCTGAAGATATACACAAACTCTTCAAAAAATAGTATGGTTTAAAGATGTATTCCACTGGAAGAACAGTGGTTTTCGACCCCGTTCTTTATCAGTTTCACATAAGGTCAGATAGAAATTAGAAGTACTCTAAAAGTTTCAAGACCTTTTAACAGAAAAGTGGATGAATCAGACAACCAGTTCGATAACTATCAACTAGATAAGAGTAGATTGTGGGTGGGTAGCTAACAATGAAGACCGAACTACTCGACGCATGAAAATCGTTTTTACAAGTAACTAATAAAATCGTGTCGAAAATTATGGAAAATACATAATCACTAGCGCAGAAAGAATTTTAATGTCTCTGTGAAAAAGCTACCAAGCAGAGAAAAATAAAAGCAATATTGTTGTGTGTCAGTGAGAGTATTCACTTCACCTCAGTGGCAACCAGAATCAGATTTGCAGGGAGTGGTCGCTGCCGCACGCCTGAGCACCCGGCGAAGCTGACGCGCTGGCCTTTCAGGCAAGGGGTGGCCCAGCCGGAAACCGCTCAGCACAGGTAGACGGATTAGTGTCCGACAAAGCAGGCCGCGGCGTCCCATACAGTAAGCATGCCACCAGCAGTCAAACGGTTAATGCAGATTTGTATATAATCAGTGACAGTGTAACCAGCTCTCAACCCACTAGCTCATTAGGACCAACAGTTGAACTCGTTCAATAACAGGTGCATACAATTGTTACCAGAAGCAATGATCGTATTAATGCTGTTAATCACCACTGCAGCAAGCAACATTTCGGAGCGAGGCCGGAAATTTTAACGATATTCGAAAAATCATATCTCATAATCGGCTCGTTAATCTGCCTTTACACTTTTTCAAGTAGTATCTGGAAGTGTGTGCTATACCTATACACAGTGTCATATGGCGACGGCTAGTCATTCTTTAGTTACACGCCCTTGAATATAGGACGGAAAGGCATTTCGGATCGAGGCCGGAAATTTTAACGATATTCGAAAAATCATATCTCATAATCGGATCGTTAATCTGCCGTCACTTTTTGTCACGTAGTTTTTGGAAGTGTGTACTATACATATACAGAGTGTCATATGGCGACGGCTAGTAATTCTTTAGTTACACGCCCGTAAATATAGGACGGAAAGTCATTTCGGAGCGACGCCTGAAATTTAAACGATATTCGAAAAAAAATATCTCATAATCGGCTCTTCAATCTGCCTTGAGGAGTGTGCCTAGCGTAATGGACAATCTGCCTTTAAACTTTTTCAAGTAGTATTTGGAAGTGTGTACTATACCTATACAGAGTGTCATGTGGCGACGGCTAGTAGTTCTTTAGTTACACGCCCTTGAAATTATGTCGGAAAGGCATTTCGGAGCGCCACCGGAAATTTTAACGATATTCGAAAAATCATATCTCATAATCGGCTCGTTTTCAATTAGTATTTGGAAGTGTGTGCTATACCTATACCGAGTGCCGAAAATATTAACGATATTCGAAAAATCATATCTCATAATCGGCTCGTTAATCTGCCTTTAAACTTTTTCAAGTAGTATTTGGAAGTGTGTGCTATACGTATACAGAGTGGCTTGTGGCGACGGCTAGTAGTTCTTTAGTTACACGCCCTTAAGTATAGGACGGAAAGGCAATTCCTTTCTACGCCGGAAATTTTGACGAATGTCTAAGAGTCTTATGTCGTAATCTGCTCGGTAATCCGCCTTACTTTGTCACTTAGGACGTGTATGTTTCTGGTATGTCTCAGGTAGAGTGTCATGAGCGACGTCTAACAATTGTTTCGTTACTTACTTTTGAGCATACTATGAACGGCACTTTGGTGACAAAAAGAACTTCTTCCGATTTTCTATGTACTGTACCTTCAGATGCTCTCTTTAATGTGCGTCGGTATGTTGTCAGGCAATACATGGATGTGTATGCTGCACTTCTACAGACTGTTAAATGACGACAGTAAACACCTCATTGGATTTGTTTGCTTCAGTGTTGTAGGAAACGGGAGAATTGTGCTAACCGAAGTTTGCCGATTTTTAATAGGCTTCTGAGCTTCGAATATCTTTTATGTTTTATCAAATATACAAGAGGAAGTATTTTTGGTGCTTCGAAAGGAAGCAATGTATATGTACTGTTCCTGTATCCATTTACTTAATAGTGGTGTATGGTTAATTGTTTATTTTGAATTCAGATTTTACACTAGGTTACTGATTCGTCTATGTAGTTCAGGTAATAAGATGCTGAATATTCTGCAAGCTACATTTCACTAAAATAACGCGCATCGCTTTATTTGTTGGCCGTATAGTTGGTTTTTAGCGTGGAGGTTGGCACTACTCTCTCTTGGCTCGCTTGCGCCTGAGAGTTATATCGCCCGCATGGTTTTCTGGAAACGAATCCGAAGCTAACTTCAAGCCGGTCTGCAAATGTGGTGCAGGCCTACGTGTGCTTCCGCTTTTCAGTGGTTTCTGTGTTCAAAATTATTCTTAATTTCACACTTGTCTTTCACAAATATATTGAATGACAGTCATTGAAGTTAAATGTACCGTAACTTCATTTCGTTCATCATAATCGGATGTTTCTGGGTGGCCTATAACTGTGTTCTTCATGGATTTAAATACTGAGAAACTGCATCCATTATGTATTTTTATGTTTAGCATAACGCATTTCGAGAATTTTTCTCGCGTTTAGTGCATTTGTTTACATAAATACATTGGGATTTTTCAAGTGTGATTTTATGCAGCTCTTGCACAGGTGTAGTCTTTTTGAGGTTACTTTAATGAGGGAAATAGCATACATAATAAAATATTGGCAACATTTTTACATACTAAACAGTACGCATGTCTATAGTTGCAGGTATTGTGTGTCTGCTTCGTTAAACTGGAAATCACAACACCAAAATCGTCACACTGGTTTTTGTACACAGGTAGGCCTAAGTCACAATTATTATGTTAATATTCTTACTAATGGAAGAGGCACAATACCTTGAAGCAGACAGAAAAAATTATGATTTCTAACATTGGGATAAAACACACACCTCTATATTTATTCTATCCGATTTTCCGTACTTTAGTAGCTAACCTAAAAGAGACAACAGCAGTGCAAGTGTGTCAAGAAATCACACATTGAAACGTCGAAAAACAACCGTACTTATGTAAACTATAGAAGATGCGAATAAATCGTCGAAATTCGTTGTGATGAGCAATAAACTTCCCTAACTGATGTAGTTTCTCATTATTTAAAGCATGGAGGTTAACTGGTGTATGTCTGCACAACTTCAAATAAATTCAACAAAACTGTATTATTGCTTGTCAATGACAGCACGAAATATCACAAGTATGTAATAGAAATTTCTCCTTTTACCGGTACCTCACATATTCGTAAGGATTGTCTGGGAGTAGTAATAACTGAGGACAGTACAACCCTCGCCACTTTCTTTTTTCCAGAGAGTTGTAGCTCATTCGTATGCATTCGAAGTCTTTATTAATAACAGAAGCTGCATTGTAGCACTAATTTCGAAGCATAGAAATGTCGGTGGAATCCATTGCACCCCTCATGAATTGAAATCTAATTTACTTCAGACACAGAAGACAGTCAAACGTAACCTAACTTTCTCTTCTAACCGGACCAAGTGACAAACTATATCGGATGCAGTGTGACCACGCCGTCGGTCGATGTTTTCAGTCGAACTCGGTCGATGGCGTCTGACGACAGTCTGTCAGTGCCACTGTGAACACAGCTTAACATGACGAAACCCGTAATTGGACATCATGATCAATTACAAATTTGAGACTGCTTACAATTTAAATTATTTACCCAAGGTTGCCTCCCAAGGCACCCATTATAAAGTGGAATAAAAATTACAGCTTACAGTTCTTGTTGCCGCGGTGGAGAGACGGAGCGTTCCGAGGGCGCCTAGCTGCGGGACGCACCGCTGCTCACCGTCGGAGATTCGAGTCCTCCCTCGGACATGTTCAAAATGTTCAAATGTTTGTATAGCTTATGGGACTTAACTACGGGGTCATCAGTCCCTAAACTTACAACCTACTTATGAACTAGTGAACACTAAGGACGGCAGAAATATCCATGCCCGAAGTGGGATTCGAACCCCCGACCGTAGTGACCGTGCACACCGTGACTAGCGCCCCGCAGTCCCCTCGGCCACCGCGACCGGCCTCGGACATGCGTGTATTTGTTGTCCTTGGCATTACAGTACATTTTCTCCGGTTTGTGAATAAAGTAAGTCAATATACACCCAGTTTTGTTGTTTTTATTAAATCTCATACTTCGTCATTGCGACGACGAAGCAGCGAGAGGGGGAGGGGGGGTGCGCCAAATGACAATCTTGCTCCGGGCGCCAAAAAGCCTACATCCGTCCCTGACGGTACTACTTTGTAAAGTTACATTTGTGTTGTTGATAGTTCTCAAAAGGTCATCCCATAGCTCCGTTAGGAGAATGGTCTCGAGATTGAATTTTCTTGCAAAGTCTTTGAGCCTAATTTCCTGTTTCCACTGGCTGATCAGTGTTGCTATTAATTGATTTTAAAGCTTCAAAACTATCACAGCTGCCATTATGCAAAGCGTTAAGAGCGTCAGCACGAGCACAACATCAGGTTTCAGAGAGGGACTTCAGAACTTTATTTGCCCCTAAACATTCTTTCAAAACTTTCCATCGATTGTTGGAATCAGAAAAAAGGGTGAACAATTTTTGCACAAACTGGAAGTAAAATACATGCAGCCTCTTGAATACCAGCTAAATTTAGTGAATGTGTGGCACATGGTAGAAAAATAACAAATTCACATTTTTCTTTTATTTCCAGCCATATTTGCTGTATTATAATAGCTCTGTCCGCGGCAATCTTTTATTGAAATGTCAAAGGTATCCAAAAACTTAATAACAGTATCTTCTATACTTTGAGCCCTATGCTCCTCCACAGGAAATAATCTAACAGGCTGGCCATTTTTTACGTACCTAACGATGAAAGTTAGCTGGTCAACATGGGAGAGATATGGCGAGGAATCCACGCTTATTGAACAGTACTTGGCTGCTTAAAATTCGTTGACAATCGTCGTTAACACTTTCTGTCCTATTACATTAATAAATTCATTGCATATATTTGCAGACAAATATGATGTATTTCCTTGGTCACGATTGCTATACTTCCGTATATGATCAGCAAGAAAAGGATCAAATTCGCTTATTAATTCAAAGCATCCCAAATAATTTACATTGTTTTCAGACCCCAAAATATCATTTTCTCCTCGAAACCCTATTTACCTTCACGCCAAGAATTTCACAACTGCAACAATTCTTTTCAATATGCTCCTCCAATAGTTGACCTCAGCATTAAACTGGGAAAGCAATCCAGTATCAACTAGTCCAACAATTTTGCTTCTTGCAAAAATACTGATCATTGATTCCCTGTGGTGTAAACTGTTCCCATGCTCCTTTAATACGTTGTTTATATGCTTACAATCTTTTTATCCCCTGGAAGAACTCAAATTATTGCCGACAATGTTATTTCATGGATGGTGAAAACAGAAGCCACTTTCTTTCCACACACTCACCATTCGTCAATTTGCGAGTGAAATCAGCGAAATGTGTAGTGGTTTCTGAAAAGTCGCTTTGTTTTTTTTTTTTTTTTTTTTTTTTTTTTTTTTTTTTTTTTTGAAAACTATGGGCCCTTGTGAATCCAAATATCTCGGACTTCTTCCCTTAAAATTTCATCACGGTACTTACCAGGGTCTTGAGTTTTTTTTTCTAACATACCTTTGTCTGGTGAATCCAAGTGGCTTGAGATGGAAGAAGCATGTCGTGATGTGTGTGCAGCTGTAACTGCAACTGATGAACTCGAAACACAAATCTTATCCTCTATATTAACATGGGCACCGTTTCTAAGCTTTGAGATTTATAGATATCTTGAGATGATGAGTTAGATGAATCATTCTGCCTGTTAGTTTCTTCAACAGTGAAAAATGAAGTGAGTTTAGGTAGTCAGCTGATGGTTTCTTTTCGAATTGCTTCTTTTTTTCTGAATCACTTAAGTATGTTCTTTTGACATTGTTGAAAGACACTAAAAATATATCAAATAGACACTGCCAAGTAAACAGAATGAATCGCGTAAATCGCGTACAATCAAATGGCGCTTCGAAGCACCCCGATAACGAATTATCGCTTCGTAAGGTAGAAACTCCGAGAATGCCGAATTCACCAGGACTGGATGCACTGGCCGATGCTCAGTACCGCGCGAGTGCATTGGTTTCTTCGTAGCGGTGGCCGTTGCGCACTGTCGTCCTAATCGTCGGGTGGGTTCTGCATAACTAGGCACGAGATGTTGTGCATAACGTAATTAAGAATATGTCTGAAAACGTAAAAGACAGTATAAAATCGCATAAAAGAGTTCCTTTGATAAAGTTCAAGCTGCTAGTGGGGTTTCACTTGGGATTATAAGAAGAGTGAAGAAAGTGGGTGAAAAGTAAGTGCTGGTAGCTGATTTTTTACTTACTCCAGTAAAACAGCAGAATAAAAAGAAGAGTTCTTACACTTGTGGAGAGACTATCACGCAACTTCCACATGACAAGCAGCGTCCCACAATAAACTAGGTTCCAAAAATGAACAGGTTTACCCGTCTCGACTGTGTGATTGCTAGACTTCCCCTGTGCATTCCCGCGGCGCCACATGAGAACGGTGCAGCTGCTGTGATGCCGCTGTCTGAAACAGACTGCCACACAGTGACGGACTAAGGCTGTCGGAGGCCCGGGGCGGCGCGGCGGCGAAACAAAATTAGGCCCCCCGTCCACTTGGAAATACACGTGTTACTATAAAAAAGAATTGGAGGCCCCTGCTGGACGAGAGACACGGGACACTGGAAAATAGCTATCGATATTTGAAGGCCCCAGCAGAACGAGCACTCCAAAAAATAAAAAATAAAGAAAATATAAAAACCTTGCTTTCTAGGTATCTGGAGCCCCCCACCCTTAGTCCGCCACTGCTGCCACAAGATCTACTACAACGGTGTCGCCGTGTGTTCTGTAGCTAAGACCTGCAATAATAACTACGATTTTGCATGCGGACAGCAAACCGAGTCACATATATGACACGTTTCGAGACATCATCTCGGGCTTTATAAGTGCGACAAAAATTCATTTTAAAAAAGTCATTGCCTAGGATAAAGGAAGGAGTTTCTCGGGGCCCCCATCAGGCTGGGGGCCCTGGGCCTGTGCCCCTTGTGCCCCTATGGTAGAGACGGTAGTGATTAGAGATGTCATGTAGGTAGCCTTAGATGACTTGATCGGTATATTCATTTGTCGATCGTTAGTAGCACTGTCTACCTTAAATTAGTTAGCCCTGAAAAATGCGTTCAAGTAGTCGAATCTTGTGGTGGACTCCTAAAATTTAAACACTCAAACGGCCATGTCGGTGAAATGAAAGTTACACAAGCCGGTCTTGGACTGAGAACCGCCCGAATCTTCGAATTACGAAAGAAAAAAAATAATAATAATAAATAAATAAATAAAAATGTTTGTATAGTCTATGGGAGTTAACTACGGGATCATCAGTCCCTAAACTTACAAACTACTTATGAACTACTTACGAACTAGGACGGCACAAATATCCATGCCCGAGGGGGGATTCGAACCCCTGACCGTAGTGGCCGTGCAGACCGTGACTGGAGCGCCTAAGTCTCCTCGGCCACCGCGGCCGGCTTCGAATTACCTTTCGAGATTACCGCCGAGCAGATTAATGATAAGCTTAAGGATTACGGGACAGTGGTCAGTAACGTCTCCGAAAAGTGGTCTGGGCAACACATCTTCCCCGTCCTAAACGGAGTCAGGCAGTTAAAAATCGAACTGGTAAAGCACATCCCGTCTTATATCGTTGTGTGCGGATTTAGAGCCATAGTTATATACGATGGGCAACCGAGGACTTGTTCGGCGTGTGGCTCGACAGAACATGTACGTGCGCAGTGCATTCAACGGCGTGTTGCGCAGATACCGATAGGCGAGCGAGAGAGGCAGGGCCCAGCGTCTACGTTGCCACTGACTTACGTAGCCGCCGCCCGGATGAACACCGCTCCAGAGCCTAGTTTAGATGTTGCGCTGGCTGCTGTACGTAACCAGATGGAACATTCCGCACCGATGGAGACTGATACGGTACCAGACAGTCCCACAAACACCTTCTACGGACGTTGGGGAGGGAACCACGAAGGTGCAAGACCAACAAACGAATGATGAATTAGTCCTAGAGATCGTGGCGCTTCCAGAGAGGACCCACCCGAGACAAACGACAATCAGGAACAGAAGGCCAAGAGCCCATCACCGAAAAAAAAAACAAAATAAGCGACGGAGAGCACACCAAGGGGCGGCGGAAAACGCGCAGATTTTGCGCGAGAAAGCACCCCGGTTCCTCAAGAAAATGCCGGAGGAGACAGCCGGAACTTCTCCTAGAAATTCTGAAACCTCCAAAAAGTCCCGGACAGACGTAGCTGAGTCTGGCCAAAGGAGGAACAACTTAGAGATGCCCACAATAGACCAGGATGTTGGAAGTGAGCAGCGAGAAAAAACAGGAAAAGACAGATGTGACGGTAGTCCACCACTGAACTGGGCAGATGATTGCTCTCCTTGTGAAGACGTACAGAAAGATACTGGAGGAACGGCTGCTGGAGTCCGGACGGCAGAATCAAACCAGCTGCTGCCGCTGCAGTTGAGGATGATCCTGACTTCTTCTAAATGGTGCTCATAATAATTCCGAAGAAGCTATAGTATGAAGCATGCCTCTAGCAAATGACACCCTTGCAGGCCTATCGTGTTGGGACAATTAACATCAACAAGATTAGCAGCACTTTCAACTTACGGAATCTTCAAGATTTCTTGTACGCGGCCGAAATCGACATTGCCATGTTGCAGGAAGTAGTAGCAGGAATTAGTCTCGACCACATCATGGACTATAATGCTTTGATTAATCCCGGACTTGGCAATGATCTCGGGACTGCCATTATGACAAGAGAAGGCAACGTCGTCACCAATGTGGAACGACTCACCAACAGCAGAGGTATTGCTGGTATTATTAATAACATACGACTGATTAACGTGTACGCACCATCCGGGACAGGGAAAAGGCAACAGAGAGCACAGTTTTTTTTTAAAGAAGACATTGTGCCACTCTTCACAGTCGGTACCGATAAAATCATCTTCGCAGGCGACTTTAACTGTGTAATAGCCCAAAAGATCAGACTCCCAACTTCAACACTTCTATGGAGCTTCAAACAATAATTAGAGATTTAAACCTAGTAGATACGTGGGAGCTAAAACACGGCGATGCGCCGGGGTACACTTATGTGACCAATCATTCCGCCAGTCGCATCGACAGAATTTACACAACGTCGAACCTGGGAACACACGTCCTGCAAGCAGAGAGATGGCCGACTGTGATTTCCGATCACGCGGCGTACATATGTACTGTCAACCTCGACAAACAATGCACCTTCAGAGCACGAGGATCATGGAAACTGAACGCTTCACATCTAGCGGACCCAGGCTGCCACGCAGTTTTTCGAAACACGTGGGCAGAATGCGAAAGGAAGTTTCCGAGGTTCGATTCAGCCATTAAATGGTGGCTCAAATGTGCCAAACCCGCACTAATAGCAGCCATGAAACAACATTCCCGAGAGAAACGTTCTTGGCAGACAGACACAATTGATGTGCATCTTCATGTTTTCGCGGCGCAATGACTGCTCAAAGAAGTTTCGGGCGTGCAGCCGCATAAAGTTTACTTCTTCTAATATTTCGGCTGAGAAACGTTCAGCCATCTTTGGCGCCTTGTATCTGTGGCCGCATGCGCAGTAGCGCGGCCCGCGCGTATATAAGGACGAAGCGTGTGCTGGAGCGTCAGTCTTCGACTCGTCTCTGAAGATGGCTGAACGTTTCTCAGCCGAAATATTAGAAGAAGTAAACTTTATGCGGCTGCACGCCCGAAACTTCTTTGAGCAGTCATTGCGCCGCGAAAACATGAAGATGCACATCAAGTACCTCTTCGGGGAGGAGATGGTTTTTAGTGTTCGACGATTGGACAAGTTACGAGACTTGAGAGCGAGATTACTGAGCTCTTTAGCCTTTTTACTGAGGTGCCGTGACCATGGCATTATCCCAAAGTTTGCCAGGTTAGTACATTTTATAAAATCGACTTCCATGAACAAGATTTTAAGAAGTGCTGGTGCTGCCATTGTTAAAGAGAGGATCCGTTTTACTCGACGACAGTTAGATCTTGTTTCTGAAGAACTTTATCGTCTGCATCTGAAGATAGCTGTGGATTTACCCTGTCATTCATGGCACTGGATTGATGGTATAACGTGGGCTAAAGCAGATTGGATTCACGAGGTGTCTACATCAAGACAGACTGCAAAGTTTGACCGGCTTGAGACCCCTTCGCAACAAGATACTGTTATTCGACGCTCCGTTGTTAATATAACGGGTAGAGATTTGAACGATGCTACGATGTTGGTCTTAGGTAAAGGACTGAACTTTGCACCCACGCCAAAGGTTTTACCAATACCTTCGTTTATCAGTGCCGTTGAAGAAGCTGTTCGACCACTCTCCACGGATTCAGCAGATGAAATAAGACGTGAAACTTGCCGTGCTGTAATGAAGGCTCGCCCTCAAAGAAGTAATATTTCTGTGGCAGAGAGGGAAGCACTACGTAAACTCCGCCAGGATACCGAGACAGTAGTTCTTCCAGCTGACAAAGGAAATGCCACTGTTTTAATGACGCGTGAAGACTACCATGATAAAATGTATAGTTTACTGACTGAGAGCACATACCGGAAGCTTACTAAAGACCCCACGAATCAGGTAGTGAGGAAGACTATATCACTTCTGTACGCCTCCACCTTGCCTCCAGAAGTTGTGAGAAGATTAAAACCAAGTGGTGCGGTTCCTCCAAGACTCTATGGACTTCCGAAGATCCACAAAAAGGATGTCCCATTGCGTCCTATAGTGAGCAACATTGGCTCTCCTAACTATGATTGTGCCAAACATTTAGCGTCGTTATTAAGGCCATTAGTGGGAAAATGTGCTCATCACATACGTAACTCCGCTGACTTCATTGCCAAACTAAAATCTTTGAAATTGGACAGCTCTGACTTGTTAGTCAGTTTTGATGTAGTGTCCTTATTTACCAAGGTTCCTCTTTCAGACTCATTATCTCTTATTGGCAAGAACTTTGATAAAGAGATTTCAGCTTTGTTTAAACATGTCATGACCTCGACATATTTTTTATTCAATAACGAGTTTTTTGAACAAACTGACGGTGTCGCCATGGGCAGTCCCTTGTCCCCTTTGGTGGCCAATATGTTTATGGAGGACTTCGAGGAAAAGGCGATGGAATCTGCCAGATTGAAGCCCACAGTGTTCTGGAGGTATGTTGATGACACATTTGTTGTGTGGCCTCACGGTGAAGATAAGTTACTAGAATTTTTAAACCACCTGAATTCCATCCATAACCAAATCCAGTTCACAATGGAAGTCGAAAAAGAGGGATGCCTTCCATTTCTGGATGTAATGGTACGACGTAAAGACGATGGCACCTTAGGACATTCAGTATATAGGAAACCTACGCATACTGATTTATACTTACATGCCAATAGCTGCCATCATCCATCCCAGACGATGAGTGTTCTTAGAACACTGGTCCATAGAGCACACGTCATTGCTGATGAGAGCAGTCTGCAGGACGAGCTTCTACACCTGAAGAGAGTCTTTGAAGCAAACGGGTACTCTCCACAACAGATACATAAGGCACTACATACGAAGCCAACGGTACGTGCAAAGAATACAGAAGATGATTCAAAAAGTTTTAAATCTATGGCTTTTTTGCCATATGTTGGGAGCCTGTCGTCGAAAATCGGACGGATTATGAATAAACATGACGTTAAAGTAATTTTTCGACCCCCACCAAAGACAGCAGCACTTTTGGGTTCTATAAAGGATGATTTGGCGCTCCGGAAGGCCGGGGTTTACAAGATCCCCTGTGAATGTGGCCTTTCGTACATAGGACAGACGACACGTACAGTCCAGGAAAGATGCACGGAACACCAGAGATATACCCGTCTTTTACAACCAAATAAATCGGCAGTGGCAGAGCACTGTATTGATACGGGACACTCTATGACGTACGAAAACGTCAAAATTTTAGCTTCCACTTCATCTTTCCGGGACTCAGTAGTGAAAGAAGCAATAGAAATTCGCTTGGGGACCAATTTAATTAACAGAGACAGTGGCTTCAGTATAGATAAATCATGGAATCCGGCACTTTCTTTAATAAATTTACAAAGACGCCGCCACAGCACAGATCATAATACATAGATTTCTCCACAGTAATCGACCATGCAGCCACAGACATAATTTACACATACGTGTACTTCCTTACCGCCGAGTAACGTCTTTGGCGCCTTGTATCTGTGGCCGCATGCGCAGTAGCGCGGCCCGCGCGTATATAAGGACGAAGCGTGTGCTGGAGCGTCAGTCTTCGACTCGTCTCTGAAGATGGCTGAACGTTTCTCAGCCGAAATATTAGAAGAAGTAAACTTTATGCGGCTGCACGCCCGAAACTTCTTTGAGCAGACACAATTGAGTTTTATTTTCACTGTCTGCGAGATTTATATAACCAAGATACTACGGTAATGGAAAATTTTGCTCAAATTAAAAGAATAAAGGCCACAATACTATCACTGAAGCGGAAACAATTAGAAGGCCTCAAAGTTCGAACACGTCTTCATAATGCGGTACATGAGGAGGCAACGTCAATGTACCATGTAATACAAGAGCAAAAAAAGAGCAAACGGAAAATACTGACTGAATTGAAAACTACGGACGGACGACTTCTAAAAACACAATCTGACACACGGGACGAAATTTACAAACATTTCACTGTATTATTAGCAGAAAAACTAGCGGACGAATCGGCGCAACAAGCCATTTTGGCAAAAGACGTCGAGGAAATTAACTCCAGAAGAAGTAGAAATCCTTGAGAAAGAGATAACAGAAGACGAAGTACTTGACGCCATACGACGCAGCCCGAAAAATAAATCGCCCGGCCCCGACGGACTGTCAGCAGAATTCTACCAAACTTTTCAACAACAGCTCGCCGGTAAGGTGACTCTCATATGTAATGAAATCATCAATAACAGGGCTGTCGACATGAAAGATTTCTGTGAAGGAATAGTTGTATTAGTCCCTAAAACCTCAGCAGGCAAATCCGTCGACAATCTGAGACCTATTACATTACTTAACACTGACTATAAAATTTTCTCGCGCATCCTCATGCAGAGACTAAACTCGGTGATTAACACTGCCTCAGGCGAGTACCAAACGAGCGTTGGTAAAGACAGAACAATCTTTCAAACGTTAGCCGAATACAGGGACATAATAGCGACAGCAGCAGCCTGCGACATAAAAAGCGCCATAGTGTCGCTTGACTTTGAAAAGGCGTTCGACAGAGTTAACCACTCTTATCTCTTCCGCACCATGGAAACGATGAACTTCCCACAAAAAGTCATCGACACAGTAAAAATCCTTTTGACAAACAGCGTATCGAGAATTTGTGTCAATGGGCAACTCAGCAGACCAATCAAAGTAATGAGCTCGGTCCGACAGGGCTGCCCCATGTCTATGTGTTTGTTCGCCATAGCTCTTGAACCGCTCCTGCTATCCCTGACTCACGACCTACCTGGATTAAGAATACACGGCCAGAAGATCCTATGTCAAGCGTATGCTGACGTGGTAATAGATGGGGAGCAAATAAAAAGAGCGTTGGAGATTATATCGACTTACGAGGCCGCATCAGGGCCGAAATTGAGCCGGCACAAATCAGGAATTATGAATATTGGCCGTGGAATAGAACTTAGAGGTGATACGCCGATAAAGAGCATGGACACACTGAATTGACTCGGTATTGAATATACGCAAAACGTCCGCCGCACGGATGACTTAAATTATAAAAAATTACTGACAAAAATACGGGCTGGGATCCAACAACATAGTCTGAGGAACCTAAACGCCATACAAAAAGTAACGCTAGCCAACGTCTATATTACAGCTAAAGTAAACTATGTCGCCCAGGTACTGCCATTACCGAAGATGATTGCCCAGAAAATGTTATCGGCGCTCGGCCACTTTGTGACTAGAGGTCAAATCTTCAAGGTCGACTACCAAACCTTAACACTGCCAACTGAGAGGGGAGGTCCCAACCTTACAGATGTTTACCTGAAAGCGAAAGCGCTATTTATACCAAGATGTACAAACAGTGGCGACGCTCGCCCAACACTCTAACGGCCCACCTCTTAAGTGTAATAGCACCGGACAATATGGAGCCGCCCATAGACGTCCACCACATTTCAAATGCGCTTTTTCACCTAAGATACTTCCTGCTGGAACACAGCTATCTCCAGAGAAGTACTCCCGAGAAGAACCGCTACACGGTAAAGTTAGTCTATAACAGCCTGACGAAAAACAAACGGGGAAACATAGCAGAACAGAAGTGTAAAGGACCTGACTGGCAAAAAATCTGGGAGAATATCCAGGACCCAGACTTACCATCTAATGTAAGGTATAATTGGTACATGGCGGTAATCAGGAAGATTCCGACAAAGACAAAATTACATAAAATTCAGTTGTCTGACAACCCATACTGTAGCAGCTGTCATTTAGCCGACACGGAAGAACACAGATTTACGTGTATATCCGTTGAAGATATCTGGCAACTTTGTACTCATAAACTCGCAACCATACTACGTGCGTCACCTTGGTCAATCACACCAAGTCGATTACTGAACCCGGACGAAGTCCCTTATACAAATGCGAAGAGCAAAGCTGTCAACTGGCTAAAGGGACAGACAGTGAACTATATTCTATCAGAAAAAGAAAAAAGTAAAGAAGATTATTGGCTAACATTATTGACAGAACACCAGAAACTTCAACGAAGAAAAAAGTATAGAGAAAAATATTGATTATTCTTAACTAGAATATTAACTTGAACAGAACAATTACATTCGAAGAAAGGTTTTTTTTTTTTGCCTTTCCATTCTGTTTTTAACTGTTTAGAAACATACATTATTTTACTGTTTTTTATTTATCCTTGTACTTGGAGTGGAGTACTCCGCCTTTGGTTTTAGAGAAGAAATTCACAGCTCGGGCAGTACGACGGATTTTGGAGACCTGCGCTTCGAGGTTAATGAGAAGTCAAATTAAGAATTAAGACTCAATACGATGTCACAAGAACAAGAATATTGCCGCGAGAGAGGACGAACACTGACTGCCGGCGTGGCGCAGGGGATAGCGTCACGGACTGCGGTGCAGAAGGTTGCCGGTTCAATCCCGCCCACCGGCAAAAATTTATTTATTTGTAATTGACAATTCCAGAAGGTTCTACATCTTTCTTATGTTCACTTGTAAATTCTACTTGTTTCTTATGTTAGCCGTTCTTCTAATTTCTGGTAAATTCTGTCTGTGTATAAATAGCAGAGCACTCTGCCTGAGAGGCAGTCAGTGCTGCATGTATGTTTAGTTCGTAATAAACGTGCTTCCAGTATAAGTGCTGTGTTTAGTTGCCTTCGAAGTCAAGCCTATTTACATTTCAACGCGACAATATCACGGCAACTTTGCGATGGCAAACATTTTCGAGAAGACGAACTTCGAAGCTGCCGGCACGACGAAATCGATTCAACGTGCACCTACGACTCAACGAGAGAGAGAGAGAGAGAAACAACACAAGAAGCAGCACTGTTATTTTTATTTCTCATTGTTTATAATTACCAAAAGAAGAAGTACTGTTATTTGTTATTTCTCATTGATGAAGGATAATTTATTTATTATTCTCCGCAAAGTACTGGAAATATACAGCAACAGAAGCTAGCCGAAGAAGGCTAAATTGGCGAGCGGAAGGACGGGCCGAAGGGGAGGAAGGAGGCCGGAATAAAAAGGGGGGACTGAGGCGCTCCAGTCACGGTCTGCACGGCCACTACGGTCGGGGGTTCGAACCCCCCCTCGGGCATGGATATTTGTGCCGTCCTTAGTCTTAGTTAGTTCATAAGTAGTTTGTAAGTTTAGGGACTGATGACCCCGTAGTTAAGTCCCATAAGCTATTCAAACTTTTGAACATTTTTTGAACATTTGAATATAAAACATAACATTCCTTCTCGTCTATCGATGCTCCAATTTCCATAAGATTTCTTTGCAAGGAAAATCGAATTTATGTAGTTCCCTTTCTGATTTCGGTGTATCCTCATTACATTTTGAATGCGTTCGGTTTAGAAATGCATCGTAAACGCCATAGTACAGGAGAGGACAAGTTGGGGCGACGTTAGTGACATGGTATACCAAATAACTAATTATGGTGTTGCTACGTTTTATTCATTCTCATGACTAGGGCATAATAGACTACAAGAAAGGGTACAATTTTACTTACAATGGCGGCGTTGAGCGCTGAAGTTGGCAACGACCATTGAATGCTTTTTCAAAAATCAGTAACGTAGACTGAGGGGACTAATTCTTTATGTTCATGGTGAAATAAATATTTTACGCTGTTCTGGTGAGTAAATGAAGCATCCTCCTAAAGCGAATAGTTCGTTGCCAACGATAGCAAACTAAACCGCTGTCACTGGAAGTTCAAATGTTTGTATAGCTTATGGGACTTAACTACGGGGTCATCAGTCGCTAAACTTATGAACTAACTAACACTAAGAACAGCACAAATATCCATGCCCGAGGGGGGATTCGAACCCCCGACCGTAGTGGCCGTGCAGACCGTGACTGGCGCGCCGCAGTCCCCTCGGCCTCCGCGGCCGGCCCACTGCAAGTAAAATTTAATCCAGGTAGGACACGAAAATTTGTTTACCTTCCTAGCTGTATCCCATATGCTTTGCAATGTCATGGAAAGAAAATTGCATCTTTTGATGGTTATAACCAACAAATTGTATATAGAGTAGAAATATCTATGGAGTGAGCATTGCTTTCTGTGCATTACCTCAGTATTTAGCTGGGATTACCACGTGATATTGAGACAAATGCACTCTTCCTACATATTTATTTGCTATTACGATTGGTTTGTGCCGCATTGTCTGCAAAGAAGCCCCACCTCCTGTTCGCGGAGCAACCACATAATATGAAATAATATGTAAATAAATGTGTCACAGAAGCAATAAGATAGTTGAGGAAGCATCGCCAAAACGGCCATTTACGCATACTCATCCATCTTAACCGAACAAAAAAGGACCAAGATCCAGTCAGCGATTAGTACATTTTTCCCATTATCATGTGACATTTCCACCTTAATGTTGAGGACACAGAATCCGTTCTGCGCATCTGAATGCTCACTCTAGAGATATTTCTGCTCTTTGCCTGCCACTAGAGATAATATACACATGCGAGCGACAAACTCATCAGAAACCCCTCTGCTTTCAAAATTGTTTGGCGCAATATTGTGAATAAAATTAGTAATCACTTACTTTTATTGCGGACTACATTCAGACAGAGAAAGACGTCTTCTTTTGCATAGACAATTGTAGTTAGAGTTATAATCCGACTTCTGAATATATAGTTCTATTACACAAAGTCGATTTCAACTTCGTTCATTACGAAGTAATCACTACAGGACGTGGGGACGTGTATTAGCTGAAAGAGTGGCTGATGCTGCTAACACAGTCGAGAAAATTCACTGGAAATACTGTATTTAATGGGAAGTTCTATACAGGCGATCAGCTGACGCCATTCCTTCGACCATCGCCCAGACTTACTTTATCGCACATTAATACCACCATGACGTCTTATTTAAACATACATGAACTGCTCTGTTGATTGAATTGCCAGATTTTCAGCATTCGTCCAGTTTTCGATAATAGGGAGCACTGCATAGAGAATAATTACATTGTCCCCATACACTTACTGTGAGAGATAAACAGTTTAGTTCAAATGTTTGTTAAGCTTATGGGACTTAACTACGGGGTCATCAGTCGCTAAACTTACAAACTACTTATGAACTACCTCATACTAAGGACGGCACAAACAACCATGCCCGAGGGGGGGATTCGAACCCCCCACCGTATTGGCCGTGCAGACCGTGACTGGAGCGCATCAGTCCCCTCGGCCACCGCGGCCGGCAAACAGTTTAGTACTACATCATAGAACCAATACATGGCGCTGTTATTATTATTATTACTATTTCTCACCTCAACGATAGAAGCATTTTCAGAAGTTTACGACAAACAGACAATTACACACTAGGGTTGCCAGATTGAACACGAGGCAGGCCCGGAGACCAGACGTGCCCCCCTCCCCCTTTGCCAATGACTCACCCCCCCAACCAACTGCGACCAACTCCCCCGCCCTCCCCAACCAGGATTGTCGTCTTCTGAGAAAATTGTTTCGGCAAGAAATTAAGAAGCGACTGATTATTCTTTTGTGCAGTAATATTCGCTTTCACTCCGCCGTACTTAACAATAAATGAGATACTGCATATTCTGCACTTACACATACACTCATCAGTATCGACTTTTTGTAGCCACTCTTTATAATTTTGTTCCTGCAACCATTCTTCACGGAACGAACTTAGATACCGTCTCTTCATTTCACTGTTATTACTCACTAATCTGAGTTAATATAAGCTTGTCTGTTCACACACGATGCAAGTATTCCAAAAAATGCCGGCAAACTGATAAACAAAGAACGAATGAACACTAATAATAGGCGTCGCCAGCTGACACGTTGCCGCAACAGTGTTTGCTTAATAATGCGCTAGCCCATTACTACCGACGCAACAATGAAAAGTTTGCAGAGGAAGAATAGAAAAGTAGCGTTTTGTTGCAATAAGAAATTGACATTTATGTAAAGTTATTCATAATTACTAGAGGAGCCGACCGGGAATGGCCGAGCGCACTGAGGCGTCTTGCCACCGTGCGCGAGGCTGCTCCCGCCAGAGGTTCAAATCCCCCCCTAGGGCATGGATGTTGTGTTCGTCCTTAGTGTAAGTTACGTTAAGTTCGATGTAGATCGTCGCTATATGAGTATAGTACTTAAAAAGCGAAAAAAAAGTTAAGATGAAGGTTACATTCAAGCCCGGAGTTGAGAGTCATTGGCCCGTAGACCCGGAGAATTCATTCCAAACCCGGGCACTCCGGGCGGCGCCCGGAGATCTGGCAACCCTATTACACACGGCAGTCTTAACTTTATGAACACAACCTAACATTGAATTTACATCGTTCCGGAGTACGGACTTTAATTAATTTCACATTTTGTATGAAAAACTTTATGAACATTCATCGTTTTCGACAATGACTTCTACTTAAAAATTTGACATCTTGGTTATGAGAGGGATCCAACAAGGATTCTGTTTTTGCTGCCCTAGGTCCGGATCCCTAAAAATCCGTGATATACACAGGTCCCTCTTTAACAACCGTTGCGAAGCACAGGCATATAAGCTAGTGGACGGGGGAGGGACCTCATTTTGTTTGGCCGCCGCGCCGCCATTGCTGATACTGCAGTGCTAGACTGCCTGTCACCAGTAATCGCAGCGCCAGATAGCTTAATCTCCCACCGAGCTTGATTCTCTCTCCCGTTACCGACTTTTGCTTCTCTCTCTGATGTTGCGTCAACCTTAATATTTTTTCGTAACATTTTGGACTCATGTGAAAGTAGTTTATTAAATCTTTCGGGTCCATGTTTACCATTTTATCACTAGATTAATATACAACAAGACCATTCTTTTCCATCCATTCTGACATATTCTGTCTAACACTATAGCGGTAAACTAGGCGTCATTCGTTACAACACATATCTCTTTAAATTTTATCTCACACATTTAACTGAAATAAGTACAGTCTTAGACAAAAAAAATTGATCGCCGGCCGGCCGACGCAGATGCGAAGTCCGAGTCGTTTGTGCAGTGTGGACAATAAATTCCATCGCCCCTCAGATAGTCCGGCGATATGCACGATCTGGCAACACTGTAGAATGAGGCACTGTCTGAGGGAAGTGTTATCTCCTCCTCGAGGCAGTACTGTAATGTATGATTGCATGGTCTCGTGGTAAAAGTCGCGAGATCGAAACCGACAACCCTGTTTTGTTTTTAAACCGCATTTCGGCTGTCTTTGTTATCAGTGTGGAATAACCTCAAATGTAAAAGCGAAAACTCCTAGAAATAATAACACAAAAGAGCTCGCGGCTATAACTCAATTGTTTACCGTTGGGAGTCCTCTACCCTTGCACTGGGCACTGGCTACGGCGACGCACCAGCAGCCGAATCGTAGTCCTTGTATGGAATTTTGTTGTGAAAAATAACACAGCTAGATGTTGGCAACCAGCCACTTCCTCTTCCTTTTTATTAGTTATGCAGTAATTTATCAGCTTGTATCAATCAAGATGAATCTGTTCTATTACAATAATTTTGGTGTACACGCATCTACTGAAATGCCACCTTCCTTTTATTTTCATGAATAGAAATGTTAGTATTTTTTAAATTCAGCTTCTAATAGTATGATGGAAGATTCTAAATGTATATTATTTCTTATCTGTGGCTTTAGCCAAGTGACAGTAGTTAGTTGGATAAGCAATTGTAAACAGATTTAACCCGCAACTCTGTTTATTCTAAAGGAAGGGGGTGCTGCTGATTTCACTTTTTCCCCCCTTAGCTGTTGTACAACAGTATCATATTGTTAGGTTTTGTAGGCAAATCATGCATAGTATAATTTTTTTTTACTTTTTTTTTTCTTTTTTTGGAAGTATGAAGACATGTTTCATCACCACTAGCTTTAGCTACATAACATCTCACTTTATGTAGTTCGACTAATGTTTATAAGAGAATAAAGGTTGAGTTTCTATCTATTTGCTCCAGTGTTAAACAGTGACGTTAACAAGATGCTATACTGATGTAGTTTCACTTCTGATGATACCTTGGTTTATTTTTATTCTAGTATTGTTCATTTCCCTTAATTTTGCTCTTGTACTATTGTGTCTAGCCTTATATAATGGTAAAAAATTTCTACAAAATGTACTTATGAGGATCAAAAAATCGTTATGAGTGATTTTCCTATTGAGTGGGTGAGGTTTGTATAATTTCCAAGATTGTTTGCCGAAATGTCCTTAATTTCCTACAGGTAGTTTTTATGTTTGTTGGTGGTATATGAACTTGGACTTTCATTAGTGTCTGGGTCAAAACTTCCTATAACAAAAGCTACGTACCTAATGTCTGTTGTTTTGGGGCTTTTAAGGGGACTAAACAGAAGGGTCATCAGTCTCATGTTCGCCGGCCGCGGTGGCCGAGCGTTCTGCGGCACGTCAGTCACAGTCTGCACGGCCACTACGGTCGGGGGTTCGAATCCCCCCTCGGGCATGGATATTTGTGCCGTCCTTAGTATTAGCTAGTTCATAAGTAGTTTGTAAGTTTAGGGACTGATGACCCCGTAGTTAAGTCCCATAAGCGCTACAAACATTTGAACATTTTTAGTCTCCTGTTCCTAATTGAGACACAACAGCAAAGCACCTAAAGGAGAAACTATCTGTACAGTAACTTATTTTTCAAACCATTACAAATTTGATTCATTCCATGCTAATTACTGCTTCCTATTTAGCCTTTGAACTTACCCAATGAAGATTATGAAAAACGCTGTAGGTAACTGCCTCCTTGCAGTGAAAAAAGCAAAACGATAAGAAAAGACTGAAAATAGTTGTGTAAGGTTGTCATTTGCTGGGAGATTATTTTTCTTTTTCTGTGTCTATGTGCGTCTTCAAAACGTAATTAATAAGAACAGATATTCGTTTAACAGCTGTAGAAAACAAAAAGAATATGGTTGGCTGTCAGTTCCGTCCTGGGAAAAAAAAATTCAGTTCTCATAAAAAACCATCATACTCTCGATCTTTGCGTGTGTAAACCAACTTCATCCAACGAATATAATTTTTAAGATGACTATTAAAATGTGTACATAGTTTTACGATACTTGTGAAAGTTATCTGCATGCAATAACGAGTTAATAATGCTTGAAATACGCTTGGCGCTATATGACCTGCACCGCTGTTCTCGTATCACTTGACGTAAGTGCAGATATTGCGGATACAATTCTAGTTCTGTGCATTTGAATGCTGTGCGCCTAGTTCATCTGTTTGTGAGTTTACTGAATAAAACAGAAATACGAAAAAACAAACACTGGACGTCATAATCATATGTTAAAACACATCTTTCAAGAAAGAAGTACAATTGGCCGATTCCAATCTAGAGGCAACACAAGCGAACACGTAGGAAGAATATTATTGCAATATACCTCACAGTCTTCCCATTGGCTTTTCTGGGGCGCCATATTATTGGTCGCTTGGTTACAGCTGCGGCGGTGTGGTGGGGAGACTGCTAAACCCCTGGTTTCCGTATTCGTCCTCGCATTTCCGTAACTAGCCTTAATGAGTCGAGCGTAATCACGGATAATGCACCGACCGCTAACATATTAATAAGTATCTTAATTATTTGCATTTTCTGTCTTAACTGCAATGACGACGAAAGGTCATTCATCAGTGGTGTTTCACATTTCTTCGGGCTTTTCCATTGATTATACTGAAAAAATTAGATGTAAGCAACAGTTTTCTTTATAATTATAGACTTAGAAAACATCTTTCTTTGTATCGCTGTCAGTGGCACACTCCACAAACAGAGAAAAACAGACGAAGAGTAATCAATGCAGCATTGTTTTCAAGATGTGAACATCTCTGGGAAGACTTCGTAACACGGAGTTCAAAATAAGAAGAGCTTCTGTTCTCCGAACGTAGTATTAGGGACACTAATGTATAGATCAATTTATCTTTAAGCCAAATTTTCAAAAAAATGTTCAAATGTTTGTAAAGCTTATGGGACTTAACTACGGGGTCATCAGTCCCTAAACTTTCAAACTACTTATGAACTACTTACAAACTAGGACGGCACAAATATCCATGCCAGAGGGGGGATTCGAACCCCCGACCGTAGTGGCCGCGCAGACCGTGACTGAAGCGCCTCAGTCCCTTCGGCCACCGCAAGCCAAATTTTCATCCAGTGTACAAATACTGCAAAACTTAAATGTATCACCTGTTGATTAGAATCCTATTATATCCACTAACAAAAACGAGCAGCGGATGTACTGAAAAACTTTTGACTGTGCAGAACATTCGGGGCATAGAGAACTCAAAATAACTATGGGTTACCGAAGCAGAGCATACTGCTAACATTACATGCAGCAATTGCAAAGTGATATTTTTTTTTACCCCAGCCGTTTTCATATGAATACAAGCACCAGATTCCCACAATATTCATACCAGAACAATCGGGCCGACATGTGATGACACTGTTGATCAGATGGTTATAGAAATTGCAGAGACTTTTTATATGCTGCCAATGGAAAAGCCAAATTGTCACTACGTCGGATTATATCCCAGATCAAGTTCTGTCCGTGAGAGAATTGCTCAACAGTTGTTGAATAGTATCGACACCCCTGCATGTAACGCAAACCCATCAGTTGCCAATTATATGCAACAAAATTTCTATGACTTGATCTTCGTTAGAACGATTTCTTTTCTTTCACAACGGAGTGTCATCAACAATCACTTGAGCGTTCACGTCCACTTCCTGTTCTCGCCCCTACACCCACTGTAGATGAATCATGTGTGCGGAAGCCGAAGCGGGCAGTTCGTCTCGCCGCAGTACCGTCTGACGTCACTTGGTGCTAGTCGCTTCTTGCGTGAAACGATCTAATTTTAATATAGCACCTCGAATAATCAGCATTGGTCGTAACCCTTGCTTTATTAATAGCAAACCGACTTCACTCACAGAGTGACCATCCTCAGTGCAGAACCTCAAGCAGTAATATGCAGTTGGTTCGTCAAGGATTACGACCAGTGTTGCTTATTCCCTGTTGTACTACTGTAGTATTATTCGTATTGTGGTCGTCGTGGACACCGAGCCATGAAATGGAAGTGCATCAAATGTTCAAATGTTTGTAAAGCTTATGGGACTTAACTACGGGGTCATCAGTCCCTAAACTTACAAACTACTTATGAACTACTTACGAACTAGGACGGCACAAATATCTATGCCCGAGGGGGGATTCGAACCCCCGACCGTAGTGGCCGTGCTGACTGGAGAGCCTCAGTCACCTCGGCCACCGCGGCCGGCGGAAGTGTATCTCGAGGATCTAATTTTGTTACACGTCTCAGAATATTTTTCTTCCCCAGCACATCTAGGCTAGAGAATCCTCCTGCAGATATAGTCGTTTTGTAATTTTCTTTACCAAAACGCATTACAGTCACTTCAATAATGTTAATCGCGTTAGCGATTCGCGCGACTGCTTTGGAAAGTTATCCAACCGGGCAAAGGTGACCTACAGCTTAACGTGTAATCTGAACCGCGTGTCGTTTCTGGTGACTCTTCACATCGTTGAGAGGTGAAGGACGGGTTAAAACGTAAACTGAAAAACTCCGAAGTACGACTGGGTTTCGATCCCGCAACCCTTCGGTTTCCAGTCGAGCGCTTTACCCCAAGACCACCGTGCCCGAGTTTGAAAGTGTTAAGAGAGGTCCTTCGTCTTGCACCTCCTTCACGAAGTATTACTGCTCACGAGTTGTGGCGATTTTCGTTTAAACGTAATTCTGTGCCCACTTTGCTTTCCTGGTGTGTCTCCATCCCGAATCGTAGGTCAGACCCTTTCCTCGCATTTCACCGCACACGACAACGAAACCAAAAGCAAAACACAGGCACAACAACAGTAACAAAATGTACGCATGCTTCTTACACAAACGAAGTGTGCTGCCGTCTGCTGCGACGCCTTGCCACCAGCGGACAGTTAGGGCGTGACGTCATCACCCTGAACGGAGGAACGCGGCAGCTCCAACTGACAACTAACAAGCAAAGTTCAGCAGACTATAGAGTGTTGAACAATCGGAGTAAGTTCAACAGCAAACTATATGAATATACTGGGAGTTCAGGTTGTTTTCATTTATCTCTAAACCATAGACTTTATTCTTCGTGGATTTAGTGACAAAAACGACACTTGCATTGATCATTTATAAGTTTCCATGGGTGTCACACTGAATATGAATAGTTACGCGCTTGACTGAGAAGGGGTATGCAGAAGACTCTCACCTGAAAAAGGAGTGGCCAGCTGAAAAGACTGGGAAGCCCTGCTCTATAGCAATGTAGCTTTACAAACAGGAGAAAGGGAAACACACTCCCTACGAGTAAAGAATAATCGTTTGTATTTTTTTCTGGGCATTCAATACTTGGTATTGTCCTCTCAAGTACATAGTCGCCCTGTTAGTCTATATCAACCTGACAACTGTTATGAGTAAATTCACTACCAATCATACTGAACTGAATGGCAAAGTTGCTTACCAACATAAAAAAATAAAATATTGGCTTTCCCAACCTGCTAAAAATTACAAAAAATGCGAAGTTAATATACGAACACTATGCTAGTCTGTAACAGTTCCAATTGCTCAGTACGGGCTTGGCGGACGCGGGGTCCCTCCTGAGATGGGGACTGCACCGCCTACAGTCCTCCACACAGTAAGCTCTGTGCATGCCTCAGTGACCATCGTACGGCTCGACGGTGGAACTTTGTACGTTACTGAACCCATGATCTTGTCTTAATCTCCCGGATCGCGAGGAAAGTAAAGCCTCTATAAAACACCCTTGACTCTCAAGGTGATGCAGGGCTAATCAGTTGGAACAGTCGCTAACAGGTAGCCTGTGAGTATCAGCTGTAGCTCAATTGTATTAGGGTTACCCAGACATGTGGCGCCCTGTCTGGATGGACCACATATTTTCATAGCTGCTCGTGGGTCCAAAAAGAAAAGAGCGTCCCACACTGCCTCACAAGGCGTCCCTAAGAAAGGAAGAGCTGATTACAATGCTGCAAGATATGATCCCTGTTCGTTCCCTCCCATGCCTACACCTTGGGAGAAACGTTGGGTTAAGTGATGAGCCAACTTTTCCAAATTCCTGGTGTGCACCCATGCTGATGGCTATCCATTTACATCCACAAAGCCTCTTTTCTTCGTCGACCATCTTGAAGGGTGTAAGATTACCACCCAATAGAAATATTGGTAATTAATAGCATTTGATAATTAAACAGTATGAAGTTCACTGCAAACATTGACCATGCCTATGCACTAAATGCTACACAATTTTAATCTTATTAATTATGGTAGCAATGTATGTACACAGTTGAGTGACAACATTTATAGTTAGGCCATAGGTGAAAATTCTCCACGTTGAGATTTGCTGTGTGCTTGTAGCTGACGGGAGGCCAGCAAGCAGGCCGACGTTGGTGGCTTGTTCCAGCTTAGGATTTTCCAGGTTCGTTTCCGGTGAGGGGAGAGAGGGACAATGCACTTAAATTTCGTCCACAATTCCTCTACATCCATAGTCCCAGAATTAAACGATGCCCATTCATTTTCTAAGTGCGATCGTAACATTTGCTTGTCGGCTCTTCCCAACAAAAACACGCTCCTAGCCTTCTTGACTGGTTTATGAACTTTGGTCACCATCGACGCCATGACGATATCATGATCACTAATTCCTGTCTCTACACAGACATCGTTAATAAGGTCAGGCCTGTTTGTGGCTATAAGGTCTAGAATATTTCCATTTCGCGTGGGTTGCCGGTTTAACTGCTCAAGACAGTTTTCGGAGAATGTGTCCAAAAGTAGCTCGCAAGACTGCTTGTCTGTACCGCCTGAAATGTAACTAGCGAGGCCCCAATCTATACTCTTAAGGTTGAAGTCACCTCCGATTAATATTACATGACCCGGATACCTATGCACTACCTGGTGTAGACTTTCCTTTAATGATTCTAAAACTGCTACAGCAGCACTGGGGGCCGGTAAAAACACCCAACTATTAACTTTACTTCTTTTAGACCTGTTATACGTGCCCAGATAACTTCAGTTACTTTCAACCTCGATCTCAGTAGAAACAATATCTTTGTCCACAGCGATGAAAACTCCTCCTCCAGTTGTATCAGATCTATCTTTCCGATATACATTCCACGCTTCGCTAAATATTTCTGAACTTACCACATCATCATTTAGCCAGCTTTCGGTGCCTAAAACTATCTGAGCGCAATAACTTCTATGCAGCGCTGCAAATTCGGGAACTTTGTTTCTAACACTGTAAGTTCGCGGCTAATATTTTTATGTTCGAATTTTTGTTCCGAACGTGGTCTGAATTCGCTGTTTGAATGCTGACAGGCGAGTGCTCATCAGAGTTAGCGCCTAGCCTAAAAAACCCCCATGTGCACTCCACAAGTACTCTGCTACCCGAGTAGCCGCTTCCTTAGTGTAGTGCACCCCTGATCTATCTAAGGGCACCCTACAATTCCCCACCCGATAACGCAGATCCAGAAATCTGCAGCCATGACTGTCACAGAGTCGGCGAAGCCTCTGGTTCAGACCCTCCACTCGGCTTCCAACCAAAGGACCCCGATCAACCCTGGGAAAAATGCTGCAAATCGACAGCTCTGCTTGCACCCCGCGTGCGAAGGCAGCAGCCTTCACCAATTCCGCCAGCCGCTCGTAGGACCTGAGGATGTCCTCAGAACCCAAGCGACAAGCGTCATTGGTGCCAACGTGAGCCACGACTTGCAGTCGACTGCACCCCGCACCCTCGATAGCCGCCGGCAAGACCGCCTCCACATCTCGGATGAGGCCCCCCGGCAGACACACCGAGTGCACGTTGGAATTCCTTCCAGATCTGGACGCTATCTGCCTAAGGGGCTCCATCACGCGCCTAACGTTGGAGCTCCCAATAACTAATAATTCTCTCCCCCCGTGCATCTGCTCGGACCCTGCTGAAGGAGTGGCCACACTTTCACTCACAGGACGAACGGGCGCGGACGGACGTGCAGCCTCCACATTGGCCTTCCGCCTCGAGCGACGCGAACGCCGTACAACCCGCCACTCCCCTTGCGGAGAAGGCGGCTCGACGACGTCCGGTACACCTGAAGGTGCCTCGGTAGCAGGGACAGAGAGCGAAGCGTGAGACACCTGAGGTGTCCCACTCGACGCACCAGACTCACCACCATCGCTGCACCCCGAGACAGCAGCCTGGAGACGGCTGACCGTAGACAAAGCACGCTCAGCTGTTCGCGAACCGCGGCCAACTTCTCCTGCGTCCGCACACAGCAGGCACACATCCTATCCATCGTATCGATACAATTAACTGCAATTAACAACTTTAATGAAGCCTAGTACTCTAATGAAGGCGTCTGGCTGCTGACTGAACTGTGGTCAGTGGTAACTACACTGTCAAATCAACAAAACTGAGTCCGGCAGTTTACCGCTGTTAACGCTGCGGAACTGGTGGCAGCTGTCACTGGACTGACTGATAACGAGCTTTAGTAACGGTCTCTGTCTTGTTTTGAAATACACCGGTCAAAGACGAAGACTAAACACAACGGTATTTATCAAATACGATATAATAAACTATTAAAACAGTAGTACAAACGAAATCTGCAAGTACGCGGGAATAAACCTCTTAAAACAGAGTACTAACGAAAATGTTCAGCCTGCCTGGTGCAAGTCTTCTTAGCTGACGCTACTTCGGCGACTTGCATGTCAAAGATGATGAAATGATGATGAGGGTAACACAAAACCCATACCGAGTGGAGTAAATCTCCGACCCGACTAGGAATCGAACCTGGGCCCCTTGTGTGGCAACCCACCATGCTGTCCACTAGATTATGGAGGCAGACCCTCGTAATGGTGAAGATGTCATGGCTGCACTAATTACTCAACTACCCCTCCTTTTCAGGTATTTGGTTATTTCATAACCCATTATGAGGTCCTACTTTGATTACTGGCCGTGGTAGGGATGTTGCCACTTTGCTATCTCAACTCGATCTTTGCCTTTTAAATAATAGTGTCCCCATGAATTTTAGTGTGGTAGATGGCACCTGCTCGGCCATCGACCTATCACTATGCAGCCATGGCTTTTTACCATATGTCCACTGGAGAGTGCACTATGACTTATGTTGTAGTGACCACTTCCCGACATTCCTATCACTACCACAGTGTCCAGCCCATGGACATTTGCCCAGATGGGCTCTCTATAAGGTTAAATGGGACACATTTACTTCTACCACCAAAATTGGTTCCCCATCACGTGGTAACATAGATGTGCTCGTCCAAAGCCTTACCTGAGCCATTATTTCCATGGCCCTCTCTCTTCTAGATCCCCCCAGCAGAAGACAGTGCACTCATCGTCACCGAAGATCGCTGACGCAATTAGAGACTGCAGGCAGGCTCTGCACCGTCAGAAGCAGGGCCGTATTTAGGCAGGTGCAACATGTGCAGCTCTACATGGCGGCAAACATTTTGCCATAAAAAATATTTAATGTTACTTGAACCATCATTATTCTTAGTTTAGATTACATCAAACTATCTACTATCTCCATTCCACGGCGGTTTCCGCAAAGAGCACTCAGACTCCGATAACCTAGTCTACCTTGAGTCTGCCATCTGGACAGCTTTTTTAAGACGCCAACATTTGATAGCCGGCCTTTTTTTTATTTATCTGAGGCTTATGACACTAACTGGTGACAACACATCCTTGCTACATTACATGGTATGGGTCTCTGGGGCTCGCTCCCCTTTTTATTACAAATGTTTTAGAACTGCGTACATTCTGTGTACATATGGGCTCCTCTCGTAGTTCTCTGCACATAAGGAGAACGAGGTTCCCCAGGTCTCTATGCTGAATGTTACCCTGTTTTTAGTGGCTATTAATGGCATAGCTGCAGCAGCAGTATGTTTGTCAATATCTTCCTCACTATATGCTGACAACTTCTGCATATATTTTAGTTCTTCAAGTATACGTGTTGCTGAACGCCAGATGCATGGAGCCATATGCAAGGCACAGATGTGAGATCTCTCCCATGGGTTCCAGTTATCTGCCGCCAAGACGTGTGTTATGCACATCTATCGGCGCTTAACGGTCCAGCCACATCCACAGCCATATCAACTACTAAATGCAGTGGATAGTGATCGTTTTTTAGGACTAGTATTTGATGATCGGCTAACATGGCTCCCATATATTCGCCAGCTTAAGCAGAAGTGCTGGCGGCACCTCAACGCCCTCCATTGCCTTAGCAGTACCATAAACTGGGGTGAAGAGGGACATGTGGGTGAATAGGGACAAAAACTGGTAAAAAGTAGTTAAATGAAACCTCCGACTTCTGATTTCATCTAAGGTAATGGGACCACTGCAGGTAAGATGGCCACACTGTTGCCTACAAGGTGTTTTTATATTTATCATGTTGGCACACATGTTAGTTTGCTAGTAATCTGAATAGAATTTTTATACTGTTGTTTCGTTTCAGCAACTGACTAGATTGACGTGTTATTGGTTTTCAGTTCTTAGATTAGTGTTTTCTTAGTGAGTATTTGCACATATTAAATGATTAGTTATCTTCGTTCTTAGCAAGAATTTCATTTTTGTTTTGTTTTAGGTAGCATTAGTAAAGTTATTTTGGGGTGAATAGGGACAGGGCAGGAAAAAAATGCCTAAAGTTGTAATGGACATATGTTTAGCTTGGAAATATACATTTATATGAGAAATTATAATTTTAACAACTTAATCTACTTGTTGGTTAACGTAACCTCAAAGTTGACTTCTTCCAGTGTTTATGATGCCTGGAACATATAAAGGAGACCCGCGATCAAAAGTACATCGTCCTGTTAATGAGAAGTTGATAATGCAGGCTGCTGAGGTAGTTTCTCAAGGAATGACCATTAGGAGAGCAGAACAAAGATTTGAAATTTGTAAGTCTGCCCTACACCGTTATATGAAGCAATCAAGACTTAATCCTGGTAGAAATATTGAATTCAAGAAGAAAGGTGGTCAGATCTGTCTTCCTAAAAATCTTGAAGAAGAACGTATTGAATCCCTGGGTAATGTGTGCAGATTGGGGCTATCCTTTAAGTGCCTTTGACTTGCGTTGCTACATAAAATATCACTTGGACAGAGAGGGCATGAACATACCTAAATTTAAAGACAACATGTCTGGTTATGAGTGGCCACTTGGCTTCCTGACTAGACACAAAACTAAACTGTCTCAAAGCATGTGTCAAAACTTTAAAAGGAGCAGAGCAAATTTTATGTTACCTGTAGTATTTACATATGTAAAATGTGTTGTAAAAATTATAATTGTTGGTTTAAAATGAACAATAGTTCCCTTGTACTACCTTACTTTTATACTAAATATCTTCAAATACTTAAAAGGATAAATAAAATCCCTATAGACCCGAACATATGTATGGATAGGGAAAACAATGATAAATAAATACCTGCCCCTTTTCACACCGACACTGGGGGGAATAGGGACACGAACATAAAAATATATATGTATGTGCTAAAAGGAGAGAGAAGTTTTTCATTAAATGGGATGGATAGCCTGATCAATGTTGCACAATATAAAAATATTATGTTGATTAGAGAACTTATTTATTTTTCAGCAATACAAAAATATCTCCAAAAACTGTCCCTATTCACACCAGTTTACAGTACCACTTGGGGTGCAGACCACAGCACACTGCTGTGTTGTTACAAACAAGGAGGTTAGAATACTAACGTCCTTGCTTACAAAGCCCTTGTTCTGTCATGACTCGATTACGGGAGCCTAGCAAATGGTTCCGCATCGCCGTTGGCGCTACAAATGTGGAGTTAGGCTCTCAACAGTGGCTTTCAGAACAAGTCCTGTGGACAGTCTCCTTATGGGGGCTGGGGTTCGACTCAGGCGGCAACAACCACCGGCAAATTACGCCACTTTCGCCCATGGTTTGTCTAATTATCTCAACCACCGTCGCCTTTTTCCATATTCCGCAATGGCGGCAGAGATAGGGTGTGGCAGCTTGTGTCAGTGGTACATCACTTCTATGTGAATTGGAGTCTTTTCCCCTACTATCTCTCTCCAAATTCCAGTCGCGTACACCACCATGGTGTACACGTTGGTCACACCTTCGACTGGAATTGTTGCAGATGGTAGATGGTCATGTCGGCTTTGCCTACACTTCCAGGACATAATGAGTTGCACTCCCTGCTGGATGGCTACAGTTTATTTGCTGCAGAGCTGGTAGCCATCTTTCACACACTCTGTCATATCCATTCCTGCCCCGGGGAGTCGTTTCTCATCTGTAGTGACCTCCCGAGTGATCTACAAACCATCGACCAGTGTTTCCCACGCCATCCTCTGGTAACTGCAATACAAGAGTCCATATACACCATCTAACAATGTGGGCGGTTAGTGGACTTTCTTTGAACTCCAGAGCACGTCGGGATAGAAGCCAACGAACTAGCTGACAGGTTGGTAAAGGAAGCGACCTATAAATATAGGTATCGCATCTACTGATCTCCCTTCAATGTTACGTTTTAGAGTTCTTGGTGTGTGGAGTACTGAATGGCGCACCCTAAAATTCCTCAACAAATTGAGGTCTATAAAGGAGACAACAAATGTATGGAGGTCCTGTTAGCAGGGGTGATGTTAGCAGGGATTTGTTCAGTATGTCTGCCACTTGCCATTCTGTTAATACATTATCTCGAACAAACCTCCCCTGTACTATACTTGCCCTTCTGTGTTTGGCAAAAGTCAGCTTACCTTGTTAGTTTTTCAGCATATTTATGCTCTGTCAACTTCAGCTGTGTAACAGTCCTGTGTTGTGTGCTGTAGCGATTTTTTTTTTATGGATGAATCATGTGGGATGTTATTATTTGGGATTCCATTTTCAATTACTCTAACCAAAGTACTTGTTAATTCCAGTATCATACCTTCTGTGACACATTAACCCTTTGCAAGTTCATATGTAGGCCTACAGTAAGCTGTATGCTATAAGTTAGCTGCCATGGGAGGAAGAACAAGGGTTTGTCTCAGCAGCCAATGTGCTACAATCCAAAAGCAAGTTTTTTCTCCTCTCTTCAGACTTTAAATAATAATATCATCATACTGTTCAGTAATATAAAATTTCACATATCTGTATTTGCTTTGTTCAACTAATGTCCTGATTTGTTAATTTGAGGAGCACTTTGTCTACATAACTCGTCATTTTTATTTAATTATTCCCCTGGAATATACTCTACATATGTTCAAATGTCTATCGCACATTCTAAATCCAAGGTCTGGTCTAGTCTTGCATGATAAATGCCGACTTACTAGTCCTTCATGGTTGTTGTTGCGATCTTCAGTCCGGAGACTGGTTTGATGCAGCTACTCTAACCTGACCAAGCCTTTTCATCTCCTCATAAGACCTGTAACCTACATCCATTTGAATCTGCTTACTGTATTCATCTCTTAGACTTCCTATATGATTTTTACCCCAAATACTTCCCTCCAACACTAAATTCACGTTTTCTTGAGGTATAAGAATGTGTCCTATTAGTTGATCCCTTCTTTTAGTCAAGGTATGCGAGAAATTCGTTTTTTCCCAAATTCTGTTCAGAACCTCTTCATTGGTTATGCGATCCATCCACCTAATCTTTAGTACTCTTCTGTAACACCACAGAAGCCTCGATCCTCTTCCTGTCACAACTATTTATCATCCAAGACATGGTAAGGAAATTTAATGTGTTAATCATTATGATTTTTCACTTGTCTTCTGCTATGGAACTAATGGTACCTTCATGGCCTTTTGGATCTTTCTAGTACTTCGACATACTGCTCTGGATGTAGAGAGATTCAATCCTGTGCCTTCATTTGTTCACTGTGTAATTGTCATAGGAAAGGGGGTAGGGGCAAATTTCGTTGACAAAAAAGGAAATAGAGATTAACTGTATCAAAATATTTCTATAAATTCATTGGTGCGCATCAAATATTGTGAAGTACATGAATTTGTACACAGTCTTATGCTTCTACACATACATAGATGTAATAATTAATGTGCAGAGATTATCTGCAGTCAAGTAGGAGTACTTGGAGCAGCAGTACTGTGTGTGTTCCAATATAAATCATATGGGGTATACGATACATTTCCAATGTGATCTCAAGTGTTGTCATTTCAAAGCAAAGGCGCACACGAAAATTATCAAAAATACGTCGTTCTTAAGACAATAGATTACAATCTTAAGTCTAAAATTGCCATCCATGGTACGACAATTACAGATTTCTCTCGCAGCTGGTCGCCGTAGTGTAATGGGCGACGAATTAGTTTGTGATGTACGAACATGTTAGACAGTGGTTCGAAACTTGCTAAGGCACGGTGGCTCAGTGCACTCGGTCAGAGGGTTGCCGGCATGTTAGCTCGAAGCCCTCTGTAACTGAGTCAACGACGAAACGATCAACATAGACCAAAACAAATCAACGTTCAAAAAGTGCCGATCAAACCGAAAAACCAACGAATGAGAGAGAAAGAAAGATGGGTCAAAGCCATCTGCAATTAAAAGAAAAAAAAAAAAAAAAAAAAAAAAAAAAAAAAAAAAAAAAAAAAAAACAGAGCATAATTCTCGACAAACAACCAAGAACGGACATGAAACACGACCTCAAGGCATCGATCTCGCTGAATATACAGGGTGTCCAGAAAAGGACTCCCCGGTTTGCCGGCCGCGGTGGCCGAGGAGACTGAGGCGCTCCAGTCACGGTCTGCACGGCCACTACGGTCGGGGGTTCTAATCCCCCCTCGGGCATGGATATTTGTGCCGTCCTTTGTCTTAGTTAGTTCATAAGTAGTTTGTAAGTTTAGGGACTGATGACCCCGTAGTTAAGTCCCCTTGGCTTTACAAACATTTGAACATTTGAACTCCCTGGTTTCAAAATTAAATATCTCGAAAACAAAGATCGATAGAGGAATGCAGTAAACGGTATGTTTATTGTGAAAGCTGTAAGAAGTTTATACAGCAGTTTGAAATAAATGATAGTTACAAAAGCTGCTAACAGGTGGCGCTGTACGCTGTACAGCTCGTATCAGCATACATAAGTGAAATAATCGTATGAAAACACTCTTTGCAAACAATCACATCGCAATGTTTTCAAAATGTTCACCATTGGCAATACAGAGGTGGCGCAAACGAAGAATGAAATTCGCCATCACATTTCGTACTGTCTCAACCGAAATGGATTCACATGCCGCAGAGATCGCCGATTCAAGCTCGTCCAGCGTGGCGGGATGCTTCGGGTAGACCATGTCTTTCACTGTGCCCCACAAAAAAAAAGTCACAGGGAGTCAAATCCGGCGAATATGGAGGCCAATCCATGCCTGCACCAGTAAATTTGGGATATTCCAAAGCAATGACTCGATTCCTGAAGTATTCCTCAAGAAAGCGAAACACTTGTTCGGTCCGATGTGGTCGGGCTCCATCTTGCATAAACCACTCAGCACCTGGTCGATCCTCTAACGCTTGCTGTGTGGCGACAAATTGTTACAAAATTGCAACGTAACGTGCACCAGTGACCGTTTCTCGAATGAAAAAGGCCAATAATGCCTCTTCTGCATACTGCAGCCCACACAGTAACTTTAGGAGAATACAGGGGTTTCGCTTCACATCAATATGGCTTTTTAGAACCCCGAATTCGCCAGTTCTGCTTATTCGCGTATCCATTCAGATGGAAGTGTGCTTCATCTGTAAACCAGATGCAGCCAACATCAAATGCTTCACTATCAATCATTGTGAGCATCTGATTAGCAAAGGCAACCCTTTGTTGCACAGCTCGTACGGGTATGGCCTGGTGCGTTTGAATTTTGAATGAAAATATGTGTAGGCTCTTTCTCAGTATTTTCTGCGTGCTGGAACGCTTCAAACCAGTCTCAGATGCAATTCTACGGACGGATGACATTGAATTTCGCTGAATAATAGGGTATTTTCCTGTGTTGAAAATATGGTTCGAATTATTGTTATTCTGAATGATTATAACATTCAGACAGCATTTCCGCTCATAATTTTTACAAAACATCTGTTATGTTTACGTAATTAAAGCTTAAAAATCATCAAATGTCACGTTTAGATCACGTGATCGAAAACGCTCCGTTATTGGCTGAAGTACTGGTGACGTCATAGAACACCTACAGCGCGGCAACTACAAGTCGGAGCTGTATTATTGTACGCGTTTCCTCCATTTCGCAGCTTTAAGTGCAGTTTTTTCGTGATCTAAACGCGTTTACAGTTTTTATGCCACAATGGAAGATGGTTATGTGAAGGCTGACAGCGGAAACCTCCCTAAAGTTGATGCAATTATGGTGTCTTCATTCTTTATTATGCAATAAAGGGTGAAATTTTATCTTATACCCAAGCGGCCTTGAGTGATTATGTTGGGAACATCAACACGATAGAAAATCTTTGTCCAGGTGTTCAGACCACATAGAATGACTAGATTAGTGTATCGTACAGACCATGAAGTAAATAAATAATGCTGTTCCTACTCTAAGATTCTTGTATGTACCCTTGTCCGGTCAGTAAAAGTAACTGCCCTCGTAAAACAAAGGTTTCACGAAAAAATATTTGCGCTGTCACGCGATTGGCTAATGGCGACGTCTCACGATTCTCGTCGCTATTCACCATCTGTTGCCAACATAGTCACAGGAAGCCGCCGGGATAGTTAGTAAAATTTACTGAAGCCCAGTCTGTACTTAATGTAGTTTTCGATGTCCCTCTCCAGCTGTAATATAAAATTTCACTTACAAGTGACACTACACCACAGAATTTGCTGTGTAATCTGGTGGTTCTTGATTAAAATTCAAATGTTTGTAAAGCTTATGGGACTTAACTACGGAGTCATCAGTCCCTAAACTTACAAACGACTTATGAACTACTTACGAACTAGGACGGCACAAATATCCATGCCCGAGGGGGGATTCGAACCCCCGACCGCAGTGGCCGTGCAGACCGTGACTGAAGCGCCTCAGTCCCCTCGGCCACCGCGGCCGGCGGTTCTTGATTATCTAATAACTAAAAAACATTTCTTGTATTCTGGATATTTAATTATTTTTGCGAAATAAACTTCACAACATGACATTACAACGATTTTTGTTTCGATAAACACATATTTGGGTAACTAACACTTTTAATCGTATTTACACTTGCATATTACGAAAGTCTGAAAGCTAAATAAATCGGCGCATTAAAGACATCTCCCATATACGTATATTACGATAGGGTAAGTTGTTGTAAAGTAACCAGAAGGGCGTTGTCGATGTATAGAACGGTTGTTTGACTAAGATCTATTGGTGATAAAATTGCACTTACTGGAGATAAATAATCAGTGCTATACTTTTATAGTGGGCTGCAACAATATTCATGTTGTTCTTTCACCAAATATATTAGGAAACGGATTTAATTACACATAAATCGTAGGCGTGTAACATTATGAAGTTGTACTTCGCAAATGTAAACATCAGGTCATTAACCTACACATAATACTACTTTATACCTTTGCAGTAGAAGAGAATGATACTAAGCAGTTTAGTTTACCAGTGGAATAATATTGTTTACTTATATCAAAATGATCCTCACAGAAATACACACATGAAGTAGCCGCTATTTCATTTGGATCTCTTCGCGCCAGTGTCAACCACTTTTGCGTATCTTCTCATTTTTTGGTACTTGCAAGAACAATTTTTCTGGAGTCTTGATAGATGTATTGGTACAGTGCGGAACTAAGCAATATTTGTAGGTCATTATGCAAACGTCAACGCCCAAACACGAGGCCTCGGCCCACGAGAGCAGCAGCAGCAGCGTGTTGTATGGCGTCGCAGGCATCACGTGACTCAAATGTAGCGTTTTAGCGGTCTTTCAAATTATTTGAATTTCATTTTTTTTTTTAAAGTACCTAAATCCACGAGGTAAAAAAGCATGTTCGGGCCATAATATAACATAATTAACAGTTTAAAACGGTTTCCAGAAAACAGTCAAATACCCTATTCCAGAACTGTGGCGATATTTTCAGGCGTAACTGCAGTTTGCTTGTGTTGAAATTTTGCGAAGAGCGTAGGAATGGTTTTCGCATCGGGTCCTTTTGGAACATTAAATCGTGCTTGAAAACTTCGGATTGTTGCCGTAGGACTCTCTTCTAACCTGTGGTACTCTAGCATCAGAAAAACGCATTGTTCAATGGAGTACACGGTTTTAATGTCTTCCTTCGGTACGCTAACAGCCTTTCACGTTTCAATAGTGGAACTGGTCGCTCTGGCCTTCAGATCACTATTTATACTAGGCATTACGTATGGCGATTAAAGCGCCATCTGTTAGCAGCTTTTGTAACTATTATTTCAAACTGCTGTATAAACTTCTTACAGCTTTCACAATAAATATACCGTTTACTGCATTCCTGTATCGATCTTTGTTTTCGAGATAATTAATTTTGAAAACAGGGAGTCCTTTTCTGGACACCCTGTAAAGCCACTGACAATTTTTTGTTCCTCTTGCTTCCTAAAAGGTTTTGGCACAACCCCGTTAACTGAACACAACTATATTCTGCAATATTCCAAGTTGCTCAAAGGTAACAGCGCTTTCTCTGAAAAGTGCATCCGTACCGCCTCGAGAACATGCCACGAAATACATTCTAACGAATAGCAAACACATACTTATTTATCACATGCACATAAACTGGGGAGACACTGCTACAATGACTGTTGTAAAGGATGGAACGACAGCACCAAACGTTCAAATGTTTGTTGCGCCATCGGACTCAATTGCCCGGTCATCAGTCCTCAGCCCACAAACCACCCAAACCGAGGCAAACCGACCCAAGGACAGCACAAACACCCACGACCGTGGGGAAACCCGAACCCCCGACGGCGAGCGCCGGCGCACACCGCAGCACGGCGCCCTGCGCGCTCCGCCAGCCACAGCACCAGCCTTGTACATATGCCAAGCACCTTTTTTTTTCCATGTAGGTCTATGATCTGCGGTCGTTTTTATTGTTCGTACTTGGTCGTTCGTTGATCATTTTGGCTCGGCTTTTTTGTTACAGAGGACGTTCAGTCCTCTGACCGCCACAGAGCCCGGCAGCACCAGACCTGCGAGGAACGCAGCACCGCCACACTCACTCCGCCCGTGATCCCAGCTCCAAAAGAAAGTAATCTATACACCTGTTTGAGGAGAAATTTCATTATTAACAATGACAAGTTATAATTTAGTGTCGCTTGTTTCCTAATTCAACCCTTTTTGCAGGCACCTTTTTTTTTTGTAATGACCCAGGGATGATTTTTTATTGTATTAAAATTGTGTTCAACTGTCTATATTTTGTTGAAACGAATATCATAGAAGGAAACTTCCTAGTGGGATAAATATGTATAAAAATAGGAAACGAATAACTTACCCAAAGCACAGGCTCGTAGATAGACACACAAACACAAATAAACACACACAAACACAAGATTCGAGCTTTCGCAACCGTTGGCTGCTTCTTCAGGAAAAGAGAAAGGAAGGGTCCGGAGGGGGAAGGGAGTGAAAGAGGAATCATTCCAATCTCGGAAGTGGAAGGACTTACTTTAGGGGGGAAAAAGGAAAGGTAAACAAGTGCGCGCGCACACACACATACACACGCAAACATACGAAGGCTCCCTTAAAACACGCATCCTTTCCTTTCCCCCTCCCCCCCCCCCTTCCTTCCTCTTTTCCTGAAGAAGCAGTCAACGGTTGCGCAAGCTTGAATCTTGTGTTTGTGTGTGTTTGTGTTTTTCTGTCTATCTACGAGCCTGTGCTTTAGATAAGTTATTCGATTCCTATTTGCTCAGTTTAGATACGTTAGTAACACTAAAAGGGGGCCTTTGCGATCGTCTTTTGACAGGTCGAAACTGAAATGAAAATAACGGCTTAACCATTTATCTGACACGACAATTGAATAACCTACTTTGTAGAGGAGAAAATTCTCTACAACTTCGCTCCCTTATGTTTTTTCACATCTTGCATCGTTGCAGAGATATTTGCAAAAATAACGGCGAATTGACGATTGTCTGTCTGTCTGTAACGTGTTCCCACGTCTTAGGTCGAACCATTCTACCGATCGGCACCAAATTTTACAGACATAATTGTTGGCTACCAGAACCTCGCTTTTTCAAATATTTCGGACAAAATACTTTCATTCTGGTATCATTTGAGAGATATTTGCAAAAATAACGGAGATTTGATACCCTCCATTGAATTAACGAAAACCAGCCGTTCGGAGATGTCATTCCGCGCCCAGAATTCTCGCTTGCATACGCCATCTTGCATTGCGTATTTGATGATTTTCTTATTGTAACTTAGATGTTGTCATTTCAAAGCAATGGTGCACTGAAGAATTAACAAAAACACGTCGTTCTTCGTACGATAAATGATAATCTAGTGTCTAAAATGCCATATCAGCATCAGTTAACAACTGCCATTAATAGTACTTACAAAGTTGTGATTTAAAAGTTCGCACCATACGCTCTGCCTCCCCATTGGATTGGGGGTGGAAAGGAGCCGAGGTAAGGTGGGAAATACCATTATTAGTGCAGAATTGTTGAAAATAAGACGACGTGAATTGTGGGCCATTATCAGAGACGAGCGTCCGAGGAAGGCCTTCAAAATCAAAGAGCTGTACCAGGGCTCTGACCACATCTTGTGCCATAGTGGAGCAAATACGCACGACGTATGTATAATTAGACAGTGCATCTACCATCACGAACCACATTGACTGACAGAAAGGGCCGGCCAAGTCCACATGAATGCGGTCCCAGGGGTGCTCCAGAGTAGGCCACGGGGAAAACGTGCACCGGGGGGCAGCTTGCTAAGTGCACGTACGGACCAACTGCTCAATGGCGGCATCGAATCTTGGCCAATAAACAAAACGGTGTGCAAGTACCTTCATGCGTGTGATACCCCAGTGACCCCGATGTAACAGAGTTAACATACGAACCCGTAAGTCGGACGGAATAATGACACGAGGCTCGTCAGATTCGGTACTGAGAGGAGGACACCATTGATAACCGACAGCCGGTGACCGAGCTGGAAATAGGTATGCAGAGGGCCAGCCTCTTTGGCGGACAATCGCTCAGGCCACCCGGCGGTGGCATGCTTAAGCACCTCCCGGAGCACAGGGTCCCAACAGGTGGCTAGCCCGACTCTATTGGCCGTAATCGGAAGTCGCTCAACTGCGACGTGCAAACGTTTGTCAATCTGAAAAATCGCCACTTCGGCTTTGCCGAAGGAAGGGTTGGGGCCCATGGGCAGATGGGAAAAGGCGTCGGCATTGGCATGGTGCGACGAGAGCCGATAATGAATTTCGTAGTGATAGGCACTCAAAAACAGAGTCCAACACTGGAGACGTTGCGAGGTCTGGTCTGGAAGATGAGAACGTGGACCAAACAGTGCCACCATGAGTTTGTGATAAGGTGGAATTTAATGCCATAGAGGAACACATGAAACTTCTGAGCAGCGTAAACAATCGCCAAAGCCTCTTTCTCAATCTGAGAATAATTATGTTGGGCATCTGACAACGTCTTAGACGCGTAGGCAATGGGCTGCTCGGAACCACCATCCAGTCTGTGGGCCAACACCGCTCCAAACCCGGACTTAGAAGCATCTGTAGCTAGGACTAGCTGTCGGCCTGGTGTAAATGTGCCGAGGCAAGGTGAAGACTCTGGTACTCCACCTCAATCGTAAACTGACCGAGCACTGGAATCGGCTGTTCACCATAGTCGACCAAACGACGAGACGTTTTAACAAGAGGCAGCTTCCCAAGTGCCAAATATGTATCCAATTTACGAGAGAGACGGAAGCACCGGTATCAACTTGAAAACGGAACGGACGATTTTGAATAAGAAGTGTGATATAAATCTTTGAAGAAGTGACCTGCTCCTGTCCAGGTGCGGTAGAAAGGCAGCTGACTTCCATTTGGGACTCGTCAGAATATGGCGACCGACCGCGTGCAGAAGTCCAACAAACAGCCGCCACATGACCTTGTTTACGGCAGGATGCGCACTGCGTGCGGCGGAAGTGGCTGTGCCGACGATCGTGCACACGAAAACAAGAGGGAAAGTCGCGTCGTCGGAATCGGAATGGAACGGCGGAAGGTAATCGTGAAGAACACGAAGACGACGAAGAGGAGGGCGAAGAACGACGCCTGTGGGGGCGCGAGGACTGTACCGCCGCCACCTCTGCCATTTCCTCAAACTGATCCGCTGCCGCCTTAGACACCTCAAAAGCTTGTGCAATAGATAGAACCTCGTCAAGGGTGGGATCCTGTAACCGCAAAGCCTCGTGACGTACAGCCCTATCAGGAGCCAAACGGACAACAACGTCACAAATCAAGGAATCTGCATACGACTGCTGACAATTTGCGCACACAAAACCACACCTAAGACTCAAACCGCGTTGGTCTGCCACCCAGGACTGATACGACTGACCAGGTTTCTTTCTGATTTAATGAAAATCCAGGCGGGAAAGCACCACGTGCGTTTGCTGTCGATAATAAGAACCAAGCAATTCCGACATACGAGAAAAAGACAAATCGGCGGGCTCTGACAGCGGAGCTAGTTTTCGTAGTAAACGAAAAGTATCGGGCTCGCAAAATGCTGCTGTAGACGCCGCACGTAGGAGTCCCAGTCTTCCTTAGACTCTTGAAAAGCCGGTGGAGCGGGGGGGGGGGGGGGGGGGGGCAGGCATGGGGCGGCAGCAAAGGGGCCGCAGGGCCGCAGCGGGACGAGAAGACGTAATCAACTCCGTAAGCAAATATAGCTGTTGCTGCTGCTTTTGCAGTAACTGAAGCACTGCCGGATCCATAACCACCGCAAACAGAAAAAACACGCATAAGAACAAAACTCGTCGCCAATTATACTGTTGTAACAGTATAATTTATTTCACACACAGGATGGTACAATATATACATCGATGATCAGTACTGTGGTGGCAATTCACGGACACAGCTACAGTTTACATATGAAACCGGCGAGAGCTACAACATGACTGAGGCACGCCTCGCACACCGCGTGTCGCCCGGTCGAGACGGCGCTGCAGGCCCTCAGAGGCGGCGCCATCGTGCGGCGGATCGGCCGTGGCGCTTCTTTCAGATGCCGCGGACGGACGGGACGCGGCCTGCAGTGGCGCGCTCCAACAGTAAGTAGTGTGTGGGACTGTGATGCTGGAGGTCAGTGGTTCAGAACCCACTACTACCCAATTTTTTTTCCGAAAAGGGTTTCAGACACTCTTATTAATTAAATAGAGCTATGTTCTTCAATGTTTATAATTGTGCATATGTAAGAATGCTCCCTCTAAAATGCGTGTTTGTTCTATTACGTGAACATGCCGTGATATACATAACAACGAATTGAACAATGGTCTTGCCGGCCGCAGTGGCCGAGCGTTCTGCAGCGCGCCAGTCAGTCTGCACGGCCCCTATGGTCGGGGGTTAGAATTAGGGATGGCGGTTATCGCTGAAACAACCGGTTTTCGGTTATACCGGTTCTTTCCATCTCAAGTTTAACCGCACCGTAAAAATTGCTCGAGATAACCGGTTTTTTAAATAACCGGTTTTCGGTTTTTTTATTGCTATTATTTCCAGTAGAGTTCGACCGAAACATATTTTGCGGCAGAAACCGTAATCGAATTTCCGGTTCTTCTAGTTTCGGCCGAAACCGAAACTTACCAAATTTAGTTAAAATTTAGGTAAATTTACGTTATACGAAAAATCACTAGTCTTTCCATATTTTGCAAGATCCCCTCCCAATACTATGCCTTCTTTAGTGTGTGTAAGCCTAGCCAGGAGTCCGTAGAAGACGATATATGAAGCATACAGATTTACTGGCCTAGTATTTCCATCCGGCAGTTGCGAATATTGAGCCAACCACTCCGTAAGTTGGACTTGTGAGCCAGCATATACGAATATCTCGTTATGTAAGTCAGTAAATGAACTTCAATCAGTGCTGCAGAAGTATTTCGAAAAATAAAATCACAGTTCCCACTAACAGTATAATTCTTGTAAGTGTAAATTTACGCAAATTGAACTAGGAAACCTGTGTACCACATAATCAAAGAATGTTCAAATGGGTGTGAGTTCTTATGAGATCTAACTGCTTAGGTCATCGGTCCCTAGACTTAAAAACTACTTAATCTAACTAACTTACGCTAAGGACAGTATACACACCCATGACCGAGGGAGGAGGGAGGACTCGAATCTCCGACTGGAACAGCCGCGCAGTCCGTGATATGGAGCCTCAGACCGCACGGCTACCTTGCGAGGCACCACATGATCAATGTTACCTAAACCCAAGCCCCTCGCTTTCAAGGAATCACATTAATAAAACTTGTTAGCTTAACAATATGATAATACATTAAAAGTTACTATTCCAAGCTTATACCGTAGTACATTACTTACGTAATAGGTATATAAATCGAATTTACCTTCTTTTCCAAGAAATATTTTGGATGCCTTCTCCTTAAATGGCACAGCATATTTGTAGTACCTCCACCCGTTTTCAGCTTTTTAAAGCAAATATAGCATTGTACCTCACTGCTACCGTACTTCGTGAAGTACTTTCACACTCGGGATGGTGCCATTTAAGATACAACCGATTTCTGGTGACGACAGCAAAGAACTGCCGCATGACCAGACAGAGGCAAGTCTTGTACACTGCCGGTGCACGCGCGTCGTCTAATAGGCCACGCCACACAGCAACAGGTGTATCGATGCCTCAATAGCTGCACCAGTCCATAAGTTCTTATGCCACGCGTTTGTTGCACGTTTCTGACTGCCGGGATTGTTCTTAAAATATCACTGATCGCTTTTCTTAGTTACTGCGATGACCTAATATTTTACAGCAGTGGAAATTTTAGGAATAGCCCTAAATATTAGGGTCTACTAGTTTTAATTTTTTTAATTATTTACAAAAACACATTTTGAGCCACTACTACAGGAAGTATTCATAGCGGTTTTTTTACCCGGTTCTTGGCAATACGTAAAAAAAACCGGTTACAACCGACACCAAATAAATACCGAAAAAAACCGGTTATTCAAAACTAAAATACCGGTATCGGTTTTTCCCATCCCTAGTTAGAATCCCCCCTCGGGCATGGTTATTTGTGCGGTCCTTAGTATAAGCTGGTTCATAACTAGGACCTTTGCCTTTCGCGGGCAAGCGCTCTACCACTGAGCTACCCCGACACGACTCACGGTGCCGCCTCACAACTTTACTTCCGCCAGTACCTCGCCTCCTACTTTCCAAACTTCACAGAAGTTCTCCTGCGAAACTTGCAAGACTAGCACTCCTGGAAGAAAGGATATGGTGGAGACATGGCTTAGCCACAGCCTAGGGGATGTTTCCAGAATGAAACTTTCACTCTGCAGCGGAGTGTGCGCTGATATGAAACTTCCTGGCAGATTAAAATTGTGTGCCGGAACCGGGACTCGAACCTGGGACCTTTGCCTTTCGCGGGCAAGCGCTCTACCACTGAGCTACCCCGACACGACTCACGGTGCCGCCGCACAACTTTACTTCCGCCAGTACCTCGCCTCCTACTTTCCAAACTTCACAGAAGTTCTCCTGCGAAACTTGCAAGACTAGCACTCCTGGAAGAAAGGATATGGTGGAGACATGGCTTAGCCACAGCCTAGGGGATGTTTCCAGAATGAAACTTTCACTCTGCAGCGGAGTGTGCGCTGATATGAAACTTCCTGGCAGATTAAAATTGTGTGCCAGAACCGGGACTCGAACCTGGGACCTTTGCCTTTCGCGGGCAAGCGCTCTACCACTGAGCTACCCCGACACGACTCACGGTGCCGCCTCACAACTTTACTTCCGCCAGTACCTCGCCTCCTACTTTCCAAACTTCACAGAAGTTCTCCTGCGAAACTTGCAAGACTAGCACTCCTGGAAGAAAGGATATGGTGGAGACATGGCTTAGCCACAGCCTAGGGGATGTTTCCAGAATGAAACTTTCACTCTGCAGCGGAGTGTGCGCTGATATGAAACTTCCTGGCAGATTAAAATTGTGTGCCGGAACCGGGACTCGAACCTGGGACCTTTGCCTTTCGCGGGCAAGCGCTCTACCACTGAGCTACCCCGACACGACTCACGGTGCCGCCTCACAACTTTACTTCCGCCAGTACCTCGCCTCCTACTTTCCAAACTTCACAGAAGTTCTCCTGCGAAACTTGCAAGACTAGCACTCCTGGAAGAAAGGATATGGTGGAGACATGGCTTAGCCACAGCCTAGGGGATGTTTCCAGAATGAAACTTTCACTCTGCAGCGGAGTGTGCGCTGATATGAAACTTCCTGGCAGATTAAAATTGTGTGCCGGAACCGGGACTCGAACCCGGGACCTTTGCCTTTCGCGGGCAAGCGCTCTACCACTGAGCTACCCCGACACGACTCACGGTGCCGCCTCACAACTTTACTTCCGCCAGTACCTCGCCTCCTACTTTCCAAACTTCACAGAAGTTCTCCTGCGAAACTTGCAAGACTAGCACTCCTGGAAGAAAGGATATGGTGGAGACATGGCTTAGCCACAGCCTAGGGGATGTTTCCAGAATGAAACTTTCACTCTGCAGCGGAATGTGCGCTGATATGAAACTTCCTGGCAGATTAAAATTGTGTGCCGGAACCGGGACTCGAACCTGGGACCTTTGCCTTTCGCGGGCAAGCGCTCTACCACTGAGCTACCCCGACACGACTCACGGTGCCGCCTCACAACTTTACTTCAGCCAGTACCTCGCCTCCTACTTTCCAAACTTCACAGAAGTTCTCCTGCGAAACTTGCAAGACTAGCACTCCTGGAAGAAAGGATATGGTGGAGACATGGCTTAGCCACAGCCTAAGGGATGTTTCCAGAATGAAACATCACTCTGCAGCGGAGTGTGCGCTGATATGAAACTTCCTGGCAGATTAAAATTGTGTGCCGGAACCGGGACTCGAACCCGGGACCTTTGCCTTTTGCGGGCAAGCGCTCTACCACTGAGCTACCCCGACACGACTCACGGTGCCGCCTCACAACTTTACTTCCGCCAGTACCTCGCCTCCTACTTTCCAAACTTCACAGAAGTTCTCCTGCGAAACTTGCAAGACTAGCACTCCTGGAAGAAAGGATATGGTGGAGACATGGCTTAGCCACAGCCTAGGGGATGTTTCCAGAATGAAACTTTCACTCTGCAGCGGAGTGTGCGCTGATATGAAACTTCCTGGCAGATTAAAATTGTGTGCCGGAACCGGGACTCGAACCTGGGACCTTTGCCTTTCGCGGGCAAGCGCTCTACCACTGAGCTACCCCGACACGACTCACGGTGCCGCCTCACAACTTTACTTCCGCCAGTACCTCGCCTCCTACTTTCCAAACTTCACAGAAGTTCTCCTGCGAAACTTGCAAGACTAGCACTCCTGGAAGAAAGGATATGGTGGAGACATGGCTTAGCCACAGCCTAGGGGATGTTTCCAGAATGAAACTTTCACTCTGCAGCGGAGTGTGCGCTGATATGAAACTTCCTGGCAGATTAAAATTGTGTGCAGGAACCGGGACTCGAACCTGGGACCTTTGCCTTTCGCGGGCAAGCGCTCTACCACTGAGCTACCCCGACACGACTCACGGTGCCGCCTCACAACTTTACTTCCGCCAGTACCTCGCCTCCTACTTTCCAAACTTCACAGAAGTTCTCCTGCGAAACTTGCAAGACTAGCACTCCTGGAAGAAAGGATATGGTGGAGACATGGCTTAGCCACAGCCTAGGGGATGTTTCCAGAATGAAACTTTCACTCTGCAGCGGAGTGTGCGCTGATATGAAACTTCCTGGCAGATTAAAATTGTGTGCCGGAACCGGGACTCGAACCTGGGACCTTTGCCTTTCGCGGGCAAGCGCTCTACCACTGAGCTACACCGACACGACTCACGGTGCCGCCTCACAACTTTACTTCCGCCAGTACCTCGCCTCCTACTTTCCAAACTTCACAGAAGCTCTCCTGCAACCACGCAAGACTAGCACTCCTGGAAGAAAGGATATGGTGGAGACATGGCTTAGCCCGGTTCTGGCACACAATTTTAATCTGCCAGGAAGTTTCATATCAGCGCACACTCCGCTGCAGAGTGATGTTTCATTCTGGAAACATCCCTTAGGCTGTGGCTAAGCCATGTCTCCACCATATCCTTTCTTCCAGTAGTGCTAGTCTTGCATGTTTGCAGGAGAGCTTCTGTGAAGTTTGGAAAGTGGGAGGCGAGGTACTGGCGGAAGTAAAGTTGTGAGGCGGCATCGTGAGTCGTGTCGGGATAGCACAGTCGGTAGTGCGCTTGCCCGCGAAAGGCAAAGGTCCCAGGTTCGAGTCCCGGTTCCGGCACACAATTTTAATCTGCCAGGAAGTTTCATATCAGCGCACACTCCGCTGCAGAGTGAAGTTTCATTCTGGAAACATCCCTTAGGCTGTGGCTAAGCCATGTCTCCACCATATCCTTTCTTCCAGGAGTGCTAGTCTTGCGTGTTTGCAGGAGAGCTTCTGTGAAGTTTGGAAAGTAGGAGGCGAGGTACTGGTGGAAGTAAAGTTGTGAGGCGGCACCGTGAGTCGTGTCGGTGTAGCTCAGTGGTAGAGCGCTTGCCCGCGAAAGGCAAAGGTCCCAGGTTCGAGTCCCGGTTCCGGCACACAATTTTAATCTGCCTGGAAGTTTCATATCATCGCACACTCCGCTGCAGAGTGAAAGTTTCATTCTGGTTCATAACTAGTTTGTAAGTTTAGGAAATGATGACCCGTAGTTAAGTCCCATAAGCTCTACAAACATTTGAACATATTTTGAACAATGGTTTTCTGAATCATATGCATGTAAACTGGGAGGATACTGTAATAATGAACATTCTGCACAACGTGGTGATACAGGTAGTTTCGTATATAAAGGAAGTCCCAGATTTCTGTGGAAAGTGTAATTCCTTAATCAAACAGAACGGAAGTGTATACATTGCAACAAATTACCTTGTTTATTTTTTTCTAAGCGTTTATTCACTATTTGTGGAATATATTGGAAGTCATTAATTAGAATCAATGCATCTACGAAAATGTTTGCTTTGACATGGTTGCTATGGACGCTTTTAACGTAGATGGTGTTACCTTTCCTGTAGTTCAGGTATGACTTTGTTCATGTTACACTGTTCTGCGTTAAAATAAAGAGCAAATATTTTATTTGAAACCGTGATTATGTTTTCTGTTACAGCTATAACCACAAATGTATTAAGTGTGGTAATACTGAATTCCACATACCTCTAGTACTCAATAATTATATATAGATTAGATTATATTAATACTTGTGCCATAGATCATATATATGACATTTCGTAATGATGTGGAACGTGTCAGTCTAGTAAATGTTGTCTACACTTCACAATCAATATTATAAGGATTTTTTATTACATTTTTGTTGCTTTTATTTTATTTTATTTTTAAAGTTTTATCTAAAAATTCATCTACATTGTAGAAGGAGTTGCCATTCATAAATTCCTTTCATTTCTTTTTAAATACTAGTTGGCTATCTGTCAGACTTTTGATGTTACTTGGTAAGTGACCAAAGGCTTTTGTGGCAGCATAATTCACCCCTTTCTGACCCAAAGTTAGATTTAACCTTGAATAGTGAATGTCATCCTTTCTCCTAGTGTTGTAGCTATGCACACTGCTATTACTTTAATAACAAATTGCATGAGTGAATATATGTATTGTGAAGCTACAGTGAAGATCCCTAGATCCCTGAATAAATGTCTGCAGGATGCTTTTGTGTGGGCTCCAGCAATTATTCTGATTACACGCTTTTGTGCAATGAATAATTTTTTACTCGATGTTGAATTGCCCCAGGATATGATCCCATATGAAAGCAATGAATGAAAATAGGCGTAGTAAGCTAATGTACTGAGATGTAAATCACCAAATTTTGCAATGACTCTGATAGCATAAGTAGCTGAACTCAAACGTTTCAAGAGATCTTCAATACGTTTCTTCCAATTCAGTCCTGCATCAATGCAAACGCCTAAAAATTTTGAATAGTCTACCTTAGCTACAGATTTATGTTCAAAGTCTAAATTTATTAATGGTGTCATGCCATTTACTGTATAAAACTGTATATACTGGGTTTTATTAAAGTTTAATGAGAGTCCATTTGTAGAGAAACAGTTAACAACTTTCTGCAAGATATCATTTACAATTTCATCAGTTAATTCCTGCTTGTCAGGTGTGATAGCTATACTTGTATCATCAGTAAAAAGTACTAGCTTAGCATATTCATGAATGTAGAATGACAAGTCATTAATATATATTAAGAACAGCAAGGGGCCCAAGACCTACCTTGTGGGACCCCATTTCTGATAACTCCCCAGTTAGAGGAATTAATTGTTTCATCTATATCGTGTGAACTGCTTATTTCAACTTTCTGCACTCTTCCGGTTAAGTATGATTTAAACCATTTGTGCACTGTCCCACTCATACCACAATGCTTAAGCTTATCTAGAAAAATCCCATGATTGTATAAATCAAAAGCCTTTGAGAGATCACAAAAAATCCCAACTGGTGATGTCCGGTTATTCAAAGCATTTAATATTTCATCAGTTAACGTGTATATATAGCATTTTCAGTTGAAAAGCTTTTTTGAAAACCAAACTGACATTTTGTTAGAACTTTATTTTTACTAATATGTGAAGCAACTTGAGAATACATAACTTTTTCTAAATTTTTTGATAAGGCTGTCAGAAGTGAGACGGGGTGGTAGTTGTTAACATCAGACATATCCCCTTTTTTATGCAAAGGTTTAATGATAGCATATTTCAGTCTATCTGGGAAAATACCCTGCTTTAAAGGGCTATTAAAAATATTACTGAGAATCCTATTTATCTCCTGGGAACAAGTTTTTAATACCCTGCTGGAAATGCCATAAATTCCATATGACCGATTACTCTTGAGAGAGTTTATTATTTTCCTAATTTCTAAAGGAGAGATGGGTGGAATTTTGATTGTATCAAATTGTGTAGGTATGGCCTCTTCCATTAATTGCCTTGCTCCTTCTAATGAACATTTAGATCCTATTTTCTCTACAACATTTAAAAAGTAATCATTAAAAATTTTTCAACTTCTGACTTTTTGTTAATAAAGTTTTCATTTGTTTTAATGGTAATACCCTCTTCCTCTTCTCTTGGTTGCCCTGTCTCACTTTTAATAATATTCCAAATTGTTTTAATTTTATCATCAGAGGAGCTAATCTCAGACATGATGCCATGCTCATTGATTTTTTAATAACTTTTCTTAATGTAGCACGGCAGTTTTTATAATATTTTATTGTTTCTGGGTTATTACTCTTTCTTGCGGACAGATATAGTTCTCTTTTTCGGTTACAAGATATTTTTATTCCTTTAGTAAGCCATGGTTTTTTGTGTGGTTTCTTACAATTAAATTTTACTAATTTCTTGGGGAAACAGTTATCAAATACCCTTACAAATGTATCGTGAAATAATTTATATTTTAAATTAACATCATGTTCCTTATAAACCTCATCCCAGTCTAACTGTTGTTGACTTACTTTGAAATTTCTAGTTGTAAAGTCATTAATCGAGCCCACAATTCTGGAGGACTGTTTCAAATACAAATTTAGTACTATCAATATGCCATTTACAACATTCACTGTAACAGTATATCCCCAGTTTATGTACATGTGTTAAAGAAGTCTATGTTTACAATTTATTGCTATGTATTTCATGGCATGTTTTAGATACAGAACAAATGCGCATTTTAGAGAAAGTGCTATTACCTTTGAACAACTCAGAATCTTGCAGAATACAGTTGTGTTCAGTTAACAAGAGTGTGCGAAAACCTTTTAGGAAGTAAGAGCAAAAATAAAGTGGGGCAAATTTTTTTTCCTTCAGTCAAAGCGATGCTTTGCAGTCGTTTGTTCATATTTGTTCTGGGTTATTCGTTGAGAATTTTACTCAGTTTTTTATTACAGATGGCGTTGAACCAACACCATCTGAAGAGAAGGCCTATGCACTGCTGTGTCATGTCACGTCACACAGAGTAGCTCACAATCGCTTAGCTTACTGGCTGGCTGATGGGGCAAGCCCACCGCCTCACTGCGGCCAGCCAGTGAGCTACGCAATCACAACCTACTGTGGGAGATGTGACATGGCATGGCAGTACACAGGCCTTCTCTTCAGATGGTGTTAGTTGACCTGTCTTTCGTTTTCTCTCTTTTGATTGGTTCGTTGGTTTGAATGGGTACTTTGTGAACGTTGATTTGTTTTGTCCTATTTTCATCGTTTCAGATAACTCAGTTCTCTCCTTACAGAGGGCGTCGAGCTACCATGGCGGCAACCCTCTGACCGAGCATGCTGAGCAACCGTGCCCTAGCAAGTTCCGAACCACCATATAACATATTTGTACATCACAAACTAATTCCTCGCCTATTACACTATGGCGAACAGCTCAAGAGTAATCCGTGATTCTTTAACTATCAATGGCAGGATGTAGTCACTCGTCCGAACACCAAATGTACGCTACATTAGTTCCAGCCTAAAGTCATTCGTAACCAGTACAGGCAAAGAAAATTAACTTAGAACTACCAAGGCAAGACAGGTGATTATATTGTAATGGAAAGATATAAAGAAAATGTGGGAGAGATTTTAAAATGATTGTTCAAAGAGGTAAAAGGTGTAAAAAGAGTATGTTTGTCAAAACTAAACTCAAACATCATATAATTTTGACTGTTTGTTAAAATATGGTCAGAAAGAATATTACGTGTTGCGTGCATAGATATTACCACAATAGTAGAGTCATAATCTTATCACCATAATTTTTTATTATTTAGATTATTATTTTGGCCCAGAATGTTTTCAAAAACTTATAAAACTACAAATCTAAAGTGGGTCATAAGACACAACAGTGCGATTTTTTCTTATACATTACTATATTTTGTTGATTGTTGCGGATAACTATGGTGGTATGTACATCACCTTGGCATCTTGTGAGCTATTAAACTATGGCAGTAAATGGATTTCCCTTTTTCCTTTTTGTGGACTGTTATGTGTTTCTATAATTTGTTAGTAAACTCATGACCAAGCAGGCATGTCCCCACTCTACCTACTCTTTACGGCCCTTCTGGCAAAGGCCACTTTCCCCACCAAAAGCGCTGCTCGGGCATGAGTTTACACACAGACTATATTAAATGTAACCAATAAAAAAGAAACTGCTTTCCATTTTTATTTTACTTCTGAGACAAACAATAAATGATGTGTAATACCACAAAATTCCAGGAACACACTGCATACAGAGGTGGTAAGACATATTCCCAGAAACTTTGGGATACCCCTAAGTTGGTGGTTAAGTATGATCCCTAAAGACCACGATAGGCAGACTGATTTTGTGGTAAGTATTCTCCCCAAGTCCCTTTCACAAACTACTTTGATGACAAGTGTACTTCCCAAGAACCGTGAAAACACTGGTGTTCGGTGGGATGTATACAATATTTCCCACTGCCCTAAAAGCTATATTTCACAACAGACAGACAACAGATGTGGTGCAGCAGACTACCATTACATGCCAGGACCATATAGATGTGGTAGTATGTATTTCCATGAATGGAGAATATCACCCACAGCCCGTCTACAAAAGGGTTAATGTCTTACAGCAACCACTATTTCACCTCTTTGTTTAATAGTATGCGAATGCTAATAATTCTAGCTCACTAGTACAAAATGTTTTGTGCCTCATAATATACTGCCATGTTTGACAACTGGTGGCTGCCGCAGCATGACACGTGCCATACTATCTTGTGGCCTTGTACAGATACGCAAGATTTCACTGTTTGTACTCTTGCAAAAAATCATCCTTAAATGAATAGTGCCTAAATCTGATGACAAACAGTAACCTCAAACCTCTTGTATTGTGAAACCTTTTCACTGAAAACAGAGATAAGTTGCATCTGAGAAAGGTTTTTGTTATACAATTATATAAAACAAGGCTTTTTTTATTAATCACCCATAACTGATACATTTTTGTTGTTTCACTATCAAACTCATCAACTGATGAAGAATACTGTGTCTCATTACCTTGAGTAGGAAAACTCATGGAATTGTACTCAATGGGCTTTTCATAGTTATCCTCCAATTTGGAAAATGAAACTGAACAGTGGATAAAATTTCACTCCCTGTCCTGGCAAATTGTTTGTTGGTGACATCAACAACCAAGTAGAAAATATTTGCCAAGGTATTAATATTCTTAGAAAAATGAACCACGCAGAATAACCTGATTACTGTTTCACATGCACGATGAAGTAAATAATGCTGTTTGTGCTCTATAGTCGACAGATTCTTGTATGTACCCTTGTCTGCTCAGTTAAAGAAATTGTTTGTTTATTTATTTATTTAGTTTGGTTTGTTTCAGCACTCAGGCTGATGTTTTACATAAACTTATTGAAATACAACTACATTGATTTACTATTGTGCGCTTCAGCAGTACAGGTTTATACATTATATTTAAACACATACAGTATTATAAATTTACACATTATATATCACAGGTTTCTCTGCTGTAGACCTATATATTTCTTCAGCCTTTTTTTGAATAAAGCCAATGAGTGACAGTCTTTTAGCTCTTTTTGGTAAACTGTTGTACTGGCTAATACCTTTGAAAAATATGTAGTTTTGGCCAATTTTTTATTTTATTTTTACACTCCAAGTAGTAGTTGTTGCTACTTCTTGTATTATAGTTATGGACCTCTTTCACTAATTGTCCTTGTAAAACAAAGCTTTAATGGCTACACATTTGTGTTGTCATGTGATTGGCTAATAAGATCACACAACTCCCTCCATTCTCATTCGTTGCCAACATCATCATCACACAAAGTCGCCAGGATGTAAAGTAAAATTTAACTGAATAATGTTTCATTTTGAGAAAAGGAAAAAGGAGTACCTGGACGGCTATAAGAAGATTAAGTTTTGTATCAAAGCCTCATTGTTTCAGACTTATGTGGATTGATTCAACTAACTGTACTCTGCAAATAAAGACAGATCTCTAAACTCTTACACGAACGATGGTCCACAACTTTCAACAAATAGAATGTTTAAATATATAAAAATCCAGGAGAGGATGACTTAGGTTTATAACAACTTGTGTTAATTTGACATTGTGGGTAAGGTAACTGCAAGAGAAATACATCTTTTTATAACTATAAAAGAAATTCCTGGATGGAGAAATAGATAAAAAGGGAACTATAAACACTCACCTGAAGAAATCATTGTTAACTTAGATAGCATCCAAAGATCTTTTGAGAGATACTAGTTCTTCTAGTGATAGTACAAACATTCACAAATATGTAGACTACTCTTTACTTTCTCTTCCAACACTTTTCACACACACACACACACACACAAACACACACACACACACACACACACACACACACACACACATGCCCACGCGCCAAAAGACAATGTCAGCTGTAATTGCTGGACTGCGTGACGAATTACAACAGACCGGGACCCAGATGTAAAGCTTTGGAAGAGAAAGTAATAAAGGGTAGTCTAAAAGGTAAAGCAGTCAACAATCCGAAGATTGGTTTGAACACCACAGTGCTTTACTAGGTATGGTCCTAATGGAGGTGGTATGCCGTTGCCTTCCTCCGACCTTCGAACTGACTTACCCAGCCAGTTATAGGGGGACCTACAGTTTAACATGAGCAATACTGCCAGATGTGAAAGAAGTGGAAAGTGACAGATAAAAATCCCAGGACCTGGCGGGGATCGAACCCGGGACCTTTGGATTTGTAGTCTGGCCCTCTACCACTGTGCAACCGAGGCGCACACAAAACGATACATAAAAAACTCAAGTCTCTTTAAGATTTCAATGTATAGGTCTGCCACTCATTTTCCAATGTTGAACACAAAATAACTGGAATACATAACAAGAGCTATCACTAAGAGGAACACAAAAATGTCTTGGGTGTACGGTAGACCATCCCCCCCCCTCCCCCCCATACTATCTGTTCAGTGCCTATTTTAAAAATACTATGTTTATCTTGTAAAAAGGTTATTAAAAATAATGATATAATGAAGATTGTTTTATTAGAGCATCTTTACTAATAAAAGTGGAGAGGTTAACCATATTAACTTAATTAATTTCAACAATTTTTATTAATAACCAAGTTTATTACTTAAGAAGGAAGATGCAACATTTTTATACTTTAAAAAGGGATACAGTGTTTGAAAAGTATTGAGAACCCCAGATTTAAACAATGCAAAGTCCAGGTTGGAACATCAACAATACAAGCAAAATGACATTATAGCTAAATCGGCACACAGTTGATTAACAATGAAGTGATTATTAAGAGAGAGAGAGAGAGAGAGAGAGAGAGAGAGAGAGAGAGAGAGAGAGAGAGAGAGTGTGTGTGTGTGTGTGTGTGTGTGTGTGTGTGTGTGTGTGTGTGTGTGTGTGTGTGAATCAAGGTTCAATCCCCATCTTGGGCCTCAAGGTTTGGGTTTTCCATTGTTTCGCAAATCACACCAAGTGAATACTGATTGTGTTTACTGAACAGGCCACAACTTGATATTTCTTTTCCAGTGATAAAAGAACAGCCCTGTCTTAGCTGCTGGCAGGCTTCCCATCATTTGGCAGAAGAGAACTGGAGACAAATTGCATGCAGTAAATGGACCGTTAGTACGATTAGGTCCTAAATTTTATACTGAAATAGTTAATTAGGATTGCATTAACTAGGTCCAACAACTAAAAGTTAAGGTCTGTAAATTCCATAAGGCTGCAATTGTAGTGCCAGTTTGTAAGAATGTGGATGAAATAATTCCAACAGCTTCTGACCCATATTTCTCAGTCTAATAACAAATAATGTAACATGTTTAGAAACAGCGAATCTATTATGAATTTAATATAATCACTAGCTCCCTCTTTTCTTTCACATCAGGACTCATGGGGTTGAACAAATAATTACACAAGTACTATAACGTTTAAAAATAACTCTTCGAAATTTGGTCAATTGGAACACCTGTGGGTTTTGACCTGGTGCATCAACATGTTATGTAATGTGTGGTGGCAGGCTCTTTGTATTACTGACAAGGGAACCTCCCCATCGCACCCCCTCCCCCCTCAGATTTAGTTATCAGTTGTAACAGTGGATAGGCCTTGAAAAACTGAACACAGATCAATCGAGAAAATAGGAAGAAGTTGTGTGGGACTATAAAAAAGTAAGCAAAATATATAAACTGACCAGTCTATGTGATAGATAGTCCTGTGGCTAGCGTGGGGAATTGCGGAGCAAAAGGTTCATGGCTCGAGCCTTCCCACAGGTTTATATGACAAACTCTTATGTTTTCATCACTTTTTTGGTAGTGATTATCATATTCACAAGAAAACCTAAATCGGGCAATGTAGAATCTCTTTACCTATTCACCAAGTGTACACGTTAGGTGGGTCAACAAGAGATTCCTGTCATATGACGCACATACCGTCACCAGTGTCATATAGAATACATCAGACGTATTTTTCTGTGGAGGAATCAGTTGACCTATCACCTTGCAATGAAATGTTTTAGGTTTCCATTGAAGAGGCCTCCTTCCGTCTGCTAATGGCACGATTTTGCGATGCGGTCGCAAAACACAGACACTGAGCTGATTACCGTGAGCAGAGATGTCAATGAACTGATGGACAGATCATAATTTTGTGAAAATAAAAAAATAAAAATTTCTGTTTGAGGTAAGGCTGGAACCAAGGACCTCTCACTTCACAGCTCCTCACACTACCCATGGGACCACAGCACTTGTGCAGTCACAATGAGCTCAACGTTGCTTATTTTTCACATGGACCCTTCAGTTTTTACATTTTGCTTATTGTTTCATAGTTCCACACAACGTCTTCCAGTTTTTTGATTGATCCGTGTTCAGTTTTTAACAACCTATCCACTGTGCCAACTTATATATAAATCTGACGGGGGTGCGATGGGGAGGTTCCCTTGTGAGTGGACAAGGGTACATCAAGAATCTGTCAACAATAGAGCAGGAACAGCATTGTTTATTTACTTCATGAACTGTACAAAATGCAAATAATGTCATTCTACATTGTTTGGACTTCTAAGAATATTAACATCTTGGCAAAGATTTTCTACTATGTTGTTGATGACAACAACATAATCACGTGAGACCACCAGGACATCATGGGTTAAAGCCGACAGGTGGAATCACATGCTTCAATTTTGCCATTAAATGAAAAGGAAGGTTTCTGCAGTCTCTGAATAAGACTACTATGGTATCACAGGAGCTGAACTTTATAACCTGTATTGACACGAAACTGTGAGCACATACTAAATGAAGTTCAGTATCAGGTGCTAACAATATAGCTTTATTTTCATCAGAAACCAGTATACAAGATACAAAATACAAATTGATAATTAACGGCTCTTTGACACCAATACTGTAGTGTGTTTTATTTTATTAGCCAATCTATATACACAGACCATATTTAACATATTGAGCCCATCAAGTGCAAAAGGTATATAAGTGTGATTACATACCTAAAACTATTTTATGTGATCAGTAATTTTAAATTTTCTAATTTATGCACTTTACCAAACATTTGTGAATGATGATATAATTGTAAATTTTAGTAAGAAGAACAATACACATTTACAATGCAGAATTTATTGTGTGCTTTTTAGAACTGTATGGGAGTGAGTTTCAAATAGTAATGTTGTAAATCTGATCTTAAGATTTTTCGGATTTGGTGTACATGAGAATACCACCAATCAGCTTTGGACAAGCAAGACATTTAGCCAATGAACAGAGGTGTTCAGATAGCACATACAATTGGGTGATATATATATAGAGGGAAAGGAAATGATGAGGGTTTTAAGGAAGGGGGTAAGGAGGAAAGACTTACCTTGGGGGGAAAAAATGGAGGGTAAACAAATGCACACACATTTACACAGACACAAGTACACTTAGGCAGACATACTGTCTGCCTAAGTGTACTTGTGTCTGTGTGCATTTGTTTACCCTCCATTTTTTCCCCCAAGGTAAGTCTTTCCTGTCCCAGGATTGGAATGGCTCCTTACCCCCTTCCTTAAAACCCTCATCATTTCCTTTCCCTCTCCTTCCCTTCTGCCTGATGAAGCAGCTAGGCTGCGAAAGCTAGCGTTACCTGTGATAATCAACTTTAGTTTAGTTTAGTTTACTATCATCCATTGCATCATATACATGATATTGGCATCGTCATGTTTCTGTACAGCATTGGCACTGTAGAGATTTACAAATTATATAATATACATACAAATTAACAGTTTACATTATATTTAAAAAATTAGACAATTAGCTACTGCATTTTTCAGATATTAGTCTTTGATACTGTACAGTTCACTCAGAGATACATATACAAACAAGGTACATAACTTTTACAGCATGGCTGCTCGATATAATGGCAATTAGTAGAAATACAAAGATTTTTTAAAAGTTTGATGATTGAAAATATTCTTCTATTTCATAAAACATTTATCTAATAGGTACTGGTAGTTTTTTAATTCTAGTTTAATTTTTTTATCTTCTATTTCATTTATGTAAACTGGCAAGGTGGTTCACATTCTTCTGAGCTTTTTGTTTTTCTCTCTGTTTCTACATGCAGATTCTTACTGAAGTGTGTATTTTAGTTATGAAATCTGAATTTAGATGAACACAGTGTTATGTATGCTCCAAGCTTTCCCGTGTAATATTCCTTCTGAGAAGGCTTAAAGGTACATTAACTGACCAATACCTTGTAACAGTGTATTATGCACTATTTCATAGCCATATTAATTATGGTCTACTGCTATGGGGACATGCTGCAGGTTGTAAAGATGTGTTAATGCTACAAAAAAAGGCTGTCAGAATAATTACATCAAGCAAAAGATTGGATCACTGCAAGCCAATATTCAAACGGTTAGGTATTATGACGATCTTCAGCCAGTATGTGTGTTTATGCCTCATCAGCATAAAAAAAACCCAAGGGGAGTTCATCATGAGGCAAGATATACATAACCATGACACCCCTAACAAGAGGAGCATTGAAATACAAAGCTGTCGTCTGACTGGAACACAAGACAGTTTTCCAATGGTTGCACTGAAAATGTTTAACTCGCTGCCAAAAGAAGTGCAATCCCTGCCACCAGAACCATTCAAGATGAAAATTGCACAGGACCAGAAAGAGCACCCACTATACTCAATTGGTGCATTTTTCAACAGTGATGAAAGTGACTGGACAAAATGATAATGTTTATGTTGTATATGACCAAATTGTAAACTTTTTTCTTTTATATATATATGGGGTACAGTAAGTATTCATAACTGGGAGAATAAAGGTCTGCAGTGTGTTTGAGGAGGACTGTGTGTCATGATTCTAACGGCCCTTTTCTGTAATTTAAAGATGTCAGTCAAATGAGATTGTGTGTCTCCCCAAAACATTATTCCATAAGATGCAATGGACTGGAAATAAGCAAAATACACTGATCTTGTACATTCTTTGCTACAGACTCTGGACGTTATTCTCAGTGCAAAACATGCAGATTTGAGTTTATGTGATATGTATGTCACATGTTCATTTCAGTTCAAGTTCTGATCTATATTGATGCCCAAGAATTTTGTTGTCTGTGTTTTCTCTATCTCCTGGTCACCCAAATATAAATGGAGGTCTTCTCTTTCATCGGCCTTACTGTACTGAATGTAATTTGTTTTATGTGAATTAAGTGTTAATTTGTTTGCCTGGGACCATTTTCGAACATAATTAAGAACATTCCCAGTTGTAGTGGATAAGAATTTGCTAACATCACTTATAATTATACCTTTAGATGAGCTGTTTGGAATTTTAATATTATTTATATAAATCAAGAAAAGTAGGAGGTCAAGAATACTACCTTGTGGGATGCCTGCTTCCACTTTCCTGGCATCCGATACCAATTTTATTTTTTGCTTACTGTGGAAAGATATGATTTCTACAATGTGGGTTCTGTCTTGGAGGTATGACTCAAATAACTTCCTTCCAATTCCTCTAACACCTAATGCCTCTAATTTTACAAGGAGAATTTCATGGTTTACTGTGTCAAAAGCTTTTGAGAGATCAAGATTGATTCCAACTACACTTTTTTATTGTCTAAATTTCTGACAATTTCTTCTGTATAGGCCGGTATAGCTGTTTCAGTGCCGTGCCCTGTACGGAAACCATGTTGGTTACAATTTAAAAGATCAAAGGTGTCAAAGTAGCTTAAGAGCCTGATTTCTATAAGTTTTTCAGAGATTCTTGAAAAAGATTGAAGTAAGGATATGGGTCTGCAGTTTTCTATTTTGCAAGCATCCCCATTTTGGGAAAGTGATCTAACTTTAGAAATTTTCAGTCTCTGTGGGAACACTCCTCCATTGAATGATAAATTTGCAATGTGTACCAGTGGATGCAAAATCTGTAAGGCCACTTTTTTTTTTATTAGTGATACTGGCACTTCATTCATTCCTGCTGACATTTTTGTTTTAAGGCTATTGATTACTTTTAGCACTTCTTGTTCATCTGTGGGATGCAATTTCATACAGTTACTGACTACTGTTGATACCATTATTTTCTCGTTTACTGAATTTTTCGTTTAATTTTAGTTGGCAAATACAAACAAGCAAAGCAATAAAAGATATATTTAACTGAATCACATAGGCCACCCTTTTCTGTGATTTGCAATACTAACTACATTACTATTGTACGTTAAAAATGCCTAGAACTCAAAAGAAATAAAAGTGAGTCAAGTTATTACTGAGAAAACTAATATAGTTTTATCTTCACTAGGGTTCAAAATGTTTGTTAATCTATCGGACCAAACTGTATGGTCATCAGTCCGTAGCTTACAAACTACTTAAACTATGGTAAACTAACCTAAGGACAACAAACACACACACACACACACACACACACACACACACACACACACACACGCCCTAGGGACGACTCGATTCTCCGACGGCGAGCAACCGCGCACTCCGCAGCGAGGCGCCTAAGACCTCTTGGCTACTCCACCGCGGCTAACTTCACTAGCGAAAATATGTTTATTAATTATGATACAAACGCCTAGAAAATTAGTTTGGAGTCAAGTGATACCAGAAAAAAATTTATGAAACGTAAAGGTTCTTTTATTTGGTTTAGGCAAACATAATTAAATATCGATATAAATGCTTTTTATGTAATTCCATTGTCAATAGCGCATAATATGCTCTCATTATATTAATCTTAGGACAAACGCTTGAAAAAGTGTTCAATGTGCACCAATAATTAACGTGAACACACACGTTAACAACAAATGTTAACCACTGTTTAATCTTGAGCCAAGTCTCCCACCACATGTGTCACAAAAATGGTAATCACGCAGGTTGTGGAAGAAAATAAACAGTGGCTGGTAACAAACATGTTATTCATTTGATATCAATAACAGTCACGGTAAATGTTCGGATTTAACACTTCCTTTCTGTTCCACGAAAGGTCTTAAAAGTACAACTGAAATGTATAGCACGATAGTATTGTTTAAAAGAAGTCCACTATTTTGGTACACCCGTTAATGTTTGAAGCATATAGATACACCAAGGATCACAATAAGGCGCATTTTTTATGTAAGAATATATAATCATATATTTCAATCGAAACTGGAATTTTGCTTCAGCCGTTCCCCTTTAGTCAGGTGGATAGCAGAAGCAGTGAAGCACCTTGTCAAGTTGTCACGTGACATCGATTTTCAGTCCGAAACGTCATCGCAGTCCATAGAATATCTATTCTATGTCGCAGCCGTGTGGGATACTGTCGCGAGACTCTCCCGTTCACTGCTCTAATCTGTGATGTGATCAATCATTCGATAATATAAAATGTCTAACAGAGAGCATAGTTAAATTTGAAAACAAACTGAAAACGTCTCTTCTTGATAATTCCTTCTACTGTGGTACAAGCATTTCTAGGTTTATAACATATAAAATTGTCCGATAAGGAAAAAGTCTATCACCATTCTACAATATTGACATGAGTATGTCAAGTACATACAAAGTCACTTATTCTATATCATTAAGATTAATCTTAAAAAATATACGCGTTTTATGGAAAACATCAGTATAACGTTTGCTCAAAAAAAAACGAGGGGGGAAAATAGCTGTTTAGTACGATCTACTTTCGAGAATATGACAAGTTTAGTATGTTAATGACATTATGGTGTTTTAAAAATTTCTATATCACTATTGCAATATTTTACATTCACATTTCTGGTGTGTACTTTAAATTTCATCAAGGTAGTCATACTTTCTCTGTGACGTAATTGTAATGTCTGTGGAATCAAACTTTCGTTGTTTGCTTATTCTTCTTAATGAGTTTGGAATATTGAACGTAGTAGCCATTGTAGTTGACAGTGTTTGTAGCGGTAATGGGCGATTCCATTCGGAGAAAGAATGTGTAGTTATTGCCGATTTCTAGTGTTGTTGTTTCTCTGTGACTGTTCCTTATCATTATAAAGACGTCTCAATTGTGTGTTTTGTGTTACTGTCTGCCGTTTAGTTCGTGTGACGAAAGTGCGACATCTGACTTAAAGCTGACAAGGGGAATGTGAAGACACACTGCCTGGCAGAAATCGGAAAATGAACTTTGTGATAATGTCTACTAAATTGCTGTATGTGGCGCTGATGTCTGATATCGGGAAAAACAGAAACTATGGTACGTAATTTAAAGCTGGTGAAGGAGTTGTTGTTTTTGTTTTCGTTTACAAACCTGCGTTTGCAATTTCAATATCACTGATTTGTTTATTGCTATATTTGGGATTAGTAGTACGTACCAGTATTTTAGAAATGGTGATTGTGCCCGAATTGTTTAAAGACTTCACTTTATGTTTGAGGAATTTGATGTGTAGGTACCAAAGGAAAGGTATAGAAATCGGCATTCATCTGCACCGCCCTTGCATAGGAAGTTAATTAGTATTTCAATCATACCTTGAGTACACTAATTTTACATGCCCGTCTGTTTTGAAAGGTGGCAAATTAACGGGCTGTGTGTTGTTGATAGTATCGTTTGTGTACGGTATTCAATCGCTACGTAATATGGTTGGTTGACATTTTGGGGGTTAGATTACAGTTTTTTTGATACATCTTGTTTTGCGTATATCAATTCCTAATCGTGATGATTTTTCTTTCATTCTTTTTTTCTTTTTTTTAATTGATCATTATATCTGTGTGAATAACACACCGTCTGTTTTTCATACGTAATTTGGAAAAAATGTAATGATGTAGGATTACATTGAACGTTCAGTTTTTTTATAGGCCTATATTTTTTAATAAACATGTTCAGAAATGATAGTCCAGTGTTGTATGATTATTACCCCTATAAACGGAAATCTGTAAATTTTGTAAACTGATGATAAATCGGCTCTTGTTCTACAAAATACTGTTAATGACAGAAAACATTAAGCTCCTTTTACTAAACTTCTCCCAAAAGTTTATACATAATTTTATGCCCATGGGTTTGCAGCTTGCTATCACAGAATAGAATACCTGCAGACAATTTTATCTTTTTAGTGAAGACAAATTCCCTTTTTATGACCTTTAGAATGATTTTGTACCATACATTGGTCAATAATTGAAAAGCTAAAACAGCTTTACCAGGTCTTATTGTAGTTTGCTTTCTTTCTGTATTTGAAGAGACTATTAATTGCTTCTTTCCACATCGTGACTTGACTAAGAAACCAGAAGTTCAACTACAAATTCTGTTTTCTCTTTCATATCCTCTTCAATTGGTAGGCCTAGTTTAGCGTGTGCGGCTTTTAATTGTGTATTTTTGTGGGAATAGTGAACATGCCTTGGACACATTTTGGAGATTTGTCTTATCCCCTAGACTATTAATGAGTTCATTGGGAAGGGTTGGAAATAATAATAATAATATAATAATAATAATTTTATTGTCATTAGGCCATTACAGCAATAGACAAAGTCACATAGATAACATAAATTGTTAATTAAAAGTGATAAGATGCTTGTCAATAATATTACAATATTATATTACAGTTGGGAAATTCTTCTAAATTGTAGAATGGGTGGGCAACTAACCAGCCATGCAGTGTTTGTTTAAATGCTTGTTCGGGTAAATCTTGTATATTTTGTGGCAGCTTATTAAATAGTTTATGCCCTACAAGTTTGTAGCTGTTGAGCGATTTTGAAAAATCTGCGATATGAAGTAAATATGCATTTATTCCTTCTAGTGTTGTAATAATGTACATTTTGCTGGAGATTTGTATCTGGTAGGTTCCTCTTTGTATAAATTAAAGCGTAGTATATGTATAAGTTTATGACTGTCATGACCTTTAGTTTACAGAACAGGGGTTTACAGTTTTCCTTATGTGGAGATCCAGTGATTACCCTAATGGCTTCCACGTAGATGAGACCCATAGACTGTTTTCAATTTGTTTGGTATTTTTATGTAGAAAGTCTTAAACGATGGGGGAAACATCCAAAGGTTGTGTTACCTGAGTTGCGTTACATTGCTGAAGCAGCTCACTTGTGACATTAGCTTCTCTTATTATTTAGGTTCCAGGCAGATTTGCAGTTTGAGGCGGCAGCACTATTTTAAACCCATTTGTAAATGCTACACTGCCAACAAACATTGACAAGTTCATCTTTAGTCATTTCTATTTGGCTGAGTAAGATTGTTAAACCTCAACTACAGTCGTGCAGTCCCTGGGACCTTCCTACTTTTGACACCCCTGTTTTCTAGGAACGCTATTGACCTTGGAGAGCTGAGCTGGCCAGTAGGCTTAGCTTCCATATTATCTGTCTGATTGTTGCCACACTAGTCATAATTGAAACTTCTCTATTTCCTTCTGTTTAGTTGAAATGACGTCCCAAGGACTACACAACTGTGTTTGTGTATGTTGCATTTGTTGTGTGTGTTCATTTAGTTCTTCGCGTCAGTAACACTGAAACTGTCAGGTAACCCTGCTCCATCACATGTGAGAATAGACGATCCACATTTTGAAGAAAAGCTTTCAAGTGGGAAGTAAGGTATCCGACTTTTCTGACACCGAGGATGGTAATTATATACATAGTGAATATGATTGGGAATCCAATGTGTGTGGGAGTGAAAGTGGTGAGGAAACGGCTGAAGAATCAAAGGAGATGATGAACAAGCTAAGAAATACTTCCATGGAAGAAACAGGTTCAAGTGGTCAGTGGTAGAGATGAACAGAAATGTCAGAATTCATGCTTATAATATTTTCAATGTAGGGCCTACCAGCACTTTGACATGATCTTAGAAGGCAGTCGCAGGTCGATCCACTCACTTCTTGGAGTTATATCTTCAGTGTTGATATGCTGAACGAAATACTCACATGGACAAATGGAAAAACTTGAAAAATTCATGGAAAGTACACTAATATGGAGATCACAGACATTGGAGATTGTACAATGTGTGAATTGAATAGTTTTTTCAGTCTTCTAATCTAAACTGCTATGTGCGAATTGAATAACGAAGACATACAGTCTCTCTTTCGTACTGATGAGACCGGCCGTGATATTTTTCATATCACTATGTCATCGGCGAGATTTTCTGCAATTCTCAGCTGCTTGAGATTTGACAATCCTCATGACAGGGAGCTACATAAGATTTCTGATCCAGCAGCTGCTATAACAAACATTCTACATAAATTCAATGAAAATTTACAGCGGTCCTATGTTCATGGGGCTAATGCTATGGTTGATGAAATGCTAATCGGCTTTAGAGGACGCTCTAAGTATATTCCATCTAAGCTGGTGAAATATGGCCTGAAGCTAGAATGGCTTGCCGATTCCAGGACTAATTATGTCTTAAATACCTATCTCTACTGTTGAAAAGGTACCGAGGGAGCAGGACTTTCCCCAGATGAGAAAAAAATATGCTGTTCCCACTCAGATTGTGCAAGCCAATAGCACATAGTAACCGAAACATTACCGCTGATAACTGGCATGTGTCAATTGAACTTGCAGACCTACTGTGGAAATGTGATTTGACCGTAGTAGAAATAATGCGAAAGAACCGAAAGGAAATTCGGCATCTTTCTTGCCTTCCCGTAGACGGGAAGTTGGAACAAAGATGTATGCATTCACCTAACACATCACCTTGATTTCTCATGTACCTAAGAAAGGAAGGCCAGTTATTCTTATATCAACATTGCATCACTTCATAGATGATGATGTTGGAAAGTGGAAAACCTGCAATTATAGCACACTATAATGACGCAGAGGGTGGTGTTGATACTGACGATGAAAAGAGTGCTAAATATTGTTAATAAAGCTGCCGTACACAATGCTGGCCCATGGCTGTCTTTTTCCGCATTCTTGACATGTCATAAATGCGTATATTGTCCATCAGTCATTCAAGGAAAGAACTGAACTTGCCAGAATGGATTTCATGAAAACTCTGGCGAAAGAACTGATCAAACTTTCATTGAACAAAAGAATAAGGAACAAACACCTTCCACGAGAATTGAGATTTACTATCGCTTGAGTGCTAGGAGCTGAGTTACAAGAAGACCTGGAAAAAAGGGACAAAATGCCTAGGGGCGATGGGAAGACTTGCCGCATTTGTCCACCTAAAAAAAGAAGGAAGACAAGCTACCTGTGTCATTATGTGCAAGGTGCCAGTTTGTTTGGGGTGCTCAAGTAAGGTGTGTCTGCAGTGCATGTAACGTGACGCGAAAACTGCCCACTTTCTCTAGTGCTTTTTTTCCCGTGTTTGGCTATCAATAATATTAATTAATTTTTGACAAATGGTACCTTTTCAACATTAAGCTGCAATAATAAATTTTCAAATAAGGAACTCTACACCTAATATTTTAGATAAGTTTCCATCACTGTAAATTTTGATGAATTTCTAGTGCAATAGGAATAGGTCTATTCGACAGCATGGATTCACTATTTTTTAAAATATTTAACCTTTTAGTTATAACTGAAGAAAAAAACTGTACTACTAAATGCCAAAAGTAGCACTAGATTGTGATTCTTTACGTATTTCTCCCACATTTTGAACGCGGACTAGGGACGGCACAACTGTAGTTGCGTGAGAATTACTCAAGGCTGTGATTAACGGATATAAAACTGGGTCATGCCATGTCAATTAAACCAGTTTGAGAAAGTGTTCCAGCTAATAGTATCATATTTGTCTGACATATAGCACACTTGTGCTACCATATGTGGAAGACTCATGTGCAAAGTATTAGGTTCCCCTGACAATTAGTTCCAGAATAATAGCTTGTGAAAGAAGGTGGTGCAACCCAGAAAGAGCAACGCGCCTTTGGAAATCTATCTTCAGAGCCAACTTCAGGACTTAATAACTTCAGAACTATGCTGCCAATCCCGATGAAAGTTTCACCACATAGTAATATCCTTGTAGGGAACACACTTCATGTGTCAAAACACCAACAATAGGCCTGTGTTTCTGAGGGAAATAAAAAAAAATTCAACATGTGATTAAATACTTGTAACATGTTAAAAGATACATATTGTAGGTGCCCATCATTCCAAATATAATACAGTCAGGAAGGAGATGAATTTTTTTGTTGTCTCATGTGGGCTAAACACACACACACACACACACACACACACACACACACACACACATCATGGCCACATCTGTCCCACATACATTTATGATGCAATTGGCTTGTTTCTAATAAAGCTGCAACTAAAATTTAGGCAATGGGAGTTTTCAGGGACATTGTGTCAATGTGAGGCAGGAACAACAAAGGAAACAAGCTTGGAACAACGGTAACTCATGCATTTAAGATACTGGTTCAGACAGGTCGGTGCTGTCGTGGAAACACAGGATGGATACAGAAGAGTGTGTTGGTGGTGCTTTTGTTAAAAAAGTTGCAGTACTGGGAGAGCCATACCTGCCAACTCTCCCAATTTAGGTGGGAGTCTCCTGAGTTTTCGCTTTTTCTCCCTCCTCCTGATTTTGCCATTATTTCTCCCAATTATTAGCTTTCATCCTGAAACCCAAGATTCGTTTTTCCGCCAATGATCAAAAGTCCCCTGTTCATTTATCAGTTAAAAATAAATACATATCAAAATTCATAGAAATTAGGAGTTGCGCTTGACTTGTATAACAATTGTTTCTGCTCTTTGCACATATTTGCAAATACGCATGTAGTGTTTCGATGCTGTGCTGTTTTTGCATGTGATGTTTTGTCATTGTACGTAAGTGAAATCACTTCAGTGCTTTTTTAATCGCTGGTAACCTTTAGGAGCATCAGTTTCATACGCAAATTGCAGAAAGGCAACGTTTGTGTAAACAGCTATTTTTCATGATTATGGGATGTCAATTCGGTGGTATGTGTTCCAGTATGGCAAAACATATAATCAATTTTAAGCAGTTTTCGGAACATTTTTGGTATTTTGTACTCTTTCTCGATGTGATATTTCCACATCACATGGTGGAAAATGCGATGTACCGAAATACGTGAGAGAAAATGAAAAGTGTGTGAGTAACAATAAAAGAGTGAAATTGCTGAAAAAAGTGAAAGTGGTCGTCTGATACTAGCAGAGTGCTTATTTACATTGGTTATTATAGAGTATGTTTTATCAATTAAATGCGATGATTATGTGGGTTATTTGTTCCATAACATGTTTTTAGGTAGCAGTATAGCACAAATATACAGCTGTGAACGTTTTTGTTTTAATAAAAAAATCAATCGCTTTACCTGGACTGGCTACAAAATATAAGGATGTAATCAACATTTGGGTTAATGCAAGTGTTTTGTAGTCATTATGTAGCGTTATGAGATGATAGGAAAAGACTAAAATCAGTTAAGGTTTATAGTAAAGTGCGCTGCAGTTTTTGATAGAATGTATCTCCCGATTTTTTGAAGAATCCCCTTATTTTTTTAAACTGGATCTTCTGATTTTTACATTTTGAAGGTTGGCAGGTATGGGGAGAGCACTAGGATCTGAATGTCATATAACAAGATATGGAACTAAATGTGACATTTGCTTTTTACATAATCTGGATGAATTAAACAAAGATTTATTGCTGTGGAGATCTGGGTTGCATCGTGTGGTCATGAGAAGTATAGTTTAAGGAAACAGTACCGTAGTGTTTGTTGTCATAATGAAAGTGTTTCTGGATAAGTATTCTTTCCTACAAAGAAATTGTTTTGACCCATTTTGGCTCCATAGGAAGACAGTGAGATGTAGCATTCGAGAAGTGGATATAAAATCAGTATTGCAAGTGTATCAGTGCATGGGACTTACCATGAAACCAGGTCAGAAATTATGTTCAAGATGTCACACTGCTGAAAAATGAAGTGTATTCTGATAATATACATGACAGTGAAGAAGAGTATCGTTCAGATTCAATCACAGTGGATGAGCAATTAAATAATTCAGGGAATGCTGTTGGTTTGTCATGCATGATGACACAGGGAGTTAGGAAGAGAGACAGGCCCAGCTATGGTAGAAGAAAACTAGTAGAAGCTCAAACGGTATTAAAACACAAAATAACAAAGACACTAATGGTGGAAGAGTAAGAAATATCTGCTCCAAAGGAACAGAAATCATTCCAGAAATACTGATTTGGACAAAATTGTGCACAATTTGAAATAAATGTTTCAAATCCACACGCCAGAAAGAAGTAGCTATTCTTACCCTTGTACCTTCCAGTTTGTCTTCTGAGCATACTGTAAAATAATTTAGTGTTTTACACACACACACACACACACACACACACAAACGCTAGCTTTTGCAGCCTAGCTGCTTCTTCAGGCAGAAGGGAAGGAGGGGGAAAAGGAAATGATATGGGTTTTAAGGGATTGGATAAGGAGCCATTCCAATCCCGGGAGAGGAAAGACTTACCTTGGCTCCTTACTCACTCCCTTAAAACCCTCATTATTTCCTTTTCCCTCTCCTTCCCTTCTGCCTGAAGAAGCAGCTAGGCTGCCAAAGCTAGAGAGAGAGAGAGAGAGAGAGAGAGAGAGAGTGTGTGTGTGTGTGTGTGTGTGTGTGTGTGTGTGTGTGTTTTATTTATTTATTTATTTATTTGTGACTATCACTACCTGTGCTCCTTTGCCTGGTAAGTATTCCTCATGTACTTTTTATATATATCAGAACTATATGTAGAATTCAAGAAAAAGGATTGAAATGCCAAAGTGAGCTTATCGTCTATTTTCAGTCTTCGGCCAAAATGGGTTGTGCCTGTAAGTGCAAGGGGTGTGCACACACTGTATGTGTATATGAAACCCATCAAAATGCTAAGTTGATGTTTGCTGCTATAAAGGATTCTGGTCTGGATTACAAAGATGCAATGAAGCTACTAGTGTGTCACATCAGTTCATACCAGTGTATGATCCACATGTGTGGAAAGTGGCCTGGTAAGGCAAAACTAGCAGAATACATGAATAATACACTGTATGATGTGTGCCTTATGGATGACAATAAACTTATTTTTTATAAACAGTGGACACACACGGACCACACACATCTTGAAAAGAAGCAAAGTACAGTGGAAGATTTTGTTGAATTGTGTTGTGAAAAAATGGACGAACTGACCATACACAGTTTTACAGTAATAGCACTATCTGCAATCTCCAGTTTTGCACGAATCACTTGAAACAATATGAAATTATAGTAATACTAGTCTTTTCTGAAAATTATGCATTTATAGTTCAAGATGCACTAATTTCCTAGGACTCGTGTACATAGAAGGAAACAGCATTGCGATTGATATATATCAAATGTTTGACTCTCGCTTTGCTACCAATGACGGAAAACTGACATGGCGGAACAGCTGATTTATATAGCTAAATCGATTGAATGTTTCTGAACCGGAGACTCCAATACAAGCTCCCTGACCGGTGATAAAGTTTCACGGCTGAGCTATTTGCCCTCCACAAGGCCGTTTTTTACACCTGCCGCCACCGCGAACTTTTCTATGCCATATGTTCGGACTCCCTTAGTGCCCTGCAGAGTCTTAAGGACCCTTTCTCGAACCATCCTCTCGTGTATCGGATCCAACGCTCCCTCCAGTTGCTCGCCGATGACAGCTGTCACGTCTCTTTCCTGTGGGTCCCTGGCCACGTGGGAGTGCCCGGGAATGAGACCGCCGACATAGCAGCCAAGGCCGCAGCTATTTTGCCTCGCATGGCTACCTTTTGCGTCCCATCGGACGATGTTCAACGAGCTCTTCGCCGGAGTATCGTGTCGCAATGGCACAGTGCGTGGTTTTCAATGTACAACAACAAATTGAGAACTGTAAAACAGATCCCGACCGCTTGGAGGACCTCCTCACGCCCCTCTCGGCGCGAGGAGGTCATCCTGGCCTGTTTGCGGATCGGTCACTGCCATTTCAGCCACCGTCACTTGCTCTCTGCCGGCCCTGCACCGCTGTGCTCCTGCGGTGAACTGCTGACAGTGCGACATGTTTTACTGACTTGTGTTAATTTTAATCATCTCCGTGTAGCCCTTCACTTGCCGTCTACTCTGGAGGAAATTTTAGCTGATGACACAAGAGCAGCTGCTCGAGTTTTGCGTTTTATCAACTTGGCCAACTTATCCAAGGATATTTAACCCTTTTAATTGTCTTTTATCTTTAGTTTTTAGCCTCTTGTTGATGTTCTGACAGTCACCTTTTTTTCTTTGAGATCATAGCGAATCTATGTTCTTGGCTGGCCGGTAATGACCATAGAAGTTGTGCGCCCTAAAACCACAAAAAAAAAAAAGAACCAGAGATTTGGGCACTACGTGCCCTCAAAAAGAAAAAAGTGCTTGTTTAACCTATACCTATCCTAACTTTCATTTTTTTTTTTTTTTTTAAGTGATCTGTAGTTTAGCCTTAAGAAGGTTAGGTGTAGATCAAACAAGAATTTTTTTTCTTAGTACGTGAGGACGTGTAGCGCCCGAATCTCCGGTTCAGAAACACTAAATTGATTTACAGGTGCATGTTCGATATATACCATTCTTGGAAATTACCAATACAAGAAAATACCAGAAATTCAACACAATTTAAATCAACCACTTTGCGTTTGTCATCATATCAGATGTGGAGCGAGAATCGAGCATTTGATATATATTGATCACAATGCTATTTCCTTCAATATCCGCAGGTCCTAGGAAATCACCCAAGATGCTATTCAAGGATATCATTGGGACAACACCCAATCTACTCTGCAACTATTTGCAATTTACCATAGTGATGAATCGCGTGCTGTCTCTATCATCAACCTGTGTGTTTTTAGTGACTGCTTAATTAATTATTCCATTGCAGTTCACACCCATTTGCACACTATCATGGCATATGTCAAGAACAAGTCATGGTAAAAATGTATGTGATGGTATGGAGGACATGTTACAGTGTGCTACAAAGTAGTAGTTGATGTATTAGTGAACTTCATGGCACCAGCAGGACCAGCAAGATCATTCCACTGGCTATGTTTGACAGACATGCATTGGATTCCTTCTGAAGATATTCCTATGAAAATTCCAGTTCCTACTACAGTGTCATGAAGATAGTACAATTTGCCACTCATTGTACACAGTACAGTTGCTAAAGTGTGGGAGAACTCCAGCTCCAAGGACAATTAACTGGTTTCTGGGAGTTAAGGTGCAGTAAACGTTAATTGTAGGTTGTGTGTATCTCTATATTGTTGCTTGATGATAAAACAACAGGAGTGATATGAAGAGACAGAAGATTGTACAATAGGGGGTGTTTTGTGGAGCTTTTGTCACGTCGTCAAATCTCTCATTATACACTAATGCATTGCAATAACATGTTGAAATTTTGAGACAAAAAACACTATGGTCTACTTATACAGTTTATGAAATTTGGCTTGGATACTGTGTGTCCCTTCTGTGCTATTACACTTAGAAAATACATGTTTCTAGGGTGATTTTTTCAGTTTCTTGTATTTTTCTGTCAACTCTTGTTGTACACAAATGCCTTGCAATAACATGTTGAAATATTGAGACGTATTACATTATGGACTACTTGTGCAGTATATAAAGTTTGGCTTTGGTATCAATTATTCCTTTGGTGCTTCCATACTTGGAAAATCCACATTCTCCAGGTGATTTTTCGATTTTTTTTATTTTCCTGCACATGTAACTCAGTATGTGTGACAGATGTGGCCATGATGTGTTGTGTGTCTGTGTTTAACCCACATGAGGCTTACAACAAAGATTTTTATCCCCTTCCTGACTGAATTATATTTGGAATGATGAACACCTACAATATGTATTTTTTAACATGTTACAAGTATTTAATCACATTTTGAATTTTTTATTTTCCCTCAGAAACTTTGCTGGTGTTCTAACACATTGTGTTCCCTGCGAGGATGTTACTATGTGGTAAAAATTTCACTGGGATTGGCAGAATAGTTCCAAAATTATTAAGCCCTAAAGATAGATTTCCAAAGGCGCATTGCAATTTCCGGGTTGCACCACCTTCTTTCACAAGCTATTATTCTGGAACTAATTGTCAGGGGAACCTAATACTTTGCACATGAGTCTTCCACATATGGTAGCACAGGTGTGCTAAATTTCAGACAAATCTGAGGCTATGAGCTTTGAACACATGGTTGAATTGGCATAGAATGACCCAACTGTGATTTAAGGATAGGCTAACTTTATTCAGTTTCGTGACTGCATGGGTCCAACCACTTCTTTGGAGGTTATTCTGCAATAGTCTTCCATTGCACTCACTAAGTGTAGGAATGCGTTTGTTATAGCTTTAATATCTGTAATATGTAATTGAAACGTGGGTCATTCCATGTCAACTCACCTAGCACTCCCTGCTCGACCATCACGGATTTTGTTAAAATTTTGTGTGAACATTTGCACATGTCGTCAATGAACACTGGTAAATTTTAAAGCCCGTTGAAGCAATACTTTCAGAGATGTAGTCAGTTGTTTGACACAATGCGCGACTTAGCGCAAGGCGAGCGTGAATTTTTGAAGGCCTTGAGTTGTTGTAACTGTGGCAGTATTTCGTTGAAAGAAATGACATTTGTTCATCTTGTAAAACTGTATGCATTCTCTTGGGAATAGTAATGAAAATAATTTTACGTGCCATATACATCAGAAATATTCGGCCAAAGTTGCCAAAAAAAAATCAGCACCCAAAACAACTTCGAAGTTTGGTGTCCTATATCTTGGGGACTACACCTATGGCAATCATGAAACTTGGCATATGGTAACATAACAGTACGAGGTTCTCAAACACAAAGTTTCATTTAGGTATCGCTTTCCAATACTGAATTAATTAACTGAAAATTTGAAGATTTTAGAAGAAGATAAAATATGCGGTATTTTTTACCTTATTTTGCAAAAACTTATGTTCTCCAAAACTTTCAAAACTGGGCTGACTAGAAAGACCATTATTTTAACTGCATAAAAAGGTGTATTTGATCGTCCAATCCGGGCTAACAATGCTAGATAATTTGGATCAAATTTGAGTGGATAAATTGCAGTACAAAATAAGTGTTAAACTTATATCTACTAAACTAAAGGCATGCTGAACGTGAAATTTTGTACTTGATAAGTTGGCAGCACAGGGGTGTGGAAGAAAAAAAATTCAGCCTCCTACTATTTGTCAGTATTCTACAAACTTGTCATAAACATGATTATTTTTGTGAGAAGGTGAAAATAGTGTGTATCCGACACTTCTTTTACAAATACCAGTTTCTAGTAAAGCTTAGATTCCAGTCTCATATGAAACAGGTTTTAAGGAACCACAGAGACATGGGTTTAATTCCCAACAATGATGAACAATGCTACATACATTGAAGCAAACTAGGTGGAAAAATAGCGCTGCAATAAAGGTTTTATCTTTTGGTTTTTTATATCTCTTTAATGAAAACTACGATGAGTATGAAATGTTGCATGCAATAACTTAGTAACGTAAGGTTTCCCAGTGTAAAATATCATTCAGGTACTGCTTTCCTGATTTCTACAAAAATCTGTTCAAACTTTCGATTTTCACAAAATTACTAATGTGTATTTAATTTAATTTGCTTTTTGATAATTTGTTTTTCATAACTGAATTGAATCTATTCACAGTTGAAATGAGCATGTTATAAAGCATCCAGAAAATCATGTTCGGTTTTCCAACGTGCGCTAACAAAATCTGAAAATGACGGACAAATTTGAAAGAATCTACCACGTCAACAGGCTACACTGCAGCAACCTGCTGTCTGTGTTTTGCTGCATGTATTTTTTTATATTTGTATTGAAAAGTTATAGTGCAAAATTGCAATGAACCTAAACTTGCCCATGGAACTGAGGTCCTGGAGCCACTCTCACCTGCTGTCTTACGCTGACTTTGCATTTATCCAGGCCTCCCCCAACTGAACGACCGTTTTACAACACTGATCCCTGATGCTGGCCCAAAAAAAGGTGTGTTTCGCAGTTGAATGTGGAGAATAGTAGACACAGTAGGTCTTAGAGTTGACCTCCCCACACTGCCTGCAATGACGTGCCGGTTTCCTAGCTCCTGTGTTGTTAATAGTGGTCCTTACAAGGTATTGTAAAATTCAGATGAACTATTTTCCAGTGTTATAAATTCTGTTTAAAGTGAATCTAAGTTTATTGATGAGTGATGATTGAATGCCTAAATGGTGATCGGAAAGAAATTATCCTAACGGCCAGAATGCTAACTCTTATTCAAAGAAAATTGGGCTCGAATCTGTGGACAGCTGTTCAGAAGAGCAAACACTACCTGTTGCTTTACAATCTGAGATCAAGCTTAAGGATAATGCCTAAGTCTGCCTGCACCACAAAGAAAAATACATCAACAGGTATGAGATAGTGCAAGGCAATATTGTGAGAAATTACTCATCAATTTCAAAATAAAAACCACATTCAACCTAACACGGGCACAGGTTGCTACATTGTAGCCTGTTGACATGGTTGATGCCCTCAAATTTGTCCATCATTTGCAGGTTTTGTTAGCACACGTTGGAAAACCGAACGCGATTTTCTGGATGCTTTATAACATGCTCATTTAAACTGTGAATCGATTAAATGCAGTTACGGAAAACGAATTATCAAAAAGCAAATTAAATGAGATACACATTTGCAATTTTACAAAAATCAAAATTTTGAACTGAATTTTGCAGACATCAGGAAAGCAGTATCTGAATGTAAAATAAGGTTTCCCAGTGTAAAATATCAAAGTTGTTGTGTGCAAAATTTCACACTTATTGTAGTTTTCATTAAAGAGATATAAAAACCTAAAGGTGAAACCTTTTTCGTTGGGAATTAAACCCATGTCTCTGTGGTTCCTTAAAACATGTTGTTTCATACTAGACTGGAATCTAAGCTTTACTAGAAACCGGTATTTGTAAAAGGAGTGTCAAATACACTCTATTTTCAGCTTCTCACAAAAATCATCATGTTTACAATTTTGTAGAATACTGAAAAATAGTAGGAGGCTGAAATTTTTATGCCACATCCCTGTGCTGCCAACCTATTAAGTACAAAGTTTTGTGTTCAGCATGCATTTAATTTAGCAGATATAAGAATCCAAAGTTTAACACTTTTTTCGTACCGTGATTTTGGCGTTCAACTTTGATTCAAATTATCTAGCATTGTTGGCCCGCTTTGGATGATCAAATACACTTTTTTATGCAGTTAAAATAATGCTCTTTCTAGTCAGCCTAGTTTTGAAAGTTTTGAAGAACGTAATTTTTTGCAAAATAAGGTGAAAAAATACCGAATATTTTATCTTCTTCTAAAATCTTCAACTTTGCAGTTAATTAATTCAGTATTGAAAAGCGATACCTAATCAAAATTTCATGTTTGAGAACCTTGTACTGTTAGGTTACCACATGCCAAGTTTCATGTTCGCCATAGCTTTAACCCTGTGGGCCACACCATAGGCCTCGGAGGCCCACACGATATATAACAATGAAAAAGTCTTTAAGAAATTCAATGTCAGGATAAGGATGAGGGTATAATACATCAAATAACCCTGAATAACATAAAAGAAATATATATTTTCTCAAGAAACCACAGAACAAATTAACCAAACTCTCATAAATTTAACAATAGTAGTCTAAACTTCATATAACCCAAAAAATCCATCATATTTGAAAACCACGTACAATTTATAATGTTTAGAACTAAAATTGGTATAGCAAAATTCAGTGGAAGTTTCTCACTTTTTACCGGTACAATTTGGACAAATTTTTTGTGGTGCTCACCACACACTGGCAACTTACAGAAATTGCACTTCATTTTTAATTTCCTTTTTTTGCAGTCACTGTAAGTTGAGTATTTTATTTTGGGAATAGCTCCTTGCTCAATTTCTTTACGAGCTGCCTCTGCAGGTGGAGTCGTGTTTAGGCATCTATAAATACAGTCCCATAGGTCACAGGGAATTGGTGTGTCAAGCCTAGCCTTCATCCAAGGTACTGTAAGCTGTTCAGAAAGTGTCAACATAAACTCAAATCAGGACAATAGTTGTTTCATCGTTGTCTCCCTTGTCTCCCTTTCAATGGCAAGAGGAATACAAGTAAACCAGTTATACGATTAGTACCGTAAACTGGTTTGGTAAGTAGTTTGATATAGTAAACAGCAGCAGCAATACTGGGTGGTGTGGAACCCTTACCCAAGTATGGAATAGCATTTATTAAATGTCGAGAATGCAGAGCATTATGGTCTTAATCCCATATTTATTGGGCTTGCTAGGTATGAACATTTTGAATGGGCACTTACCCCTAAAACCCACTAACTGTTCATATATAGTAAGGTACAAACTTGGTTGATAATTGGTCTTACATTTTTCAATTAGAATATTCCAAATTTCAGAGACTAACGTGAATTTCTCTCTCTTCTTGCGTCTGGGAATTGTCAAATTGTAAGTTGCTACTAATAAAAACAAAGCGGTTGCGAGACAATGTAGCTTGGACTCTATCTCCACTTATCGTGCTGTCATACAGCTGTTTGATGGGGACTTGTTTTCGTGGCCATTCTCTCATTCGCATATTTCACTACAAGATGCTTTAGGGAATGTGTGAAAAATGTTCTGAAGCCTTCAGCAGATGTCTGAGCATCAGCAACAGGGCCAAGGGTCTTAACTCTCAGATGTACTATATATATTTTTAGTGTTTTCGTCACTGTCGTTCTCATAGGTCTGGTTTTCCAAACTGTGAGGCCATTCTTCCCTTTAACCTCTAATCCATGATGTACATTTTCAAGCTCTGAGCTTCCTCTTCCACTACCGTGCTCTCAATTTCATCTACTACACATGTTTTACAATGTACTTGAAGGTTACATTCTGTCTTCCTCTTTTTACATTGTTGTAAATGTTTTGAAGATGTGTCCTTTTTGGAGGTTTAGGGTGAGATATGTAGTCACAGTCTCTCTCACTGCTTCATCATCATGTGAAGGGGTGAATTCAGGATCGTCATCTGAAGAATGTTCTTATTTTGAATTGGAATGGTCTTCTATTTCGGTATCACAATCTCCATCCCCTAGTAGTGATTCAACTTCAGAGGCACAGTCATCATCTGACAAAGGTTGTGTTAATTCTGCTAAGATTTAATCATCAATGTAGAATCGCTTCTCCCCCTTAGAATCCATTCTGGCAATAGTAGGAACACCTGCATTAGAAGACAGTATAATTAATCACCCGATAGAATGGAATATCTAAAGATTCTATCTCTTGAAAGAATATGTGTAGTATTATAGAAGAAGGGAGGGGAAAGAAAAGTCAAAAGAGGGATACACACCAGAGGTCTCGGAGGCCTAGTTGTTTACCTGAACGGGCTGACAGGGGCGGAAATGTTGTGCACTGTACACTATCTCAGAGACAACTAACTAGAGGCGGTTTACATGGGAGTCATGTCCCCTCCAGCTGTGAAGGAGTGGGATTAAACAGGTCTGAGTGAGCATCTGGGTCTCGGAAGCCCATGGTGTGGCTGGCAGGGTTAATCCCCAAGATATAGGACGCCAAACTTTGAAGCTTTTTTGGGTGCCGAATTGTGTTGAACAACTTTGGCTGAATTTTTCTGGCTGTATATGGCACGTAACATTGTCATTATTATTCCCAAGAGAATGCATACAATTGTACAAGATGGCCAAATGTCATTTCTTCCAACGAAATATTGCCCGAGTTATAACAACTCGGTCTTCAAAAATTCACGCTCGTTCTGGTGGAAGTCGCATATTGTGTCAAACAACTGACTATATCTTGGACAGTATTGCTTCGACGAACCTTAAAATTTACCATTGTTCATTGGGGACATGTGCAAATGTTGACATAAAATTTGATTGAAATCCGTGATGGTGGAGCAGGAAAATGTTCCGAAATTAGGCGATTTGGCATGGAAATATCAATAGGATTTCCTAAAGTAGATTATTTTTGGGTGTTAATACATTTGAATTTTCTACCTTACTTGGTCCATTTTTTCTTATATGGTTTTTCTCTGTGGTGTTTAATGTATAAATACTAATTAGTCTTTTTGCTGCACTGTCTCGATTAGGCTATTTTGTATTAATAAGACCACTTCTTGTGGCATAATTGAAGACTGTGATCCAACCCGTCGGCTCTGACCAATGGTGCCTTATCTCTCTCTCTCACACAAGATACGCTACGGAGATATACAAACTAGCAAAATAAACACTATCAACTAATATAAAATTACAAGATAATATTATAATACTTATGTATTGTAAATGATAATCTGTGATTATCCTCATATATTACAATAATAGAATGTACCATCGATCACAGGTCTCAGCCCAAAAATTTGCACCTTTGGCACTCACTTGCAAGAGGTGAGGAGGGGGGGGGGGACCTCTCTGTTAACCTGTACTTAACTATCAGAGAGAAGCTACATATCACTTTTTAAACACAAAATTGTAATTTGTAATCTTTGTTTTGCTTGTAAACAAACTATCGTCTTTGACTAATAATGTCATAACTGAGTTAAAGCCAACTGGTCGTATTGGGGATTTCAATGGACCCCTTCTTGCAATAATTTCTTATCCACAGTTAGGTACATTCTTGCACAGGGGACCTTTGATAAGTACTACGCATTGAAGTTTGGTGTTTAATTTAGTTATGGCTTTGTTATATGTTCAGACTGACACTTTATTTTTTAACTTCACTGTCCAATGACATCTCAATATAATATTTTGCTGTAAGTGGGACACTTTTAATAACAGAGACTGTTCGATAACAACAATAATTTTAAACTCATTTACCCCAATCTTGGTGTACAAACAACTATTATAATTTACATTTTTGTTTTGCACCATTTTTAGGCAAACACAGGGTCAGTTTCCTCCTTGAGAGCCCCCCCCCCCCCCCCCCCCCGATTAGTGTATCAACAGTACTCTAAATGTAGGCTTGATTTTTTATTATTAAAACTGTGTATACCTTTAAATAGGACGGGATGGGAATGTATGAATTAGATTAAACAAGAACTGAAGATAATAGACTTAACCATTTCTTGTGGCCCGAGAATGTTTTTCTTGCAATTCAATTAAAGCAGATTTAAGGAAAGAAAATTCCTTAACTCTGCCAGTTATGTCATTTTAAATTTTAATATGAAATCAACAAAATGATGATCTACCTTTCAAGGATTAGGCTGTTGCCTGTTCCAAAGTCACAAAAATAAAATCATTCCCATTCTTTCTGTGCCGTGCCAATATCTCTTTCCCATTTGGTTTGTACTTCAGGCTCTTCTGGGCAATTCTGTGCTCTGCAATTCTCAGTACGTGTTGTCTCCAATTTTCAAGATATTGTTGAATCATTTTATGTATTGAAAACAGACTATTTAATTATTTTATGACATTATCATTTCTAATCATGTCTCTCCTTGAGTAGCCCTTTGCCCCTGTCATGAACATTATCTCTGCTGTTTAAATTTACTCCCCCCCCCCCCCCCCCCCCATTTCTTGTGGTAACACAACTTTCGCTTCCATAGGGTAATACAGGACCTGCAATTCCTTTAGGCCTATAAAATTTCAAAAATCATCTTCTTCTGTACTTTTATGTCCCAGTATTCTGCTAGCAGTACCACAGACTGCTAGACATTTGTCTATTCTATTTTCAATATAAAAATCTACATTTACGGATCAGCATAACTAAATTCCCCAAAAACAATTTTTGATCTGATTGGATATTTTCCTCGTAACGTCATTATTTTAGATTTATCACTAGAAACTTTAAAGTTAGGCTTGCATGGCCCCTGCGCAAGGATGACGCGCAAAATCGTGAAGCGTTCCACATTTTTTCCTTGGTCTCTTTCACGTCCACAGCTTCGGCTGGACTTTCCACGTGCCTCGAAAGCCTCTGTAGCGCCACTGAGTCTCCATCGCTAGTTTCAGGCAGTTTTAGAGTTGTTCTGTGGCGCGGAAGTCTTGTACACAGATGGTTCCGTGGTCGACGGCCGTACTGGGTATGCATATGTCCATGGTGAGCATATCGAACAGCATTCACTGCCCTGTGGGAGTAGTGTGTTCACTGCAGAATTGGTTGCCTTCAAGCCCTCGTCAAATGTTTCCCAAAACATCCTTTGGTGCAATGCATACAGGAGTCTGTTTCTAGGCTTGTTCGGTCTGGTCGCTCTGTGGTCTTTGTTTGGTCCCCAGACCACATCGGCATTCCTGGAAACGAACATGTGGATCAGCAGGCTACTACCTCCAGTCCATTGATGACTGGTCTTCAGGAGAGCAATCTCCGACTAGAGTTCCATCTGAAGATCCTTGGCCTGTGGGATTCCGAATGGGCTAACTCTGCTCAACCCAACATGATTCGTGCAGTGAAGCTATCTACGGTCGCATGGAAGTCCTCACTGCGGTCATCTCGTAGGGAATTGGTTGTTCTCTGCCGCCTACGAATCGGCCACACATGGCTGACGCGTGGCCACCTTCTTCGGCGGGAGTACGCACCACAGTGTGACTGTGGCATCCCCTTGACAGTGGTCCACATTCTGGTGGACTGTCCATTTTTAGTTGCCTTGCGACAATCTCTTAATCTGCCGGATGCACTTTCTTTTATGCTAGGAGACGATGCTGCTATGGTTGAACGTGTTTCAGATTTTATTCGCGCTGCTGGTTTTTATCACGTGATTTAATGGTGGTGTGTTTTCGTCTTTGTTTTTACTTGTATCCTTTGCTCATTATTACCAGTGATTTTTAATTTTTGACTTGTTAATACATTTCCTTAGGAACGCTTAACACAATGTTTTATCTCTAAGACCGGAACGAGGGACTGATAACTGTTGTTGTTTAGCCCCTTCAACAATCCAACAACAACAAAGTTAGGCTTACCATAAATTTCTTTAATATTTCGTTCAGCTGGTATTCTGATCTTCATTCCTTTGAATGCAACAGTAGCACCTGCAAACAGGCATATTTCTGTATTCCTCATTAGCTATTTTAATTCTTTTGGTTACTTTGTTTCCATTTCTGAAGAATGAAGCCAATGTAAACATCAGAAAGGGTAAATGAGAGTCCACATCAGTGTCTTACACCGTGGTAACAATTATTTCTTCTAATTGTGTGTTGTCTGTGTTTATTTTTGTAGGGTCTTCACTAGGCCCTACCTCTTTTAGGTGATAAGGATGGGCTACCCACATTCAATGTTCCATATTAATAATAATAATAATAATAACATGAATTTTATTGTCATTGAATGTTTACAAGCAATATACAGTCAACATTAATAATAATACATAAGTAAAATATACAGTGAATAGTATGTTAAAATATTGAATGGTATCTTCCCACCCCCATGAACCACAGACATTGCCGAGGTGGGGTGGCTTGCGTGCCTCAACGATGCAGATAGCCGTACCGTAGGTGCAACCACAGCGAAGGGGTATCTGTGGAGAGGCCAGACAAACGTGTGGTTCCTGAAGAGGGGCAGCAGCCTTTTCAGTAGTTACAGGGGCAACAGTCTGGATGATTGACTGAGCTGGCCTTGTAACATCAGCTAATGTGGCTTTGCCATGCTGTTACTGTGAATGGCTGGAAGCAAGGGGAAACTACAGCCGTTACTCTTCCCGAGCCCCCCAGGGGGCCCACAGTTCTTTTGTGGGTACGTGTGTGGCGCGCACGGGGCCCCGAGCCGGAGCAGCCTTTCTTCTGCCCCAGGCTGCTTCACTTTCCCTCCCGGTTCATGACTTCGCCCGGAGACGGGCATATTTCGTGAGCTACGGTGGTTCTTGTTGTCGTTTTTCTTCCTTCGTTCCTTCCTTTTCTAACCTTTGTTTCTGTCTTTCTCTCCTTGTACTCTCCTAGCCTTCTTCTCCTCCTCCTCATTAGTCTCCGCCTCGGCGTTTGAGTCACTTCTTTCCTTCTTCTCTTCACTTCCTCTATTCTTCTTCTTTCCTCCCTGTGCGTGTCTGAAGGCCGACCCACGCATTATCATGAGTAGCAGGTGACGGGGTAACGCGTAATTCCCTGCTCCGGGTAGACAAGTAAGGCACGTACGTACCCCCTGGTAAAGGCCAGGCCCAGGGAGGGGTGATTACCCGAGCTGGTACCTTCCGAACGTGCCGATTGGTCCCTCCGTCAGATCTCGGGAGGTGTGACCTGAGGTGTGAACAATCACCTAAGGCGGGTAAGCCCTCGGAGAGGGCCCCCACTAGGAAGAAGCGCACCATCGGAGATGCCGGTAATCACGGGGGACACCTCTGCAATGACTTCCTTCTCTTCTACTGTGACTTTGACCCAAAAAAGAAAGATCGATTCACCTCAGCATAAGAAAACTTTCCTAATCTTCAGAAATTCCTGGTTGTTTCTCGAACTGACGGTCAAGATTTCACTTCTGGAAATCCTTTCGTCATTCAGAAAGGTGTTGATGCGATTGCTGGCCCTGTTAAGACCTGTTCACATCAGCGCAATGGCACATTGTTGCTGGAAGTGGAAAGTGCCTTCCAAGCTCAGAAACTACTCCGGACTACACTGTTGCACACGTTTCCTGTCAAGGTGGAAGCACATCGTACACTCAACTCGTCACGGGGGGTAGTCTTCACGAGATCCCTTGACGGGTTGTCTGATGAAGACATCCAATCGTATATGTCCGACCAGGGTGTGACAGCCGTCCATAGGGTAATGAAAAAGGTCGATAACCAACTGACACCGACTCGTACTGTGTTTTTGACGTTCGACAAAGTTGACCTCCCGTCGAAGGTCAAAGCAGGGTATGAAGTCATCTCCGTCCGCCCTTATTTGCCTAACCCAACGCGCTGTTTTCAATGCCACAGGTACAACCATACCCGTGAACATTGCCCAAATGCAGCAAAGTGTGTCACTTGTGGTAGGGACGCCCATGAGGGGGATTGCCCACCTCCGTCCCCTCACTGCCTAAACTGCAACGGTGACCATGCGGCTTCCTCTCGCGACTGCCCTGTATACAAGAATGAGAAGGTAATCCAGCAAATTTGGGTTACGGAGAAGGTATCGACATCTGCCGCTCGTAAGTTGTTAGCGAGTCGAAAGCCCACTGTCCTCCCAGCGGGTACATACGGTAAGGTCCTCACCTCAACCCGACCTACCAAGGATTCCAGTACCCAGACTTGTGACTTCACTTTCGCTGACACAGTTGTGCGATCCGCCAGCCCGAAGATTGCCCGTTCCACGTCCCCGCTTCCTCCTGCTGCTTCTAAGATACAGTCTTCATCAACCTCTAGTAAACCGCGGGCACCTAAACAAGATGCTCGGACCTTGAGAAAGGAACCTGTCCGTGAGGATTTTCTGCGTTCTCAGGCTTCCCAACCGTCAACTGCCTCTTCCCGCCGTCACTCTTCCAGAAGAGCTGACAAGAAAAAGAGTTCCTCTCCTTCCCCACCGAGGCGTGACCCATCCGTCACGCCGTCCAACAGTTGCCGGCCTCGGCCGTCTTCTGTTTCACCGGGTCGCTCCGTCTGCCGGGCATCGGCCCTCTACCGGCGGTGGAAACTGCCCCTCCTGATCAACTCAGGTAGGTGGCAGGCGCGTCGGTCGAACCTATGGACCACGACCCTTTGCCCCTGGACAGCGATAGCAGTGCTCCCTCGAAATCCGGTCCTCAGCGGCCGTCAAGGTGACCTCGCTTGCTAGTTGGTTTTTATCCTTATTTCTTCTCTCATTTTTATCATGGTGCTCCTTCAATGGAATATTCGCGGCATTCGTTCTAATCGGGAGGAGTTAAAACTACTCCTTCGATTGCACTGCCCGCTTCTAGTCTGCCGCCAGGAAACTAAGTTGCGTCCACGTGATCGTGCAGACTTTCCACACTACACCTCTGTGCGGTTCGACCTGCCACCCGTGGAAGGTGTCCCAGCCCATGGTGGGGTTCTGATGCTCCTTCGAGACGATGTCTATTTTCATCCCATTTCCTTGCACACTCACCTACAGGCAGTTGCCGTCCGCATCACTTTATCCACATTTACCTTCTCCCTCTGTAATATCTATTCGCCATCGTCATCTGCCCTTACTAGGGCAGATGTGCTACACCTTGTTGACCAGCTCCCTTCACCTTTCGTGTTGGTAGGCGACTTTAATGCCCACCACCCCCTATGGGGCTCTCCGGCACCTTGTCCGAGAGGCTCCCTTTTGGTGGACCTTCTCCAACACCTCGATCTTGTCTGCCTCAACACCGGTGCACCGACCTTCCTTTCAGACACAACACACACTTACTCCCATATAGACCTCGCAATATGCACTCCTCAGCTTGCCGGTCGGTTTGAGTGGTATGCACTTTCTGACACATACTCAAGTGACCATTTCCCTTGTATCATCCATTTCCTGCATCATTCCCCATCTCCTCGTCCCACCAGTTGGAACATTTCCAAAGCCAAATGGGGGCTTTATTCTTCCGTGGCTGTTTTTCACGATCAGAATTTTCCCAACTGTGACAGTCAGGTCGACTACCTCACAGAGGTTATTCTCACCGCTGCTGAACGTTCCATACCTCGTACATCCTCTTCTCCATGTCGTGTCCAGGTCCCTTGGTGGACAGCAGCCTGCCGCGACGTGCTTAGAGCCCGGCGCCGTGCTTTACGCACCTTCCGCCGCCACCCAACCTTGGAGAATTGCATCAATTACAAACGTATGAGAGCGCAGTGCCGTCGTATCATAAACGACAGCAAGAAAGCTTGCTGGACTGCTTTTACTAGTTCTTTTAACCGTTTTACTCCCTCCACGGTTGTTTGGGGTGGCTTACGCCGTTTATCCGCATTAAGGTCCACTCCCCGATTCCTGGCCTGATTGTGGAGAACGCAGTCCTCGTGGACCCCGCTGATGTTTCAAACGCATTGGGCCGTTTCTTTGCGGAGGTTTCGAGCTCTGCCCATTATCACCCTGCCTTTCTCCCTCGCAAACAGGTAGAGGAGGCACGGCCGCCTTCCTTCCACTCTTTTAATTGTGAAAATTATAACGTCGCCTTCACCATGCAGGAGCTAGACCGTGCTCTCGCCCTGTCCCGGTCTTCTGCTCCCGGGCCCGATTCCATCCATATTGAGATGCTGAAGAACCTCTCTCCTGCGGGCAAGTGCTTTCTTCTTAGTACCTACAATCGCATATGGACTGAAGGTCATGTTCCCACAAGTTGGTGTGAAGCCATTGTTGTCCCCATCCCCAAACCAGGGAAGGACAAACACCTTCCTTCCAGTTATCGCCCCATTTCTCTGACAAGCTGCGTCTGTAAGGTGATGGAACGCATGGTTAACGCTCGGTTGGTCTGGCTCCTCGAATCTCGCCGCCTCCTGACTAATATCCAATGCGGTTTTCGTCGACACCGCTCTGCTGCGGATCGCCTCGTTACGTTGTCGACCTTCATTATGAACAACTTTCTAAAGAAGCGACAAACAGTAGCAGTGTTCTTCGACTTGGAGAAGGCATATGATACCTGTTGGAGAGCGGGCATTCTACGCACATTGCACACATGGGGCCTTCGGGGCTGCCTTCCTCTTTTCATTCAAGCGTTTTTGGCGGATCGCAAGTTCCGGGTACGGGTGGGCTCTGTTTTGTCAGATACCTTTTGCCAGGAGAATGGGGTACCACAGGGCTCTGTCTTGAGTGTGGCGCTCTTTGCCATTGCAATCAATCCGATCGTAGATTGCCTTTCAGCCGCCGTCTCCGGATCTCTCTTTGTTGACGATTTCGCAATTTATTGCAGCGTCCAGCGGACGTGTCTCTTGGAGTGTTCTCTCCAACACTGTTTTGACCATCTATATTCCTGGAGCATCGCAAACGGCTTCCGATTCTCCACTGAGAAAACTGTGTGTATCAATTTCTGGAGATACAAGGAATTTCTTCCACCTTCTCTACGCCTCGGCCCTGTTGCTCTCCCTTTCGTGGAGACTACGAAATTCTTGGGACTCATGTTGGATCGGAAACTTTGCTGGTCCACACACGTGTCCTACCTGGCTGCCCGTTGTGCCCGATCCCTTAACGTTCTTCGTGTACTCAGTGGCACGTCATGGGGAGCGGATCGTACCGTCCTGCTTCACCTTTACCAGGCCATTGTTCAGTCGAAGCTCGACTATGGAAGCCTTGTATACTCTTCAGCACGACTGTCGATTCTCCGCCGTCTCAACTCTATCCACCATCGGGGATTACGTCTGGCGACTGGTGCATTTTATACCAGCCCTGTTGATAGTCTGTATGCCGAGGCTGCAGCATTACCCTTGACCACTCGACGTGACATACTCTTGTGTCGGTACGCATGCCGCCTACGGTCGATGCCCAACCATCCATCTTACCGATTATTTTTTGATGACTCACTCAATCGCCAATATCAGTTGTCTGCGATTGCCTTGCTACCACATGGAGTTCGGTTTCGCCGCCTGCTACAGCGGCTTGATTTTCCCCTTCCTTCCACCCTTCGGTTGAGCGAAAGCCCATTGCCACCGTGGCATTAGGCCCAGGTTCACACACACCTTGAACTTAGTTCGCTCCCCAAGGAGAGCACTCCGGATTTGGTATACCGCTCGAGGCTAGTCGAACTCCGTTCGCGGTTCGATAACGCCACATTTATTTACACTGATGGTTCCAAGAGCACTGCCGGTGTCGGATCTGCCTTCGTCGTCAGGGACAATCGTTTCCAATACAAGCTCCCTGACCGGTGCTCGAACTTCACGGCTGAGCTTTTTGCCCTCCACCAGGCCGTTTTGTATACCTGCCGCCACCGCCAACCCTTCTATGCCATATGTTCGGACTTCCTTATTGCCCTGCAGAGTCTTAAGGACCCTTTCTCGAGCCATCCTCTCGTGTATCGGATCCAACGCTCACTCCAGTTGCTAGCAGATGACAGCTGTCACGTTTCTTTCCTGTGGGTCCCTGGCCATGTCGGTGTGCCCGGGAATGAGGCCGCCGACATAGCAGCCAAGGCAGCTCTTTTGCCTTGCATGGCTACCTTTTGCGTCCCATCGGACGATGTTCAACGGGCTCTTCGCCGGAGTATCGTGTCCAATGGCACAGTGCGTGGCTTTCACTGTACAACAATAAATTGCGAACTATCAAACCGATCCCGACCGCTTGGGGGACCTCCTCACGCTCCTCTCGGCGGGAGGAGGTCATCCTGGCCCGGTTGCGGATCGGTCACTGCCGTTTCAGCCACCGTCACTTGCTATTCGCCGAACCTGCACCGCTATGCTCCTGCGGTGAACTGCTGACAGTGCGACATGTTTTACTGACTTGCGTTAATTTTAATCATCTCCGTGTAGCCCTTCACTTTCCGTCTACTCTGGAGGAAATTTTAGCTGATGACACACGAGCAGCTGCTCGAGTTTTGCGTTTTATCAACTTGGCCAACCTATCCAAAGATATTTAACCCTTTTAATTTTCTTTTATCTTTCGTTTTTAGCCTCTTGTTGATATTCTGACAGTCACAATTTTTTTTTTTTTTTTGAGATCATAGCGAATCTATGTTCTTGGCTGGGCGCTAATGACCATAGAAGTTGTGCGCCCTAAAACCACAAAGAAAAAGAAAAAAAAAAAAAAACCCTCTTCCCGAGGATATGCAGCTCTACTGTATGAAAATATGATGATGGCATCCTCTTGGGTAAAATATTCCAGAGGTAAAATAGTCCCCCATTCGGATCTCCGGGCGGGGACTACTCAGGAGGATGTTGTCATCAGGAAAGACAATACTGGCATTTTATGGATCGGAGCGTGGAATGTTAGATCCCTTAATCAAGTAGGAAAATTAGAAAATTTAAAAAGGGAAATGGATAGGTTGAAGTTAGATATAGTGGGGATTAGTGAAGTTCGGTGGCAGGATGAACAGGATTTATGGTCAGGTGAGTACAGGATTGTAAATACAAAATCAGTTGGGGGTATCACAGGAGTAGGACTGATAATAAATAAGAAAATAGGAATGCGGGTAAACTACTATGAGCAGCACAGTGATCACATTATCATTGTCAAGATAGATACAAAGCCAACACCGACAACAGTAGTACAGGTTTATATGCCAACTAGCTCTGCCGATGAGGAGATCGAAGAAATATATGAGGAGCTAAAGGAAATTATTCAAACAGTTAAGGGAGAGGAAAACTTAATTGTGATGGGAGACTGGAATTCAGCAGTAGGAAAAGGAAGAGAAGGGAAAATAGTAGGTGAATATAGACTGGGCAAAAGGAATGATAGAGGAATTTTGTACGGAACATGATTTAATCGTAACAAACACCTGGTTTAAGAATCACAAAAGAAGGTTGTATACTTGGAAGAGACCAGGAGACACCGGAAGGTATCAGGTAGATTTTATAATGGTAAAACATAGATTCCGGAACAAAGTTATACTGTAAGACATACACAGGGGCAGATATAGACTCTGACCATAACTTGTTAGTCATGAACTGTAAGCTGAAACTGAAAAGGTAGAAAAATAAGGAGATGGGACCTAGATAAATTGAAGGAAAGTGAAGTTCTGGAGAATTTCAGAGGGAGATTTAGGCAACAATTGACAGAAACAGGGGGAAATAAAACAGTAGAAGAGGAATGGGTAGCATTGAGAGATGAAACAGTGAAGGAAGCAGAGGACAAAATAGGTATAAAGGCAAGACCTACAAAAAATCCTTGGATATCACAAGAAATACTAAATTTAATTGATGAAAGGAGAAAATATAAAAATGCAGTAAATGAAAGAGGCAAAATGGAGTACAGATGGCTAAGAAATGAGATTGGCAGGAAGTGCAAAATGGCTAAGCAGGAGTGGCTAGAAGCCAAATGCAAATCTGTGGAAGAATGTATAAGAAGGGGAAAAGTAGATACCACCTACAGTAAAATAAGAGACATTTGGGGACAAGAAAAGCAACTCTACGAATATCAAGAACTCAGATGGGAAACCAGTTCTCAGCAAAGAAGGGAAAGCTGAAAGGTTAAGAGTACATAGAGCAGCTCTACAGAGGAAATGAACTTAGAGACGATGTTGAAGGAAGGGAAGAGGAAGTAGATCCAGATGAAATAGGAGATGTTATACTGAGAGATGAATTTGACAGAGCCCTGAAAGACCTAGGTCAGAACAAGGCCCCAGGAATAGATGACATATCCTCAGAACTACTAAAGTCTATGGGAGAGCCAGCCATGACAAAACTATTTGAACTGGTGTGTAGGATGTATGAGACAGGCGAAATACCCTCAGATTTTAAGAAAAATGTAATAATCCCCATTCCAAAGAAATCAGGTGCAGACAGTTGTGAAAATTACAAAACCATCATTTTGATAAGTTATGGTTACAAAATTTTAACATGAATTATCTACAGGAGAATGTAAGAGCTGGTAGAAGCTGACCTCGGGGAAGATCAGTTTGGGTTCAGGAGGAACGTAGGAACTCGGGAGGCAATACTCACTTTACGTCTTATCTTAGAAGATAGATTAAGGAAAGGCAAACCTACATTTTTGGCATTTGTAGATTTGGAGAAAGCGTTTGACAATGTTGACTGGAATACACCCTTTCAAATTCTGAAGTCAGCAGGGATAAAATACAGGAAAAGGAGAGTTATTTACTACTCGTACAAAAGCCAGACCACAGTTATTAGACTCGAAGGGCATGAAAGGGAAACATCAGTTGGGAAGGGAGTAAGACAGGGTTGTACCCTTTCTCCGATGTTATTCAATTTGTACATCGAGCAGGCGGTGAAGGAAAGCAAGAAAAATTTGGAATAGGGATTAAAGTTCAGGGGGAAGAAATAAAAACATTGCGATTTGCTGATAACATTGTAATTCTGTCAGAGACAGCAAAGCACCTGGAAGAGCAGCAGAATGGAATGGAAAGCGTATTGAAGAGAGCGTATAAAATGAACATTAACAAGAGCAAAACAAAAATAATGGAATGCGGTCTTAGAAAATCAGGCGATGCTGAAGGAATTAGATTAGGTAACGAAACAATGAAGGTGTTAGATGAGATTTGTTACTTGCGATGGTCGCAGTACAGAGGATATAAAATGCAGAATGGCAGTGGGAAGAAAAGCATTTTTGAAAAAGAGAAATTTGATAACATCGAATATTAATTTAAGTGTAAGGAAGTCTTTTTCTAAAGGCATTTGTGTGGAGTGTTGCTTTGTACGGGAGTGAAACATGGACGATTAGCAGTGAGGACAGGAAGAGAGTAGAGGCTTTTGAAATGTGGTGCTACAGAAGAATGCTGAAGATTAGGTAGGTAGACCGCATAACTAATGAAGAGGTACTGAACAGAATTGGTGAGAAAAGGAATTTTTGGCATACCCTGACCAAAAGAAGGGATCGCTTGGTAGGACACATTCTTAGACATCGAGGAATCGTAAATTTAGCATTGGAGGGAAGTGTCTGGGGGAAAAAATCGCAGAGGGAGACAAAGAGACACGTATAGTAAGCAGATTCAAGTGGATGTGGGTTGCCGTTCTTATGAGGAGATGAAAAGGCTTGCTCAGGATAGAGTAGGGTGGAGAGCTGCATCAAACCAGTTTCCGGATTTAAGACTATAACAACAACAATAACATCTTCCCATTCATGTTGTTATACTGAAATTTCAAATAGAATCACATTCAAAAAATTCATTAACAGAATAAAGGCACTAGCAACTAGTCTGTTATACGACCTACATTTAAATAAATTTAAAGGTAAATTACTTATGTTTGCAGGTACCTTATTAAACATTTTCAGACCCAGCACATTATAACTATCTAATGATTTAGACAGTCTATGGAATGGGACATTTATTTTCTTGCAGTTTCTTGTATTATTATAAGAATGTCTTCTTTTAGGTGCTGGCTGGATAAATTATTTTTTATGTAAATTAAAACATGATATATATATATATATATCATATCAACAACTGTAAAACAACCTTATTTTATGAATAATGGTTTTGCATGAACTTCCATTTGCCTGAGCATGTGGTAACCCTGACAACTGTTTTTTTGCATCATAAGAATACAGTAGGCATGGCTGCTATTTCCCCAAAAAAGAATTCACTAAGAGATGATTCTCTGAAAAAATGCAAAGTATGCAGATCTAACACATTTATTTGGAACACAGCTCTTTAATTTCCTCAGCAAAAAAATTGCTTTAGAAAGTCTAGCACATATGTAATTTGTGTGATTCCCAAGAGAGTTTACTGTCTATATTTAAGCCTAAAAACACAATACTACCTTGGTTGTCTATATCTGGTAAATTACAAAAAGTAAAAAATATTTGTTTTGTTTTACCTTCATTTAAACAAAAAGCATTAGCTCTAAACTAAATAGAGGTCTTAGATATTGTACATTCAGTTAAATTGTGCAGTTCATTGAAATAAAACTAATATTTAACATAATGTCATCTGCATACAATATAATTTGTGAGTTCATAAAAGATGGTAAATCATTGATCATTAACACAAATAGCAAAGGGCCTAAGATTGAGCCTTGTGGTACGTCGTATCTAAGTGTGACTACATCAGACCTATCGTTACCTATGCATACAATTTGTTGCCGGTCATTAAGAAATGATTTAAATATTTTAAGTCTACTATCTCTTATTCCATAATGAAACAGTTTTTTCGACAGTAACTCATAATCAATACAATTGAAAGCCTTGTTGAGGTCAGAAAATGTAGCCAGAGGAAATCCTCTTGCTCCAAATACCTCCAAAACTTTAACAAGCATGTCCATGGCATCCACAGTTGATCTGCCTTTTCTAAAATCAAACTGCTCATTACGTACTAGGTTATAATGTTCTAGGTAGGAACTAAGTTGAGAATATATAATAGATTCAATTATTTTGGAAAAGATAGGAGTAATGGAGATAGGTCTATAGCTGGATGGATATGTTTTATCTCCTTTCTTAAAGGTAGGAAAGATTCCTTCACTGAAACATTTATTTATAAGTTAGGTCAATGGTTCAATAATGCATACAATTATTTTTTTAATGATATTGCTTGACAGATCAAAAATATCAACACTATCAGATGATTTTAGAGTTTTAACAACTGCTACAACATCTTCAGGGTCTACTTCCCTAAAAGTAAAATTTGAGGATGACACTTTTTTTTGGAAAAACTTCATCAGCCCTTTTGGGATTATGTTGGGTTTAACTGTGTTTCTACAAATTTCTTCCACTGACTGAATACAAAAATTGTTAAAACTGTTTGGGGATAAGTTCACAACCTGTTTACACCTAGTATTGGAAACTAAGTTGATAGCTTTCCATGCTGTTTTGAATTTATTGCTAGATCTGTTAATTAAACTTAAGTTGTAAGATTTCTTGGGATTATTGACACTGTATTCTTTCTTAGCATTATTATACACTAATGTAGCGTTTTCTGTCTTATACTTTCTATACAAATGTGAATAAAACAATACTGTGCTTAATATTCAGTAATTGGGGAGTATACCACTGACAGTAGTTTTTAGGCTTATTCTCTCTCTCTCTCTCTCTCTCTCTCTCTCTCTCTCTCTCTCTCTCTCTCTCTCTCTCTCTCTCTTTCGTCAATTAACCCTTTCCAATTATAATTGTATAATGCATTCTTGAAATTGCATAAAACTGCTTCATTCAGAGGTCTTAAAACTACTTTCTTAGTACATGTACCAATTACAGTACTCTTGATATTACTTAAATCACGGCTTCGTGGTCTGAAAATTGACTACTTCTGAGTACAATATGCCCTATCAACATTTGAAAAAATATTGTCAAGACATGCTAATTCCATGCCTTTTTTAATTTAGAAAATTGTGGTTCCTTAATAGTTTTTTAATGTATTTACGCTTTGATTATCCTCTGTTACATCAAATGCTGAATTGACATCCCCCCCCCCCATAATAATACTAAATTTCTTGCATTTCGGCCTACATAAAAAGTTGAACAAGTCATAAAGTTTGTCTGAAAAGGTAGGAGCTACAGTTGGGCACCTATAAAGAGCAATTATTAGCAATTTAGCTTCTTCTAAACAGTAACCTGAAACCTCAAAATCAAACTTGTGATAAAGAAAATCTAGTTCCAATTTAAAACCAGAAAACTGAAAGTGCTTACTAATATATTGCTGTACATCACTTTTTTGTATGTTTATGCAAATGGAATATTTTGTTGGTTAGTGGTGGATTGGGTGGAGAACTGTGTTGTAAGACTGTTTCATAGATTTATAATGTCTGGGCTTGTTCACTAGTTGCAAATGTGACAGTTTGCTTCATTTCTTCCATGTAGGGTTCAACACCTTTCAGAACAGCTCATTAGTTACCTGCGAATAAAGCATTTAAAGTACTGGTTCTGTAATCTCACTTTGTTTTTCATTCTCATTATATACATATTCTGTTATGTAAATTAAGGCTTAGTGTTTGCTAGAGCTTCCACCTTCAACCCTATGTACCGGTACTTAATGAAATCTTAATTGTAATTACCGAGCGAGGTGACTCTGTCTGTTTAGAATCTTCGTATAAAACTACAAATTAGATGCACTTCTCATTCTAGTTGGCCATTGTGAGGAGATCCTCTAGGATGTAAAGATGTCAGAAAATAAGCACATACCATAAATGTTTACAGAATAAGATAAGATGTACGCTAATGTGCTTTCAAAAATCCCAGATAAAATTGCCCTTGTGGAGGTGGAATCGTTCAAAAAGTGTATTTACGTTTAAAAGGATATAAAATCCCTTACAAAATCATGTTCAACATATTTGGTTTAGTTTTGGGCTATTGTAGCCATGCATCATCATATAAAACACTTAATACAATAATTGCATTACTGCACAAGGTGTGTCTACATGATGATATCAATATACACATATCAATCGCTTCTGTTAAGAAATTCATTGGAGCAGGATTTGGCTACTAACAACTCCTTCACACTTGTCAAAATGTATATTAATATGTGTAAACCTTTTTATGGCTGCTGGCATGTTATTGAAAATGCGTATTGCTGTATAATGGACACCATTCTGGACAAAAGTAAGTGACTTTAAATCTTTGTCAAGTTATTCTATTTCTAGGAGTCCTATTGTTTCCATGAAAAGAACTGTTGGTTTGAATATAGGCCTATATTGTCTTTGAAAAAAATGAATACATGATTTGTTTATTTTCAAACCAACAGCTCAGTTCATAAAATCAATCTGGAAATAAGAATAACTTTCACAAATTTTTAAAGTCGCATACTTTGGTTCAGGAAGGTGTCAGTTATTCAGCAATACACATTTTCAGTAACATGACAGCAGCCTTGAAAAGTCTAACTAATATTAAATTTCAGTTTGAGAGAGAGTTCGGTGGATAATTCCTTGAAAATTTCGTTACAGAATAAATATATTTAGAATCGGTAGTTAGTGGCTCATTCTGCATGGAATGTACCAAATGGTCATTGTTTAGAAAATCAGGAAAGTACGGGTTTAGACATGTGAATGCACTAACAAAACATGAAATTTAATGAATTGAAACTCGTTTTTATTTTAGTCAACATATTTAGTTGTGAATTGTCTTCCCAAAATTGCAACTGAATAAACTTCGTGAACATCTATAAACTTCGTGAACATCTATAAACTTCGTGAACATCTATAAACTTCGTGAACATCTATAAACTTCGTGAACATCTATAAACTTCGTGAACATCTATAAACTTCGTGAACATCTATAAACTTCGTGAACATCTATAAACTTCGTGAACATCTATAAACTTCGTGAACATCTATAAACTTCGTGAACATCTATAAACTTCGTGAACATCTATAAACTTCGTGAACATCTATAAACTTCGTGAACATCTATAAACTTCGTGAACATCTATAAACTTCGTGAACATCTATAAACTTCGTGAACATCTATAAACTTCGTGAACATCTATAAACTTCGTGAACATCTATAAACTTCGTGAACATCTATAAACTTCGTGAACATCTATAAACTTCGTGAACATCTATAAACTTCGTGAACATCTATAAACTTCGTGAACATCTATAAACTTCGTGAACATCTATAAACTTCGTGAACATCTATAAACTTCGTGAACATCTATAAACTTCGTGAACATCTATAAACTTCGTGAACATCTATAAACTTCGTGAACATCTATAAACTTCGTGAACATCTATAAACTTCGTGAACATCTATAAACTTCGCGAACATCTATAAACTTCGCGAACATCTATAAACTTCGCGAACATCTATAAACTTCGCGATATTATAAATTATAGTGTTTGTCTATGCAACTAAAAAAAAAAAAATGCTTTTTTTTTCTCACCATACGTGCTTTTATTTTAATGACAATAAAACAACTTCAGTGATCTGTAATTATAGAAATCCACAGTTTGTTTTATTTCTGGATCGAAAATAGCTCATTAGCAGAACATGTAAAGTAGGCCTACTGTTTTATTACATACGGAAATTTTAGTCTTGTTTTTGCCTCACTTCATGGCTCGCCAGTTTGTTTCATTCAGTACCCCAGAGTCTTCTTTCTGCACTGCTGTTTTTCCCCACCAATTTCACTTTCACTATTGCACTGCCATAATTGTTTTTTCACTATATATGCATATTTGTTTTGATTGTGACTGAGTATGTGCAGTTTGTTGTTGTAGTGTTGCCAACATCACAATTGTAAATTTTTTGTGTTTATTTAATTTTGATGTAAGCGAAATGGGGTACTCCAACGTCCATATCATCATGCCTTAGACCACATGGCAATTCTGCATGGCTGTAATCAAGGCAAATAAGTCATTTCCAAATAGTCGAAGAAAACTGAATATTTTTGTTAGGAAACTGATTTAAGAACTGGATCCTACTGGCATAAACGATAATGTTAAGATACTTCAAATAGGTTAAAGAAGTTTTTCAATTAAAAAAAAAGTAATGGAGTTTTTTGTCAAAATGATGACAGTGGAGTTAGTCATGGTATTGGTGATGTATGTAAGGGTCATTCTGTGGAAACTCGCAAGAGGCGATAAGGTGACCATTTCAGAATTTGATCATTTTTGGTACATGGGTTCCTGCATGTCTTTCAAAAACTACCATCACTGTCCTATCTCTAACCATTTTTGAAAAATATAATAATGGAAAGTCCAGGTTGGAATAAATAATATAGTGAGGACAGTTACAACTCACCGCAAAGACGTGGCGACGAGATGCGACAGGCACATACAAAAGACACACACATACAACACATTCAGCTATCGGCCATGGCCTTCCTCAGAAATAGAGCACTCACGCAATCACACAGGCACACAACACAGTCATACAACCATCACCTCCGACTGCCACACTTCGAAGTGTGGCAGTCGGAGGTGATGGTTGTATGACTGTGTTGTGTGCCTGTGTGATTGCGTGAGTGCTCTATTTCTGAGGAAGGCCATGGCCGATAGCTGAATGTGTTGTATGTGTGTGTCTTTTGTATGTGCCTGTCGCATCTCGTCGCCACGTCTTTGCGGTGAGTTGTAACTGCCCTCACTATATTATTTATTATTCATTTTTGAAAAAATTATGTTTGAAGGCTGAAAGGCGTATATGCGATCAACAGTTGGACATCAATATCCCCATCTTCAGAGCCCCACTGCTTAGTGATGAGTTGACCTATAGACCTCACCTTTTTTATGCATCACATATGTATAGCACTAAGTTGCTATATGATATAAAAAGTGAGAAACATTATTTAGATTATTTATGAAAAATGTTTAAAAATATACTTTTCATGCTGCGGTTTAAATTCACAATTTTAAAAAAGTTTGATTCTGCCTATGAAAACACTACAGCATTCAATTTTGATATTGTAGCTCTTGAATCCTAGTATTAATTATAAAAAATAATGGAAAGCATATTGCATTACATTTAATAGTTCTTATTTTCAGTTAAAGTTGACACCATCAGGAAAAATGGTTGAATTTGATGACCTTTTAAAGTCTTGGAGGGGTACATAGACAGTTCAGATTCAACTTGATTTTTTGCTGAAATATTTACATATTTGTTAGCAATCTTAGGTACAAAGACGAATAGCCTAACTCACTTACTTCATAATTAACATTACTGTTTTATGGCTGTGGGTTGGAATCAGTGCTGTGTACATGTGTTGTAAAGAAACATTTAGTAATAGTTTATAAAAAAATGGATTTCAAGTCGAAATTGTATTGTTGCAATCCATTTAGGGAAGTAAGTCATGCAAGAGTGCAGAAGAAATTAAGGAATATTCAGGAGTGGATGATAAACAAATGTCGTAATGTATTTTTAGGTGGAAATATATGCAATAAATGTAGAAATAAAATATCGGAAATCCCAACAAGCCCTGCAGATGTTGCCTCAGTTGAGCCAGGTACTTCCAGAGGAGATTTAAGTGAAGATGAAGTACCTTCAGATATATCACTCAATTCTTTAAATAGAAGCCTCAGTATTTAGGTGAATCTCCTGTGAAGAAAAAGAGGCTTCAGAGTGAGAAAAAGTACCCAAAGCAAAAACTGAAAAAAAATAGCTTCTGTGTTGGAGCATACTTCTGTGGCACAACTGGAAAAAGAAGAGTTCAAAATGGAGAAAGTGAAATCATCGCCCAGCTGAAAGATAAGTTTCACAATTCAGACTGTATGTGCGACAAAATACAAATTCTAACTGTGCTTCCAAAGAGTTGGAGTATAAGGAAAACTGAAAGAATTTCTTCTTCATATTACATGGTACGGAAAGCAAAACAGTTAGTAGCAGAAAATGATATATTGGTGACACCAAATCCAAAGCCAGGTAAGACATTATGTGAATAAACTGATCAGTGTGTGCCTGATTTTTACTGTGATCATGACGTGAGCCCGTATGATGCCAGGAAGAAAAGACTTTGTGTCTGTGAAAGAAAATGGAATTACAGTACATAAGCAGAAGCAGTTAGTGTTGCACAACCTTAAGGAACTGTATTCCTGTTTCAAAGATAAATACCCAGACATAAATATTGGCGTCGCGAAATTTTGTGAGTTGCAGCCAAAGCACTGTTCTTGCCAATGCCAGTGGAGCCCATACTGTGTGTGTCTGTTGATTGAAGGGTGTGAAGATCACACATTACCATCTTACAAGTACTGTGTAGCCTTTATTACACATGACTCCTGCACTACCGGCATGTTTCTTAGGTTAATTGTCAAAGTGTAACAATACTAACTGTTTATCTGTATGATCTGTTTAGTAAGAGCACCATTGACGAAATGACATATAAGTGTTGGTTAACTATGGACAGGGTAATTCTAGAGGCTATAACATTCAACAGATGATTTCATCGAGGTGTTTACATCGAGGTTACAACAGCTCCTTGCACACTCATTTATCTCCCAGCAGCAGTCAAATCACTAAAGAAGGTATCAAAGTAAATGAGTATCTTGTTCTTTGTGACTTTGCAGAAAATTACTCCTTCTCCATTCAGGATGAGGTACAGGGATTCCACTGGAATAATTCACAGGCTACAATTTATCCACTAATAAAATATGACATGTATCATACATGGAAATATCTGACTGCCTTCAGCATGACACAGTGTGCATTTATTCTTTCCAGAAGAAATTCATCAATTTCTTAAAATGTCAGTTTTCAAATCCAAAGCACATTTATTACTTTCCAGATGGATGTGCTGCCCAATGCAAACACAGAAAGAACTTTAGGAATCTGTCCTACTATCAGGAAGATTTTATTGTTACAGCAGAATGGCTTTTATTTTATTTTGTTTTGCTACAGCACATGGTAAAGGACCTTGTGATGGAGTAGCAGTAACTGTAAAGAGATCAGCAAGACTTGCCAGCCTCAAGCGACCTAATGAAAATCATTCTGACATCAAGACAGTTGTTAGCGTGGTGCAAGGAAAATATTCCTTCTTGTGTCTTCCCATTATACATCAGTTTCCCATCATGATAAAGATTCGGCTAAGCTGAAACAACGTTTCAAAAATACAAGGACAATTCCAGGTACCCATAAGCTTCATTGTGTAATACCTGTTAACAAAGGTTTAGTAAGGACGAAGACATATTCTGCTTCTGCACTGAGTAGAGAAGACTCGGTGATTGCTAGGCGAATGAAATGCTGTTAATAAATATACATGAATTTGTTGCCTGTATGTATAACAATCATTGGTGGGTTGTATATGTCTTACAAACTTCTGAATAAACAGATGAAGTAAATGTCAACTTGTTGCATCCACATGGAACTTCTGTCATTTGTGTTTCCTAACAAGCCAGACACTTGTTTCATCAGAAAATGTGACATTATCACAAGAGTTGATCCAGTGACACCAACTGGAAGGACATACAATCTCCCTGCAGCATATATGGCAAACATTAACAATTTAGTTGGAGTATTGTGAGGAGAGATCTAATTACTTTTCATTAAAATTGTAATGTAAATGGTTCATAATAGCATTACAATAATGCAAACTATATTTTTGTAGAATAATAAATATGCTTATGGATTGTATGTTATCATAATTTGTGTTTCATGTATGAGAGTTATCTTCTTCATATCAGTAGTGTATTGATGCTGACAAAATAACTTTTGTGAATGATGCTTTTGGTGTGCCATCTTGATATTTACCATATTTGTAGGAACATAATGGAACAATAAAATATATTTTTTCCAGAAAATTTGAGGATGGGGTGTTCTGAGATATTTAAGGTCAAAAGTCAAGGTCAATGACCTTTAGAATAAAACATTCACAGACATGCCATGTGGCATATGTGTAAATGTCTATTCATTAGCTTTCCAATGGTACCATTTTCATTGCTGTAACTTAATTAGAACCAAAATTACAGTCTTTTATGTTGAGCTGGACGCATGTAAATTTTGTACAAATTCTAAATTTTCCAGACCTGTAACTTTCTTCGCAGTTGTAATACAGCTCTGCAAATTGGTATTTTTCTATCTCTTTATTTGGGTCATTGAATGCACGAAATTTGAAAGAATTCTGAAATGGTCAGGTTGAAAATGTTACTTTACTGCATTGAATTGAAATTGAATGACCCATATGCGTATCATTAATTTTCTGCACTACTGGGTATTAAAAAATTAAAACCATGGGTATTCCTTGAAACAGTGTTCTCAAACTGTATGTGGTTGACGTGACGGACAGAACTGTATACAAGTGATAACAGAAAAGTTATCAAGCATTTAATTTATAAATATGTTATATTTAACTTTTATCAAGTTGGGTGCACAAATCCGACAACATATAGGGTATCCTTACTCTATAACTGTCTATTAAAATGAAAAGACCATGAAATAAAATTGAGAATTAAAACAATGATTAAATTCATAAAGAAATATACATATATGTAACCTATAGGAACATATAACATGCAAATACTTTGCAAAGAACACTCACACAAACAACTCCCTGAAGCACTCGTGACGATACCATAGAATCTGAAGAACTCTCGCCGTCGTGGGAACTGTAGTGGGTTCTATTACTAGCAGTCTGCGGTGTGACACCATGTTGAACACCTTTCAAAAATAGAGAAGTATGCAGTCTGCCTGTTGCCCTTCATCCATAGCATGCAAAATGTCAAGAGTGTAAAGGGCAAATGGAGCGTCACACAATAGACGATTCATAAAGCTGTGCAGGGAATTTAATATATTAGAACTGAGAATATGTTCAAGAATTCTACTGCAAACTTATATTAATGATATTGGTCTGTAATTATGTGGGTTCATTCTTTTGCCTCTCTTATACATGGAAGTCACTTGCAACATTTTCCAGTTGCTTGGAACTTTGTGCTGGATTAAAGATTAGTGATAAATGCAAGCTAAGGAAGGAGCCAATGCCACAGAGCACTCTATAAAACCGGTTTGGTACCTCATCTGGATCTGGTGACTTCTTTGTTTTCAACTTTCTCAGCTGTTTTCCCACACTGGCTGTGCCTATTACTATGTCCTCCATTTGGGAGTCTGCATGGTCATTCTTAAATGTCGCACATAATTCTTGTACATGCACTGTACCAGGACTAAATGATATTCAATCATGTCTTAAGTGGGATGCTAACAGTTGCTTATCTGCTCTTTCTAGCACAGTCTCTTAGATTCCTTGACATATTTACTAACTTTTGTGACCATGTTGCTGCGACGACGACATGATCACTAACCCATAGCTGCCAACTATTACGGATAATCCGTAATTGTTACAGATTTATCACCGTATTTACGGAGTTAGAGAAAGGTCGTAAAAATTAAGGTAATAAGAGTTTTTACGATCCGATGTTTAAAAAAAATCGGAAAAAAGGACTGTTTACATTTTGCTAATCATAACGTTATTAAGGTTTTTAAAGATCGCAATGATTTTCTTCCTCAGTACGTAGCAAAGCTGTATGAAACAAGGGTGTTACTCTAACCTGCTTCGGGAAACGTTAACGGTAGCATTTTCGCTGGAACAAGTCCCTCCTATTCATCCCCCACCACACCTACCAGATGCACCGAAAGAGTTGCAGAACCTAAATTCTTTGGTCTACGAGTACATGGTCATTGGTCCCAGTATAACAGTCCACGTGGTCTACCGGACGGCGGGAAGTTAGTCAATTTGTTTCGGAACTTTATTGTGGATTTTGAGTTACTTGTTTTTGCAACTAATCTGATTATTTTCATTTACAATAGTTTTTACCTGTGGGAAGTCATTATATATGAATGGAAAGTGTCAGTAATAAAGATTTTAATGATCTAAATCAGGTTTGTAATTTTTAAAATTTACTCGGGGCGGGAACATGTCGGGTGGCTCACCCCCCCCCCCCCCCCCACCTTCCCCGGCTGTTCGATGTCACCATTCCATTGGCCCGAAGCATGATTACTGACAGCCTCTTCTCAAGATTGGCAGCTATGCTAACCCTTGTCTCAGTAGTGACATTATTGACTAGATCTGATCTGTTTGCAGCTATAATGTCTAAAATATTTCCATTGTGTGTGGGTAAAACGTGTTCAACTGTAGTTCACAAGATTGCTTGTCTGTACCCCTGTAGTGAAACCATATATTTCCCAGTCTATACTCAATAGGTTAAAGTCGCCGCCAACTAATCCTTTGTGCTCCTGAGCCTAAACTTTCATAATGACTCTAGCATGGTGACGGTGGAACCAGGGGTCGGTAAAATCGCCTAACCGTTAACCTGAGTTCACTGTGTGTTACACACATCCATATAACCTCACCGTTATACTTGACTTTAATCTCAGTAGGAACAATATTTTTGTTGACTGCAATGACCTCCATTAGTACCTGATCTATCTTTGTGATATACATTCCATCTTCGCTAAATATTTTGGAGCTTCCTACTGCAGAATTCAGCTAACTATGCACGAGGATTATATGAGTGCAAAAAATTTCCTGCGATATGCAGGAACATTGTGTCTAATACTTTGAAAATTTACTGCTAATATTTTGACAGTCGAAGAGACCTGAATGTGGCCTGATTTCACTGTTTGCATATCAACTGATGAGTGTTCATGTGCGTTCCACAAGCACTGTTACCCAAGTAGCTACTACTTTTGTGTAGTATACCCCTTATCCATCAACAGGATACCACAATTTCTCACCCGATAACTTAGATCCAGATTTCTGCAGCCATGACTGTCATATTGCCACATGTCGGCCTCCACATTGTCCTGCACCTCAAGCAATGCAAACAAGCTGCCCGCCCCTCACCCTGCGGTGGAGGAGGATCTACTGCATCTGATACATATGGAGGTGTTGCAGCAGCAGATACAATGGGCAACTCCTCCTGCGCGCCCCCCCCCCCCCCCCCCCCCCCCACACACACACACACACACACACACACACACACACACACACACAGAGACACAAAATCTAACCTACCACTGCTACTGAAATACCTACCTAAACAGAGAAAACAAAGAAAAGTATCTAAATAATTCAGTTTGCTACAGCACTAGTGCTTCACTAATGGCAGCTGGTAACTGACTGAGCTGTGACACACACTCCCCCTCTAATCAAAGTGAAAGACAAATGACTGCAGAACAATATGTAACTACACAAGAATAAAGCTTCTAAAACACAACCGAAATTTAAGACCAAGTACTGAATAGCTGAAGCAAGTCTCTGATCTGTTATGAAAACACAAATCACAGAGGCAAACTCTATATAACAGTATTTACCAAATACTCAAGAATAAAGCTCTCAAAAACAGAAGCACTAACAAAATTTAAGAAAAAGACTATTAAAACATGCAGAAAAATTAAATTATGCAACTACTGCTCAGCAGTGATACACTGGCAGCAGCTAGCACTAGACTGACAACAAATTATGCAGGTACTGCCAAAAGTCTATATCCCTTATCTTCTTTTTCCTACAACAGAGTTCCAGTCCCCCACGACAGTAAAGTTTTCCTCTCCCTTAACTGTCTGAATAACTTACTTTATCTCATCACACACATTTTCATTCTCATTGACAGATCTAGTTGGCATATAAACTTGTACTTCTACTACTACTACTACTACTACTACTATGGTTGGTGTCAGCTTCGTGTCTATCTTTGCTTTGATAAAAGTTTATTATGCTCTTCACACTTAGTTAACATATCCCTATTTTCTTATTCATTATTAGACCTATACTTGCATTCCCTACAACTGATTTTGTATTTATAACCCTGTCATCACCTCACCAGAAATTGTGTTCATCCTGCCACCGATCTTTGCTATTCCCCACCATATCTAATTAGAACATTCCACGCTCTGATCTGCAGAATGCCTTTTTTGTTTCTCTTGATGGCGACATCCTCCCAAGTAGTCCCCGCCCAGAGATCCAAATAGGAGACTATTTTACCTTCAGAATATTTTACCCGAGATGATTCCGTCGTCATATAATCATACAGTATAGCTGCATGTCCTTGGGAAAATTGACTGTAGTTTCCCCTTGCTTTCAGCCGTTTGCAGTAATTGTATGGTAAAGCGACATTAGTTGATGTTAAAAGGCCAGCTCAGTCAATCGTCCATACTGGGCCCCTGCAACTACTGAAAAGGCTGCTGCCCCTCTTCAGGAATCACACATTTGTCTGCCCTCACCACAGATGCCCCTCTGCTGTGGTTGCACCTCTGGTCCAGCTATCTGTATCGTTGAGGCGCACAATCCACCTCACCTATAATCTGTCCAAAATTACTTTAGGATTGACAGTTCTGTGTGGCCACTTGGAGGCCAGGAGCAGAGTTGCCACATCCCGCATGGAACTTGTGCGTCATCTCACATTTCATTCAAGTCGCTCAAACACGCAAATTATTTACTGTAAAAATATGGAACTTCCACCACTGTGTTCTGGAAGACTGCACTATCTTTTCTTTACACTTTTGTTTGCAGTAACTAATAATTAAGAAACTTTACAGAAATCAATTTTCTGATGATTTTACCAAATGTTTGACATGCGAGAAACTCTTTTTGTTATTGAAGTTAGGTGAGTACATTATGTGAGTGAAATCTTATGAATATATAAAATTTTCATCTGCTACTAACCCGAAGTCTCTGTTTTCCAACACCAGATAATTTCAGTTAAAGACGAAGCACTATGGTATGCTGGCACGTGATGTACCAAGTGGCCGCCCTATGGTTAAGTTATGAGAAACTATTCACTTACTTTATAATTAACTGGTTAGTAATACATTTGTAATGAATCTAATGTTCGTTTTTATGATCCTTCAGTGTATTTCGAACAAAACAAATAGCAAGAGTATGAGCGTTTATCACAGTGAGGGTGAAGGTTTGGCAACTTAAGGGTGGTCACCGCGGCAGACTGCAGGTACCGTGGGATTGGTGGGCTGCGCCCCGTGCCTTCTCCATGGACTTCCCCACTGCTGCTTCCGCCGTAGCTGTCGATATGGACTATTGGCAATGTCTGTGGTTCATAGCCGTGAACCTTTCTAAGTCGATACTTGGTTTACTATTGGATCATCTGCAAACAAAATAAATATGGCAACTGATGAAAATTCATTGATAAGTGGCACACAAGAAAAAGCAATGATCCTATCTTTTCAGAATAGTCATCAAACCTGCTCACCCCCATATTTCTTATTAGAAAAGTAACACCTAAATCAAAAATTAGTGTACTTCAGTTACAAAACTTTCATTTAGAAACAAAGTCCTGTAATACTTTCCCAGTTAGAGCTGCCAAGATGTAGGCCTAACTTCGGGTCTCAAAGTGAACTTTGTCAAATTTAACTTTACAACTGTTTTATTGTCATTACAAATTATCCTTATAATGAAATTCTCTCGCTCCTGTGTCTTTCACTTTCCAAATTCCTCAGAATCAGTCATTGTTGTTATTTTTATCAGAGTGTCACTCTTATGAGGTCTACATTATTAGACTAGATTTACCCAAGTTACTAATTTTTACACCCACTGGTGTTGACTTTGTGTTATTAACCCAGATGTTCCTGAATTTTTTTTTCCCCGGTTACTTCTGGTTTAAAAGATTGTTTATTACATCTGTAACGGATCGATAAATTGTTGCAACATTAATTTTACACGAATAATGCCCTTAGTCTAAGCATAATAGGCCATTCTTCTGTAATGAAGTAAAAATAAAAACCATAATATTACATGTTGGATATGATATTTTAATTGTAAAGCCATCCACATTTTTCTGCATGATAAAAGTAAAATGGATGTGTAAGTACTTACACACCGAAAATCAAGAGTTACCTGATACGTTACTGATGACCTAGCTATTTAGTCCCCTAAAAACAATCAACAACATTACCTGATACATTGCTTCTGAATCCCTATCTTCAAAGGTGACTAACATAGAATAATGTGCTACAACAATGATTGTCAGTATTTGCATGTCAATGATCAACATTGAAATGATAGATGTTGGAGAAAGTGTTTTGTGCCAAAAGGAAACAATTTACTTTAAATGTGTGGGGGGGGGGGGGGGAACCATCCTTCTGGAAGCACGTCAGGATCATCTGGGTTAATAGATTAATATAATGCTGTTTGCATTGGACAACAGATTGATATCTGTATTGGATCAGCTGATAACAATTGTACACCTTACGGAATTGTCAAATTGTAGTCACTTTTTCTGACAATCCTCTAAATTATGGGGCATGGAAGTTTTGCTTCACTGCTAATCCTGTATAAATAAGAGAAAATGTAAAGGTTGATCTGTCAGATTAGTGGATGTCATACAGGCATTTTGAGAACAGAATAGTGGAATGGTGGAGGAAACTTGACTGGTGAATGAATGCATTCTCCAAGGTAACATAAAATAGAATTCATAGAGATATTCCATGTAGACTTATTAATCATAAAATGCTCCTAAATGGAGTTTCAGTGAGAACCAAATGAGTATTCTATCATCAAAAAAGCTTCATTTTGGAGTATGTTTTGTGTTGAAATATTAGGACATTTCTGGATACCAGAAATCTCCTCTGTAGGAATCAACATATGTTTCGAAAGCAGCAGACGTTTGATTCCCAGCTTGCACTATTCGTCCACGACACCCAGAGGTCAGTGGATAAATGCTCCTGAGTAGATGTAGACTTTCTTGTCTTCTGCAAGGCATTCAGTATGGTTACACACAGTTACCTAACGAAAAAGATAGCGGCATATATGTTATCAGACCAACTGTGTGATTAGATGGAAGAGTTCCTAGTTAACAGAACACAGCATGTCATTCTCAACAGAAAGAACTCTTCCTATGTGACAGTGATTGATGGAATGCCCCAGGGGAGTGTTGTGGGAACGTTGCTTTTTACAATATAGATATAAATGAACTTATATACCACATTGGAAGCCCACTGAGACTTTTTGCAGATTATGCTGTACCCTGTACTTTAATTGCACTTTGAAAAATTGTAGTGAAATGCAAGAGGATCTGCAGCGTATCAACAAATGGTGGCGGGAATGGCAATCGACTCTCAACATAAACAAATCAGTGCTATGAATACATACACTCCTGGCCATTAAAATTGCTACACCACGAAGATGATGTGCTACAGATGCGAAATTTAATCAACAGGAAGAAGATGCTGTGATATGCAAATGATTAGTTTTTCAGAGCATTCACGCAAGTTTGGCGCCAGTGGCGACACCTACAATGTGCTGACATGAGGAAAGTTTCCAACCGATTTCTCATACACAAACGGCAGTTCACCAGCATTGCCTGGTGAAATGTTGTGATGTCTCGTGTAAGGAATAGAAATGCGTACCATCATGTTTCCGATTTTGATAAAGGTCGGATTGTAGCCTATCGTGATTGCGGTTTATTGTATTGTGGCGTTGCTGCTTGCATTGATCACGATTCAATTACTGTTGGCAGAATATGAAATCGGTGGGTTCAGGAGGGCAATACGTAACGCCATGCTGGATCCCAGCGGCCTCGGATCACTAGCAGTTGAGATGGCAGGCATCTTATAAGCATGGTTGTAATGGATCGTGCAGCCACGTCGCGATCGCTGAGTCAACAGATGGGGACGTTTGAAAGACAACAACCATCTGCACGAACAGTTCGATGATGTTTGCAGCAGCATGGACTATCAGCTCGGAGACTGTGGCTGTGGTTACCCTTGACGCTGCATCACAGACAGGAGCGCCTAAGATGGTGTACGCAATGACGAACCTGTGTGCACGAATGGCAAAACGTCTTTTTTTTTTTCCAGTTGAATCCAGGTTCTATTTACAGCATCATGATGGTCGCATCCATGTTTGGCGACATCGCAGTGAATGCACATTAGAAGCGAGTTTTCGTCATCGCCATACTGGCGTATCATTCGGCATGATGGTATGGGGTGCCATTGTTTACAAGTCTCGGTCACCTCTTGTTCGCATCGACGGCACTTTGAATAGTGGCTGTTCCATTTCAGATGTGTTATGACCCGTGGCTCTACCCTTCATTCGATCCCTGCGAAACTCTACATTTCAGCAGGATAAAGCAAGACTTCATGTTGCAGGTCCTGTACAGGCCTTTCTAGATATGGAAAATGTTTGAGTGCTGACCTGGCCAGCACATTCTCCAGATCTCTCACCAACTGAAAAATGTCTGGTCAATGGTGGCCGAGCAACTGGCTCGTCACAATACGCCAATCACTATTCTTGATGAACTGTGGTATCGTGTTGAAGCTGCATGGGCATCTATACATGTACACGCCATCCAAGCTCTGCTTGACTCAATGCCCATTCATATCGAGGCTGTTGTTATGGCCAGAGGTGGTTGTTGTGGGTACTGATTTATCAAGATCTATGCACCCAAATTGTGTGAAAATGTAATGACATGTCAGTTCTAGTATAATCTATTTGTCCAAATAATACCCGTTTATCATCTGCATTTCTTCTTGGTGTAGCAATTTTAAAGGCCAGTAGTGTAAAAAGAAAGATCCTTTATTATGTAACTATGCAGTTGCAGGACAAAAGCTGGAAGTAGTTACTTTCATCAAATATCTAAGAGTAGGCATAAGAAGCGATTTGAAATGCAATGACCACATAAAATTAATTGTGGGCAAGGCAGACGGAGATTGATTGAAAGAATCAGAAAGTGTTGTACGTCTACAGAGTAAATGGGATACAAGACACTAGTTTGCCCATTGCTAGAGTATTGCTCATCAGTGTAGGATTCATACCAGGTGGGGTTCATACAGAAAAGATAGAAAAGATCCAATGAAGAACGGCACCCTATGTACAGGTTCATTTAGTAAATATTAAAGAGTTACAAAGACGTCCTGCAAACACCAGTGGTAGACACTGGGAGTGAGATATTCTGTATCGTGTAATAGGCTTCTGTCGTAATTCGAGAGTTGCAAGAGTTTTCCAACAGGCCCCGTGGCAGCAAGGCGACATGTCTGTATCACCTACAGGTTGGCAACATACCACATTTCTCGTGGTTGATGGCATGTCAGTTACATGTAACCAAGGACAGGGGAGAACAAATTTAATGAATTTATAGCATCAAAATTGAAGTGAACATCTGGTTCGGTGTTATTGATTGTTAGTTGATGTTTGTGATTGTGTGGTATACTGTCTATCATGTATATTACTGTTTAAATAAATATTCAAAATTTTTGTTTTGTTACAAATGTGCACTACTTTCTACAATACAAACTAATCCTTTTACCCTTCCACCTACTAGACCCTGTGATTTAATGTAAATAAATAAATAAAAGAAACACTAAACATGCCAACTGCCACCGGTGCCACACCGTAAACAGCGCTAAGTATCTTAATTTAACTTGTGTCAAATTTAATTTGCCAGTCTAGTTCATTTCGTTAGTACTTCTGTTTTAAGAGGTTTATTCCCGCGTACTTGGCAGATTTCGTTTGTGCTACTGTTTTAATAGTTTATTCTATCGTATTTGATAAATACCGTTGTGTTTAGTCTTCGTCTTTGACTGCTGCATTTCAAAACAAGTCAGAGACTGTTACTGAAGCTCGTTATCAGTCAGTCCAGTGCCAGCTGCCACCAGTGCCATGCTGTAAACAGCACTAAGCTTATTTTCTCGCGTGTTTGATAACTGTGTATTCCACAGATTTTCTTGTTTATTTTGAAAACTGCCGGACTCAGTTTTGTTTTGACAGTGTAGTTACCACTGACCGCAGTTCAGTCAGCAGCCAGCCGCCTTTATTAGAGTACTAGGTTACTTAAAAGTTGGTTATTTAGTTTTCTACTTTCTGCAATTAATTGTATCAATAGGATGGATAGGATGTGTGCCTGCTGTGTGCGGACGCAGGAGGAGTCGGACGCAATTCGCGAACAGTTGCACGAGTGTCACGGAAATGCTCCGGCAACCCAATTGGGGATCGCTGGAAGAAAGACGACGTTCTTTTCGTGAATTTCTGTTAAGTAAATTTAGAGGGCCGGAATTTGAAGCTGAGTGTAGTACGATCTTGCTGCCGCCTACTTACATTTCGCGTAAAGATCACAAAGACAAGATAAGAGAAATTAGGGCTCGTACGGAGGAATATAGGCATTCTTTTTTTCCTCGTTCTATTTGGGAGTGGAATAGGAAAGGAAATGCCTAGTAGTGGTACAGTGTACCCTCCGCCACGCACCTTACGGTAAATTGCGGTGTATGTATGTAAGTATGTATGTAGATGTAGATTTAGAAACCTTGATCATTTGCAGTGGCTGAAGAAAGTTTCTTTTGTGCATTATGAAAATTTTAAGTACACTGCTGGACAAAAAATTAGTACACCATGTCAGAGTTTCCCAATTTCTTCAGAATTTATTGTTCAAACCGTACCTATATAGCAGGGCCTACATGGAATGATGAAATTTACAGATAAATAACCCAACCAGTACTGAAGTACCTTGTATCAATCCATGCTGAAAGACCCACGTATGAAGTGTAGCCTTTGTGGGCAGCAGTGCAGTGTTGATTCTGGCATCCATTTGATATACATATGACAAATATTGTCTCGGTATACCTTATTCCGTACCTGCTCGACATGTTTCACATACTTCTGTAAGAGTTATGTCAGTTATCATCCATTCGTATCCCACGTACATTTGATTGGAGAAAAGTTCAAAGATTGTGCTAGCCGAGGCAGTTGCTGCATCTCTTGCAACTTTGAGTTTCACGCACATGGTGTGGATGGATGAGCTTATCCTGTTGGAAAAACACTTCACCTTCCTTTTGCAAGAATGGCAAAATAACAGGTGTTAGATCTCTGTGTGTGTTTAGATGGGATACTCTGCAAATAACATTTAAGTGAACTGTACACTGGTCAATATTCCTCCCTCCAAAATTTTCACAAATGCTTCCTCTCTTGTGTTTTCATTGCTGGCAGCGACAGCCTCTTACTGTTCAGAGGGCACATCAAAATGTTTGGAGGGTAGGGTGGTGTCACAGTGCATGGGATAACCAATTGTTGGCAGATTTTCATATTCTCAATAAAGAAGTATGGAGACTACTGTGTGGTCCTAAATGAATTCCACAACTTTAAACACACATGAGTGACTTTCAGATAACGGGTCAAAACTTGTCCCAGTGTGTTCAGTTATTGTAATTCCAACAAAACCTACACTTTTTATGACAACATTGAAATTCCACTGCCTATCAAGTTACTATTTACAATAGCGGCTGTTAAGTGGTTTGCTGTATGCTGTTGATCGCAGTTTTTGTATATTCGATCTATCACAGAAAGTTTGACGTTATCACGTTGTGAGATTTATTTGTCTAATTTCTGTAATGCATTTTATAAATTAATAGCAGCTGTAATTGGATTCACTTATTATGTATCACGTACTTTCATAATCTGTCTCCCATGAAACTGTTATCTTGATTTAACATTGTGTGTGTGTGTGTGTGTGTGTGTGTGTGTGTGTGTGTGTGTGTGTGTGTCATCTAAAGCTCATTTCCATTACATCTTATTGTCACACCTTTAAAAGGGTGCATTTCTGGAAAGATAAAATACATAACAATAATGATAATAGATGCAACTTCTGAATGTTTATTTTTGTTTAATAAGTAAATGCTCATGCGCATTGAAAAAAATCCAAGTACAAATGTTTGCGGAAAGAAATGGGTTGCACCTAAAAATACCATTCTGGAAACTGTTTGATGAAAGATTATTAGCCTTTATCCTCTAAAGTTGCAGGATTGTGTGCAGGCAGTTTATCAAATAGACTTGAACATGGTAGAGAAAAAGACTTTAGCTCTGAATGAACACAAAAAGCAGGGGGAGAGTGATACAAAAGCAGAAGAGAGAATGAGGAAGAAATAGTATTGTTGACTATCAACAGTTTCAAAAGCAAAATTTAACTATGTAAAAGAGAGAGAGAGAGAGAGAGAGAGAGAGAGAGAGAGAATTAAAGTTCTTTGTCACCACAGCTAATAGGAAAATGAATTAAATACGGCTCCTTCAAATGAAAATGTTTCTGTTATTGTTTGACAGGTGATTAATAATAGAATCAGAATTTTGTGAAGCTTTAAAACAAACAATATCATACTGTATTTTGTTTCTTGTTTAGTTGACATGATATTCTTCAAATCATATATTATTTAAGAAAACTGTTATTACATCTGTCACTTTATGTATGATTTCATTCCTCTCATGCTGATTTTCATTCCTGTTATGCTTAAAGATGGGGCTATAATGGGTGTATTAAGAATGGTTACTTAGTTATATTGTGATTTGGAGAATTTTGTGGGTGGAAACTGTCATATACAGTCAAATATTTTCCATTGTTTTCGCCTCTGGTTTGCTGGTATTAACTGTAAACCAAGTTTACCATAATTTGTCCTCATAATTTCACATTTCTTTTGGTAAATGTTCACCAGGCAGTTTCAGTACTTCACTTTTACGCTCCCCCCCAGGGGGCCCACAGTTCTTTTGTGGGTACGTGTGTGGCGCGCACGGGGCCCCGAGCCGGAGCAGCCTTTCTTCTGCCCCAGGCTGCTTCACTTTCCCTCCCGGTTTATGCCTTCGCCCGGAGACGGGCATATTTCGTGAGATACGGTGGTTCTTGTTGTGGTTTTTCTTCCTTCGTTCCTTCCTTTCTTACCCTTCGTTTTCTGTCTTTCTCTCCTTGTACTCTCCTAGCCTTCTTCTCCTCATAAGTCTCCGCCTCGGCGTTTGAGACACTTCTTTCCTTCTTTCTCTTCCTTTCCTATCCTCTTCTTCTTTCCTCCCTGTGCGTGTCTGAAGGCCGACCCACGCATTATCGTGCGTAGCAGGTGACGGGGTAACGCGTAATTCCCCGCCCCGGGTAGACAAGTAAGGCACGTACGTACCCCCTGGTAAAGGCCAGGCCCAGGGAGGGGTGATTACCCGAGCTGGTACCTTCCGAACGTGCCGATTGGTCCCTCCGTCAGTTCTCGGGAGGTGTGAACAATCACCTAAGGCGGGTAAGCCCTCGGAGAGGGCCCCCACTAGGAAGGAGCGCGCCATCGGAGACGCCGGTAATCACGGGGGACACTTCCGCGATGACTTCCTTATCTTCTTTCGTGACGTTGACCCATAAACGTAAGTTAGACTCGCCTCAGCCTAAAAAGACTCTGCCTAATGTGCCTAAATTTCTGGTTGTCTCTCGCACCGACGGAAAGGATTTCAATTCTGTCAATCCTTTCGTTATACAGAAAGGTGTAGATGCAATTTCTGGCCCTGTTAAAACCTGTTCACGTCAGCGCAATGGCACATTGTTGCTGGAAGTGGAAAGTGCCTTCCAAGCCCAAAAACTGATACGTACTACGTTGCTGCACACTTTTCCAGTTAAGGTCGAAGCGCACCGCACGCTCAACTCGTCACGGGGGGTAGTCTTCACGAGATCCCTTGACGGGTTGTCTGATGAAGACATCCAATCGTATATGTCCGATCAGGGTGTGACAGCCGTCCACAGGGTGATGAAAAAGGTCGATAACCAATTGACACCGACTCGTACTGTGTTTTTGACGTTCGACAGAGTTGACCTCCCGTCGAAGGTCAAAGCAGGGTATGAAGTCATCTCCGTCCGCCCTTATGTACCTAACCCAACGCGCTGTTTTCAGTGCCACAGGTACAACCATACCCGTGAACATTGCCCAAATGCAGCAAAGTGTGTCACTTGTGGTAGGGACGCCCATGAGGGGGATTGCCCACCTCCGTCCCCTCACTGCCTAAACTGCAACGGTGACCATGCGGCTTCCTCTCGCGACTGCCCTGTATACAAGGATGAGAAGGTAATCCAGCAAATTCGGGTTACGGAGAAGGTATCGACATCTGCCGCTCGTAAGTTGTTGGCGAGTCGAAAGCCCACTGTCCTCCCAACGGGTACATACAGTAAGGTACTCACCTCAACTCGACCTACCAAGGATTCCAGTACCCAGACATGTGACTTCACTTTCGCTGACACAGTTGTGCGATCCGCCAGCCCGAAGATTGCCCGTTCCACGTCCCCGCTTCCTCCTGCTGCTTCTAGGGTACAGTCTTCGTCAAACTCTAGTAAACCGCGGGCACCTAAACAAGATGCCCGGACCTTGAAAAAGGAACCCGTCCGTGAGGATTTTCTGCGTTCTCAGGCTTCCCAACCGTCAACTGCCTCTTCCCGCCGTCACTCTTCCAGAAGAGCTGACAAGAAAAAGAGTTCCTCTCCTTCCCCGCCGAGGCGTGACCCATCTGTCACGCCATCCAACAGTTGCCGGCCTCGGCCGTCTTCTGTTTCACCGGGACGCTCCGTTTGCCGGGCGCCCGGCCCTTTACCGGCGGTGGAAACTGCCCCTCCTGATCAACTCAGGGAGGTGGCAGGCGCGTCGGTCGAACCAATGGAACATGACCCTTTGCCCCCAGACAGCGATAGCAGTGCTCCCTCGAAATCCGGTCCTCAGCGGCCGTCGAGGTGACCCCGCTCGCTACTTGGTTTTTATCCTTATTTCTTCTCTCATTTTTATCATGGCGCTCCTTCAATGGAATATTCGCGGCATTCGTTCTAATCAGGAGGAGTTAAAACTACTCCTTCGATTGCACTGCCCGCTTCTCGTCTGCCTGCAAGAAACTAAGTTGCGTCCACGTGATCGTGCAGACTTTTCACACTACACCTCTGTGCGGTTCGACCTGCCACCCGTGGAAGGTGTCCCAGCCCATGGAGGGGTTCTGATGCTCCTTCGAGACGACGTCTATTTCCATCCCATTTCCTTGCACACTCACCTACAGGCAGTTGCCGTCCGCATCACCTTATCCACATTTACCTTCTCCCTCTGTAATATATATTCGCCATCGTCATCTGCCCTTACTAGGGCAGATGTGCTAAACCTTGTTGACCAGCTCCCTTCACCTTTCGTGTTGGTAGGCGACTTTAATGCCCACCACCCCCTATGGGGCTCTCCGGCACCTTGTCCGAGAGGCTCCCTTTTGGTGGACATTCTCCACCACCTCGATCTTGTCTGCCTCAACACCGGTGCACCGACCTTCCTTTCTGACACAACACACACTTATTCCCATATAGACCTCGCAATATGCACTCCTCAGCTTGCCGGTCGGTTTGAGTGGTATGCACTTTCTGACACGTACTCGAGTGACCATTTCCCTTGTATCATCCACTTCCTACATCATTCCCCATCTCCACGTCCCACCAGTTGGAACATTTCTAAAGCCGACTGGGGGCTTTATTCTTCCATGGCTGTTTTTCACAATCAGGATTTTCCCAACTGTGACAGTCAGGTCGAATACCTCACAGAGGTTATTCTCACTGCTGCTGAACGTTCCATACCTCGTACATCCTCTTCTCCACGTCGTGTCCAGGTCCCTTGGTGGACTGCAGCCTGCCGCGACGCGCTTCGAGCCCGGCGCCGTGCTTTACGCACCTTCCGCCGCCACCCAACTTTGGAGAATTGCATCAATTACAAACGTATGAGAGCGCAGTGCCGTCGTATCATAAACGACAGCAAGAAAGCTTGCTGGACTGCTTTTACTAGGTCTTTTAACCGTTTTACTCCCTCCACGGTTGTCTGGGGTGGCCTCCGCCGTTTGTCCGGCATCAAGGTCCACTCCCCGATTCCTGGCCTGACCGTGGAGAACGCAGTCCTCGTGGACCCAGCTGATGTTTCAAACGCATTGGGTCGTTTCTTTGCGGAGGTTTCGAGCTCTGCCCATTACCACCCTGCCTTTCTCCCTCGCAAACAGGTAGAGGAGGCACGGCCGCCTTCTTTCCGCTCTTTTAATCGTGAAAATTATAACGTCGCCTTCACCATGCAGGAGCTAGATCGTGCTCTCGCCCTGTCCCGGTCTTCTGCTCCCGGGCCAGATTCCATTCATATTGAGATGCTGAAGAACCTCTCTCCTGCGGCCAAGTGCTTTCTTCTTAGTACCTACAATCGCATATGGACTGAAGGTCATGTTCCCACAAGTTGGCGTGAAGCCATTGTTGTCCCCATCCCCAAACCAGGGAAGGACAAACACCTTCCTTCCAGTTATCGCCCTATTTCTCTGACGAGCTGCGTCTGTAAGGTGATGGAACGCATGGTTAACGCTCGGTTGGTCTGGCTCCTCGAATCTCGCCGCCTCCTGACTAATATCCAATGCGGTTTTCGTCGACACCGCTCTGCTGCTGACCACCTCGTTACGTTGTCGACCTTCATTATGAACAACTTTCTAAAGAAGCGTCAAACAGTAGCAGTGTTCTTCGACTTGGAGAAGGCATACGATACCTGTTGGAGAGCGGGCATTCTCCGCACATTGCACACATGGGGCCTTCGGGGCCGCCTTCCTCTTTTCATTCAAGAGTTTTTGGCGGATCGCAAGTTCCGGGTACGGGTGGGCTCTGTTCTGTCAGATACCTTTTGCCAAGAGAATGGGGTACCACAGGGCTCCGTCTTGAGTGTGGCGCTCTTTGCCATTGCAATCAATCCGATCGTAGATTGCCTTTCAGCCGACGTCTCCGGATCTCTTTTTGTTGACGATTTCGCAATTTATTGTAGCGCCCAGCGGACGTGTCTCTTGGAGCGTTCTCTCCAACGCTGTCTTGACCGTCTATATTCCTGGAGCATCGCAAACGGCTTCCGATTCTCCACTGAGAAAACTGTGTGTATCAATTTCTGGAGATACAAGGAATTTCTTCCACCTTCTCTACGTCTCGGCCCTGTTGCTCTCCCTTTCGTGGAGACTACAAAATTCTTGGGACTCATGTTGGATCGGAAACTTTGCTGGTCCACACATGTGTCCTACCTGGCTGCCCGTTGTGCCCGATCCCTTAACGTTCTTCGTGTCCTCAGTGGCACGTCATGGGGAGCGGATCGTACCGTCCTGCTTCACCTTTACCAGGCCATTGTTCAGTCGAAGCTCGACTATGGAAGCCTTGTATACTCTTCAGCACGGCCGTCGATTCTCCGCCGTCTCAACTCTATCCACCATCGTGGATTACGTCTGGCGACCGGTGCATTTTATACCAGCCCTGTTGAAAGTCTGTATGCCGAGGCTGCTGTATTACCCTTGACCAATCGACGTGACATACTCTTGTGTCGGTACGCATGCCGCCTACGGTCGATGCCCAACCATCCATCTTACAGATTATTTTTTGACGACTCACTCGATCGCCAATATCAGTTGTCTGCGATTGCCTTGCTTCCACCGGGAGTTCGGTTTCGCCGCCTGCTACAGCGGCTCGATTTTACCCTTCCTTCCACCCTTCGGTTGAGCGAAAGCCCATTGCCACCGTGGCATCAGGCCCAGGTTCACACACACCTCGAACTTAGTTCGCTCCCCAAGGAGAGCACTCCGGATTTGGTATTCCGCTCGAGGCTTGTCGAACTCCGTTCGCGGTTCGATAATGCCGTATTTATTTACACTGATGGTTCCAAGAGCACTGCCGGTGTCGGATCTGCCTTCGTCGTCGGGGACAACCGTTTCCAATACAAGCTCCCTGACCGGTGCTCAAACTTCACGGCTGAGCTTTTCGCCCTCCACCAGGCCGTTTTGTATACCTGCCGCCACCGCCACCCTTTCTATGCCATATGTTCTGACTCCCTTAGTGCCCTGCAGAGTCTTAAGGACCCTTTGTCGAACCATCCTCTCGTATATCGGATCCAACGCTCCCTCCAGTTGCTGGCGGATGACAGCTGTCACGTTTCTTTCCTGTGGGTCCCTGGCCATGTGGGTGTGCCCGGGAATGAGGCCGCCGACACAGCAGCCAAGGCAGCAGCTCTTTTGCCTCGCATGGCTACCTTTTGTGTCCCATCGGACGATGTTCAACGGGCTCTTCGCCGGAGCATCGTGTCGCAATGGCACAGTGTGTGGCTTTCACTGTACAACAATAAATTGCGAACTGTCAAACCGATCCCGACCGCTTGGAGGACATCCTCACGCCCCTCTCGGCGGGAGGAGGTCATCCTGGCTCGGTTGCGGATCGGTCATTGCCGTTTCAGCCACCGTCACTTGCTATCCGCCGAACCTGCACCGCTATGCTCCTGCGGTGAACTGCTGACAGTGCGACATGTTTTACTGACTTGTGTTAATTTTAATCATCTCCGTGTAGCCCTTCACTTTCCGTCTACTCTGGAGGAAATTTTAGCTGATGACACACGAGCAGCTGCTCGAGTTTTGCGTTTTATCAACTTGGCCAACTTATCCAAGGATATTTAACTCTTTTAATTGTCTTTCTGACAGTCACCATTTTTTTTGAGATCATAGCGAATCTACGTTCTTGGCTGGGCGCTAATGACCATAGAAGTTGTGCGCCCTAAAACCACACAAAAAAAAAAAAAAAAAAAAAAAAAAAACTTTTACGCTCAGAATATGAAAATGTAGCATATGTTGAAGATAACTGTCATTTATGTGTGTAGTATAAAAACCATGGGGACTGCAACTAGTTTTATACATGTTATGTAAATGAGAATTTTTTTTACGTCTGTTAAGAAAATATTAATTTTTAAGGAATTTCGTAACTTCCCAGCTTGCATCGTTTTTCTTAATACAAGAGAACTTTCTAATGAATAATTTTCATTAGAAATTGAAAGGGAAGCAACTCAAAAAAACTTTAAGTAGGAATCTTGTTTTGTCTGTTACAAGAAAATCACCCTTATATTGTATCTCTGACGTGGGGTCAGGTAGTAAGGTGCACTTTGTTGCTTAATTTCCATACAAATCTAAGGTTCTAGTTGGTCATTATCCAAAGTGTTAATGTCATGTTTTCTAGATCCAAATTTGGAAAATACTAATAAATTTTGATACTGTAAGAAAGTCTTCATTAAAACTAATAAATGTGAACAATCTTGGTAATTTGATAGAAAATTTATTTTTATTAATATCTTAGAATTTGAAGGAGTGTGAGAAAATGTAAAACATTTATCAGAGCTGTGAATTTCCTTCAGCATGTCTCTATTTAACAGCATATGAAAACGTTCATCCCAAGTTTCATCATAATTCAGTTTAGTCACTGATATTGCTTGTGGTGTTGCTACATTGTGTGTTTTATCACTAGGTACTTCATACTTAACTCACTCACAAAACTAGTCTTTCAGTAACAGCGTACTGATAAAGGTGAAATGAGCATCTAATTCCAGATTAATCATTTCATAGTACTTGTACACTACTGCTAGAAGAGGACAAGTCTCTTTGCATACTCTGTGTAAAATTAAGTTGGTATCCTATCAGGTCCAGCAGCTTTTCTCTTTTGAGAGACTTTAAAACGTTGACTGCTACGGCCAAAATGAGTAAAATGCTCCCAGAAGCCATGTTAAGTAGTTCATACAGATTGATTAGTCATCTCATTTGAAGTCCATCTGTATCAACGAAACATTAAAAATAACAGTTTTGGCGGGAAAATGGGGCATGCGAGTTATCTCGTAGTTGGCATATGGAGTAGAAAGTTCAGCTCAGATGCCAGCTATGAGATAATTCGTTGTCAACAATCAGAGAGTATTTCGACGTACATTTGACAATATGACACATGTCATTGTTGTAACCGCGTCTGTATTTATTCAGTCTTCACTGTAGATACTTCACTGATGTTTATCGTTATCTGTGTTCAATTTTCCTCATAAAATGGCTAGTACTAAGAGGAAACTGAGTGACGTAGAACTTGAACAGCTAGCTAACATGGATAAATCGCAGTGGAACGAGTTTATGGATGAATTCTGTGAAATTAAAAATCCTGTTCCACCATGCCTAGAAGATTTACTTTACTTTACTTTACCTCTCCCTGACACCCAAGACCTGTAAATTGCACGTATTTGCTACGAATGTTCTCGTATCTGACTTTATGTAGGAACTCGTTTCCTACTAGTTAACTCGTATTGGGCGCCAGTGGCCAGTTCGGCACATACGAGATAACTCGTAGTTGGCAGTCAACGTGTTAATTGCTTTTCTATCTCTGACATTTATTACAATTCTACCATTTTGTTGTCCATGCTATGGTTCAGAGGAACTTTATTGCAATCTTTCTGTGTGAAACACAACAACTTTGGAAAAATACATTCAGCATTTTGGTCTTTCCTGTGTCGTCCTCTGTTTCGATACCATAGTGGGAACAGTGTATCTGGACATCTATTTTTGACCAATTTTACTGATTTGACATAGAACAAAATTTCTCCCAGCTGCTGCAAAAGGCATTGTGGTCAAGTTATGGTTGTATGAATGTGTGTGTGTGTGTGTGTGTGTGTGTGTGTGTGTGTGTGTGTGTGCGCGCTCGCTTTCTTTTCTGATGAAGGCCAAGGTACAAAGCTTTATATTATGGGTGTGAGACACTCTTTTTCCATATGCTTGTCTATGACTCAGAGAATGTCTTTTCAGTGAGTTGCGCGCGCGCGCGCACACACACATTCATACAACCATAACTCGCGCTCGCTTTCTTTTCTGATGAAGGCCAAGGTACAAAGCTTTATATTATGGGTGTGAGACACTCTTTTTCCATATGCTTGTCTATGACTCAGAGAATGTCTTTTCAGTGAGTTGCAAATTATCCTAATTATAACATTGAATTTAAGATTTTGTATTTACATCATAGAAAACACACACTCTAATTATGTCAGAATTCTCTTGCAACATAGCAGCGCACTCGGCCGCAGATTTCTAGTGACTAATGGCCAGGAAATTTGGAAGGAGCGAGCCAGTGCTTTCCCTATAGGCAACAACACGACTCGGAGATTTCAGTAGAATCTTCTTCAGAGCAAACATTACTTATATGTGATGTCGTATTCATTTCTTGTGGATTCACAAACCCAGTGAAAGGGCTTTCACCAAGCATGTCGCATGCTTCAACATGTTTTCATTTGGTTAACAGTAGAAACCATGTGTGGTTTTTCAAACACAATATAGTAGGCCAGTTTTTGGTTAAAAATCAATAATTGATAGCATTACTGTACTGGAATTGATTTTCTGCAGCACATAAATTTTTAACAACATGGGCTTAACTTTTTCCATTGATAAGAGAAAACTAAAATCTTCAAAACATATTATTCCATTGAGTCTGTGGTTTCATCCAAAATTTTTTTCACATCACAATTGGGGACACTTTCTCCTCAGTTCTTTGCATGTTTTCTTGGTAAACAGGTCCCATGGAGTATTTTTCTTGAAGTACTCCCATCGAAATCTTCATGTATTTTTCAAGATACCCCTTGAAGGCATAACAGATCACCTTATTATTAGAAATCCTGCTTGTGTAAGAGCTGCAAAAAACTCTGATGAAATACATTTTGTAACAGGCACTATTGCAACTTGTTTGCTTGAAGTGTGTTATTCGTTTGCTGCCTAGAACTGGTGATGGGTTGTTTGATGTCATCTCACTGGTGTTTTTCATCTAACAAAATTCCTGACATTGAAATAGTGCAACACATAACAGTTCAATCAGTCTTTCTGAAATGGTGTTTGAGTTACTGAGCCAGAACAATTTCGTGCACTTCAGGATGGTAACATCTAGTAGTACACCTGTTAAGTAATGTAACAGAGCTAACACCAGTTCACTTGCTAGCTCAATGTGACCTGTTGCACAACACTCTTGCATTCACTCACTCACTCACTTGCTGTCCCCACTCTTTTAGAATAAGCTGCGACAATTTTCAAAATGTTCTCATTTGTGTTGGAACCACTCTCAATTCTCAGAACTACACGGGTGTGGCTATTGCAGTCTTGCATGACGAGCCTTCACCTCCATGAAAACTGATGACATCATTCACAGTAACAAACTTGCATTCATGCAATGCAGGCTACTGATTCTAGTGTGATAGAATCCCTTATTGTCAATTGCATTAGTGTGGGCTATTTTATGGCAGGAGAGAGAGAGAGAGAGAGAGAGAGAGAGAGAGAGAGAGAGAGAGAGTTTTGTAAACACACAATTATTTTATGTTGTTGCAGGTGTGCTTTCAACTCATTTCTGGCGTTTACTTAAACAGGTAGGCTTACTGTTCAGACATACACAAGAAGCTGAGGAGGCATTTGAATATTATATATTGATTGGAAATCTAATAGAGTAAATTGCAATGAAACTTAAAAAAACATGGGAAAAGGGTATAAACTTCCCAAAAAAGATGTGTGAAAGGTGCATACTTAAAAATTCTAACTCTGGTTATTACTGTAATGAAGCTAGGTATGAAACATTACCGAAAGAATAGGGTCTGACATGTGGGTCATTGATTTTGATCAAATATTTCATGGTCATTCTGAATTGAAAAGACACACACGTTTTGGCTTTTTGCTTGGCATTCACTAGGTTTTGAAAATAAATAAAGGTGAAATTTAACAACAATCATATTCTCAATGCTATACATCTAAAATTGAGTTTTATTAGTATAATATGGGTTCTAAAGTTAATAATCTTTAGAGTTATTAACATTTTGGTGTTTTAATGCATGCCTGTAAATGTAAGTAGTTGGCCCAGCACTATCACCGGTACAGTGGTCAAGGTTGTAGACAACCAGCCCATGGGCTCCAATTCAAACCTTTGTGCATATATTTTTGTGAAATAGCCCCCCTCCTCCCTGAAGTAAAGCATTAGGAAGCATGAGTAGGTCGCTATTAAATAGATAGATAACCTGTTAATAGTTATTTTTGTTGTGATACATAGTGAAAAAATACTTCTAAATAAACCCATTATTCTACATGTGCAGCGGAGCTACATCAGCGGTACACTGTCCAACCACTTAAACCTTCTTCCATCATTGTTGTTCACAAAATGAGTGTGTCCACATTGAGAGCTCCTTGGTGAGTGAACATAATGTGATCAAAGTGTTTCATATCACTGTAGATGTGTGTTTGTGTGAACTACTGAAATGCTGGTCACTCAAAAACCTCCGTGTTAACTAGCTGAATATGGAGTACAAGATGTTATAGACATTGCAGATATTGGTGAAAACATTAGTGAAGGAAGTACTGTAAAAAGAACTCTCTGACATTATATGGGCTTTCGTTAATTTTGCTGGAATGACGGGCTTTGCTCTGTTGCCTATCAGTACATTGATTTCTGAAATATCTTGATTAATTGTCAATGAATTGTATCAGAATTTCCAGACTATCCACCTAAAGGGCACTAAAGACCTAGCTGTCGTGCACCTACATCATCCTATACACCGAAGAATGACATTTATGGACATGGACATGAGAATAAAACTGACAACCTTCCAGATTGTGTTGAAAGCACAAATATTGCTGCAAACTTATGTACATCAATGTCATCATGTGCAGAAGCAGGATGAGAAGATAAAGAATCAATGAATGAACTGGAAACAAGGAAATGTGTGTCTTAAGTACATGTACCCTTGTATGTAAAGAAAGAAAGAAAGAAAGAAAAAACTGCATTTAACATGGTGAAATGACACCCTAATTGGAGTTTGAAAATGCTCCAGACAAAGAGGGCAACTTTAAGGTTAATAAGAAAGGACTATTAAAGAGGTTGGAGGCAGACATCCGAAGTATAAGAACCAGAGTCAATAAACTTAATTCAATCAATAATTGGATGCTTGACAGATTTGTTGAAATAGTGTGTGTGCAAAACATCTAACAACTACTCTTCAGCAATTGGATTTTGCAACAAGAATGCAGTGTAAATGAGAGTTACTTTTCAGTTTGCGACATCATGATTCTGGGCAAGGTGGTTTAGAGCGAGACAAAATATGCCAGTGTCAAGTAACAAACTACATTTTCAAACATTAACAGACATCAGTTGAAAAAGCACTTAAATCTGTTGAGCTCTTTTAACAACAGATCACAGCTTAGATGACATCCTCTATGAGAGAGATTTTGTCATAAACACCAACCAAAAGGGTGTGAATATTATGTCAGTAGAAAAGTATGTTGATATACAGGGTGTTTATAAATAAATATTGGAATTTTAATTCTTCATAATATTTATTATATTAAACTTGCAGTTATAAATGATATATCAAATGCAAGAGCAACTCTTAACAGTTTTGACACCAGTGCGCGTTGTTCACCTACACGAGTTGTTTGCTCGAACCCCAAAGAAATTGGCCCAGAAGGCTATTCGTGGATTAAAAGTTTCTGTATTGACAGTTTTAAGAAAACACGTACAACGTTGTCCTTACCGTTTAGTTATTATAGGCTCTAAAGCCGACAGACTGTGGATTATGTGTCAACTTCACAAACGACATGTTGTTTCATGACAGTGATGATTGATGGATCAACCTTTCGCCTTAGTGGACTTGTTGACACTTGCAATGAGCACACCTGGAGCTCAGAAAATCCTCAAGAGATGCTACAAATGCAACAAGATTCAGCTAAAGTGCTGTATCCTGGTGGAAAGCATATGGGCCTTTCTTTTTTGGTGAATCTACTGTAACTGGCACTTCTTACCTTAATACAATAGAGCAATAGCTCTTTCCTCTGTTGGAAGATGGGCTAGATAACTTCATTTCCAGCAAGATGGTGCACCACTTCACTGGCATAGTGAAGTATGCAATTGGTTGAACGTAACGTCATGTGATTTTCTTTTCTTTTGGGGCTTCATCAAGGATTGTGTGTACATGCCTCAGCTACCAACTGACCTCCCAGAATAAAAAACCGGATTGAAGCAGCTGTTGCTAAATCACTGAAGACACACTTCTCAACATTTGGAAAGAACTCTGCTACAGACTTGATGTGTACCGTATAACAAATGGTGCTCACAATGAACATTTATAAGGTTCTTGGTAAAACCATAAGATTTGCTCTTACATTTGAAATATCATTTATAATTGTAAGTTTTATATAATAAATATTACAAAGCGTCAAACTCCCGATATTCATTTATAAACACCTCGTATGATTGTGAGAAGACAAGGGTTGTTGTATCTGCTAGTGTGAAAAAATGTACATTGTGCAAGATGCTATTGCAGGAAATGCTTTGCACATGGTGTGAAAAATATTTGTTTTGCGTGCTTTTATGATAGGTTTCACTCCACTGAATGTGAGCAGGCTCGCAGATAGATGGTAAATAATACACATTAGGTGTATTTTTGCACTGTTTCATGATGAAAATAACTGTTTACAGATTATATATTTATTTACTGACACTTCCAATACTTTACTTCACAAGACACATTACAAATATTGGAATACTGTCTGATATATTAAAAAAAATTGACTGAAACATAAACACGACCATGTTTCGAACCGGGGCTCACAGTTTAGTTGTCTACAGCCTTTACCTCTCAATCGACGACAGAGCTTGGTCGGCTGCATAAGTTTACAATGTGAAAATGCGAAAATGTTAATAATCTGATGATTATTAACTTTGGAATTAACATTAAACCAGTAAAACCTGTTTATTTTTAGACACCATTTTTATTTATAGCATTGAAAATAAGATTGTCTGTTACAACTTTGACTTTTTTTCTCCACCATACATTAGGGAGTGTCGAACAAAGAATTTCCTATAGTTTCAATATAGAATGTCCATGCAATATTTGATGGAAATTGGTGACACATGTGTTGGGCCCTCTGGAGTTTGTTAAATTTTGTCTTCTAATCATCATTTTGAGGTAGCTCTTCTGGTCTGTGTGTAACTTACTGTGATTTTCAATTGAGTTGGTCTGCTTTCAACAAAACACTGTTTAGTTTTATTGTTACCCAGACAAGTTTCATTTCAGTTGCAGCATCTTCAGTGGGTTTTTCATTAATTTCTATTGAACAACAGAAAAAGTTTTTCACAGTATGTGTATCAAATTTAGATATTAGATAACATGCAAGATTTTATGTAGACCTACATGTATACCTTGGTTTACATCTTCGAGAATTTCTGTCCTTGATTCTTTTTCTTCTTTTTTCTCCTCCATTACAATTCTCGAAGATGTAAATCAATGTATACATGTAGGCCTATATAAAATCTTGCATTTTTTTAGTTTGTAAATATGATGTACATTCTGATAAACATTTACTGTTGTTAATTAGAAATTAGTAAAAGCCCACTGAAGATGTTGCAACTGCAGCGAAGCTTGTAGGTAACAAGAAGAAACACAGTGTTTTGTTGAAAGCAGACCAACCCAATTAAAAAATCTTATTGTCTATTATATTTGATCGAATGGGGGCAAGTTATAAAAAAATGAATTTAAAGGTTAAAGTTAATGGTAATTCACATATGTGCATATGATTTGTTAAAGTATTTCTTAACTTACTCTGAAAATATAATTTTTATTTTTTTAAATTATATGAACTTGTGTGTTTCAGTCCTCACAACTGAACAATGTACAGTACAACAATGATATTGTAGGCTACATATATTATGTAACAGAAGAATGAAACAATTATAAAAATGGAAATCCAGATAATTAACCACAGTATATCTTAGAAAACTTGCTTAGTTGTAACCTGTTGTTCAAGAGCTTATTTTCATATAAGCAAATGTGTAGACTTGTACAGGCAATTACAAAACATTTGTTGTGTTTCCATTTGTATTCTACATATTGTATGTGGTTTGTGTGTATAATGTAATGATTTTTAGCTACAGTAGTGCGCCTTGGTTGCACAGTGGTAGAGTGCCAGGCTATGAATTCAAAGGTCGCAGGTTCTATCCCTGTCAGGTCCTAGGATTTTTGTTACTTTCCACTTCTTTCACCTTTGGCAGTATTGCCGATGTGAAAAATACTGAGTAGCACCATGGTGTGGAACCCATGATAAACTGTGGGTCCTCCTATAACTGGTTGGGCAATTCAGTTCAAAGTTGGAGGAAGGCCAAGGCATACCACCTCCAAACAGGACCATGCCTAGTAAAGCACTGTGGTGTTCAAACCAACCTTCGGACTGTTAACTGCTTTACCTTTTTTATTGAAGGTAAAAACAAAAAAATTAAGTTTGGTTTCACAATTAGTGGAATGACCCTTTCCCTTTTATTAGTCCAGAGGTTCCCACTAATACTATAGTTACAGTGCCAGCCGTGCAGGTCTAATTAGTTCTTTTTCAGTTGATAAAAGCTGTAATGTCTTTGTGATATATGTACTCGTTTCAGAATGTACAGTTCGCATATTGTTACTTTGGGACATTAATTAGTTCTGTGCTAGCTTGGTTACATATTATTTCTTGTGCCTTGCTATCATGGAAAAATATTAAAGAGGTGAATATTGTGACTCACTTTTTGTGTACATGTTAAATTGTAATTACTGTCTTTAAATATTTATACTTTTAGAGTGAAAAGATTCCTTAATGTAGTACTACTTAACAATTTTATTCATTGTTATCAGCTGACTGTTCAGAGATGAGTATTGACGTCAGATGATATTGCTAGTTCTATTGTCTTGATTTTCTTTGTTTTTGACATTATTCGTGTGTGCTATATATTGTAACAGTTGTTAACTGAAAATTGTCCTGCATAATATTGCCTTTCTTCTGTATTCTTGGTGTATGTAATATAGTTGTGGCTAACAAATTGTTGAACCTACATTGGCTTTTAATAATAATAGTATCATTAATGTTACTACTGCTGTTGCTGAGAGAGGGGGGGGGGAATACTCCTGCAATACTAATTTTTTTCTTTTTTTCCCACCCCCCATTGGCAGCACCAGAGAATGGAACTTTGGCAGATAAATCCTGTGATTTGAAGGGCAAAAGTGAACTTCGTTTCCAGGCGTATAAAGATGATATAACAAATAGAATATGAAGGATTTCATATTTGCTGTGTAAGTATTTCTAAACTGCATGAGGAATCAGTGTACTTTTTTCTTCTTCTTTCTTCAACATCTTTGGCAATTTTGCATCTAAGTTATTTGAATTAGTCTTTCAGTGGTACACATATTTTGTGCCATACTGAAATGTGGTTTGTTTTGTAGCCCATTTTTTATTTTAATTTTATTATTATTTTTTTCTCTCTTCCACCTACTTTCCAGTTTAATTTGTGAGTTAATTTATTTTATGTCATTGATATTGCCTTTTAAAAAGTCTCCTGGGTCTATCCTTGGTTTTGTTGATTGTTGTAAAATGAATTTTTAATGGTATGATTTGCCATCATCATGTTACTCGTGCTAACTGACATTATGGATAGCCTATATATTGCTCATGTCTCACCTTAACTGATCCTATTATGGATTGTGTGATGTGCCGGCTGTGATGGTTGGGGTGAGTCCTGCTCTATGAAAGGTGTGGTGGACCTCAGTCTGAACTCTGCATTTGACTTGCTCAGTATTCCACTTCTATTGTTCAATTGCATTTGAAGAAATTTCATTACCAGTCCCACACTTGGCTAAGTTGAAATTCATTGTCCTTGTAGTTGAAGTTTTCAAATAGCCAGATTTTGATGCCTACTTTTATACAAAGGCCCAAAACAGAGAAGTGTTCTTGGAAAGAAAACTTCATATTTCATTTGTGGCTATTTTCAAAGCATTGCTCAGCAAATATTAATATTTTACACTGCTTTAGGTCAGTATGCCATTTATGTTTGGTGTACCCCTTTCTTCAATTATATGACTGGCTTTTTTGACATACAGTATATTTTACAAAGTTCAGATTGGAATGATGGTAATATGGCAGTTAACAACTCACTGAAAAGATGATAGCAGAGCTGCAGACAGGCCTGTAGAGTAGACAAACACATTCACACATCTTTTAATTTTTGGTCACAGCCTTCATCAGGAAAAGATACACATAGTCACATCTTTCATACATGTCTGAGGCCAAAACTTGAAAGTTGGAGACTGATGAACTCTACAGTTTGATCCCTTAAATCACAGACAAACCAATTTAAAAGTTTTGTGAATGTGTGTCTATTCTTCATTCCTGCCTCTGGCAGTATACCTTCCTGCACTCTCGTGGTATTAAGTATACTTCATATTTATGGAGTCCCATGCCATCTTGTACTGTCTCCAAAAGGGATCTAATCTTCGGCAGTTGATATTTATTATTTGTCATGAAATTCTTCAGATTCCCCCCTCCCCCCTCCCATTACCTGTGTGTGGAATGCAGGCCATTACATACAGCTTGTCCTTTTGGCTATGGTCTGGCATTTTTCTTTAGGGTATGTAGAATTTGGCAATTGTTGAGATAGCTGTCTTTTTGGAACACTTCCTTGAGGTGGTGTAGTTCCAGCTTTAGGCATTTTTCATGGGTGATAACAGGTAAAGGCATGAATGTACAACTGGTCCATGTGAGTTGTATTCCAAAAAACACAGTGTCCCAGTCTTCTGTCCAGTCTTGCTGTATCAGAACACCCAAGAATGGCAGCTGACTGTTTTATTCCATCTCTGTGCTTCACTGAATTTCCTTGTGTATTGAGTTAGAGTTGAAAAGAAACTTGAAGCTCATCTTTCATGTGAGGCCAAATAATGGATCATAAACGTAACTGAGGGAAAAAAAAAACTATTGGTTTTAATGGTGCTTAGTTCAGTGCCATGTCCTTAGTCTTCCACGTAAATCAAATTTGATTCCGTGTTGCGAAACTTTTGTGTGTTTTAATCTAAATTTGTGTCGCAGATAATGGTCACACATTGACCAAAATAGAGATGTGGCACAATAAAGAATTATTTGTGACCGATAGTTCATCTTCTAAATAATCCATGTATATATTTGTCACCACAGGTGATAGATTACCCATAGTCTGTTCGTAGTCTTGACCATTGAAAATAAAATGTGTGTAACGGGCCCTTAAAGAGTTTAGTAAAGGTGGCCACAAATTCCTTTCCACTAAGTTCTAGGAGCTCCTTCAGTGGAACTGTGGTGAAAAATGACACAACACTGAAACTGACCATGTTTTTTGAGCTAGTCAAGCTGGGTTTGTATATATGTTCCACAAATTGAGCAGAGTTCTTGATGTAGTGACACATTTATCAACTGACAGACTTAAACATGCCATTAAGTGTGTTGAATGCTGGTACAGTGGTGCTTATATTGTGCTATCAGTCTCTGAAATGTACCCATCTTGTGTACGTTTGGCAGCTGTAGAGGCTCAATTGTGAGGTGGCATGGGACCAAAATTTCTTCATTTTCTCACCTGTATAAGAACTCTGAAGAAGTTCAGTTATTTTGTACAGAGTTCGTGTGACATCTAACAAAGAAAGTCGAAAACAGAAGCTATACCACTTCAGGGGTGTGTTCAGAAAAATAGCTATAGTGACTCCCAAATTTTATAAGCCCTAAAGCAGAGTACTACAGCACAACTAACATCGACGAGAAGCGGCAGAAAATGTTAACGTACATTCCTTATGACGGCAACTTATCTGGAAAAATCGGAATAATTTTTGACTACACAATATTGAATCTGCTAAATATGATGGGAGTGTGGGTAAGTGTATGTCAGACAAAATATTTGCACAATTGGGGAAAGGTGTGCTGAACTCAAACATCATATTGATTTATAGCCGCCTTCAAAATTAGCAAATGCTCAACATTGCCTTGAAAGTAACCACAAAATAAATTATGAAGATACACAAGTTTTGTATAACACATCTTCCTTCTGGGACTCTGTGTATAGGAAGGCCATCAAAATTCAGCTCCGTGAGAACCTCCACAATGAGGACACTGAATTTCAGCGTAGCCAATTGTGGGATCTGTCACTGAAAGTTCTTTGTACGTAGCAGAAGTGGAACACTGAGCACAACAAAATCAAAGTGCAGACTAAGGTCTGCCATGCAGTCCCCTACCACAGTCACAACACGTGAAGTCAGTGGAGAGGGGAGGCGACCATTATAAAAGGGCCTGATGGAAAGTAATTAGAACTATTATTTTTCTCTGAAATTACTTTACTGACAGAGCTACTTAAAGTTACACACTTTGGTGTAATTGCTGGCACCATATGTCTATTCTTCTCAATATCCACGCTACGGCTCGGTTAATGTCGTATCTGGTGGCGTATCAGGTCTCTCGTAGCTGTTGCCGTCCAGGACTTGTTGCACAGCTGGCAGTGAAAGATGATCCACTGTACTCGCCAGACGTGAGTCCCAGTGATTACAATCAAAGTGAAAAACCCACTGCAAGGGATCAGGAATGACATTGTCCATACTGTAGGGCCATAAACATTCTGGTGGAATATGTCGCCTTCTGAACATTTCGTAAAAGGTCGTATACGACAGTGAAAATATATTTTAGGTGTGCTACTGTAAGTACCTCTGTTAATAAAGTAATTTCAGAGAAAAATAATAGTTCTCATTACTTTTTATGCAGCCCTTGTATAAACTACACCTGCCGGTCAAGAATTCAGTCGGTAACCGATGAAAATTGAAAAACTTATTTTTTATTGCCGAAGTTGAAATGGTTATTTTCTTTGCTGTCATCACAAATATGCAACATTTTTTTCTGAATATTTTGATGTTGTCGTTTGGTTGGAATCTAATAACACATCTTGAGTAACAAATAAATTTATAATCTTGTTTGTCTAAAATATTTGACTCTTTCTTTTGAATGTGTTTAGAATTCTGAGCGTGCGTGCAGCGAGCACTGACAATATTGCTGCACAAACTGTGTATGAACACCACTTCTTGTAGATCTTTGAATAAATAAGAAATGTAACCTTAAACAGAAATTTTGCATCAACTCATTATGAAGGATAGCAAGTGAAAGCTGTAATTCAGAGTATGCAACTGGTATCGTGGAGTGTACAATATAGTTGAAGCTGTAGGTGACACATGAGCTCGGCGGGCTCGCTCTGTGTACGGAATGCTGATTTGGCAAACTGATGACAAAAACAGTAAACGAAATGCGGAGTCTTCTCGTTTGTGGGGTCATCGGCCCAAAACTCGAAGACTGGTTTGATGCAGCTCTACACGCTAAACTGTCCCATGTGAGCCTTGCCATTTCCAAATAATAATGCCAACTCGTATCCATTTCACACTCCTCATTGTACTCTTCTTGTGATCCTCCTCTTTGGTTTTTATCTCACCAGACTTTCCTCTAACAAAAAATTGGCTATTCCTTAATGTCTGTAAATGTGTTCTAACAATAGAACCCTTCTTTTAGTCAAGTTATACCACAATTTCTTTTTTCCCTAATTCTGTTCATTAGTTATGCGATACATCTATTTAATCTTTAGCACTCTGTAGTACCACATTTTAAAAGCTTCTATCCTCTATTAATAAGCAGGTAATTTGTTTTATTTTCGTTGCATAGACATTTCATATAAATAAATATATGCTTATTAATATATGACAAAACTGAGGGGAAAAGGAAAGACAACAACTAACAGTGCTTCTACCCTAACACTTAAATTAGTTTTTACTATAGTTGATATAATTGACTTGCGAGTGTTAGCAACTGCACTGATAGTTATTGTCTGATTATCAGTTTACAGTTAAGTGTGTGTGTGTGTGTGTGTGTGTGTGTGTGTGTGTGTGTGTGTGTGTGTGTGTGTGTGTGTTTCTTTGCTTATGTTTAGATCCATCAGGATCATCTGCAGAATCTAAAAGAAGATAGAAAGTGAAATATGTACTAACTGAAACGTTTCTACAATAATTTGGTTGTAAGATAACAGATTTTACGTTTAACATACATAACTGTGGAGAGGTTTGTTTACCTTTATAGTTGGGACTGTGACATGCCTCGTCTATGTTATGACAATTACTGTGATTTATGAAGGCTTTTACAGCGAGGTAGAGGGGATGTAAGGGGAGGGAGAAAGTGGGGAGGTGGTCGCTATAGGGGAGAAGTGGAGGGGAAGGGGGGACTGCTGTGAGAGTTATTGGAAGAGAGGAAAGAAGCAGGTTTGGGGGGGGGGGGGGATTTAGCAAATATGGTCTTTACTGTACTCCCAAAAAAATGTGATTACATAAAAATATTTTCACATTTGTTAGAATATAAAATCTGCAATGGATTATACTGCAGGAACCATAAAAACAATGATAAAAATGTAATGAGGTGATCATTAAAATTTTTGTTATGTTATAAAAGAACCACACGGGGGGGGGGGGGGGGGGGGGAGTGAATAAATTAAGTATAAAATTATGTCGTACTATAAAAGTGTAAATGTAAAACTCTAACTTCTAACTGTCAAAAAATTAAAGTAGTCAGTGTGGTACAGAGATTGCGAGTGTTAGCAACTGCACTGATAGTTATTGTCTGATTATCAGTATACAGTTAAGTGTGTGTGTGTGTGTGTGTGTGTGTGTGTGTGTGTGTGTGTGTGTGTGGTGCACTTGTTCTCCCATATGTACGGAAGCAGTCTGCATGGCATCCAGTTTCTAGGAAGGCGTGTGAGCCGATGCGCTGCCACTGTCACTTCTTGGTGAGCGGGGTCGTTGCTCACAGTGTCGATGTGGGTGGTTGGAAGAGGCCCTTGAAGTTTCTAAAAAAATCACTGTTAATAAAGTCAATCTTAATTCAGTATTCTCAGGTGTCTGCAGCCGGTGTGCAAGTATTTAAACTTCTTCTAGTGTTGTCAGTAGGTGTCCTTCAGGTTCCCTATGCAACACTTCTAAATGTGTCAACTGTTCCAACTGTGTGCTTCGATGTTAATAGATACTTTCCAAATGCTGATTTGCTATTATGAACTGCACCGTGCTCTTTGAAACGTATTTCAAAAGTTCTACCTGTGTCTGAATTTTGAGGCTTCTTTGTTCACGCAGTTCATCAGTCTGAACTGAGAGATGTCGTTGGTCTTAAACTCTATACGCAAATTAAATTGTCTAGTAATAATTTCTGATAATTTTCCTTCATAGCTCAGCAGCATGTAGAAGATTTTCTTGTCTTCCTGTACACCTGTTAGCTTACTTACATTGTTTTTTCGTTGCTGTTCATTCTTAATTTTTTTGCGATAATTTAGTTTTTGTTGATAGGCCAGTCGCCAGGTATGTTTAGGTCCAAAAAAATGGCAAGAAGCTGAATTTTTGGTATGTTGTTAGGACATATTGGAGTAGTATTAAACCAAGTTTGCAGCTTCGAAATCCTTTAGCTTAACTTTTGAGAGCCAAAAAACCTCGAAATTTTCGGACTTTTCTCATGTTTTGGCTTATAACTAGTGAATTCTGGTTTTTTGACGAAAAGTCACTCTCACCTTTATTAATGTAGATAAAGTATTCTAAAATTTAAGCCCAACCGCAGCTTAGTTACCGAGATATTGGACTTCAAAAATTGACTTATTTCTCAAAAAACTTCAAATTTCTGATTTTAGTCATCTTTCGGCTAGAATACTGGCTCTAATGATCATCCCACGGGGAAAGTCATACAAAACAAAGTTATAGAGCAATTATTTAACTTTAATCTAAATACAGAACGAAGTCCATAGACCCAATAGATTTCTAGTTATTGTTAAAAAACGAAAAGTTGGAAAACTCTGATTATTCAATAAACTAACCCAGATGAATTGCAATTCTCTTACCCTATATATGTTAAAGAAAAAGGAGGAATTACTTATTGATGATGATTATTAATGCATTGTATATAAATAGGATATTTCAACACAGTTTTCAGCAAATATTGAACAGAGAAATTCCTTGTGTCCACTTCCTGCCATTATGGCACTGATGGCCCTCATGAATGACATGAGGAGGTGAAAACCTCCAAGCTATATTGACGAGATGAGGATGCTGGTGGCTCTCCACAATTCTCGGGCTTTAAAGTGTGGTGTCGCACAAGTCTGAAGTGCGCGCCACGTACTTTTGCCGCGCACTGCCATGCAAGCACGGCGCGGCTTTCTAAAGACGTCAGCCACGAGCGCCCTCTGCTGCAACCCTGCTCGTGGTCACCACTGAACTGCATCGGCCACTTGGTAGTAGTACAGGCACCAGATAAGACTAATCAGTAGGCAGGCTTATACCTAGTTAAACTATGTTTCATTATCAGTAATGAAACTTGTAAAAGTTAAGTATAACCATTTTTCTACGAAATATATGTCTTGTTCTAATCTAGTTTAGGGTTTCTAGTTTCTGCTGTCTCACTGGCTGGTCACTCAGACTCTGTACCCGCACACGCATGCAACCTATTTCTCCCTGTTGGTCTCTCTCCACTCGGCCACAGACACCTAGGACAACTGGCGACAACGAGACACAAAATCAAGTACAGTGGTTGGTCGTAGGTCACAAAAAATGTTTCCTGACCGTAAATGCTTGTTCTTTAACTGGCTTCCAAAAGTGATGTTAAAACAATGTCTTAGTCGGTTGGGGGAGCATGGATAAAAGGGAGATATACAATCTTTTGCCGTTTTTAAGGAAGATATTCTGTCACTTGCTCCATGAATCCATTCCATCCTGGGAGGCCTGGCATGTTACTTGCTGTTCCAAACAACCACAGCAGGTCTCGGGATTTTGGCAAAATGTCTTCAGCGATTTTCACTTCGTTAATTGAAATGGCCGACAAGACAGATTACTTTGTAATAGAACACTGACTCTGCAGAAACAAACTTCAAACATGGTATGATTTTGTCTGGGTGAACGGATGAGTGAGGGGTCATGATCATTATACCACCTGTTTCATGGAACGTATTTTCTCCATCAATTGTGTTAACAATCACATCTGCATTGTCGAACACAAACTGCATAAAAGCTCCTTTGTCAAACAGTTGGGTCACTTCTCCACGGAGGATAGCGGAACTGTCAATAGCCTCTGTATATGTACAAGAAATTTCCAAACTGTGGCAAAGTTCAACAAGGTGCTTTGATTCAAATTTTCTATACAAATAGGTTCCAAAGCTTACTTGGATTGAGGCTAGGAAAGATTAGGGCCTCGTTGCAGCCATGGCTCCATGAGCAAATCCTATGCACCTCTTTTTCCACTTCCAGAGAAAAAAAGTTTGTTTTTCAGGATAATCTGTTCAAACAACAGTTGCAGAGAATCGGGAACTGATGCCTTTGCGTCTTTTAAAAAGGCTTCTGACGGGGGATATTGAGTAGTGTCAAATGTTTGGGAAAGAATGTCTTGCAGGATAATCTCTGCTGTAGCTTTGACAACTCTAAGCCGCTCTTCAGCAGGATCACTAAGTCTTTGATTGTACCACTTTTCATAACGAATGTTTTGTGTCCCAACTTCGTCGCCGCTTTTGTGTCCCAGCCTCGTCGTAGGTGTCGGTGGCCGAGTGGACGAGACCGACACGCTGGTGCAGGTACGGAGGGGAGCAGCCAGAAACTATAAACACTCGAGTAAATTAGAAAGATATATATTGCACAGAATGTAACAATACTTAACTTTTACATAGTAGTGCAGAATGTTGATACATAGTTGTTAGAGGCCTGCCTAGTGCCTGTACAATAGCAAAGTCTTCACTCGTGCCTATCGGATTACGAAGGTCCTAACTCGTTGCTATCTCAGTCCGAAGTGCGAAGTGGCCGATGTCCTTCAGTGGTGGCCACGAGCGGCGTTGTACCAGAGGGCGCTCGTGGCTGTCGTCGGAAGAACGCCGCGCCGTGCATGCATGGCGGCGCGCGGCGAAAGTAGGTGGCGCGCACTTTGTACTTGTGCGACACCACACCCCTCCCCCCCAAACCGCCGCGCCGTCGTGGCGTAGGGCTGAGGGCCACGGCGACGGCACTGGGAGGAGGGCCTGAGCAGGGGCGTTACTGGTGGGACGGGCGTCGTAGCTGAGGCCGGGATCGAGACGCCGTCCGCGCCCCGGCATCCGCCTTGCGATCCTCCAGGGAACCCGCCGAAACCTGGGGAAGGGCGCCCGCCCCCGCCCAGAGGGAGCAGGTCATCTTCTTCTGAGGTGCGTGGCCCAAGCTGGGGGGGCCCGCACGGTCCCGGAGTCCCTCTCGGTGACGCTGTCGTCTGCGGCGGCGACAGCGGCGGCGCCGACTGCGTCGGATGTACGTCGACGTCCATAGGGATCTCGTAGTCCGGGGACGAACGATGTGGCTGTGCTCCCTGGCGGTGAACTGGGTCTGGAATCAAGAAACCGGAGACAGGATCGCGCGGCCTGTGCAGGCGCAATTGGTTTGCGTGGCGCCGCAGCTCCGACCCTGTGGAAGAACGTACAATAAACATATTGCGCCCAAGCACGCGTTGAATGGTGCCCGGCAACCATGTCTTCTTGTTTCCAGCAAACACCCTGTACAGCACCGGCGTGGAAACCTGAAAACGCGTAGCGCCATACGAACCGACTCGGTGCGTGGGAGGCTGCAGCAGGTGAAGGAGAGTGCGGTGACGGCGGCCGTGTAGCAGCTCGGCAGGAGACGGGCCGTCACGTGGCATGCACCGATACGTAGACAGGAAAATTTGAAGAGCTTGCTGCCTGGAGTGCTGACCTTTCATCTTCTCCATGTGAGACTTGAATGTTCGAACGAAACGTTCTGCTTCACCATTGGACTGAGGGTGAAAAGGTGCGGTGGTGATATGCTGAATGCCATTCACACGACAAAACTGTTGAAATTCCGCACTAACAAACTGAGGTCCATTGTCACTGACGATAGTTTCAGGCAAACCTTCGATGCAAAACACTGATGTTAAGGCACTGATTGTACTAGAAGCCGTCGTTGAGTTCATGGCAATCACGAAAGGAAACTTGCTGAAAGCGTCTACAACAATTAACCAGCGCGTATTCCAGAAAGGTCCGGCAAAGTCAATATGTAAACGTTGCCATGGTCCCTTGGGGCGTGGCCAGTCTGAGAAACGTTGCGGAGGAGCCGCCTGATGCTCCGCACAAACAGTACACTGTGACGTCATGTTCTCTATCTGAGCGTCCATACCAACCCAGGTACAATGACGTCTGGCCAATTGCTTTGTCCTAACAATGCCCCAATGTCCTTGATGCAGGAGGCGTAACACTTCACGTTGCAGGGAACGAGGAACAATCACTCTTGCTTGGTCGTTGTCGGTATGCAACAACAGTACACCCTGACTTAAAGATAATGCATGACGTTGTGCAAAATAACGTCGAACCAGAGGCCGATCAATGTCTTTGGCTCTGGCAGGCCAACCAAAGCGAACAAAACGTGCTACCACACTTAAGTCTGCATCCGCAGCCGTTTCCTGTGCAACCCGACGAGAGTTCAAAGGGAAATCTGCGACAGCGGAAGCATCTCTGGAGTCTATCTGACAACATGCCATTTCTGAAGAATCAAACGACACATCCTGGCCAACCGGAAGTCGGGAAAGTGTGTCCGCGTTAGCATGTTTAGTGGTAGGTCGGTACAAAATCTCATACTGATAATTAGACAATATCAAGGACCATCTCTGAAGCTTTTGTGCCGTACGTGGCGGAATCGGCTTTGTGGGTGAGAACAACGACGTGAGAGGCTTGTGGTCTGTCAACAAATAGAATTTTCTGCCATAGAGATAATGATGAAACTTTGTGACGCCGTAAATGATTGCTAAGGCCTCCTTTTCTATCTGACTGTAATTCTGTTGCGTTGGCGTCAGTAGCTTGGATGCAAAGGCAATAGGACGATCGTAAGAACCAATACGATGCGACAGAACAGCACCCGCACCGTACGACGAGGCGTCAACTGCTAGCACTACAGGCTTCTGTGGGTCAAAGGGAATCAAACATGCATCACTGAGTAGTGCAGACTTTAGTTTGTCAAAGGCAACCTGACAATCTTTAGACCATACAAAAGGAACATTCTTCCTACGTAAGTGATGCAGTGGAGCTGCAATCTGAGAGGCATTGGGAATAAATCTGAAATAATAGTTAAGCTTTCCCATTACTGCTTGCAATTCATGCACATTCTTAGGAGGAGGCAAGTCTTTGATTGCTCGAAGATGTGACTGTAAGGGATGAATTCCTTGGGCATTAATCACATGGCCTAGGTACTCTATTTCAGTTTGAAAAAACGAACACTTTGCTTTATTGCAACGTAGACCTGCTGCAGTCAAAACTTTGAAAAGGCACTCCAGGTTTGCTAAATGTTCTTCAACTGTACGTCCGGATACCACAATATCATCTAAGTAGTTTGAGCAACACGGTACAGAAACTGTCAGCTGTTCCAAAAAACGCTGAAAAATAGCGGGGGCGGAAGAACTGCCAAAGGGTAGGCGTTGAAATTGAAAAAGGCCCATGTGAGTATTAATGACGAAAAACTTTTTTGACTCGTCATCAAGCGGAATTTGTAAGTATGCCTCTGCTAAATCAATCTTAGAAAAGAACCGAGACTGTCCTAATTTGTCCATCAGTTCCTCAGGTCTGGGCAGGGGATAAGTGTCTACAATTGTTTGACTGTTCACTGTTGATTTGAAGTCCGCACAGAGACGAAGTTTTCCTGACGGCTTGGGTATAATTACTATAGGCGAGGCCCACTGACTCGCAGAAACAGGAGAAATCACCCCACTATCTTGCCAACGTTTAAGTTCTTCGGCAACTGTATCACGCAAGGCGATAGGCACTGGTCTAGCTTTACGAAATTTTGGAACTGCAGATTCTTTTAAAGTTACATGTGCCACGAAGTCTTTTGCACAACCTAGTTCCGGCGAAAACAAGTCACTATATTTGTCACACAATGCATTGATTTTATCCTGAGGCACTATTGACGAAATTTGAAGAACATCTCTTTGAATTGATAAGCCAAACAAATCAAATGCATCTAGTCCAAAAATGTTCTGCGTCGATTTGGCCTGAAGAACAACAAAAGCAACTGTTTTCGTGACACCTTGAAAGGAGGCAGGCAGGCTACACGTTCCTAGCACGGGAATATTTTCACCTGTATAAGCTGTTAACACTTGCTGTGACGGCGACAATTTTGGCGAACCCAGAAGTTCATAAGTATCTTTATTAATTAATGTGACAGCAGAACCAGTATCAAGCTGAAACTGCACAGTCTTATCTTCTATGGAGAGAGTAACAAACAGCTTGTGCTTCTGGCGCACGACCGGTGCGCGAATGTGGGCAACGTCTAATACATATTGTTTTCTGCGCTTGCGCGAGTTGCGTGCGGTAGGAAGCGGCGCATACTCGGCACACAGCGGATTAACCACACTGTCACTAGATGACACTACCGCCGGATCGGCGTCCGCGCAATGCGAGGCTACTGCACTAAAATTACTTTGAGTAGCTACACCAATTCTACTGTCACTAGCTACACAGTACTGGGCACTATTACAAGGAGCAGTTGCAGAAGGCACTATTTTCACTACAGGAATGCACTGTTCATAGTCATTTTGCTTGTCCCGAACCCTTTTCCGTTGCACTGTTTTACGCGCTCGTCGGCGCTTGCTACGCGGTGCACTATATAGATTTGCCATAGGCGCAGAACTACTTTCTTGCAATTGAGATTCAAGGAAAGCACTGTTCAATTCCACAGCCCGTATAATATTTACAGAATGAACTGTTCTCGCACTCTGCGAAGCACTGTTTCTAACTGTACCGTTCTTTGAGTGTTTAATTTGCATACACACAGACTGTACATGTCCTGATTTGCCACATTGATAACAGGTTGCGTTGCGACTTGGGCACTGTGCACGTTTGTGGCGAGATACACACTGGGGGCAAGATTTACGTACATTTTTCTGAAATGAGCGTTGGCGCCCGTTATGCAAATTACTGTGTCTAACACTACGGGGCGACCTTTGCGTCGCACTTTTACTCTGGCTACTGTTCACTGTCTGTTCAGCACGGCCGGTAGATAAATAAGAATCACTAGTGCTATACTGAGAACTACGGCTAGGAAAGCGTCCGTTGCGGCGCACTGAATTTACACTGTGGCTTTGCATTTCTACATCTGCTAAGTCAAAAGTATCATGCGCTTCAATAAGCTGCAGTACACTGTCTAATGTGGGGTCAGACTGTTTCAGAATTGCTGCTCTAATTCTGGGGTCCTGAATATTCTGCGTAATCGCATCTCGCAACATAACGTCGCTATAAGAAAGTCCACAAGAGCAAGTAAATTTACATTGGCGGGTTAAGCCCTTCAATTCCGTAATCCACTCTTGGTGTGACTGCTGCGGTAATTTTTTAAGTCTGAAAAATCGGTATCGTGCAGCGGCTACAAGAACTTTTCTCTCATAATGAGCATTCAGTGCATCTACAATTTGTTCAAAGTCTACATCACGAGGAGATGCGAGAGGGAAAAGTTTTTGCAATAGTACGAAAGTCTGGGGGCCCACAATCGATAAGAAAAGGTTCTTCACTCTCTGACCTGTAATTTGATGAGCCGCGACGAGTTCTTGAAACTGTGCGAAATAGTCGCTCCATTCTTCCTCACGTTCGTTGTACTGGCGGAACGTCGGAAGCGGTGCGGCGGCAGGTGTGGGCTGCTGATGCGACGGCTGTTGTTGTTGGTGAGCAGCCTGTGTCGTCAACTGCGACACGGCCTGGAGAAGCTGGGTAATTTGCGCCGTCTGTAACTGAATAATTTCCATTAAGTTTGGGTTCGGGGTAGTGGCCATGCTGACCGATTAGGCGCCGCGCATACAAGTAAATTATAACAAAACACAAATGCAATATGAAAGAGGACGCTCTGCAACGAAAAAGTCCACAAAATACGTAACAGAATATGTTCCCCCAAAAATCTTATAATAAGGGTGGGTGGGCGGGAGCAATTTCTGCGTGCTCCGACTGCTGCTGTCTGGCTGCTGCAAGAGGGCTGGTCCAAGGTTCGTCTATCACTCCTCGTCGCCACTTTTGTATCCCATCCTCGTCGCCACTTTTGTGTCCCAACTTCGTCGCCGCTTTTGTGTCCCAGCCTCGTCGTAGGTGTCGGTGGCCGAGTGGACGAGACCGACACGCTGGTGCAGGTACGGAGGGGAGCAGCCAGAAACTATAAACACTCGAGTAAATTAGAAAGATATATATTGCACAGAATGTAACAATACTTAACTTTTACATAGTAGTGCAGAATGTTGATACATAGTTGTTAGAGGCCTGCCTAGTGCCTGTACAATAGCAAAGTCTTCACTCGTGCCTATCGGATTACGAAGGTCCTAACTCGTTGCTATCTCAGTCCGAAGTGCGAAGTGGCCGATGTCCTTCAGTGGTGGCCACGAGCGGCGTTGTACCAGAGGGCGCTCGTGGCTGTCGTCGGAAGAACGCCGCGCCGTGCATGCATGGCGGCGCGCGGCGAAAGTAGGTGGCGCGCACTTTGTACTTGTGCGACACCACAGAATGTTTTGTCCAATATCTCTGAACATAAAGACTGGGCTTGATACGGACCAACCTGCGCAAAAATAATTTTTTCTCCATTTTGCCTTTTTAGATGAGCTTCAACACTTGCAACTGTTGGTTTGTAATTATCTGTGAAGTTCTCTGCAATCAAGTCACATATGGAAAATTGGTTTTCCTCTCTTGTTTATGCAAGGTATGCATATGTATGCTCCATACCTTCGATAAGGAGGGGATGTTCAGGATGCCCTCGTTTACCTTCTGAAGCAGCAGATCGCAACAAGGAGTGCAACAACAGTGCAGCAACAAGTTCACTTATACATGAAAGGTGCTGAAGAATCTGTTGTCGCCATTCACCAGCTTTTCTAGCTTTTTCCACAATCGATTCTTTCACTTCAAGTGTTTCCACTTGATGGAGTTCAACCCGTAGATATTTAGTCAATTTTATCTGCTTTTCGAAATCTTGGAGAATTTTCCACTACAAGGGAAACAAAAATCTCCAATGATGTGACGCCTTGAACCCGATGCACTTCTCAGCCTTTCCCTATGTGAAGACGATGGTTGAGTAGATGAATCATCTACTCCTCGCTGGACAGATGCTTTCACATTACTTTCCACAGTGTACCGCTTCCTGCATGCATCATGTACGGACAATTCGTTTAAATTGCACAAAAACCTCATGTTCCTTTCAAGACCATGTTTCTGACACACTTTTATCAACATCTAAATTCCACGCTTTTTCACAGTCACTGTTCCCTCTCCAAGCACTTCCCGACGACCCCGAAACAAACATCTTACGGGGATAGCTCTGACATATTGTAAAATAGCAAGTACTTAAAACACCACCACGATTGAGATTTAGATGATTTTTGTTTGAAACGTTCCTCACAGATCCGAATACGGTTATTTCTAAGGACAGACTGAGTGTAGTGAGGAAGACCTCGGAGGCAAGAAGTTTAGGAGGGAGGACAGAACACCCGCCGGGTCACCACTCAGAGTGAGGGCCTTGCTACGAACGAAAGTCCCAGTCCCTCAATGGCTGACCAATACTCACAAACGGAGAGGCTTTCGTTGCTTTTACAGCACTCAAAATGTTTGTAAGTCTATCGGACCGAACTGTGTGGTCATCATTCCGTAGCTTACAAATTACTTAAACCTAGGTAAACTAACCTAAGGACAAACACACACACCCATGCCCCAGGGAGGACTCGAACCTCTACGGCGAGCAACAGTTGGTATTCACTAATACACAAATTTTATATACAATCATCGTCAATGAGTAATTCCTCCTTTTTCTTTAACATATATAGGATAAGAGAACTGCAATTCATCTGGGTTAGTTTATTGAATAATCAGAGTTTTCCAACTTTTCGTTTTTTAACGATAATTAGAAATCTATTGGGTCTATGGCCTTCGTTCTGTACTTAGATTAAAGCTAAATAATTGCTCTATAACTTTGTTTTGTATGACTTTCCCCGTGGGATGATCATTAGAGCCAATATTCTAGACGAAAGATGACTAAAATCTGAAATTTGAACTTTTTGGTGAAATAAGTCACTTTTTGAAGTCTAATATCTCGGGGACTATTGGACTTAGAGCTGCGGTTGGGCTTAAATTTTAGAATATTTTATCTACATTAATAAAGGTGTGAGTGACATTTCGTCAGAAAACCACCCTTCACTAGTTATAAGCCAAAACCTGAAGAAAGTCCGAAAATTTCGAGGTTTTTTGGTTCTCAAAAGTTAAGCTAAAGGATTTCGAAGCTGCAAACTTGGTTTAATACTACTCTAATATGTCCCAACAACGTACCAAAAATTCAGCTTCCTGCAATTTTTTTGTACCTAAGGCCATTTCTTTGTCTAAGGCGACTGGCCTATGAGGCTTGATACCCATTGCTTACTGCTACTTGCTTTATGATTGCAATTTCCTTATTCCTTTCCTGCATTCTTAATGGAAGTTTCAATAATCTATTTGCCATAGAACAAAAGTATGCCATCTTTACTTGTTTTGGCTTTCCATTAAAGGTGAAAAAGTTATAGGACAATGTTAGCTCTAGAAGTTCCATAAATTCAACAATTTCTCCTGTAGCCATTTTTTGGTGTCTTATAAGGTTGTGCTTAATTATTTCTAATGTTATATGGACATGCACATTTGTATACAAATTCAGCACATCTCACACATTTCATGAACAGTACAGTCTACATACAAATTTGCAGACAAAGTTACGGATACTGACATACCAGCTGATACCACATTTGCATCTCAAGATCTCTACGTCCCCCCTACCTCTACCTCAGCCCGATGTATAAAGTTGTAAATGCCCTCGTAAATCACAGCATTTGTCATAATATAGACAAAACGTGTTTCAGCCACAACTATGAAGGTAAACCTCTTCAGTTATGTACAACTATGTTACATGTAAAATCTGTTAATCTTACAATCAAATTCTTGTAAAAAGGTTTCAGTTAGTACATTTTTTTATCTTGTTTTTAGATTCTGAAGACGATCCTGATGGATTGAAACATGTAAATAAATCATTTCAAACTTAAATTAGTGTTTGATATCAATAAATTACTTTTCTCCACAAATGCCTTTGTTCCCATAGCCGTTCTGAATTGTATTTCTTTTCTATTCTGAACATCATAAATTATTTTACTACCCAAATAAAAAAATACTTGTATACTTCTTTTATTAGCTTATTTTGTAACCTAATTCCATCACTATCAGCTGAAGTAATTAAACTAAATTCCATTAAATTGTCTTGCTCTTGTTGATGTTCATCTTATATTACTTCTCAAAACATTGTCCATCCTGTTCAAATGCTCGTCTAGTTCCTTTGCTGTCTCCAACAGAATTACAAAGTCATTGGCAAATCCCTAAGTTAGTTTTTCTTTTCTCTGAACTTTGTTGTCCCAAATTTCTTCTTGCTTTCCTTCATAACTTGTTCAGTGTACAGACTGAATACCACCAGGAAGAGGCTGCTACCCATTTTTACTCCTTTTACTTTGTCCAATTCACGTCCTTTGACTCTTGTAATTGCTGCCTGATTTCTGTACAAGTTTTATATTACTTTTTGTTCCACATGTTTTACCCCCACTACCCTCATAATTTTTAAATAGTGTATTCCAGTCAACATTGTCAAAATGCTTTAAATATAGGTGGGCCTTTCCTTACTCTATCTTCTAAGATATGCTGTAGGGTCCATATTACTTTTCATTTTCGTACATTTCTCCTAAATTCAAACTTATCTTTCCCAGTGTCAGATTATACCAGTTTTTCCATTCTTCTGTAAATAGTTTTTTTTTGCTACAGTGACCTATGAAACTAATAGTTCCGTAATGTGCATATGTGCCTGCACCTGCTTTCTTTGGAATTATCTTCTTGAACTCTGAGGCTATTTTGCATGTCTCATACATGTTGCACACCAGTTGGAATAGGTTTAATGACAAAACTGGTTCTCCCAACGATATCACCAGTTCTGAGGAAATATCATCTTCTGCAGAGGCCTTGTTTCGGCGTAGATCTTTTTGTGCTTCTAGAAAATTCTTCTTGAAGTACTGTATCTTCTATATTTACTTTCTTCCTCTTTCCTTTCTAACGACACTACCTTCAAATTCATTTCCCTTGTATAGCCTTTCCAAACACTCCTTTAAAGTCTTCTCTGCTTTAATAGTGGTTTTCCATCTGTGTTTTTAATATCTATGCAGCTACGTTTCTTTTTGATATTAAGACTGTTTACCTAAATGAAGCTTTCTAGTATATTTTGGAAATGAATGAAATATACTTGCAAAAACATGCTGGATGCAAGTTTAATACACACTTATGGCCAGTAGAAACAGATATTAAATATTATAAGGTAGCCCCTGTATTGAAAATATATAAAGACCTTTGTTAGATTTAAAACAGAATCATACTTACTTAAATTTAAGATTTTTAGTACAAAGTTGTCATATATGCTGTTCTGCTTTTAATAGAAATGGGTAGAGTAAAATGTAAAATTCATGAAAAATGTAGCATTATAATGAGGATAGTTTATAACTTACCGCAAAGACATATGTCAAGGTGCAAGACAAGATGCAAGAGGCACATATAAAAGGCACTCATACATATAGAATTCAAGCTTTCTGCCATCAGCCTTCAGCGGAAAAGACATTACTCGCACAGGCACACTTCACAGACACACACAATCATTATCTCCAGCCGTCACACTCCAAATCATTCTCTGCAGTGAGGGGACAGGAGTAGTGTAGGATATATGTCAAAATTACAATAATCAGAAACTCTGTAATTATATAAATATTTGAACATGATATTTTAAAGTACCAATTTTCAATATTAATTTATACATGGAGGCTGAAGCTTATATAATTTGGAAAGTGCTTTGCCATAAATGTGCACAAAACAAAACTCATTGGTGTATGTAGCCGCCAAGAGTGCAAGTAGATGTTTTCATATCCATAACCCTGATTTTTTTTGCTTTTGTATCGTACCTTAAAATATCCAACTGTCATTGTTGTAACTTTATTAACACATAGAAACAAAGCTCCATACATTGTATGGCCTCACTGTTCACTTCTGCCATGCTCTGCCGAGTCGCAGGCAAGCCCCAGTTCATCTAGGCGGCGCTGTCTAGTTGCCGTAGCGCCCCTACATTACTTTGCACGCATTATGCATGACGGCAGATTTGAAAGATACACACACAGTCACAACACTTATCCCCCTTTGTGAAGTTATTTTCCCATTTCAGAGGTGTTGTACAATGTGGAAACATCCATCAGCTCCTGGTGTGTTGCAGACAAGTAACGTGGTGTTGCTCGAAAGTATGTGCGAAATTGCCCTGAACGGGGGCGTTTGCATGGAATACAGACCCATGACTGAATGCCCGATGACGTCTCTGATGTATTGGTTGCAGGTGATGAAGTCGTCGTGTTCCTTGTGAATGTAACACCCCTTCTGCAGGAGTAGGTTGGGGGCTCGGATTTGTGAGCAGTGAAGGTGGGACCCAGAGAATGTGTCTATTGGCATCTGAAGTAGTAGGAACGGTCCTGGGTGGAGCCCGACAACGGCAGTTGCAACGCGCATGGGCACATCTGGTCAAAATGGTGAACAACCATTTCTTTGAAACTTCCTGGCAGATTAAAATTGTGTGCCGGAACCGGGACTCGAACCTGGGACCTTTGCCTTTAGCGGGCAAGCGCACTACCGACTGTGCTATCCCGACACGACTCACGATGCCGCCTCACAACTTTACTTCCGCCAGTACCTCGTCTCCTACTTTCCAAACTTTTGTCAGTATGGTACTTTCCAAACTTTTGTCAGTATGGTACTTTCCAAACTTTTGTCAGTATGGATATCGTACAACTGACGGCCCCAAAACCTTTTGATGGCTCCTTTGATCCACTTGGAGCGAGAGCCGTACCTTTTGTACCCAGACAGGAGACTGGTGGGAGCGAAGAAGATGTAACAACATGCATAGTTGAAGACCATGTAAGAGCTCGGCCAGGCTGTGATTGCCCATGGGTAGAGGTCTGCACGGATAAGAAAAGCGTTATCAGCATCCACAACACATCAGTAAGGCTGATATTGGCAACCACAGATTTTAAATCAATACCACAATAATTATAAATTATTTTAACACTGCTTTAAACTTTATTGACTCACTATAAGCTTATTTCGGCCTTAGGCCATCATCAGGTGTTCTGTAATACTAGTAATATAAAAGAGTTGTAACATATATTCTTATAACATAATTACACAATTTTTTTACAAAGTTTTACTTACATTACATATAATATTGTTGTTGTTTATTTGCTGCCCAATTGATTATAGAAGCTGATGTAATGCTTAGCTGTGTATGTGCAGCAGCACTGGTTATATGATTAGATTGTGTATCAGTTTTCCATAGTGGCAGTCTGTGGTGGCAGCATCCAATGATATTATAAGTTTACATGGTTACCAGTAATTTATACATTAATATCTTTGGTTTATTGGTTTTTGTATTGGAGTTTTACTATGGATTTGGAATCTTTGGTGTTTATCCATTCTCTTGTTTGTTTATAATGTGAATAAAATTTTTGATGTATTTTTATGTTTGAGTTCGGTTTGTTCATATAGTACATCGTTCTGGTTGTTGTGTATATGGGAATATAGTTCAATTTCCTCGAGAATATTCATTTTTTGGGCCTTTTTTGTATAATGTGTAAAATTTTTAAGGCTTCCTCTAAAGGTTTTACGTCGTGTTTTTCCGTGATTAAATGTTGATAGAATTTAGAGGGATTATTTTCACTGTCTCTTGTGTGTTCTTTGTATCTAGCTTGAAAATTTCTGCCAGTTTGGCCTATATATGATTTCTGACAGGTGTTACACGTAATTTTGTAGATACCCGGATTATTGTGTTTTAGTGTGTGTCTGGCTTCTTTAAAAATTGTATGGTTCAAACAGTGCTTGTTTTGATAGGCAAATTTGACGTTTGTGTGTTTGAATATTATATTAATTTTTTCCGATATGTTTCCTATGTATGTTGTAGGTACGAATGTCGGTTTTTTCTTTGTTGGAGTGTCTTTTGCTAATGTTATTTCTCTGTGCAGCTTTGATATTTTTGCCTGTGTTTTCTGCTGGTATAATTTTGATATAATTTTAGGGTCGTAATTGTTTTGTTGGGCGATGTATTCTAAGGTGCATATTTCTTTCTGAATGCCTTCAAATTCTAGTGGTAAGTTTATTATTCTGTTAAGTATGGTGTGAAAGAAAGCCACTTTGTGGGATTTTGGATGACAGGAATGTGCGTTTATGATAGTATCGGTAGTGGTTGGTTTTCTATAAATTTCGAACTTGTGTTTGTTCTGGACATTTGTAATGGTTAGATCTAGGTAGTTGATTGATTTGTTAACTTTGTGCTTGACAGTAAATTTTATTTTTGGATGCATTTGGTTCAGAGCTGTGTGTATTTCTTGTATGTCTTCTTGGTTACCATCTATAAGCATTAATGTATCATCAACATATCTAAAACAGTATATGATTTTTTGTGTCAGTGTATTTTTATTCTTGAAAAACTTTTCTTCCAGGTTGCTTAAAAATATATCAGCTATTGTTCCTGCTATGCTATTACCCATTGCAACTCCATCCCTCTGTATATAAATTTTGTTATTGAATTGGAAATAGTTTTGGTGTAGGACCAGTATCAATAGCTCTATGATTTCATCTGTATTTTGTATTGAAATTTTGTGATGTACCAGAAGGTTGCATTCAATAATATCTATTGCTTCTTGTATTGGTATGTTTGTATACAGGTTACTTATGTCAAATGAGACAAATTTTGCATTTGTTGGAATGCATATGTCTTTGATGCTATGTGCCAATTTCCTGCAATTTTTTATTATATATTATAAGTAATGTAAGTAAAACTTTGTAAAAAAAATTATGTAATTATGTTATAAGAATATATGTAATAACTCATTTATATTACTTGTATTACAGAACACCTGATGATGGCCTAAGGCCGAAATAAACTTATAGTAAGTCAATAAAGTTTAAAGCAGTGTTAAAATAATTTATAATTATTGTGGTATTGAACATGTCAATCAAAGACATACTCCACACTGCGGGCCCCAGAGAACGAAAAAACAGATTTTAAAGTTTTGAATGGGTACTAGTAATACGTAGCAGCAATTAAAACCATGGTGTGTAATGTTATAATTATTGTCATTTCTGCAACAACTTAACTACTTTTGACTTCATCAAAACTGTTCTATACCTACTCTAAAACAGACTATTCCAAACAGGAAAATATTTGCACTCCGAACAAACACAGTAGCGCTTCGGAACCTGTTTGGTCGGAGCATTACATCAGCTGTTTAATACAGGCATCATCTTAAATTTCAGTGTTTAAAACTGATCAGCATAGAGGAGATTTTACTGTACTTAAATTAAAAAAATAAATAAATAAAAATAAACCTGTTCTTTCAGTTTTACAAAAGGGACACTTTATTTTCCCCTATATTAAAGCACACGAGGTTATGTGACACAAAGTAAAGCAAGTGTTAAAACTGCCATCTACTTCAAATTGCTAACTGTCAGCAAAGAGAGACAATGTCGGCTGCAGCTATGGCCAGCATATACAATCTAACATTGTGTACCTACCTAAATATGTTACTTTCACTGTACACTCGGTGTTTTCCTTGAAATTTCTGGATATGGTGGCTGGATGAGGTGGTAGTTGTTTAGCACTGACTGAACTGTACTTTCACATCAATAAGAAACTGTGCCATCTCGAGATACCCAGATCCACATGCAACTTCGAACGGTAAAATGTCTTTGCTGACATGACTGATTATTTTTTCGGTCGCAGTTGTCTTCAAATTTGCCAGAACTTCAGAAACTTTTGCATCTGTCTTGGTAATTAAATAAGTAATTATGCTACTTTGTCCTGTCTCACATGAATGTCTCAACAAATTTGAAGTTCCACTTTTGTGTGAAGTGTAAGAATTTTTTTTTTTTTTTTTTTTTTTTTTTTTTTTTTTTTTTTTTTTTTTTTTTTTTTTTTACATGCAAAACAGGCCACTGCATCTTTTATCTTTTCCTTGCCATCAAGTACATATCCAATTTTTTTCAAATTGATGATTTCAATTTGTTTTCCTTCACTAATGTCAAATCACCTCTTCACTTTACAGGATATAGTATCCATTGATGTTGTGTTCATTTTAAGAAAGAACTGTCATGTATTCTCTATGATATATGTTGTCACTTGGTCATTACGAAGCGCGAACTGAAGGCAGTGGAAATTGGCATGGCACCTCTGGTGGGCAGTGGGCTGGTTTGCCACCCAGAAAGCACTTGACATACTACAGATAAGACACTTTTGCGTAAACTAATTAGGTGCAGGTTCTTTGGGTACAGCTACACCCTCTGGAAACCCACTCAATTTGGACAGATCAGTTTACTGGCCTTTCCAGACAATCTAGTGATAATAGTGAACAGAGGGATCACAGCTATCAAACAAACAGGGGATGAGGACAACAGACTTCTGCTCTACCTGGGCCCTGCAAGGATTCCAAGAATGTCCATAGGATTGCAGTTTTCAGCTAACATTTCTACAGATGTACTGGGCAGATACTTCGCTCTTTATTCTCTTAAAACACGTGGATATCCATGTGGCTTACAATTTTATCTGGAAAGTAAGAAATACTGCAGATATTGGTGGATATATCTGCAGATATCTGAAATTGCGCAGACCTCTCACATGTACATCAACTGTTAAGAACACAGAAAGTGGTGTAAGTCATCGTCTGTAGAAAATTTAGTAAGGTACTTCATCTGACACTAGAAAGTGTGAATAAGATGGTCAGCCTTCCCATTCGACTGTGGATTGAAGGGCTGCACTGTGACATGAACACCATGGCCGGAACAGAAATCTGCAAAAGCCTATGAGGAAAACTGAGGATCACTGTTCGTAACAAGAGTAGAGGGTAGTCCTTAAAGGGCAAAAATCTTTGCCAATGCATTTGTGGTTGCCACAGTGGAAGGGGACATACAGCAATCCACAAAAGGAAATTTGGAATAAGCGTCAGTGATGAGAAACCAGTAAGTACCAAGTAAAGGGCCAGCAAAATCGTTCTGGATCCATTCCCATGAGTACACCAGAGTGGGCTACAGGGAGAGGTCAGTTTGGCGGGAGGACGGGGGGGGGGGGGGGGGGTGCTGAGTGTTGAGCACATTTGCTACACAAGGCAACCATGCGCGAAATGTCTGGGTCAATTCCTGACCAGTAAACATGTCGACGAGCCAGATTTTTTATTGTGGAAAATACCCTAATGTACCTGGTGTAACAGCTGAAGGACCCGCTGACACAGGAACCACTACCCTCAGATATACTCTGTCTAGAGGGAGGATCATTCTGTCATGGGCAGTCGCAGATGCAATGCATAATAGATAGAGGGTCAGATGCCTTGCCTGAGGGTCTGTCATGTCACCCTCTTTGAAGGAATCCAATCACCCTACGTAGAACTGGATCGTCAGCTATGGCAGAAGTGTCATGGTCTACCATAATCGGAAAACCATCAACCGTACGACATTTTTCCTTATCCATGTGGAAACAAAGTAACTCGTAGAGGTCGAAGACAGGGTCAGGACCCATAGGCAGCCGCGATAAGGCATCAGCATTTACATGCTGGGCCGTAGGGCAGTAATGAATCTCATAGTGAAAACGAGATAAGTATAAAGCCCAACGTTGCAACCTGTGAGCAGCCTTATCAGGAAGCGATGCTGAAGGGTGAATTGACGAGACAAGAGGCGTATGGTCTGTGATGAGACGACACTTGGAACCATACAAGAAAAAAGGATTTTTTTATGGTGTACACAATGGCAAGTGCCTCTTTCTCTGTCTGATAGTAATGCCTTTGAGCCTTGTTGAACGTCTTTGAAGCATAAGCAATGTGCCGCTCTGATCCCATGTCATATCATTGTGCGAGGACGGCCCCAAGACCATGTTGGGACGCATCCATGGCCAACAACAGTTTTCGCCCTGTGCAGTACGTGGCTACACACGGTGCCAAATGAAATTGATCTTTGAGGCGGACAAAGGTATGTTCGCATTCGTCTGTCCAGTGGAAAGGAACATTCCTGTGTAGCAGCTGATGCAAGGGATGAGCCATGTCGATCGCAGAAGGAAGAAATTCATTATAGTAGGCAGTTTTGCCAAGAAATACATGAAGGTCTTTAACAGTAGACATCCCTGGGAGGGCTGCCCACAATAGCATCAACATGCTGATATAAGGTGAGATCAGACACCAAGTAAAAAAAAATGAAATATATATTTCATCTTTTTTTTTCTACTATATAAATATTTGACCAATCCTCGACATATTAGTGCATAATTTTTGTCAAAAATTTGTTTAAATGCATTTCAATAGTTTTTTTATCTTGTCACATCGTGAGCTCTGTATTGATCTTGTCATCCTCTCAGAAACTATATATTATAGAAGGCTGTGGTTTTTCTAAGTTGTCTTTTGGTTTGTTTATCACATGTAGTAGCACTGATTACCTTAGCTTATATGCTTGTGTATCTTTGAAAACAAAGGAAATATTTGTTTACTTGATAGTTTGATGTGTTTACAGTGAAACCGTTGCGTGTTGTTGCACTTACTAAAATGACAAAAACAAAAGGTATCTTCAAGAGACGCCACAATAAACGCAACAGATACTATAGAACTTTACCAATTGTGGATTATAGTGAATTGGTGCAGAATAATTGCTTGCTTACTTTCCGTGTCCGGAACTAGACTTCTAACTTCCAAAAATTAGCAGCCGATATGGCTTTGTCGTTAGCCTCTCATATGTCTTCCATTGTACATGGCCTTTCTAAATATGGACAGATAAGCAGGTGTTAAGGATCCTGTACAGCACCACAAAGACACAGTGTGTTCTCATTGTCTTTAGGAAGCCCCATCGCTGCATGTTTGTCTTGCACTTTGGCACTTCTACCCTCATACGGTTCAGGGTTCTCCAGATTGTGTATGGCAGGTCTCCACCAGATGCCAGTTCTTATTTTGCTGCTTTATGGGGGCTTCTCAAATCCATTTCCCACCTTGCAATACCGTTCTCTGTGGCCGACCCTTCCAGTGCTCGGGTACATGACAGGAAGCCCTTCCTCGAACGAAGCCGTCGGTCAGCAGGCTGGTGTACATATAGAGGGTGACGCATATCCTTTTTTTGCTTTGTTTTTTCAGCTTCGGCAGCAATGTCATGTTGCACTCCCGCGATCTCTTTTCTCTCAAAACCGTCTTCGATATGTTGGGTCAGATTCAGGACTTGACCACAGCACGATTTGCCTTGTCGGAAACCTGCCTGCTGTGGGGGTGATCTGTTGTTCTAAGACGTTTTCAATGTGACTTAACGTCAGGCGTTCCAAGATCTTAAAACAGTGACACAAAAGAGACACAGGTAAGACGTTTTTTGGATCATTAGGGTCCTTTCCCGGTTTCAGAAGAGCAGCCACGTGGGCTTTCCTCCACATCTTTGCTGTGTGAAGCCTTTCTACGCATGCATTCATCAGATCTAACAGCCACTGTAGGGTATTACTGCCGAGGTTTTTAATTTGCTCGACTCTCAGTTCATCGATACCAGGAGCTCTGTTAGTCTTCAGGCTGGAAATAGCTGCTGTAAGTTCTGACATTGTGAATGGTGTTCTGGTTTTCCTCTGCCAGAACACGTGTTAACGGTTTGTGGTATTTTCTGCCGTGGGTATTGCAATTCAGGAGTGTGGTGGCGACTTGGTCTGCAGTGACGTTAGTAAATTTATCATTTGACTTTGTGGCGTTACCGTTGAGGTATTTTGGCAGTTTCCAAGCCCTCCTACTGTTGACTTTCATGTCCAGGTTCTCCACAAGGTCACGCCATTTAGCTTTGCGGTTCTCTGCAATGACTGACATGAGTTCATTGCCTGCTAAAAGAGTCTCCTCATCAAATGGGTCATTATCGAAGAGCTTCTGGTATCTTTCCAGTAATGGTTTTGCATCCTCAGAGTGTCCAGCGATATACTGTGTTCTGCATCCTCAGGGTATTGTCTTCTTAGATACATTCTGAACTAGACTGACAAGAGTCATACATCTCAGGTTGTGGAGGGATTTTTGCTACTTCTAAATCAATAATCTCTCTGAATTTCTTCCAGTTAGCCTTTTTAAAGTTTAATCTTCTTTTGAAAGGAACTTGTTCAGGCTTAACAACTGCACTGACCGTGCAAATTATGGGCCAATGTTGCGTATGGGGAATTGGCTCCCCAATCAATTTTTCAGACTGAGCTGCGAGTTTCTTGCTGACAAGAATGTTATCAGGATTGTATTCTTTCTTCGATCTGCCACTGTTAAAGGAGCTTGGCAGTTTCGGGTCATGTATGAGTAGTGGGTCGTGTACCTCAGCCCATTTCTCTAGTTCCGCTCCACTGCTGTTGGTTTCTTTATAACCCCATGCAGTGCTCTGACAGTTGAAATCGCCCAGTATAAAATTAATGTCTTGGTAGTTGAAGTTAGCAGGCTCAGTGAAGACAAAAGTAGAGTCTGGAGGCTTGTACACAGAGGTAACGCTATACTGCAGAGTTTGAACAGTTAATATTTCAACGTCATCCCTGTCAGTCAGTGATGCAGATGTGACGTTAATTCCTGGCCTCGCGAAAATGGCACTACCGTACTGTTCATGTGGTCTCTCCAGGATCATTTTCATTCTGTCTATTTTGGGTGAAGGTCTTGTAATGCCCCGATGAGTTTCTTGAATCAGGAGGAAGTCACATTGGTATTTTTGACACAAGTCAGATAATAAAACTTCTTTTCTCTCGATATACCTTCAATGTTTATTGATATCATCACAAGTGGCCTTGGAAAATACCGTTTGGGTGGGGTCTTATTGGTCTTTGTTTACTCAGAAGTCCGTTTAGGTTTTTGGATTAGCCGCTGAAGTATTGTCACGTTGCAATGGAAGTAGGCTTGACTTCGAAGGCAACTAAACACAGCACTTATACTGAAAGCACGTTTATTACAAACTCAACATACACGCAACACTGACTGCCTCTCAGGCAGAGTGCTCTGCTATTTATACACAGACAGAATTTACCAGAAACTAGAACAGAGCCCTGTTGCTCTCCCTTTTGTGGAGACTACGAAATTCTTGGGATTCATGTTGGATCGTAAACTTTGCTGGTCCACACACGTGTCCTACCTGGTTGCCTGTTGTGCCCGATCCCTTAACGTTCTTCGTGTCCTCAGTGGCACGTCATGGGGAGCGGATCGCACCGTCCTGCTTCACCTTTACCAGGCCATTGTTCAGTCGAAGCTCGAGTATGGAAGCCTTGTATACTCTTCTGCACGGCCGTTGATTCTTCGCCGTCTCAACTCTATTCACCATCGGGGATTACATCTGGCGACCGGTGCATTTTATACCAGCCCTGTTGAAAGTCTGTATGCCGAGGCTGCTGTATTACCCTTGACCACTCGACGTGACATACTCTTGTGTCGGTATGCATGCCGCCTGCGGTCGATGCCCAACCATCCATCTTACAGATTATTTTTTGACGACTCACTCGATCGCCAATATCAGTTGCCTGCGATTGCCTTGCTTCCACCTGTAGTTCGGTTTTGCCGCCTGCTACAGCGGCTCGACTTTACCCTTCCTTCCACCTTTCGGTTGAGTGAAAGCCCATTGCCACCGTGGCATCAGGCCCAGGTTCGCACTAACCTTGAAATTAGTTCGCTGCCCAAGGAGAGCACCCCGGATTTGGTATACCGCTCGAGGCTTGGCGAACTCCGTTCGCGGTTCAATAACGCCATATTTATTTACACTGAGCACTGCCAGTGTCAGATCTGCCTTCGTCGTCACGGACAACCGTTTCCAATACAAGCTCCCTGACCATTGCTCTAACTTCACGGCTGAGCTTTTTGCCCTCCACCAGGCCATTTTGTATACCTGCCGCCACCGCCAACCCTTCTATGCTATATGTTCGGACTCCCTTAGTGCCCAGCAGAGTCTTAAGGACCCTTTCTCGAACCATCCTCTCGTGTATCGGATCCAACGCTCCCTCCAGTTGCTAGCAGATGACAGCTGTCATGTTTCTTTCCTGTGGGTCCCTGGCCACGTGGGTGTGCCCGGGAATGAGATCGCCGACATAGCGGCCAAGGCCGCAGCTCTTTTGCCTCGCATGGCTACCTTTTGCGTCCCATCGGACGATGTTCAACGGGCTCTTCGCCGGAGTATCGTGTCGCAATGGCACAGTGCGTGGTTTTCAATGTACAACAATAAATTGCGAACTGTAAAACCGATCCCGACCGCTTGGAGGACCTCCTCACGCCGAGAGGGGGCCCGGTTGCGGATCGGTCACTGCCGTTTCAAGCCACCGTCACTTGCTATCCGCCGACCCTGCACCGCTGTGCTCCTGCGGTGAGCTGCTGACAGTGCGACATGTTTTACTGACTTGTGTTAATTTTAATCATCTCCAAGTAGCCCTTCACTTTCCGTCTACTCTGGAGGAAATTTTAGCTGATGACACACGAGCAGCTGCTCGAGTTTTGCGTTTTATCAACTTGGCCCACTTATCCAAGGATATTTAACCCTTTTAATTGTCTTTTATCTTTCGTTTTTAGCCTCTTGTTGATGTTCTGACAGTCAGCATTTTTTTTTTTTTTTTTTTTTTTTTTTTTTTTTTTTTTTTTTTTGAGATCATAGCGAATCTATGTTCTTGGCTGGGCACTAATGACCATAGAAGTTGTGCGCCCAAAAACCACAAAAAAAAAAAAAAAAAAAAAAAAATCGGTAGAGACCTTTCCAGTAATACCTGCGTCTGATACTGTCTAGAGTCTTCACGAATCCCAGATGACCAGATATTGGAGCATCGTGGAAATATTTGATAATAGCTGGCTGGAGATGAGCTGGAACAACAAGTAACCATTCGGGGCCCAGTGGATCGTAGTTGCTTATATACAATGTTCCGTTTATAAGTTGGAACTCTCCATTGGTCGGTTCTCCTTTCTCCAAGGCCTCTATCATTTTTAATAGTGTTGGATCTTCCCTCTGTTCAGCTGTAACGTCATCTAATTCAGTGAGAGCTGAAATTTCATTAATGCTGTTGTGCTCCACTAATGGATTCCTCAAAAGGCAGTCGGCATCCTTGTGTTTGCGCCCGTTCTTGAATACCACTGTGACATCGTATTCTTGGAGTCTTAGTGCCCATCTTGCTAGTCGACCTGATGGATCCTTCAAGCTAGTCAGCCAACACAAAGAATGGTGGTCTGTCACGACGGTGAATGGTTTGCCGAATAAATATGGCCGGAACTTGTTGATAGCCCAGATAACCGCGAGACATTCTTTTTCAGTTGTAGAGTAGTTTATGTCGGACTTTGAGAGTACTCTTGACGCATAGGCTATCACTTTTTCGGCACCTTCCTGAACTTGTACAAGCACTGCACCAATCCCATAGCCACTGGCGTCTGTGTGAAGTTCCGTTTCTGTATTCTCGTCGTACAAGGCTAGCGCTGGTGCGGAAGTTAGAGCCTCCTTAAGTGCTCGGAAAGCTCTTTCTTTTGTCTCATCCCAGTAAAATTTGGCGTCTCCCTGCAGAAGTTCTTGTAATGGACGTGCCTTGTTACAAAATCCTTTTATGAAACGTCGGTAGTATGAGCACAGCCTGAGAAAACTTCACATCACGAATGTGCTGAGGAGTTGGAAATTCTGTGACTGCCCTGACTTTATCTGGATCAGGACGGACACCATCTCCGTTGACTAGGTGCCCCAGGATTTTTATCTCTTTGGCGATGAAGAGGCACTTCTTTGGATTGAGGCAGAGACCTGCATCCTGAACACACTTCAACACAGTTGACAGGCGACTCAGATGTTCTTCAAATGTTTTCGAGAAAACGACAATGTCATCTAAATAGCAGAGACACGTCATCCACTTAAGGTGTCGAAGCAAGTTATCCATCATGCGTTCGAATGTGGCTGGAGCATTATATAATCCAACTGGCATTACTTTAAATTCATAGAGACCGTCAGGTGTAACAAAAGCCGTCTTCTCCCTGTCAACTTCGTCAACCTCGATTTGCCAGTAACCTGTCTGGATGTCCATAGTTGAGAAGTATGTAGCTCCTTTCAAGCAGTCTAAGGTGTCATCAATTCGCGGCAATGGGTAGACATCTTTCTTTGTGATACTGTTCAGCCGCCGATAGTCGACACAGAATCGCCACGTGCCATCCTTCTTCTTTACGAGGACCTCCGGAGACAACCAAGGACTCTCCGAAGGTTGAATAATGTCATCTCGCAACATCTTTTCCACTTCCTCCCGAATTCTCTGTCTTTCATCAGGCGACACTCTATACGAACGCTGGCTAATTGGCGGATGGTCCCCAGTATTGATACGGTGCTTTATCGTGGGCCGTTTCGTCTGACTTGTCCCCTGCTGAGGTGTGAATGCACCCGAAAATTGGCGTAGTATACCTAACACCCGCTGGCGTTGTTCCTTGGTCAGTCCAGGCCCTATTGGCAGTTCCACGTTTGTTTCCTCCAGCGTATTGTCTGTACTAACACTAGGGCATGTGTCTTCATTGATGACGTTGAGCTCTCCGTCCTGGATTGCTTCAGCTGTCCCGATACACATTCCCTTGGGAATAAGTTGTGACTGCTCGTGACAATTTGTGATACAAATCTCTCCTTGACCACCGGTAATGCTTATGATAGCCGCTGGTATGTAAATTTGTTTTGTGAGCCTGATAAACTTTTTACTATCAACAAGAACTTCACAGTTTAACCGGTCATCTGTGTTTGTGACAGCAACTCTTCACATTGTCAATGACGAATAACTTCCCAGAAAATGCTGTATTACGTGTATCTGGCGGAACAACTTCTTCAATTTGCAGCTCAGATCTACCACAGTCAATGTTAGCTTGGGATGCCTGAAGGAAGTTCCATCCGAGGATGACATTGTGACTACATTCTGTTAACACGACAAATTCAAATAGCTGCGTCCTGTTGTTGATGGTTATTCTTGCGACACAAGTTCCTGCTGGATGGACGTACTTTCCATTCGCGACCTTCAGCACAGTTGCTCCCGTATCACAGAACATTGTCTTCTTTAGTGTGTGGCGGTAATTATCCGATAATACAGAAAAAGAGGCTCCTGAATCAACAAGTGCCCGGACAGGGTGGCCGTCGATTATGACGTCGATGAGATTTCCCGACATCTTGGCGACTGTCGTCCATGGAGGATTTTCATCTGCGGCGGCCTCACCTCCGTAGATGGTCGCCTCGCTTAGTTTTCCTGGGCGCGGCGGCTATGGGAGCGGCTGGTACCTCTGTACGGCGACGGTGAACGGCTGTGGCGCGTCGGGGAGCGACCCCGTCTAGGGTACGGCGATGGGCTTCTTCCCATAGGTCGACTGAACTCGTCAGCAGGTGACTGCCTTGGATAGAACTGCTCCGACGGCTGACGTCTTGCGGCAAAATAATCATCGAATACTCGCCTCCTCTCTCTGCAGTAGCGTATGACATGTCCAGGGCGTCCACAGTGGAAACACAGTGGTGTGTTGTCTTCTGTCCTCCAGACGTCTGTTCTTCTGCGGGGCGTCATAGTTACCGGGGGTGTTGGCTGTGGTCGCGTCGACCGGTTCATGGGCTGCTGTTTGGCGGCTGCAGCGTAAGTCATAGCAGGACGACGCCGTTCTTCACGTCGGGTGCGATTGACGGGGCAGACAGGAGCTAATGTTTGAAATACCTCGTCCTCAGCGGCGTCGGCTACCTCGTGACTTACAGGGCTCACATCCATGGCCATAATCTGATGCTCGCTCGGTCTAATAGTCCCGGCTGCCATGCACTGTTGTAATTCTTCTCTCACGATTTGTCGTATGAGAGAAGCCAAGTCCTGCTGGTCTTCCACAACGGCCATAGGGACTACATTTGGGAGTCTGTCACACTTCTTGCGTCCAACCCTCCTTTGTTGCATCTCTTCAATACGCTGGCACCACTTGATGAACTCTTCTGTCGTAGCGACGTCTTTTATCAGAACAGCTTGGTACATATCTTCTGCAATTCCCTTCATCAGGTGCGTGATTTTGTCCGCTTCAGTCATGTTCGGATTGACGACGTTACACAAGGCCAAAACACTCTGTATGTACGATTGTGTCGGTTCGCCATGTCGTTGGGCCCGGTTCTTCAGTTGTTCTTCCACCGAGCGGATTTGTCGCTGGCGGTCTCCAAACGTCTTCCTAAGTTCCTCCTGGAATGTCTCCCAGTCATTCAACTTGTCTTCGTTGTTTTCGAACCATTGCTGGGCTGTTCCGTCCAGGTGGCCAAGCACATCGTATGATCCCACCTGTTGTACTTGGCTACTCGGTCGAACCCTTTTAGCCATTTGTTGGGGGTCCTGTCCAGCATCTCCAGAGAACACCGTCGGGTGTCTGATGTGCAGCTGGCTTATTGCTGGTTTCGTCTCCATCGTTCTTCAGATAATACGGACTTTTGGAAGGATGTACTCGGTGTATCCCTTGTATTCCGGTTCCAGTCCGTGTAAGCGATGGCTTTTACGTTGCCTAATCGGAGCCACGGTGATGCAGCTGTTACACAGTGTACCCGGCGCCTCCACCAAACAATGTCACGTTGCAATGGAAGTAGGCTTGACTTCGAAGGCAACTAAACACAGCACTTATACTGAAAGCACGTTTATTACGAACTCAACATACACACAGCACTGACTGCGTCTCAGGCAGAGTACTCTGCTATTTATACACAGACAGAATTTACCAGAAACTAGAAGAACAGTTAACATAAGAAACAGGTAGACTTTACAAGTGAACATAAGAATAATGTAGAACCTTCTGGAATTGTAAATTACAAACAAATAAATTTTTGCCAGTGGGCGGGATTGAACCGGCGACCTTCTGCTCTGCAGTCCGTGACGCTATCCCCTGCGCCACGCCGGCAGTTGGTGTTCGTGGTCTCTAGCGGCAGTATCAACGTTGCCCGGGGTGTGCCCGATTGCGGTTTTTGTTTTTATCTTGCTGTCGCAATCTTCGGGGAGGCTTCTTCATTGCTGTAATGGCGAGAAGACTGTTGGCACTCCTCCCAGTGCATCGAAAAGAAAATTGCAGCTCAGTGTGAAAGAGATACATGACCTGTTCACAAAAGCAGTAGTGTAAATATAATTATAAATTTGAATGTTTTAACACCAGTATTGAGAGTTTAGTAAGCAAGCTATGTGCGGGAGATATAGTGCATTCAGAGGGCGTGAATGCTAGGAATGGAATAGTCTATGAACTTAAAATTATATGCACAAATTGTGGTGGTAACAAATCATTTCTAACTTCTGCCAAATGCTCAAACAATGAAGTATATGATGTTAATATGAGGTTAGTATATGGAATTAGGTGTACTGGAAAAGGTAGGAGTGGTGGTAGACTACTTTGTGCTATCTTGAATCTACCAAACCCTCCGACATAATAAGTACACTGAAATTATTGGTAACTGCTCAGATTCTGTTGCAACAGAATCCATGAAAACTGCAGCTGTAGAATCAGTGAATGAGAAAGATGGTGTAACAGACATTAGTGTAGCATTTGCTGGGTCATGGCAAGAGAGAGAGAGAGAGAGAGAGAGAGAGAGAGAGAGAGAGAGAGAGAGAGAGACTTTCAAAAATGGATTTGCTACTGCAACAAGTGTTGATATCGGTAAGGTGTTAGACTTTGAAGTTTTTACCAAATATTGCCAGGGATGCACCTTAGTAGGGTATAATGAAGAGAAGAAGAATGTCCATAGGCCCTCGTGTTCAAAGCACTAGGAGAGATCAAGTGGTGGTATGGAGGTTGCAGCAGCTATGGCTATTTTGCATTGATCACAGAGTGAAGTGTTCGTGCATGAAATATCTGGGAAATGGAGACTGTAGATCCTTCAACACTGTTTTATAAAACCTTATGATGAACCTATTACAAAGCTTGAATGTATAGGCAATGTAAAGAAAAGGATGTGAGCCCGCCTTTGGCAACTGAAATAGAAACATGGTGACACCAAATTGTAAGATAGTAAAAGATGCTGGAAGGTTTACTGATAAAGTAATTGCTGTATTTCAGGAATATTATTGCAAAGCAATTAGAGGAAACACACACGATTTGGAATCCATGAGAAGAGCAGTGTGGGGAAGATACTTTCACAGGCTATGCACAGTAACCAACCATGTACATAGCTTGTGCCCACCTGCACCAGATACATGTTGCAAGTATAGAAAAGCAGAAGCAGCAGGACTTGGCATACCCAGACTTGTTAAGAAATGCCTCCTTGGTGATACAGAGAATGCTGATGAGGCATTTAACAATATTGTGTAGACTCTGATTCCAAAAAATGTTTTGTAGGCATAAAAACTTTTAAGATTAGGTGTGTGTGATGCAGTCATTTCTTTCAGTGATGGAAATTGTGGAAGATTAAAAGTTATGGATCAGTTGGGAATAAATATGGGGCAAATACAGCAACTGCATTGGAAACCATGGACTGACTAAGAGTGTGGAAGGCAGAAATTTCTGCTCAACAAATGACCAAGGAGGCAAGAAAGAAGAGGAGACGGAATAATTTAGATGAAGAATTAGATTATGAAGCAGGCTATTTTTTAATACTTCATTTATCTCAAAACTGTAAATTTTCTTGCAGAAGTCCCATTTTCTCATGAAAATAAATATAAATATAAAAATTGTGGTTATAGAAGAGGTGATTATATGGGTCAGTGTGGGAGTTATATAACTGATGTTGTGTTGCATAAAACACAATATTATTTTCAAATAAAGAGGCATATTAATAGAAATGAAGGTAAGTTTGGCTGCCGACTGCTAGACTTCATGTGGTATGGTAAGGTGTCCTACTTGGGATAGGTTGTTTGTATCTTCCTTCATCAATAAAAAAATTCTGTCCTTTGCTTACTGTGAAAGAAGGGGTATTGTAAACACTATTATTAACATTACTCAGTGTTCTGAAGCTGAAACAAGTCATTACTACGATCTCATTTTTAAAGGAGAGGTTTTATGTTTTACCTTGTCAAGAATGGTTGTTAAATAAGGAAAGAAATGTAAGGATAAGTCCTTTTTGTTTTACATACGTCAACCATTTCAGTTTTATTTTGCACTACCTTTAATAAATACCTGCTTTCATGGCAACAAAGTACCTTGTTAATAGACTTTTATTTTCTACTGGAGACTTATTCGATTAAGTTGATCAAAGCTGAATAATAATTTTACTTGTCTCTGGTATGAAAACAAGGACATTTTCATGACAATATCGCATAATCATTTACAATATGCAGTCCTTGTTGTTAATAGTAACTCAAAATTCTGCTGACTTCTTGGTTGGTCATTATTACAGTTCTGTTGTGTTTTCTTCTTCTTCTTCCCCCCCCCCCCTCCTCCTCCTACCTCTGCAACCTTCCAATTTTTGACTATCCCTCAATCCGCTTTCACTTGCAATGCTGAATATCTCGTTATTCAACTCGATAGTGAAAGTAATTATTAAATTCATCTAAACGTCACTATAAAGTATGTGTGCAGGAGGTATATATTTATTGTACAATAGATACGCGTTTTCTTCAGTTCATAAAAAGAGTAACTGTCCCCAAACGGCCAAGTTTCTGTGTTCGACTCCTCCTGCGGCACACAGCTTCAGCATGGTAGGAAGTTTCATATTAGGTCACATTAAGCTGCAGAGCCACCCCCATGAATTGCAGACATTGCTAGGGGGGTGGCTTGCGAGCCTCAACAATACAGATAGCTGTACCGTAGGTGCAACCACAGCGGAGGGGGATCTTTGGAGCGGGCACACAAATGTGTGGTTTCTGAAGACGGGCATGAAATGTTGCACCGGTGCTAAATATTTAAGTTACGCACTCAAAATGACATTTCACTGCAAATCCTCAGAAATTTGGCCGTACACAAGTCCAAACTAACTGGATAGTCTAACAGGTTCTCTACACAGATCACTACTTTGTTGAGAAGACAAACAAATTTATTTGAACCACAGTCAAAAACACAAAAGTCACTTGCACTTAAAATTCTTTTATACTGTGTATACTTATACCATACATCCTACATAGTCTCTAAGTTTCACTGCTGGTGCTACTACCACCGGTACTACCAATACAGTAGACATTTTCCTTCTGCCTTTGGCATCTGCCAACAGGGTTTTTATACCATTCAGTAAGGCGGCTACATCATATTTCGTCATGTCATGTGACATCACGTGACATTCAAAAAGTTTCTATTAAGATTATTTTGGATTTTGAAATAGAAAATATACTTCAAATTAAAATATAAATTATATTTTAGTGTTTAGTAAAGATTTTTTATACAAATGAAATTGAAAGTAACAGTTACAACTGCTACGCACTTTTCTTTTAAAGGTACAAACAAATATTTAATTTTTAAGTTACAGAAATTTATGTAATACTAATGGCTTTTATACAAAATACTAATACTAATGGCTTTTATACAAAATAACATTTTAGTAGCAAGTTACAATCGTTATGTACAAATGCCGATAAGATTGTCTTCTGTGTTTAAGATCTTTGGCACAGTTCTTATGACAAAACAAAGCAAACGTCAATCTCATACATGCTTTGCCAGTGATTACCGATTACAAAAAAATACTTAACATTTATGTCCAGTTTAAGGTAAGTTTAACCCATACAGATAGCTGTGGTAGTTACAGTTCACGTAAAACATGTGAATATTTGCGTGATTTTCTTATGTTACTAATATTGAAAGTGCCTATGAATCGTAACAGGCAGCAGCCTTTTCAGTAGTTGCAGGGGCAATAGTCTGGATGATTGAGCTGGCGTTGTAACATCAGCTAATGTGGCTTTGCCATGCTGTTACTGTGAATGGCTGGAAGCAAGGGGAAACTACAGTCACTACTTTTCCTGAGGACATGCAGCTCTACTGTATGAAAATATGATGGCATCCTCTTGGGTAAAATATTCCGGAGGTAAAACAGTCCCCCATTTGCATCTCCGGGCGGGGACTACTCTGGAGGATGTCATCATCAGGAAAGACAATACTGGCATTCTATGGATTGTAGCTTGGAGCCATCAGGTAACCCAATCTTGATGACAGTCTACTGTTTCGTGCTTGATAAAGCAATGTGGACAGGGTGGAAGTGTTGAAAAAACCTGATTTTGCCACTGCCGCTGTTGCTTCTTCTTAACGCACGGTTGTGCCACTTATTATTGTTGACGCACATGGATAGCAGCAACTTCCCGATCGTCCGAAACGTATGCACCGTCAGCCGCGGAACCAGACTGCACAACACTGATGTCCATGTATTTGCCAATTTGTGCACTGGCAGCACGAGAGATTTCATACGATTGAGCAATACTCAATACCTCAGATAAATAGGGGTTCGGAAGCTGGAGGGCCTGTTGTCAGGCTTCCTTATCCGGAGCTAAAAGTATAGCATCTCCAACTGTGGAATCGGCATATGACTCAAGATTCACGTCTGTAACAAATTGACATTTTCTACTAAGGCCCTGTAACTTGCAAGATTCCCCCCCCCCCCTTATTAACTAAACATATCTTAAAAATGTAGATGTAGACAAGAGTCCATAGAAGGTGGTATGGGAGGTGGGTGTGGATTTACTGGTCCACACTGTCCGTCCGGGATCTGCAAATTAAGCTGACCCACCTTAGTCAGACTTGTGAGCCGACGTGTAGGCGTTCCTCCTACCTGTTTTGTAGAAAGTGCTCTTGACAATGTATTACTGAAAGTGCTATTGAAAGAGCTGAAATGTATTAACTAGTTACAGGTATGTGTTTCATCTGAATCAAATCCTGGATGCTTTATTATTAGCCACACTATAATACAAGAATTATTATTGATTTTGAAATTAACAATTAAAATGTGATGGCTGATACTGAGAGCATGATGGTTCCTATGAGACCAGTTCGGATTAGGTCCTGATGTTGACTAACTACTGTGGCGTGCAGCCGAGACCACCTATAAAATCCATACATCTTTGTAAGTGTTCAGAAATGTTTGTTAAAGGTGTTGTTATTTATTTACTTGAACATCATTAAAGAATATGAAATGATCAGCACATGCTTCTGTTGATCCTTAGTCTGTTACTAAGGTCTGTATGCCACCAGAACATTGATAAATAAAAAATATTAAAAAACAAAAGATGTAAGGTTCGCGCCACATTCCTCGTACTTTCCCGGTGTACGAGCGCAGCGGCCGAAAAGTACAATCCCACAGAGGCAGCATTTGCAGCTTTCGCCAGACGACCTCCTCGGCTGATGCCATGTGGTGGTGTCTGGGCCGTGGGAACTGGGAGTATAATGGCTCTTGCCATTGGTGAGCTGCATAGCAGTTCCAAACTAAAATGTATCTGCCATTCACTTGCACAAAAAGATCTGTTAATAACATATTAAATAAAATAAAATTTTTTACCTACTTATAAGAACCCTTACAAACTCCACAGTCCATGCATGATATGATAGATGAGGTTGCTTGCGGCACTTGTAAAAAGTCACCCGGGAAGAAAAACATGGGTGTTTTTGTGATAATATTTAGAGCATGTCACACATTTCATTAAAAGACAATGGCAGATCACACAAGGGGGCTAGCTGAGACAATAGTTGATACACCTCCAGAGAAATTCACGAACAAAACAGAATTTGCAGAGCTGGTCGTCAACAGTGCCGAAAGCCACAAAATGTTGCTGCAGGCATTCTTCTGTAGCTTCCTCGTATGGAGGGAATGGAGGCAGAGAACACAGTGTGACTCGACCAGTTAACGATGTTGACACAACTGATATAAGAGTTTGTGGTAAGTCACGTAACGACGATACTGGGTAGTCTGTTGCTCAGTGAGTGTGCACAGTAGCTGGTTCATAGTCACCATATATAGATGCCACTGATGACAACGTATGGAGTATTTCACAACTTGTCGCCACTTAAGTGTTGGAACTTTATTAACACACAGAAACAAAACTCGGTACATTGACTGTATGGCCTCACTGCTCACTTCAGACTTTCATGCTCCGCTGAGTCACAGGCAAGCCCCAGTTCACATAGGTGGTGCCGTCTAGTTGCCGTAGTGCCCCTACATTACTTTGCACGCATTATGCTCAGCAGCAGATTTGAAAGTTCGCTGCACTGTCACAACAGGTATCATAATGGGACATTGAAAATTGTAGTGCTACCACCTAACCCTGCAGGCCAACCAGCGTCTATGCTAAAACAGCACATGTGTGTAACATCATCTTGTAAAATCCTATTTGAAGGACGTTCATGTTTAAATGGTTCATTTGAATATACTGGGCAGATACCGTGCCGCCGAACGTAATGGCCGAGCGGTCTGCGGTGCGCCAGTCACAGTCTGCACGGCTGCTACAGTCGGGGGCTCGAATCCCCCCTTGCATTGTCTTTAGTGTAAGGTAGTTCATAAGTAGTTTGTAAGTTTAGGGACTGATGACCCCGCAGATGAGTCCCTTAAGCTTAACAAACGTTTGAACATTTGAGATACCATGCCACAAATGCTGAGTCAAAGTTAGCAGTGGAAATAAAGAAAAAATGTTGTAGAGTCTGTAAATAACATTGTTTGTTGATGTCATTATATTTGTTTACATTCCTGTAAGAGTAATTTTGCACTCATTTTCCACTGTTACAAAAAAACTATGAAGTTACTGATTTTGGATTTCTTGAATTTGAATAGCAGCAATAAAGATAAAAGAAAACGGCTGGAGGAGGAGGAGGAGGAGGAGGAGGAGGATAGAGGGAGAAGGGAGGAAATTAAAGGCAGAAAAAAAGCAAGAGGGAAGATGGGGTGGGGCAATTAAGGGGGAGGGGGGGAGGAGGTAGGCACAGTTATACATTGCGTGCTCCAGAGTCGAGAAAACTGTCTGTTCTGTTTGTAGTTTATTCAATAAAATTTGAAATAGTGATTTTTCTGAGAATTTTTTTTTTATCCTTATTTTACTTTCACCTCACATAGTCACAGCAACCCAGAGCAAGGCATTAATTTCATGTAAGTATTCTCAGAGATACTATATTTGTAAGATTTTTTTTAACTTTCCCATTCACAGGCCCCATCAGTGAGTGGCTGGGTTCACCTAGTTAAAGTCTTATTAAAATTACTTCTAGTTGACAGTTCACATGCTGGAGCTGCTTTCCTCCTATAAGAGAGCTCAACGTCACGCCCAAACTGTTCCCCATTGCCAAACTGGCACGAGAACTGATCAATTCATTTCAATTTTCATATCTGGCTCTTAAGTTCTAATGCATTATTTTTTGTACTAGTATTGATGTTCTTATTCGCTCTTATTTTTCATCCTACACTTCTTTTATACGATTGGAACCTGCTGGTGTCATTAATAACCTGTAATTAAGTGACAAGCAAGATTGCTAATTCGTTTGTAACACGGCGGCTTGCTCGGCTCATATGGTGGCTCGAATCTAGGAACCTACTCACAAACGCACAGTGTGGATTTCGTAATCACCACTCTGCTGTCGACCATCTCATCACCTTATTCACTCACATCTTGAATAATGTTTTACGGAAGTGTCAAACAGTGACTGTATATTTTTTTTTTTTTTTTTAACTTCGAAAAGGGATACCTGTTGGAGGGCGGGAATTCTCTAAACTTAGTGCGCCTGGGGAATCCGGGCTCGTATGCCTATTTTATTCAGGATTTGTTAAAAGATCACGTATTTAAAGTGTGTGTAGATTTGACCCTGTCAAACAGTTTTATTCAAGAGAACAGTGTCCCATAAGGCTCAGTGTTGAGCGTTGTCCTCTTTGCCATTGCAATCAATCCAATCATGGGTTGTCTCTCACGAAGCATTTCAGCTTCTCTGTTTATAGATTACTTTGCCATCTACTGCAGCTCCCAATGAATGTGCTCTCTCGAGCGAAGTCTTGACCATCTCTACTCGTCTAGCACCAATAATGGGTTCCGCTTTTCCGCAGACAAGACATTCTGTATGAACTTCTGGCGGTGCATAGTGTTTCTTCCACCGACTCTTCATCTTGGCCCAGATGTTCTTCCATTCGTCGAGGCAAAAAAACTCTCTGGGACTCATGTTTGACAGGAAACTTTGTTGGTCCTCCCACATCTTCTGTTTGGTTGCCCGAGGTACCTGCTCACTTAATGTTCTCAGAGTGTTGTGTGGCACTTCATGGGGTGCGGATCGGTCTACTATCCTCCAGCTGTACCGCTCCCTCGTCCACTTGAAATTAGAATATGGGTGTATCGTCTAATCTTTTGCCCGACCATCAACTTTATGCCGTCTCAACACAATGCATCACCAAGGGATCCATTTGGCAATGGGAGCCTTTTATATCAGTCGTGTGGAAAGTCTATATGCTGAAGCCGCTGAATTACCAATATCCCCGCTGAGTTACCGCTAACCTAATGGAGGGACGTCCTACTCAGTCGATATGCAGGCCGATTGTCATCTGTGCCTGGCCGCCCAACATATGCTGTCTTCTTTTGACAACTCCCACGACCGTCCATTTGCATCCTGTTCATCATCTCTATTACCATTTGGAGGCTGCTTTCTTATGTTTCTTCAGCAGCTAGACTTTATGCTCCCTGCCACATTCCTGACGGGTGTTGGCTCCTTCCCACCATGGCTCTATCCATAGATGTGTCAACTTTAAACTACACTCACTTCCCAAGGACACTACTACTGGCCCGGTTTACTGCAATGAGTTTATTGAACTCTGTACTAAACTTTCCAACCATATCTTCCTCTCACTGATGGCTCAAAGACCAACCATGCTCTTGGGTGAGCCATAGTACTCAGCGATGACTCCCTCCAATATTGTCTGCCTGACCAGTGCTCAATCTTCACTGCAGAGCTCTTTGCTCTATATCAGGCCACCCAGTACGTTAGGCGCCACTTGCCTTCTCATGGTGTCATCTGCTCAGATTCACTGAGTGCTCTTCAGAGCGTCTGTGCTCTATATCCAGTCCACCCCATAGTACAGCGGATTCAGAAATGCCTCCACTCGCTAATAGTCAGCGGGACGACAGTAATGCTACTGTGGGTTCCTGACCATGCTGGAGTGTTGGAAAACGAAATTGTGGATGCTGCTGCAAAGGCAGCCATTTCCCTCCCCCGGCTTCATATTCATTCCGTTCCGTCGGAAGACCTCCGTGCTGTAGTCTCCAGGCGAGTGGTATTGCTCTGGTATTCACATTGGTCTTCCCTTCAAGACAACAAACTCGGGGAAATCAAACCCCACCCTTTTGCATGGTCTACTTCCTCACGGCCCTCTCACCACGAGGTAGTCATAGTAGCTCACCTGCTCATAGGACACTTTAGCCACCGCCACTTACTATGTGACGATCCTACCCCACTTTGTCTGTGTGCCACCTTCTGGTGCAGTACCCATTTATTAACCATCTCTGTCAAACTTTGTTTTTCATCTGAGTTGTCTGATGTTTTAGCCGATGACCCGTGCTCGCTCTGTTGATCGTATCTTACTTTTTATTCACGACACTAATGTGGGAAAGGAAAATTAACTCTGTCCATGCTTGCTATAGTCAGTCATATTTCGTCATGGGCACTTATGACCATAGCAGTTTAGCACACCTAAAAGCTTGTTCGTGGGTAGCCTACAGGCGAGCGATAGCTGGCTGCTAATGTGGTGACATTGTAGCACCATGTAACACATGTTAACTAGCAAGTAATTTTAGTGAGACTATAGTAAAAAAATTGCAAAGAATTTGTATTGTGGTGGTGGAGGAGATTAGGAAGTAATGGTTCACAAATCAAATGAACAAATAAAAATGTAAAAAATTGTGCGGCATTGGTGTAAGACAATAAAATAATGGTTTTTTCATGGAAAAATATGTTGCTAATTTCTACTTATTGTTTAACAGCTGGGAACTCATTTTTACTGTGTCTCTATAGAAAAACGAGTCAACATTAACACAGATCTATAGTCAGTTTAAATTACCTCATGGAATGTCTACATCTACCTAAGTACCACACAAGTCACTGTATTATGCACACCAAGAGTACCTTAATTCTGTTTCATTCCCAAACTGAGTGAAGAAAAACTATACTGCAAAATGTACATTGACAGAAGTAGAAGCATTGTGCAGTTGGCTTCAAATGTCATTTCTCTAAATTTTGTCAATAGTGTTCTGTGAGAAGAATTTCTTCTTTTTAGGGATTCTCACTTGATTTAACAAAGCATTTCGCCAGTACTTGTTTATTGATTGAACATTCCAGTAACAAATCTTTTGGCTCATATCTGAATTGCTTTCATCTCTTCCTGTACCCCACTGGGGATCCCAAGCACTTAGTAGTAAACAAGAATGGGTTGCAGTTGTGTTCGGTCTCCTTTAGTGATGAAGCACACATTCCTAAAATTCTTCCAATAAACTGAAGTCAACAATTCACCTACTCTCTGTGCTTGTTCCATTTACTATTGCTATGCAGAGTTAAAAACCTGGATATTTAATCAATGTAATTAAGTGAAGTAGTACATTGCTAATGCTATATTTGAACATTACAGTATGGTTTTTCCTAATCATCATTGTTCTTGTACATTTTTCTAAATGTAAATTGAGCTACTGTTCATCGCACCAAATAAAAACTCTATGTAAATCACCATTTTTCTACTGCTGCTTAACAATTATATTTTCCCATATATTATAATGTCATCAGTAAGCAGGTTCACAGATTGCTTCTAACCATAAAGGGTCCTATCACAATTACCTGGGCACTCTTGATCCTTTGTGTGTCAGGAACATTTGCCATCAAGAACAACATAGTGGGTTCTGTTTCTTTTATTTCTTAAAGCTGCTCACGTATTTCGGAACCTCTTCCTTGTGTTCAGACCTTAATTAACTTGCAGTGTGGTGTGGCATCAAACTTTTTTTCAGAAATGCAGGAGTAAGCAATCTGTCTTTTGCTCTCACTGATGTTTTCTAGGATTTTGTTAAAGAAAAGGGAAAGCTGACTTCCACATGAGTGATACTTGTTAAACTTGTGAAGGAAGGAAGATTAAGGTTTAATGTCCTGACATTGTGGTCATTAGAACACACTTTGATTTTTCCAAAGGATGGAGAAGGAAAGTGTCTGTGCCCCTTGAAAGGAACCATCCCTGTACTTAGTTGGAGTAATTTTGAGTAATCGTAGAAAACCTAAATCGCGAGGGCCGGAGACCATTTGGAACTGCTGTTCTCCCAAACACAGGTAAAAGGGTAGGTTGTGTTATAATAAGTTGTGTTTGTATACTAGCAGGGTAACAGGATGTGGGTGGCTAGGTGGATTTACCAAAGATACTCACCACTTGCTGGAATTACACTTATTACCATGTTACTGAATAATAATAAAATCAAATAAAGGCACTAAGAATCAGGACAAGTAAGCAGAAAGATGAAGTGGAATTCAAAAATCACAGTTAAGAATAAATAACTTCAAACAATTTCCATTAAATCAACATAGCATCAAATGAGTTGCACAGGCGAAAGAGTGGTGCACCAATCACAGATTTAAGAGCTCTTTAACTGACAGGTTCTGAAATAACAACAAATATTCCATAAAGTTCACAAAATAAATATCTCAAAATAGTGGAGTAACTTAATCAGGTTCACAATCTCAATCAATTAACCTTGCATAAAATCACATAATTAAGACAATTTAGTCAACAGAATCTTAAATGGGCCAGATTTCCATAAGGTTCACATAACACAAAAATAGTAAGTATGGTTGAAAAAGTTCAGAATTGCATCAAATGAATTAAAACATGCAAAGAACAATGGCACTTATCGTAGCCCTGAGGCAGCTTGATCAACAGGTTCTTAAATGGGACAGTTGAACAACAAATTCGATAAGGTGCATTAAGTCTGACAATGTTTCCCCCCTTCCCTTTTTTTTCTCCAAAATACACACAGTCACAACTGATGATGATATGAGAATTATTTATCTATAATGAAAGCTTTGTTCCCATGACCTTTTGCAATTTCAGTGGCTTCTGTACCTTCATATCAGACAGTACGTGAGAGTAATTAAAATGGAAAAAAAATGAATAGTGCAACAGACAGAACCAGTTTTAAAACAGTTCAGTTATTACAATAATTAACACATTAAGTTGATTTTAATAACATGTTTTGAAACAACTTGCAAATAAAGGAATAAGTTATAAAAAGATAAACACGTCTCTTGACAAAGATCAAAATTTCAGACACCCGCCCCATGTAACGTGAAGCAGGAATGGCTCATTAAATAAATACTTGAACTGAAGTATTAATGGCTCGGCAGCGACAACCAGACTGGCAGGATAGGGAAGGATCACTGAAGGAAAGCGGACAGATCAGACAAGATGTAAGTCAAAAGGAAAAGGTACCTGTACGAGAACCACCAAAGATACTATTACAGGTTGGCAGGAACACCACGCATAGGGGGAAAATACACTGCCTACTATAATGCCTATCCCCGGGCAAGTAACAGACCAACAAGTGGGTACTCACCAGATAAACTCCCCAGAGATGCTCACCAAGCATTGATATTAAATGAATTAATCATCAGATTTAAAAAGTGGCAAGGTACAATCTCCCCTACCATTATCAACCGATAGCCAAATATTCAGGCCACGAACACAAATAGGCCAAACACAGACATTAGGAAATGTGAGCTGCTGGGGTTCAACCCACAAGCCTACTCCACGAGACAGACACAACAGAAACCGGAAAATAGCCAGATAACCATAAACAACATTCACATCTTAGGTCGGCAGGTCCCGATACACACAGATGCGTCAGGCAGTCACTTTACACATGCCATCGGTTAGAGTAATTCTACACTAATAAGGGATGTAAATAAGGGTTGAACACAACTTGTCACTCGGTACTCCTGAAACATGACAAGTGCAGAAGACGAATCTTTACTACAGTGACAACTAATTCCAACTAGGAACTTCACATCTGATTTGCACATACAAGGCTACAGCTGATAGTCACTACTGAAGATCCGCAGCGCCCAGCACGCAGCAAGCTATCACAACAACAACAACAACAACATGCGAGCTGGGCATCTAACTACCCAGATGCCGGCCAGCCCTCTACTTCCTCGATCGGAGCTGTACTCGCCCTCCCTCACGCAAGTGCACTAGATATCATCATGGACCACATCCACTCCACCAAGGAGGACATACTTCCTTGGCCGACCAAGACGTGACTGACTAGCTCATGCTGGCTCCACCGATATCCTACCCCATTCACTGCAGGGAATACAAGCTATCGGCAACGGGTTCCAAATGGCATATAGATGCGCCACGAGCGGTAATGCAAGGAAAGACAATTGATCGTAACTCACGGTGTAATATTTGCTCATAGAAACCAGCATCACAGCAGCAGCCATAAGACATCAAATATAAGACCATCAATAAAATACCAAAGCGTTACTGTGACAAATAAATTAAGCACCGGGAAAGAGCTAATCAGAAGAAATCAAATTACTATAAATAAAAAGTGGACACATTTCAACAGGTATTTCACAGATCAATGATGAGCATCTATACCTGACGTCACATAAGAAGGTATTTCCGCGTTTAGAGACGGGGCAATAGGGGAAGCATGGAGGGGAGGAGCTACGGCCAAGTGCCAACAGCTGTGCCTGTGAGAGAAACATTGCATAACCTCCGGCCAGTCAGGCGCCTACAGAATGAACATTAGTGGCTGTCACTGCAGTAATGGAGGGGGATGTGCAGAACGGCTGAAAACTGGGCTGCCTTCGTAGCTGACGCCGACTATACCAGTCGCAAATATTTATTATTGCAGATCTACATTTTTTGTCATTGTGTTACCATTATCAATACTTTAAAAATGTGGCTTAAAACATATAAAATTTAGAATCTTCATGTTGAAGATGGACAGTTATTGTTTCATCAGTTTAGCCAACGTTCTCTGCAAATTATTGGAGTGCATTGTGAGTTGATGGCAGTACTGCATCCTTGAATCTTGGGCACTTTTAGTTGTGACCTGTTCAGCTGGCTTTGCTTATGTTCATGCAAGATGTAGTGAACTTGGTTTCTTGCTGGAAGACTGCAGTATATTCACTGCAGAGTTGGTAGCCTCCTCTCGCGCTCGCTTGTCTCTGCACTGGTGAGTCTTTCCTCATCTGTAGCATGTTCTTGAACAGCTTACAAGCTCTTGAACAATTTTACCCTCATCATTCCTTTTTTGTGGTCATCAAGAATTTGCTTTATGCTTTCAAACAATGTAGGCACTAATGATGGGATCCTGTGGAGTGAACTTCGACAAACTAGCCAAATTGGCTTACATGCAGTGCAACTCTTGAGGTCAGTCTTCTGGAATCAGACGCCCCTCAGGGGCTCAGCATTAATTTGCTGAGTACGGGCTTGGTGAATCCGGGGTCCTGAGCTGTGGACTGTGTGGCGCCAATAGTCCGCCACACTGTAAGCTCTGCGCGTGCTTAAACGAGGCCATAGTTTGGTGCAGAGCATCGCAGAGCACACTAAAATGCATCTAACCTTTCTATCTGTCAAAAACACTCAATCTCAAGGTGTGCTACGTGATGAGGAGATGCATGGATGTTGAGATTGAACAGTCGCTAGCGAGCAACCTCTGGGGGAACCTGCCGTATCTCAGTTGTATAAGGTTTACCCAGGCAAGCGGGGCTCTGCCTGGGCAGACATATAGTTCCCTAGCTGCTCGTGGGAACAGAATGATAAGAGCAATTAACAGCGTGGGCAGTCACAAAAATGCCATTTGTAATTGTGAAAAGTCTGATTTTGATGCTACAGCATATGACCCTACATCATTCCCTTCCCTGATTATGCCATGGGAAGAACGCTCAGTATGGTCCAAGGTCTTATTTACCACTGGGAGTTATTGCCACAGTGCCATGAAGAGTTGCATACAAACCTGGAATGCAGAAGTGTTCACTTTGTCAGGCGTGTTTACAGGGGACAAAAGATCGCAGGGTTGCCACCGCTGCATTCATCCTGGCCTTTGAAGGCAATACACTGCCTGAGAAGGTCAAGGTAAATGATCTACCGGTGCAACGTCAAGCTGTATGTAACACCCCCCCCCCCCCCATGAGGTGCTTAGAGTGCTGGACGTTCAGGCATATGTCCTCCCGGTGCACTTCCAGCCCCCACATGCAGGGAATGTGGGTGTCCATCTCGCCGGACACTCCATGCACCCCATATCCCACCTGTGTGAACTGTAAGCAGCTCCATCCACCTTGCTCTCCAGACTGTACAACTCTAAACGAAGAATGGAAGTTAGGGAAATAAAGACCTTGCACCAGCTATCATACAATGAGCAAGAAAGAAGTATCCCCCCAGGGGGCCCACAGTTCTTTTGTGGGTACGTGTGTGGCGCGCACGGGGCCCCGAGCCGGAGCAGCCTTTCTTCTGCCCCAGGCTGCTTCACTTTCCCTCCCGGTTTATGCCTTCGCCCGGGGACGGGCGTATTTCACGATTTAAGGTGTTTTCTTGTTGTCGTTACTCTTATTCCTTGGTTCCTTCCTTTCTTACCCTTTGTTTCTGTCTCTCTCTCCTTGTCCTCTCCTCGCCTTCTTCTCCTCATTAGTCTCCGCCTCAGCGTTTGAGACACCTTTCCTTCTTTCTCTTCACTTCCTCTATTCTTCTTCTTTCCTCCCTGTGCGTGTCTGAAGGCCGACCCACGCATTATCATGCGTAGCAGGTGACGGGGTAACGCGTAATTCCCCGCCCCGGGTAGACAAGTAGGGCACGTACGTACCCCCTGGTAAAGGCCAGGCCCAGGGAGGGGTGATTACCCGAGCTGGTACCTTCCGAACATGCCGATTGGTCCCTCCGTCAGTTCTCGGGAGGTGTGACCTGAGGTGTGAACAATCACCTAAGGCGGGTAAGCCCTCGGAGAGGGCCCCCACTAGGAAGGAGCGCGCCATCGGAGACGCCGGTAATCACGGGGGACACTTCCGCGATGACTTCCTCCTTATCTTCTTTCGTGACGTTGACCCACAAACGTAAGTTAGACTCGCCTCAGCCTAAAAAGACTCTGCCTAATGTGCCTAAATTTCTGGTTGTCTCTCGCACCGACGGAAAGGATTTCAATTCTGTCAATCCTTTCGTTATACAGAAAGGTGTAGATGCAATTGCTGGCCCTGTTAAAACCTGTTCACGTCAGCGCAATGGCACATTGTTGCTGGAAGTGGACAGTGCCTTCCAAGCCCAAAAACTTATACGTACTACGTTGTTGCACACGTTTCCCGTTAAGGTAGAAGCACACCGCACACTCAACTCGTCAAGGGGGGTAGTTTTTACGAGATCCCTTGACGGGTTGTCTGATGAAGACATCCAATCGTATATGTCCGATCAGGGTGTGACAGCCGTCCACAGGGTGATGAAAAAGGTCGATACCCACTTGACACCGACTCGTACTGTGTTTTTGACGTTCGACAGAGTTGACCTCCCGTCGAAGGTCAAAGCAGGGTATGAAGTCATCTCTGTCCGACCTTATGTGCCTAACCCAACGTGCTGTTTTCAATGCCACAGGTACAATCATACCCGTGAACATTGCCCAAATGCAGCAAAGTGTGTCACTTGTGGTAGGGACGCCCATGAGGGGGATTGCCCACCTCCGTCCCCTCACTGCCTAAACTGCAACGGTGACCATGCGGCTTCCTCTCGCGACTGTCCTGTATACAAGGATGAGAAGGTAATCCAGCAAATCCGGGTTACGGAGAAGGTATCAACATCTGCCGCTCGTAAGTTGTTGGCGAGTCGAAAGCCCACTGTCCTCCCAGCGGGTACATACAGTAAGGTACTCACCTCACCTCGACCTACCAAAGATTCCAGTACCCAGACATGTGATTTCACTTTCGCTGACACAGTTGTGCGATCCGCCAGCCCGAAGATTGCCCGTTCCACGTCCCCGCTTCCTCCTGCTGCTTCTAAGGTACAGTCTTCGTCAACATCTAGTAAACCGCGGGCACCTAAACAAGATGCCCGGACCTTGAAAAAGGAACCCGTCCGCGACGATTTTCTGCGTTCTCAGGCTTCCCAACCGTCAACTGCCTCTTCCCGCCGTCACTCTTCCAGAAGAGCTGACAAGAAAAAGAGTTCCTCTCCTTCCCCGCCGAGGCGTGACCCATCTGTCGCGCCGTCCAACAGTTGCCGGCCTCGGCCGTCTTCTGTTTCACCGGGACGCTCCGTTTGCCGGGCGCCCGGCCCTTTACCGGCGGTGGAAACTGCCCCTCCTGATCAACTCAGGGAGGTGGCAGGCGCGTCGGTCGAACCTATGGACCACGACCCTTTGCCCCTGGACAGCGATAGCAGTGCTCCCTCGAAAACCGGTCCTCAGCGGCCGTCGAGGTGACCCCGCTCGCTACTTGGTTTTTATCCTTATTTCTTCTCTCATTTTTATCATGGCGCTCCTTCAATGGAACATTCGCGGCATTCGTTCTAATCGGGAGGAGTTAAAATTACTCCTTCGATTGCACTGCCCGCTTCTAGTCTGCCTCCAGGAAACTAAGTTGCGTCCACGTGATCGTGCAGACTTTCCACACTACACCTCTGTGCGGTTCGACCTGCCACCCGTGGAAGGTGTCCCAGCCCATGGAGGGGTTCTGATGCTGCTTCGAGACGACGTCTATTTCCATCCCATTTCCTTGCACACTCACCTACAGGCAGTTGCCGTCCGCATCACCTTATCCACATTTACCTTCTCCCTCTGTAATATATATTCGCCATCGTCATCTGCCCTTACTAGGGCAGATTTGCTAAACCTTATTGACCAGCTCCCTTCACCTTTCGTGTTGGTAGGCGACTTTAATGCCCACCACCCCCTATGGGGCTCTCCGGCACCTTGTCCGAGAGGCTCCCTTTTGGTGGACATTCTCCACCACCTCGATCTTGTCTGCCTCAACACCGGTACACCGACCTTCCTTTCTGACACAACACACACTTATTCCCATATAGACCTCGCAATATGCATTCCTCAGCTTGCCGGTCGGTTTGAGTGGTATGCACTTTCTGACACGTACTCGAGTGACCATTTCCCTTGTATCATCCACTTCCTACATCATTCCCCATCTCCACGTCCCACCAGTTGGAACATTTCTAAAGCCGACTGGGGGCTTTATTCTTCCATGGCTGTTTTTCACAATCAGAATTTTCCCAACTGTGACAGTCAGGTCGAATACCTCACAGAGGTTATCCTCACTGCTGCTGAACGTTCCATACCTCGTACATCCTCTTCTCCACGTCGTGTCCAGGTCCCTTGGTGGACTGCAGCCTGCCGCGACGCGCTTCGAGCCCGGCGCCGTGCTTTACGCACCTTCCGCCGCCACCCAACTTTGGAGAATTGCATAAATTACAAACGTATGAGAGCGCAGTGCCGTCGTATCATAAACGACAGCAAGAAAGCTTGCTGGACAGCTTTTACTAGTTCTTTTAACCGTTTTACTCCCTCCACGGTTGTCTGGGGTGGCCTACGCCGTTTGTCCGGCATCAAGGTCCACTCCCCGATTCCTGGCCTGACCGTGGAGAACGCGGTCCTCGTGGACCCAGCTGATGTTTCAAACGCATTGGGTCGTTTCTTTGCGGAGGTTTCGAGCTCTGCCCATTACCACCCTGCCTTTCTCCCTCGCAAACAGGTAGAGGAGGCACGGCCGCCTTCTTTCCGCTCTTTTAATCGCGAAAATTATAACGTCGCCTTCACCATGCAGGAGCTAGATCGTGCTCTCGCCCTGTCCCGGTCTTCTGCTCCCGGGCCCGATTCCATTCACATTGAAATGCTGAAGAACCTCTCTCCAGCGGGCAAATGCTTTCTTCTTAGTACCTACAATCGCATATGGACTGAAGGTCATGTTCCCACAAGTTGGCGTGAAGCCATTGTTGTCCCCATCCCCAAACCAGGGAAGGACAAACACCTTCCTTCCAGTTATCGTCCTATTTCTCTGACGAGCTGCGTCTGTAAGGTGATGGAACGCATGGTTAACGCTCGGTTGGTCTGGCTCCTCGAATCTCGCCGCCTCCTGACTAATATCCAATGCGGTTTTCGTCGACACCGCTCTGCTGCTGACCACCTCGTTACGTTGTCGACCTTCATTATGAACAACTTTCTGAAGAAGCGTCAAACAGTAGCCGTGTTCTTCGACTTGGAGAAGGCATACGATACCTGTTGGAGAGCGGGCATTCTCCGCACATTGCACACATGGGGCCTTCGGGGCCGCCTTCCTCTTTTCATTCAAGCGTTTTTGGCGGATCGCAAGTTCCGGGTACGGGTGGGCTCTGTTTTGTCAGATACCTTTTGCCAGGAGAATGGGGTACCACAGGGCTCAGTCTTGAGTGTGGCGCTCTTTGCCATTGCAATCAATCCGATCGTGGACTGCCTTTCAGCCGACGTCTCCGGATCTCTTTTTGTTGACGATTTCGCAATTTATTGTAGCGCCCAGCGGACGTGTCTCTTGGAGCGTTCTCTCCAACGCTGTCTTGACCGTCTATATTCCTGGAGCATCGCAAACGGCTTCCGATTCTCCACTGAGAAAACTGTGTGTATCAATTTTTGGAGATACAAGGAATTTCTTCCACCTTCTCTACGTCTCGGCCCTGTTGCTCTCCCTTTCGTGGAGACTACGAAATTCTTGGGACTCATGTTGGATCGGAAACTTTGCTGGTCCACACACGTGTCCTACCTGGCTGCCCGTTGTGCCCGGTCCCTTAACGTTCTTCGTGTCCTCAGTGGCACGTCATGGGGAGCGGATCGTACCGTCCTGCTTCACCTTTACCAGGCCATTGTTCAGTCGAAGCTCGACTATGGAAGCCTTGTGTACTCTTCAGCACGGCCGTCGATTCTCCGCCGTCTCAACTCTATCCACCATCGTGGATTACGTTTGGCGACCGGTGCATTTTATACCAGCCCTGTTGAAAGTCTGTATGCCGAGGCTGCTGTATTACCCTTGACCACTCGACGTGACATACTCTTGTGTCGGTATGCATGCCGCCTACGGTCGATGCCCAACCATCCCTCTTACAGATTATTTTTTGACGACTCACTCGATCGCCAATATCAGTTGTCTGCGATTGCCTTGCTTCCACCGGGAGTTCGGTTTCGCCGCCTGCTACAGCGGCTCGATTTTACCCTTCCTTCCACCCTTCGGTTGAGCGAAAGCCCATTGCCACCGTGGCATCAGGCCCAGGTTCACACACACCTCGAACTTAGTTCGCTCCCCAAGGAGAGCACTCCGGATTTGGTATACCGCTCGAGGCTTGTCGAACTCCGTTCGCGGTTCGATAATGCCGTATTTATTTACACTGATGGTTCCAAGAGCGCTGCCGGTGTCGGATCTGCCTTCGTCGTCGGGGACAACCGGTTCCAATACAAGCTCCCTGACCGGTGCTCGACCTTCACGGCTGAGCTTTTCGCCCTCCACCAGGCCGTTTTGTATACCTGCCGCCACCGCCAACCTTTCTATGCCATATGTTCTGACTCCCTTAGTGCCCTGCAGAGTCTTAAGGACCCTTTCTCGAACCATCCTCTCGTGTATCGGATCCAACGCTCCCTCCAGTTGCTGGCGGATGACAGCTGTCACGTTTCTTTCCTGTGGGTCCCTGGCCATGTGGGTGTGCCCGGGAATGAGGCCGCCGACACAGCAGCCAAGGCAGCAGCTCTTTTACCTCGCATGGCTACCTTTTGCGTCCCATCGGACGATGTTAAACGGGCTCTTCGCCGGAGTATCGTGTCGCAATGGCACAGTGTGTGGCTTTCACTGTACAGCAATAAATTGCGAACTGTCAAACCGATCCCGACCGCTTGGAAGACATCCTCACGCCCCTCTCGGCGGGAGGAGGTCATCCTGGCTCGGTTGCGGATCGGTCATTGCCGTTTCAGCCACCGTCACTTGCTATCCGCCGAACCTGCACCGCTATGCTCCTGCGGTGAACTGTTGACAGTGCGACATGTATTACTGACTTGTGTTAATTTTAATCATCTCCGTGTAGCCCTTCACTTTCCGTCTACTCTGGAGGAAATTTTAGCTGATGACACACGAGCAGCTGCTCGGGTTTTGCGTTTTATCAACTTGGCCAACTTATCCAAGGATATTTAACCCTTTTAATTGTCTTTTATCTTTCGTTTTTAGCCTCTTGTTGATGTTCTGACAGTCACCATTTTTTTGAGTTCATAGCGAATCAATGTTCTTAGCTGGGCGCTAATGACCATAGAAGTTGTGCGCCCTAAAACCACAAAAAAAAAAAAAAAAAAAAAAAGAAAGAAGTATGAGTGGCTCCATCCGGTGAACTTGACGGCCTGTTTTGCCGCTGTAAAGTTGTCCCCACGCACTACGGGTACAACTCCTAACAAGGTATCGCCTCCTCCTGTGGGCCCTAGAGCCCGTAAATCTTCCACTGCCCCCTTGTTACGTGGGGGTGATCCTCCATTTGCTGCTCCAGCACCTGTTGTGGGGGCAGCTCCCCCCACCCCCAAACATTGGGAACACCAGTCGCCAACCCCAATCAGGAGAAGCAACAACTTCCTCCGGCACCTCTCGCTCGGAAGGGATTCTTCGGGACTCTCCCTTCAGAGGATTCTCAGAGTGTGCCAGGGGATCCCAGCCAATGACTGAAGGATCCGCAAACTTCAGGTCGAAGGGCTTCCAGCCCTTTGACAATCCCTGATGTCACTCCCAAAAAGCCTTTCCCGCCCTTAACACCAATGGGCCAGTGAGAGGGGAAACAGGAGGAGGAGGAAAAGAAAAAAGACTCTTCAGTGGCACGAAAACAATGCTCCATCACATCTTCTGCCTCTGAAGAAGAGGGGGAGATTCTCGCATCCCCTGAGGAGGATCTCGCCATAACAGGATTGCCAGAATCAATGGTTCTAGATCCTGCAGATTCTGAGGAGTTTGCAGCAGGTGCCCCTGCAGAATAACCTGCTTATCCATTACATTATGCATGTTCAGCCCAATGCATTAGAAATCCTGCAGTGGAATTTCAGGGGTTTTTTCCACCATCTGTCTGAGCTGCCGCAATTACTTTGCTGCCTCCCTGTGCTGTGTCTAGCCCTACAAGAAACGTGGTTCCCCATTGAGAGGACCCCTGCCCTTCGAGGCTATCGGGGCTATTTTAAGAACCGTTCTGTCTATGATGGAGTTTCTGGTGGCATCTGTGTCCAAGTCGTAGCCTCTGTCCCCACTGCTGCCTTGCCTCTTCAAACACCTCTAGAGGCAGTCGCTGTTTGGCTCCGAGTAGTGCAAGATTTTACCATCTGCTTTGTCTACCTTCCATCAGGTGATGCTCTCTCTCTCTCCTGTAGACCTTGCTGGCTTGGTCGCCCAACTTCCCCCACCCTTTCTTCTTTTGGGGGATTTCAATGCCCACCACACTCTGTAGTGTGGTGCACAGACCTTGGGTAGAGATGTTGAGTGTCTCCTGTCGAAGCAGATAATCTGCCTTCTCAACACTGGTGCTCCTACCCGTTTTAGCATAGCACATGGAACGTATTCTGCCATAGACTTGTTTGTCTGCAGCCCTAGGCTTCTTCCACATCTCACCTGGAGGGTCCACAATGACCTCTGTAGCACCGACCATTATCCTATCTACCAGTCGCTTCCACAGTGCCTGCCTGCTTACTGTCTGTCTCGCTGGTCCCTCCAGATGGCTGACTGGCCCGCTTATTTCTCAGCTGTTGTAATTTCCTCTCCCCTTCCGGCTGATGAAGATGCCGCTGTGCAGCAGGTCACTGAGGCCATCGTTTCTGCAGCCGAGAAAACTGTTCCCACAACACTTTGGTCTTTCCACTGTACGTCGGTGTCCTGATGGTGTCGGTCAATCAAACCATCTGGGAACGGCGGCGAGCACTACAGCACCTCCGATGCCACCCTTCTGTAGATCATCTTATTGCCTTTAAGCGTCTCCGGGCAAGGGCCTAGCAACTGATCCAGCAAAGCAAGAGGGACTCCTGGGAGAATACGTTGCCTCCATTGGTTCCTGCACTTCTCCTTCACGGGTGTGGTCGCAGGTTCGCCGCCTCGCCGGGCACCGCCCATTGCGGGAATCCTGTGTCTCTGCATTCAGGATACAACCTGTACTGACTGTGCCGTCCTAGCTGAGCACCTCGCAGACCATTATGCTGGCAATTTAGTGACTGCTACTTATAGTGCAGATTTCCGCGCCCTTAAAGAACAGATGGTGTGATGCTAAATATCATTCAAAATGCGACGTCAAGAAATGTACAACATCCCTTTTACTGAGTGGGAGTTCGAAAATGCCTTTGCTGCCTGCCCTGACACCTCCCCTGAACCCAATAGTATTCACAGTCAGTTCTTCTGTCATCTATCAGCGAATTCTAAGCACCAGCTTCTCGCCCTGCCCAATCATCTCTGGGTTCAGGGTGTTTTCCCATCCCAATGGTGTGATAGCGTCGGCATCCAGATGATGAAGCCTGTCACAGATCCGCAGGTGGCAGATAGGTACTGACCTATTAGTCTTGCCAACATTCCATGCAAGCTCTTCGCACGGTTGGTGAGTTGTTGGCGTATGTGAATGCTCAAAGACCGGGGGCTCTTGGCCCCAGAACAAGGTGGAATCCTTCAGGGCCACTCCGCTGTCAACAACCTCGTGTTGCTGGAGTCGGCCATCTGTATAGCCTTTACTCGCAGCGAACATCTGGTTGCCGTTTTCTTTAATCTGTGGAAGGCATACACCACCACCTGGCACCGCCATATACTGTGTACGCTGTACAACTGGGGCTTAAGGGGTCCACTTGCTGTATTCGTACAGAACTTCCTCGTGTGACATTTTTCATGTCTGTGTTGGTACTAGTCTCAGCTGACCTCATTACCAAGAAAATTGTGTCCCACCGGGTTCTGCTCTTCATGTCTCTCTATTTTCAGTCGCCATTAATGGTCTTGCAGTGGCTGTGGGGTCATCAGTATCCGCATCCTTGTATACCGATGACTTCTGCATGTATTCTAGTTCCACCACCACTGGTGTTGCTGAACGGTGGTTGCAGCTAGGAATTTGGAAGGCGCAGTCATGGGCATTTGCTCACGGTTTTCAGATTTCTGCATAAAAAACCTGGGTGATTCATTTCTGTTGATGTTGGGCAGTGCACCCAGAACCCAAACTGTATTTGGCTAATGACCTGCTGCGTGTCGAAGAGAGGCACAGTTTTTTGGGCATGTTGTTTGACGGCTGTCTTACTTGGGTGCCACACCTTCGCCAGCTCAAATAAAAGTGCTGGTGACACCTAAACGTCCTGCGGTGTCTGAGCCACACTGTTTGGGGAGCGTCACACCCAACTCTCCTGCAGCTCTATAAGGCCCTCATTCAGTCGCACCTATACTACGCACCTATACTATGGGTGCATAGTGTATGATTTGGCTGCGTCTTCGGCATTGCAGACCTTGGACCAGTTCTGCACTGTGGTGCCGTTTGGCGATGGGGGACTTTTTGCACGAGCCCTGTGACAAGCCTCCTTGTTGAAGCTGGGGTCCTCCCCCTGCGGTTCTGCAGGCAACACCTGCTAGCTTCCTATGTTGCCCACGTTCAGGCCTTGCCCGTACCTCCTGAACCACCGGCTCCTTTTACGAGACACTGCACTCCCTATTCCTCTGCGATGGCCCAAGGTCGGGTTACTCGGCTGCATTCTGTGTTTGTTCCCTTCTCTCATCCCTCGATTCCTGTCCACTCCCTGCCACTTTCTCCTATTTCTATCAACCCCTCCTTGGTCCATACCCTGTTTGCAGCTTTGTTTGGATCTATCCATTGCTTCAAAGGACCTTCAAAGGACTCTGTTTCTCCAACAGAACTTCGTCACCAGTTTCTGAAACTCCTTGATTCGTTCCATGGCACTGAAGCCATTTACACTGATGTTTCCCTGGCAGATGTTCGTGCTGGGTATGCGTATCTTCATGACGATCATATTGAACTGCATTCATTGCCACATGAGAGTACTGTCTTCACCGCAGAGCTTGTCGCCATTATAAGGGATCTGGAACACCTCAAAGCCTGCCCCATGGGTTCATTTGTCATCTGTAGTGACTCCCTGAGTGGCTTGTAGGCAATCGATCAGTGTTTATCTCGTCACCCATTAGTGCGGTCGATCCAGGACACTGTCTACTCTCTCGGCAGATCTGGCAGTTCTGTGGCCTTTGTGTAGACCCTGGGCCACATCGACATACTGGGGAATGAACATGTTGATCAGTTGGCCAAGCGGGGCACTACACCACCACCTCTGGAGAGAGACGTTACAGAATCGGACCTTCAAGTTGGCTTTGCATCAGAAGATACGTGCAATTTGGAGCACTGAATGGGCTACCACGGTTGCGCAGAATAAGCTCCGCGCAGTCAAGCCATCCACGGCACTGTGGAAGTCTTCACTGCGGCCCATAGGTCGTGAATCAGTAGTCCTCTGCCGCCACCACATAGGGCATACATGACTGACCCATGGCTATCTCCTTTGCCGTGAGGCTCTGCCTGTGTATCGGTGTGGAGCAGCGCCGACAGTAGTCCATCTAATGATGGACTGTCAAGTTTTAGCCAACTTGCGGCAGTCTTTCAATCTACCAGACGCGCTACCCTTAGTTTTAGGCGATGACGCCTTCATGGCTAACTCAGTTTTAAGTTTTATTCTCACTGCTGGTTTTTAGAATTCCAAGTTTTATTCTCACTGCTGGATTTTAGAATTCCATATAGAGGTGGGTTCTATAGCCTGATATCTCAGGTCCCCCACATTATCCAGCACTTGTAAATACTTTTTAAGACTTATGTAAAATGCCTAAGGGTTTTTAGTTTGTGCAGTATGGCTGGCTCATCTTGTATTATCTTTGTGATCAGCCAGCCATGGTATTCTGCTATCCTGTTTTTAACTTAGTTCCTGACTTGGTTTTTTTACCTATGTGCCTTTCTTTTGTGTTGTGAGCAACCTGTTCATTGACAGTCTGTCCCTTTAGTGAGTCTCCATTCTCAATGTCTGTTTTTAGCCTCTGATAGTGAACTCTTAACTAGGAACAGGGGACTGATGACCTAGATGTTCAGTCCCCTCAAAAAGACAACAACAAAAACAACTACTACTTTCAATTGGTTTTACTCTGTAAAGTTCAAGGTACCTGGACCACAGAATGGTAAACTCTTGACTTCATGGAACAAAGTACGGGTGATAACAGAAAACACAAACTTGTCGAGTTCCTTGATGTAAGCCTTCCACAAGGACTTTGGCATTCTTTGCCAGCTCTACATTGGCCATAACTGCTTGAATCACGGTCATCTCTCTCTGCTGTTGTGGTTCCTGTTTGATGGTGGTCTAAATTTTAGTCTGCTTTCCCACCTAACTGCCCTGCAACAGGTTTTTAATCTTCTTGACTTATTCCATCTGCTGATTGCATATGATGCCTCAATGGCTGGCTGGCTTTTATTTTTTGGGTTTTTACCACTCTACGGATGTGTGCTTCAGCCTGTTTGCCCCACAGTGGGGTTGGCAGAACATCCTGTTCCCCCATCTGCCCTGATTGGACTTACTGGTACCTGATCTGTTACTCTCTTTGCTGACCCCCCCCCCCCCTCCCCCACCGACAACCCAAGGATCTCTCTGGTTTGGTCTTCTCTTTTCTCGTCCTCTTTGTTTCTCTCTCTCTCTCTCTCTCTCTCTCTCTCTCTCTCTCTCTCTCTCTCTCTCATATCTTCCCTGGGTATTGATTGTCACCTGTGGAGAGGGCTCCTACTGCTTCCTAGGCTGGGCATCCCATGCACTTCTCATTCTTCTTTTTTTCTTTCTCCAACTTCCTTTCCATAAGCTTTGCTGGCCTTTAGTGGGTTCTGAGACTTTTTCCTGTTTGATTTTGTATGTCAAGACCTTCCTTGTATGTAGTTACTGCTTTGCCTGCTCTGGGTAGTAGTCTTTATGACCAAGCAGTTTAGTCTCTTTAATCTCTAAACCAACCAATCCATATTTGTAGGATAATATTTTAAATGGTTATGCAGTCACTCTTAGGCATTCGATGCTTGTGCTTGGGCCTAGAGGTTCGTATTTTGTCTCAGTGGGCTGTACACAACCCCCATACATTAGAAATAAATGAAAAAAATTAATAAAAAATGCCTTTTTATGCCATAAAACCTACAGTTAAATTGAAAATGATTGTTCATTGCGTGTAATAAAATAAAGGTTTGATAAATCATTTAAAATTAGTTTATTGGTAATTCCACAATAAACATGCAAAATACAATATAATAGAGAATTTTGTTCATTATTATAGGCTAATCGGAGATTCATAATAAGCAAGTGAACAAAGGAAAATTAGGTCGCTTGATGATTTACATTTTCCCCCCTCAAATTTTCTGTCTGCTCATTTTGTTTCTTGAAAGTTGCAAATGGCTTACCAGTCTTACTCTACAAAATATTTTTTTGTAAAATTTTGTCATTGATGCTTTCAGGATGCCAAAGAGTAATTTTGTTTTTCACTGAATTAAAATATTGTTCACTGGATGCTTGAGTGATGCAATAAGCTGTTGCAGAACTTCATAATGTAATGTTCTGAATAATTATTGAGACTTTTTCATTATTACTTTGATGAAGTTTAGGTTCAGAAAGATCAGCAACAGCTTGAACACTTTTCTTCACATTTCTTGAAATTAAAAATCTCTGGAAGCATTCAAAACATCAAAAACAGTGTCTTGTACAGTTCAGTTACACTTAAATTTTTGTAACGCTGTGCTTGAAATTTCTTCTCACAAAACTTAAACATGCTTAAGAAGATTAAAACAGTTTTTCAACCTTTGCAGCTAACCATGGAATCTTGATGCCTTGACTGATCTTTTAATACCCTTGTCAATAGATTGGTCATTTAGAAAGTAATTTACTTTCAGTTTGCCATTGTGACCCTCAGAGATAATATTAGCACAGTAACTCTGTGCGAGCACGCACACGCAATATAGTCATAGATGATCAACTTTCTGACTTTTCAATACAGATTTGACAAGTTGGTGTATTGTTTTTGTTCAGTTGAAGCTGTGCACTATGCTTTGTCAATTTTTTTAAAACTGAATGCACAAGGAATTCTTGGTAGATGAGATTAAAAACCAAAACATTATCATGTTTACAAAAAATAAGAAAATAAAATAAGATACAGAATTATGAATCCAATGGGAATAATATGGATGGTCTACAGCACTACGTACTTTCCATTTATATATGGAATACTTAATATATTGGGAAAGTTCAAAGTCGTGTTCATCGAAGTCAACAAACTGCTTATTTAAATCGCTAATTTACTACTTTTAAACCACAGAATTTAAACTACAAGCTTTGGAGTGTAAATATCAGTAAACACTCAAATTTGATTGTAGTTTTTAACTTTGACTCAATAAGTACAATCCTTGACAGTATTCACAAATATTGGTAAAATAAAATTATTTCTAATATTTTTGCAGTGAAACTTTCTACAATGATAGGGAAGCTGGAGATATGGTACCCTCCCATCCAACTGTAGACAGTCTCTTATTTTCATATAGTATTCATGAATTGTTGCAATAAATTTCACTTGGTAACATGATAATAAAAATAGAGAGAAAAAAAATTTTTTACTGATGTTCTTATACTATTACAAAAAATATGGAGCTTGGTTCATGTTTATTAGCATATTTAAATTATTTCTTAAGATAAAAATTATCTTTCTGAAATGCATTTTAAAGTAAAATTTATACACTTAAAAATTTTAAAACTGAAACTGAAGTAACCTACATCCTGGAGCATGACCAACACTAACAGTGAGAAATGTACTGGAGACATGAGGTACTAGGATTAGTTCACATAAGGCTGAGGACGAGTGTGGCTGTGCCTGCGCAGCAAACTATTGCGACCAAGTGAAGATCTCTCGGGCATGCAACCGGATGGATTGATCGTTTTGGAACGAATTTTCAACAGCGTAACGTGCCATCTTCAGGTTACTCCCGCTGACTGAGGCACTGGGCCGGCGGTTGAGACCTGCAGTCTCTCCCCTACACTGACCGCGTGTGTGGACTGCGGGATGCTGCGGTGGTGGGGGTAGAGTGGCGGACCTCAGTTTGCGCTCTGCCTTCGTCGTATTTGGTGTTCTGCTTGTGCTGCGATCCAAGAAGCTTTAGGCCGCAGCCTGCGTGGGCTACACATTCTAGTGACAGTGTGCAACATCCAGCGACGCGTACTGCTGTTCCAAACGGCGACATTCGGGGACATGGTCAGGGTCCTACGTGAGCGCGACAACTTCTCTCTACAAGATGGCCGCTAGAACCAATCAGCTGTTTCTAAAGTTTTCCATCCATAAACCGTAGAATAATGATAGCTCCAGAGTAAGGCAATAAATTCTTATTAACTTTAGGAAATAAGGTGTAAAAGGAATGCTGTGCATTAAATTTACAAAGTGAGGAATGTTCGTGTAGTATTTCATTCGGAACTTCAAATACGAAAACAGACTACGAATATCACCGGCCAAATTCTTCGAAAGTACAGCGACGAATACAGCTACTTTAGACTATGTCCTCAATGAGTTTTTGTGATTACAAACCATCAACAACTGAGTAAGTTCAAAATATGTCGTCTTATATTTTAATTACAGCTATTACAACCCTTTCAACTTTTATTTGTGCAAGGTTTTATGTATTATCTTTAGAATGCACCACAAATTATTTTTTTAAAGTTTTTACCCCTAGTTCATCTTCATTGCAAACACACGTACCCAAATGCATCACTCAGAATAAAAATACAGAAGACTGATATATTGGAAACAATTTAAAAATTTAACTTCAGTCATCTATAAAAGCCAAAAGAAAATTTACAAGCTAGTTATCCAAAGCAGAATACTTCATTATATGTGCAAGGTGAATTTTATTTTCCGTTATTTCAGAAACAGTTCCCGTTTCATAAACTTCAGGGATTATTAGCTCGCAGAAATCTTGCGACAACCTTCATAACCTCTACAAGCAGTCAATTCTCAACGAAACTCGACACTTTGTAGCGCGTGCTACAGCGACAAGACTCAAACAGGTTTGAATCTCAAATGTCGCCTGCAGTGCCATAGTCGGCGCTCATGCAGGACACACCCGTAGTGATATGTGCGGCCGTCTTTTGTACTGTGAAGCTCGCTAGAATGTGAAGCCCATGCAGGCTGCGGCCTTAATGCCACATTCCACGTTTGGCTCAGTTGAAATCCACTGTCCTAGTTTATAAGATTCTCGCGTAGCCGGATTTAGATGGCCTCCTTGTATAGCCAGTCCCAGTATTGTGATGTGTTGTGTAGAACCTCTATGTCTTCATATTTCATCTTGTGGTTCGTTTCCAAGCAATGTTCAGCAATTGCTGATTTTGTGGGCTGTTGGAGTTCGGTGTGGTGCTTGTGCTCTGTGCACCTTTCTGCAATTGTTCGAATGGTTTGGCCAACATCACTTTCCCGCACTTTCACAGAATGTGATAAACTCCCGATTTCTGGAGTCCCAGATCGTCCTTCACTGTCCCTAGTAGGGATTTTATATTTGCGGGCGGGCAGTACATGCATTTGATGTTATGTCGTCGTAAGATTCTACCGATTTCCCCCCCCCCCCCCCCCAAATACGTTGCCTTTGTATGGAATGTAGGCAGTTTTCGCCGGCGGATCCTCCTCGGGTGTTGACTGTGGTGTGCTCTTATGTTTGAAATCACGTTGGATTTGTCGATCGCTATACCCGTTTTTCTGGAATATTCGTTGAAATGGTCAAGTTCTGGTTTCAGGCTGTCTTCATTGGAGATCACACGAGCTCCGTGGACCAGCGTATTTAGAACCCCCTTCCCTTTGGGACAGGTGATGAGGCACAGAGGTACTGGTCCATGTGGGTTTTCTTCTGATAGACACTGTGTCCCAATGTTCCGTCCGGTTTTCTGCGTACCAGAACATCCAAAAAAGGTAGCTGACCGTTTTGTTCCACTTCCATTGTAAATTGAATCTGGCTGTGTATGGAATTCAGGTGTTGTAAGAACACCTGAAGTTCATCTTTCAAGAAGAATTGCTTCTCGGCTTTTGGCATGCTCAATGTGTTTTTGTTGTCACTAACAGCTTTACCTTGCAGTGCCCTTGGGGTGGACGTGGCTTCCACTGCCCACACTCAACAGATGTGCGTGTTACTTCATAAATAATCAGTAACTCATCAAAATAATTTTCATTAAATCTATCCGAGGTCTGTTAGAAAGTAAGGTTGAGCTGTAAGTGTTCTGTGCTGCTATCGGCTCAACGCTGTGACATCATGGAGAAGCGGCGGCTGCCTCTGGAACACCGCTACAGTATGTGGACCGCGCATTTGACTGGTGTATTTAAGCTGTGTTTCAGTTTTCATTGAAATAATAAGTAGATTTGATGTTCTGCTATTGCTAGAATGTTATTGGTGAATTCTGTAACTTGTTCACCCTTAGACCCAGCTGCCTTAGAAAGTTAAAGTGTGTATCAAATTGAAATGTGCAAAAATAAATCGAAGTGTAGCCCATTTCATTTAGTCAAAGTAAATGTTGGAAATGATCATTCAATTTTCTGCCTTGCCTTTGGGAAAGAGTTAACTAGTAAACAAGATCTATATTATTGTTAATTTTTATTTTGTAAGCGTCACCAATCTAGAACAACTTGAACTAAAATTTGGACACCGTTGTTTTCACTCAAGTAATTCTGCAAAAACAATATTCTTAAAAGGGCAACCACAGCTTAAATACATATTTATGGAATTCTCTACACAATCATCACAAAAATAAAAATTGGAAATTAAAATTGACTTCGATGATGTCTTAGGTGGAGGTGTGTAAAGAATGAAATCGCAACAGCTGTCAAGATGTGTTTATTCCGACACTGCCGGTTTCTCATCAGTAAAGACGCATCTTCAGGTGGATGACATCTGTGAATAGGAAACATCTGGACTAATAACTGTAGTCTGTAAAAGGGCCAATAAATAAATTTTTTCGGAAATACTAGACAAACATTCTTTACAGAAAGAAAAAATTCTTAAAAATTATAAAAAAGGAGAATATCGAAAGTACAAAAAAATGATTACATAATAATTGGAACAGCATCCAGCTTTTAGGGTACCTTGTTAAAACATTCCCACAACAGGGTGTGGTCGTCTTTAGGTAAATAATATTCCCGCTTTATCGTTTATAAAGAAACCACTGATGGGAGTCTAAAATCGAAAAACAAATTGGGTGAGATATGCTACCCACGGTCAAGACTCTCAATGAAAGGTCAGTCTAAACCACGTGAACTATTAAAAGTGTGTGATAAGAATGCCACAATGATCGCTTACCAGGAAAACAGACAGCATTTCCAAGACCGGGAAGTGATGCGACGCGGTAACCAACACGTGCAAAGTGAAATTGAAGTGTCACATGTGTGATGTGAACTGAGAAACCTCACATAACACATCGTTGACCACCAGAGGGCTCTCCCAACAAGGGCAACGAAGGCTGTGCACTGCGTACAGAATATATACTACAGTTTTAATAAAATTACAAAATCCTTTTAAAAAATAAAATACAAAATGCTCTAGTAAAATTGTATACTCCTCCCTCAAAATATGGAACATATGAAAGACATAACTTGTGAGCCACGTGCGCAACGCTATCCTGAATACAAATAATCAAAATTTGAAAAGGTGTTAAAATGTCTCAGTGCTACTTGGTTATTAAGGGATGAACCTGGAGCCTGCTTAAGCGCCTTCATAATATGTATCTCCTCCATGACATTTAAAACATTTCCTTTTTCTCCCCTAAATAAAAACTTCATGTTACTCTCTCTATTGGAAACTGAATGACAATTGTCTTTTAAATGTACTGAAAGAGCTGATTTGGAGCCCTTCACATTGACATGTTCCTTAAAACGAACAGCAAAGCTACGCCCTGTCGGACCAATATATTTCTGTGGGCAATCATTGCAAGAAATCTCGTAAACACCCGAGCCTCTATACTTATTGTTTTCGGCCTTTTCCTTATGTTTGTATCTGTTGCCTACACACTTAGGAATAAAAAACACTGGTGCGATACCTTTATTAACTAACTTTCTACCAAAACATTCCGAAACCTGACCAACATATGGTATCTTGTGGTATCTAGATCCACCCTTATTAGTTTCATCTGGAAGCAAGGTTATACTAGTGCCGGTCTTCTCCACCGTTCGATCTGAAGCGGCAAACCTTTTCTTACTAAGGATCTCCTTGTTGATCATATCAATGAAATTACTGTTGTAGCTGTTTGATACCGCTATACAACGGATATTTTGATATTCTCTTTGAAAGGCCTCGTCACTAAGCGGTACACTATGCAGGCGATATAACAGCGACCTGTACACGGCTTTTTTGTACTTCATTGGGTGATTGCAAGTCTGGTGGATGGTAGTGCTAGTAGAGGTATGCTTTCGGAAAATATCAAAGGAAAAAACTGCATTTTCCATGGTTATACGTAAATCCAAATATGGCAGAGAATTATCTACACTGTGCTCAATGGAAAACTGGAGTTCGTCTTGCAGGGAGTTCAAATTGATCACAAACAGATTACAGTATTTGGCTGAACCCCCATATAATAGAAAAATATAATCCACATAACGCAGCCATAAAATTGTCTTATCCCCATAAACTGACGTAGACATTGGTATTCAAAATTCATGTATATGTTTGTCAAACAGTATGACAAAGGGGAAGCCATTACCAATCCCTTCTCCTGGTTGTATATACAATCTCCAAATTTAAAATAATTGAACCTCAAAACAATGTCAAGTAACTGCAAAACTTCCTCTACCTCCTCTTTCGGACGACCACTGATTCCACGTAAATTACTGGAAACAAGCTCTTGAGCACTTTTCACTGGAATAGTACTATACATATTTTTAACATCAAGAGACACCATGCTGGTGCCTTCTGGTATACTAGTTTGAGAAAGTACTGTTATAAGATGTTCTCTATTACGTACAGTTGTTTGCACAGGATGTTTACAATGCTTATTTATATATGTAGCTAAAAGTTTTTCTGCCTCGTATCCTACACAATTACATGCATTCACTATCAAACGGACAGGATAGTTCTTTTTGTGCACTTTTATAGTCGCCCTTAGCCTAGGTGCAGACAGATTCATGGGAATGAAGGTGAGTCTCTTAAACACATCAGGAAAAACTTTTGTTTCTTGCCACATACTTAGATGTTGGATCAAACCTACATCTAACAATCCCATTTTCTCAAAAAAAGATATACCTCCTGCACCTTAGTAACATAATCTGCCTCCTTAATAACAACTGCCATTTAACCTTCATCCACACTGACTATGATACTATCATTATCGTCAAGCTTTTTATTGATATTTACTATAATATTCTCCCGGAAAACCTTTTCAGGACCAACTACCCTCACTGATGATGGGGGATTGACATTACTGTTAACAATTCTATTCAGACCTACAGCTAACTCATTTCTTAATGCAGTGGTAAGAGGGGCCTCATTCATGGCCGATACTGAATGTGCCACTAGTGTATCTACATTACTCCGGGAGACATTTTGACTAATAGTGTAAGATAAACCCTTATCCAACAACCGTGACTCTCTTCCGTTATAACAAGCAAAGTTAAAATCACATTCAGGAACCTTCCTGTCACAATCTAAAACACTGATTGGGCGCTCTTGCCTGCAACCATACAGCAAGAGGTTGCTGATTTTCTTTTGGTGCACAAGCTCCACACTACTTTTGAAACGTGTCATGTACTGCTCTATATGGTCACGGACCCCATGCGAGCGAGCTGCAAATGTGCGAGATAAGTTTGTTTATTAAGTATGTCCTTCCTTGCATACAAATTATGTATTTAATTTCTAATACAAAAACTCAATTTTCCTTTTGGACCCCGGTGGTAAAAAAAAAAAAAAAAAACAACAACAACTTTTTATTTAACAGCCTTCTAACATAGTTGGGAAAGACTTTTCTCCTGAGACATTCCTTATTAAACTGGATATTTAAAATTACTCTAATCAAGGATTTGGTGCTATTCAACATATGGTAAAAGGCCCTGTTTGCCGTGCATGGCATATGATCACAAACAATTTTCTTAAAAGGACAACCACAGCTTAAATACATGTTTATGGAATTCTCTAAGACAGCACTCGTGAAACACACAGCCTCGAACAGACAGGTCTGGGTGCGCAGGGGAGTGTTCCTTCGTAACGTTGTCCACAGAGCGACTGAAATGTGTTTTATTCTGCACATGAGTTACTGGGCTCCCTGAGACTATCTATATCCCAAGTAGCCTCAGAATTATCTTCTTTGCTTTAGACCGGGTGTGAGCAAATGCACTGATGTGAATGCTCAAACTACTTGCCTCAGTCATTGCCAGCAACGAGCCTCCCCTCCACCTCCCTGCTAACATTGTTCTGTTCCTGGCGTAAGCGTGAGAAGACGAGCCTGTTCACTTTTTGTCTTTAAAATAGTTTTATTTGTGTCAGGGCTTGCTTGGCGTTCCGAGTAGGACAAAATTAGTGAAAAAGTATTGAAATATTTTACAACTTCTTTCCAGAAGAATTCCCGCAGTTGTTTAGACTAGCTGCTAGTCTGCAATATGTTTGAAACTACATATTTATATAAGTGATTTCTTTTTTAAAATGAAATTATCGAAATTGAAGGTGAGGACTAATCTTATAGATGTTCAACTAACTGATGGAATGCGGTTGCTGACCAGTAATCTCACTCTAAACATCGAGATACTAATAAATAAAACATTAAACAGAATTAGAGAATGATGATGAGACACATTTCTTTCTTTTTCATAAATACAACACACTTTTGAACTTCTGAGTAACTTTATATGTGTTAACAATTATTCAATAAAAATTTATGTATTCTTTGTTGTGCCTGTGTTGTTTGTGGTCAGAAAATTAAGCTGATGGAAATTATAGTTTATTCTCCTTTATTGATAAGTAGTAATCCCTCGCCTACCTATGTTCACCAAAGACTAGAATGACAGAATTTTGAAAGTAACTGCTGTCAACCTATGAAACTTGCTAGTTTGTGATTCTGCTGTACTCATTACAGCATCTTGCAGTGCAAATATTTTTTTTTTCTTTCTTTGTTCCTATGATGTTTTGTTGTGCCTCTATCTGACGAATTGCGATAAGCTGAAATTCATTATTCATTCCGTGGCATCTTTGTACAACACGAGATTGGTCTTTAAGGCAATACTTTGTCAAATACTATGCAAATGTTACATTTCATCATAAATATTCATTGCATTGTCATACTGTAGTAATTTTCTTACTTCTAACTAGACTACAAACTCGCACACGAGCTGTTGACGATCTTGTATTATTGGCAGTCTTTGGGGCTTTTTGTAAGAAGTTTGCTAGCTGCACTCACTGCGTGCCCACGTGGTGGCAAAAGTGCCTGCGGGCATCTCGCGTGCCCACACCTGGGTTATTCTCAGAATGAGACTTTAGGTGGTCCCAGTCGTGTTCTTAATGTCAGTGGGAATCCAGTATGCTGTGTCACGTCGTGCTTAGTCCGATAACTTATCCGTCTCTAATGATAATAATGTTGACAGGTTGTTAAACCCTAATCTTTCTTCCTTCAAATGCCTTGACATTTTTTCTACCCATTCAATCACCTCTAAGATTTGGTCATTGTAATCATTCTCAAATTATTTGAAGATAGAGCAGTTTTTCTTTAATTGATTCCACATTGTTGCAAATAGTACCCATAGTGGAATCGCCTTAAAGTGTGCTGAATCTCGAACGATAAACTTACATTTCTCATATTTACAAAAAGCTTCTTCTAACTTTGTTTCTAATGAATGCAACCTTCTTACACGTTTCTCTCCCATGACAGGCATACTTTCTTTTTATGTAACATTTTACTCAGAGGTGACAGTTCGGGCGATAGTGGTATGCAGAGATACAGATGGCGGTAGTATCACATACATGAGGTATAAAAGGGCAGAGCATTGGTGGAATTGTGATTCTTGTGAAGATGGCTGTGTGTCAGGAATTATCAGAGTTTGAATGCAGACTTGTAGTTGAAACTAGACACATGGGACATTCCATTTTGGAAATTATTCAGTATTCTGAGATTTACTTTGTCAAGAATATGCTGAGATTTTAGGTATTACCTCTCACCATTGAGAACACAGTGGTTGATGGGCTGCACTTAATGATTAGCAAAACTAAATGAAATGACCCCAGAAATCAATGTGAGATGTACGAGGAATGTGTTTGTTAGGACAGTGGTAATCCTCCCTCTTCTGATTAGGCAGCATCAGCTTTTGGTGTCCTATGCCATTGCCATTTGACAATTCCCTGCTCACCCTACATCGTGTTCTTTTTGCAGGCGACGGTTTTCGACCTCCCGATACTTGCCCTCGAATTGGATTACCCGTCGGATTGTAGCTCGCTTTTCTTTGCGGAGACTTCAGTCTCACTTCCCTCGACTGTACGTGCTATGCTATACCGCGCACACCCCCTTGGATGGTGCCCCGACTGCAAATCTGGCTAGATCTCTTCAGAGGCCCAATAGCTCCAGTCTCCACATATAATCTTCCAGCGTTTGTTGCACGCAGTAGTTACAGTTTTTCAGGGTGCCGTCCACACTGATGGCTCGAAAGTTGCCGGTCGTATAGGATATGTTTTTGCATCTCCCATTGGTATGGAAAGCCATTCTCTGCCAGAATCGTATAGTTTGTTTATGGAAGAACTAATGGCCATTCGTAGAGCACTTCATTTTATAAAACAGGCCATATACAGATGCTACTCTTCCCCTCCTTTGGTCACTTGTATCCATGATCTCCTTGCTGACCTTCGTCATGCTGCCTGCTCCATTGCTTTTTCTCTCTCCCCAGTCACATGGGTATCACAGGGAATCAATAGGCTGATCAGTTGGCTAGAGTAGCCGTAACTTACTATCCATTCCCCTTGGCAATCCCAGCTGCGGATTTGCGGGTGCAGATGAGCTCTCTGCTCCATCAAGTTGACCACTGTAACTTGGAGTTCTTCCTTAGGCCCTTCTCGGAGGGAATACACTGTCCTTTGCTATCTTTGCATCGGACATTCCAGGCTGATCCGTGGTTTTATTTTGTGTGTTGTGGTTGTGGGGCCATACAATCTGTGGTTCATATCTTAGTGGAATGTCCACTCATTTTGGTGCTCCATGCCAAATACAGAATTCTGCACTCATTGCCTTTAGTTTTGGTGGATGATTCAAGAATGGCTGACTGGGTCCTTGGGTTTCTCCATGGAAGCAGTTTTATTCTCAGCTATAAGATTTTCACTCTGACACTTGGACAGGATGGGTTGGGTTTGTGGCTCTTCATGCAAGCAGGAGGGTTTGAAGCCCTCCCCTCTCCCCACCCCCCGAAGATCTCCATTTCTTCTTTTTCTCTTGTTTTTAACAATGTTTCTTTCTTCCACTTTCAGGCTCTTGCTTTAGGAGCATAAACTGTTCACCAGTACATGCTCATTGTTAATGAATGTAGGTTATAAAGCTGTAGGGTTATGCATGTCAAATTCTGCACTTTGTTGTTTTCAGTCCTTTTGGTACCATTAATTTTAGTTCCATTTAAGTTTCCCCCATTTTACTATCGGAAAAATGCTTAGCTGGACTACATGTTTGGTTGCATACCATTCAAAGCTAAAGGGACTGATGACATAGCTGTAGAAGCAGCTTCGCTCATTATTCCTGCAGGGTACTCTTGATGACTTGTTGAGTGCTTGCCGAGTCCATGCCATGTGCAGGCAAAGGAGGTTCAACACAATCCCACGAATTATATTCATCTGTCTGTAAATACAAACCGTCACAAACTTCACCATTCTTCTGACTTGAACTGACACTTCCCATGTCAATTTACATGACAGGAAATTCATGTTGAGACGGGCTAACTTATTACTATTTGCAATTGGTGCAATTGGATGTATGTACTAAGGCAAATAAGGAATCTACTTATAACTGGGCCTACCAGTACATATTTCATAAAGTCCAGAGTGGGTATTTAACTGGCAGAATTTTTGAGTAGGTACAATTATGTGCTGTACCAAGTGGCAGCTCTGGTTGTGCTGATGCACTTTTGGCAAATATTGTCAGAGAGAGGTATGCTGCATCAAATCCTATAAAACAGTCACACAAAGTATCTCCATAATCAATTGGCTGGTTTTCTGACATGAAAGGACTAAGAAATTTACGGCTACCGACATTAACGGCCACTGCTTTTAAATGTGCTAGTACTGACAGTTGCACAACGGGGGCCTGAAGATTGTGTGATTATAACACCGTAACCGGTCGCATAATTGAATAAATAATCTTAATACAGCTGCTAGTACTTTCTTCTTGTGCCTTCAGCCATACAGAGTCGATTTCGCCCTCCCCCCTTTTTCCTCAAAAACCTAAATCCCAGGAAAATGACAAATGATTCAAAAGTCACCTCTTCTTTTCCATCTGCAAATAAATGAAGTCTCAAGAGAACAACCAAACCTGTGGTTAAAAATTGTGTTCATAACTACATAAGTCATGTGGTGTAAAGGGTACTTTGTTAGTTCTGTATTAGCGTTACTGTTCACTTTTAATTAGTTTAGTTAAATTTGAAAATAATGTCCAACCATAGTTGTTTAATGAACAAAATTATGAAAATGCCCTTTCTAATTGTGGGGATATTTTTTCCTAGAAAATTATTATACTCTTTGAGTATAAATCCTCACCCCATTATTTGATAGTTTTTAAATACATTATTTAATGTGTATTCTGTTGAGAATGTGGACTATTAGTTTATGTTGAAATGCTAAAATTAACATTGTCTATGCAGTTCTGATCCCAGATATTTTTTTGGAACACCCTAAGATTGCGTCAACATGCTGTGTTATAAACTGCACCAATATTTTTATTTCTTAGGTGTTGCAGTATAATTATTAGCCTCACAGTACTTTTACTCACTGATGCTATTATTTGTCAACAATCAGTTTTATATAAAACACAATATGATACAGGGCTGCACACTGTCTTTTGATTATAACTTGGGACAGAAAAAAGCAAAAGTAGTTATAACTTATTACATTAGTGTGGTGTCTTTCTTTCGGACATGTCTGAAAGAACAGACACCGCACCAATGTAATAAGTATTTACATGTGTAGACAGCATTAGCTTCACATATTTCACTGCAGATGTGGTCATACGTTCAACTTTGCACGAGAATCCGTAACAACAAGTGTAAGAGAACATGAACGGTAGGGGTGCTACAGCCATAGATTGCAACATGAGGAAGTTTGAGACTGAAGGGATGTGAGCACGGGTAGCAAAGTGGTTAAGGCGCCCGCTGGCCTGAAGCTGGAGACCCTTGTTCGATTCCCGGCCTGGCTCACATTTTCACTTGTAGCCATAGTTTAATTTCAATGCCCTAATGCAGCCACCATCAACACTTTCCTTCCTAATCCTTCTTCCTTCCCCTCCTTTATCATTAATTTGCAAATAGTTTGTAACTTAGCCTTTGCAAATAAAAATTTTGAAGAAGAACAGCATTCCTTTAAACAGTGAAGTTGTTTCTCTTTGCCAACACGTATACCTTTCAAAAATTTGTGGTTAAATACAATTTTATATACCTGTAAGTTATCATTATCACCATGACCTAGTATTTCTAAATATGATAAAGCCATTTTAGGTTTGTTTTATATTCAGATATTTAGAATCGGCTGAATTTAACTAACAGTCACAGAAAATAACATATGTATATATGTTACAGCCAAAACCCGAAGAGCGGCCAGATCGCGAACTGGCCAGCCACTTTGCATTTTGGCCGGGTGGATTGGCCAGAGTCCGATTACTTGAAAGAAGCGACGCATATCCGACTTTGGCCAGCGGAGGTTTCTGGTCAGAACTGAATTATCAAGATCACTTAACTAAATGTATACTATTACGACCCCTGAAAAGCAAAAGAGCAGAAGAAGTCGCTTACCATTTGCTTGACATCTTTACCACCATAGGTGCTCCAAGTGTGCTACAGTCAGATAATGGTAGAGTTTTCGAACAAAGGTGTAAATGAGCTGAGTAACATGTGGCTTGGACTGAAACTGGTACATGTAAAACCCAGACACAGCCAAGGCCGAGGTTCTATCGAACGGGCCAACCAGGATGTACAGAATATGCTAATGACATGAATGCAGACAAATAACTCAGCGCATTGGGCCGAGAGTCTTCGATTCATCCAATTCATGAAAAACCGTTCTTTTCATCATGGAATTCAGCAGTCCCCATACGAGGCAATGTTTGGCTGTAAAGCAAAAGTGGGCTGAGTACTTCACATCTGCCTAAAAAAAATATTGATAACATAGTGACAGAGGAAGACCTTGAGAAAGTTGAAAGAGAAATGGACGACAGTAATAATTTTAGGGACTACTCCCAACAATGAAACTGACATCGTGGAGATCGAACCATCGAGAAATCAAGATCAGTTATACAACAATAAGCCAAAAATATACTGTGTGGTTTGTGAAGAAGAGTGTGGTGCAGCTCATTGTTGTATATTCTGTGGCAAAAGTGTCCATGCAATATGTGGAACAAGTAATGAAGCAGATGAAGGATATGGAGGAAAAGTTATTTGCAAACTATGTTACAACAAGCAAGAAATCAGGAAGAAGAGGGAGGGAGCTCACGACAATTTGCAAGCACAAGGTGCTAAGATGCTTAAGAATTCAGACGCAAAATTCGCGTCTGCAAAAGTTGGAGACAATGTTTGCATCCTTGTACAAGATGTTGACAGAGGTCGCGGAGATCCCAGAAGCGTTCTTGCTGTTGTGATGAATGTCAAAGGAACTTTCTACAAGCTGGGAACAGAGCATGGTGTTCTGAAGCAACTGTATTCCAGAAACGAGTTCTCTAATCTGCCCGAGAAACTGATCACGCTGGAATCCGTACCCAAAGAAGAAAAATCATTGTGAACCATATCATCCTTACAGTCGCTGACCAGTGGCCAAGGATATAATCGATGCAATTGCTCTACTAAATGTGCCACAAATCGCTGCAAATGCAGAAATAAAAAAGTATTGTGTAATTCCAAATGTCATAAAAGCTTAACTTGTAATAAGTGAATACCGGCTGTATTAAAAATATTTATGTGGACGGATTGTACACTTTTTATTACTGAGATTGATAAATAAATTGCATACAGCTTGAAATTATAAACTTTCAATCCATCTTTATTCATCTCCCGATTCTGGCCGATCTGTCTATGCCACTTCGCGAACTGGCCGACCAAACCCCGAAATCAGGAAAAGATCGGACATTGGCTGGTCAATTGAAGGAGATTTCGGCCACTTCGCGACTTGGCCGACCAGTTCCCGATCTGGCCGATTTCGGGCTTTGGCTGCAGCATATATACTCAAAAATGCTGGAGAATATGATAACATCAAATGACAGTGAGGAATTAATTAAAAGTTCAATGACGACATAAGTAATTTAAACACTAAAAAGTGAAGTGAAGCATATGAGGTTTTCCTGGACCTAAGCTGCATGTGAAATACCAAAGGAAGAAGAAAAAAAAAAACAAGGCATTATAAAAAGACAATACAGTCACAAACAATGGCTGTTTACAAAGAGGATGTTGTTAAACTGCATACAAAAACTAAGGATTAAGAAGAGGATCTAAATACAAAGTAGAAGAATAGTACATGAAATACAGTGAGCTTCTATTTGCCGATGTAAACACTCAAGTTGAAGCTCCATAGACCACTTGATTGGGGGCACTGGCACTTCTGAACTTGGGCATGCGTAATGCTCTGTTCCTAGACTTTAAAATTATTCAGGCCAGGCAGTTTTTTCCCTCTCATTGCACATTGAAGAAATGGAACTTCTGAGGAATAAGGGTGAGGCAAGGAAATATTACAGAGAAGTCAATGTAGCAGAGAAGTCAGTGGTATAACAAGCCTGTAAAAAATAAAATAGGAAAATATTACATCTTTTGGTGCTGTGCAGTATTACTATGTTGTCTTCAATGCCGAAAATAACACCATGCATGTAATCTTATGGACACATCTTACAAGGGGAAGAACAAGTATGGTACCAACTGAATTTGACGGGTCGTAGGTATGTTGTGAGGGAATTTCTCCAGACCATCAAGCTAAAAGGATTTGTTCCAATGGGCCTCAATTTCTAAGAAAATTGAAATCAAATTTGCAGCAAATTACCATGCGTAATGTGTCTACTTATACATGGCGGTTACTGCTCAAGGAGACAGCGTGGTGTAATCGGCAAGATGCGAGGCTGCCATGCAGGCGATCTGGGTTCAAGTCCGACATGGGTCAATTACTTTTCACACCTGTCCGATGATTGTGCATAATTATGAATTTTTATAACCATTCTTATGTAAACATTTGCAGTAAATGGTCAGGATAAAAACATGTAACATTCTCTCAATATGTTGTGTATTGCGCGACGATTATTTTATTCATTTTGTTTTTTTGAAGCACACTTTTAAGACGATTGAACCATATTTCGAAATCGGTAAACAGTCTTTTTTTAATACCTATAATATTGGGGCAACATTTAATACCTATATTTACAGTTTCTGACCGTGCTGTTTTTTTATCTCCTCCTATGACATGTGTACCCACTTGACACGTCCCAGTGGACTATTACGCTACGGCCAGTCGGTTAGTCATTCATAGTGTGTTAATCATGCGTGTGGCAAGTAGTGCAATGTGGAGAACAAATGCGCTATGATAGAAGCAGGCCCATCACACGAAACCTCTTTGGAAAAGGATGTGTGTGATGAGCAGTCAAAAGGTAAACTCACTAACGCCTTAAAATACGCCGAATGTTTGCTCCGCAATTGGAATCTGTTCACAAACACACCGCCAAGCATGATATCCGAAACATCCCTTGCTATGGGCGAAGAGATTGCCAATGAAATTCTTCACATGTTGGCAGACAGACAAGTAGTTCACAATTAGGAACTCATAGGTGTCGATGAGATATATGAACACCACGAGTATACATCGATAAGTATTGTCTTTATTAGCGTTGTGTTGACACATTTGTTTTGGTTTTTCACATTGCAAGTGGCAATTCCACAATCCTTTACATTTCAGTGCAAGGGTGTACAGGACGATGACGATGAGTGTGTTGCCGAGGAATTCATGCCAGTGCTGAAAGGTTATTTTCCTTTGTGGTACAAAGAAAGAGCAGTCACTCTTGCAGCAGCTCATCCAAAATTGCGCTTAAAATCATTGCTAGCGAACGGATGTTCTCGGTTGAAACATAAAAAACATCTTTATCGTCAGAAAGACGACGTCAAAAGAGGAGGAACGAATGTGGATAAATGGACCACTATAGATCAGGAAACCTACGAACGATTCCTGGAAGCTCGGCAGAACTTGGAGCAGGTAATATATTGTACAGCAGAGGTATTTTGTAGACAAATTATTGTTAAGATACCAACGATAACAACTCAAGGATTATACGAGTCCCATATGCAACTAATAACGATTTACTCATTTTTAGGTGATGACGAGGACTCTACAACAGTGGTCTATGACTGCTGCGATCATGTATGCTTTGAATAATTTTCAGTTCGTAGCCAGCTCGATGTGGGTGGAACGTTTTAAAAAGAAACACAGGATCAAACAGTGTAAGATTACGAAATTTATCAGCTCAATAGAGTAAGCCACAATTGGCAGCTGCATAGCAGTTCCGGATCCAAACATGACTCATCATCCCTGATTATGTTATAAATACAGATCAAACTGGATGCCAGTATCAATTCACATACAATAGAACGGGAGGTGGGGGGGGGGGGGGGGGGACATATATATGTGAAACGTATAGAGGAAAAGACTGATAGCATAAATCCACCGAACCCAAATCAAAATTGAAAACCATCAACAGACTTTGTCCCAGCAGATTTGCTTAAGAAGAAAATTTGTACAGATCTTAAAGATGACTACTTTAGCTTGGGAAGTGGTGAAAGTGCCCCACCAATGGAGAATAGGTATAATATACCATGTATAAAGGGAAATCAATGATAATGTCATTATATTATTTAATATGGGGAATAAAGTATTTACCAATTTTCCCAGTTATTCAAAGAGAGATGAAGCATGTAAGTGTGGATTTCTTCCAGGAAATTCATCTGTCGTCAGATCCGTACTCAAAGGCAAATCCTAGAAAAGACGATCAAATTTGGGATTGTCTACATCACCCCTTTATAGGCTTAAAAGGAAAGTATGATAATACAGATAGAATTGCTCTTTCTTGTGCTGCTTGAATTACGAATCGTTACAAAAATTGATAAGGCTAGTGAGAATGATGGTAAGAGTGACAGAAAATAGTACCAGAACAAAAAAAATTGTGATATTGAGATGTACAGGGTATAGTAAGTGAAAGGCTGGTTGGTGTCCTATTTAATGCTGCCCAGGAGGAGAGTATGAGAGATGCACACACTCATTGAGCAACCGACTGCCCTAGTAGCTTCTTTACACGACTTACCACAGACACTTGCATCAGTTGTGTTGACATCGTTGACTACTCGGGTCGCACTGTGTTCTCTGCCTCCATTCCCTGCAAACGAGGAAGCTGCAGAAGAATGGGAGGACTAAGAAAAGAGCATATGCGGCAACATTTTGTGGCTTTCAGCGTTGTCAATGACCAGCTCTGCAATTGTTTCTTTTGTTGAGGTACAGGAATTGTGGCCTAAATAGTAATGCAAAGAGTCAATTAGAGAGTAAATTATTTTTTTGTAAAGGAATGAGTATGTAGGTATTCCAGTATCCGGCACATTGTCACAATCAGAGCAGCTGACAGAAGATGGTTAGTCATATAGAAATGTCAGCAGCCTACATTAACAGACGCTCCAGCCGCGTGACGAAACCTGCGCGTTGTCACCAACCCAGAAGTTATGAACTCGAACTAGAAGGTTCGGACACATGATGAAGCAGCACACGGACTTTGACCCTGAGGCACTGACCTGATCTGGAAGGTTCCAGTGCTGAATTCAGCACAGAAGTGACGTATTTAATGAATGCCAGCCAGCTTGTCATCTGTCAGTCACAGCTGGGTGGTAATGTCACCCAGTCTGTGCCATTCGTCGACATGGCCATAAGGTCAGTTGCAACTGGATGGTGGTGCACTATCCGGTCTGTGCCACAAGTCACTATTGTCAAAGTAAGGAGTGCGCCAGTCAGCGATAACGCGCACTGTCTGTGCCGCCTCACCACATCTCAACAACGTTCAACACCGTGCCTGAGTCTCGACTCCTACGTCTCCACTGGTCGACTCTTCACGCTGCCGCCATAAGATGTGAGGCAATCCAGTCCTCGCCAGACAGCACGGCACCACCAGAGGTGTGATAAGGAGCCTTACGTGCCACCGCCATCACACACTACGGCCCTTTCGTCTGCAAGAGGATTATAGACGGCTGACGGCACTCCATTGTCACACGCAGATGGGTTGAATAGAGGCAATTTCTTTGAGGAGCAGAAACTGCTGTTTAACTTCAAACTACCACCACCGTGTCCCACAGCCCACGAAACCAGCAAAGTACACATATATTTCCTTCACACTTTCATAGATTTCTCTGAATGTGTATCAGATATTGTCAGCTAGCCCCCCTTGGGGGATTCGCCGTTGTCATCTTTTCCTGAAATGTGTGACATGCACTCTAAATATTATCGCAAAAACACCCATGTTGTTGCTTCCCAGGTGACTTTTTACAAGTGCCGCAGGAGCCTCATCAATCGTACCATGCGTGGGCTGCAGAATTACAGGGGGTCACAAGACATGCATAATGAGTAATATTCAGATTCCATGGTTTAAGATACTATACTTTGGTCAGCTCTGGATGAGGAACTCAGACAATGGACCCTTCAGCTTCCGAACCCCTGTTTATCTGAAATATTGATATTGTTCAATCATATGAAATCTCACATGCTGCCGGCACCCAAATTGATGAATACATGGATGTTAGTGTTGTGCACTCTGGTTCTGCAGCTGACTGTGCGTCTGTTTCATAGGATGATGGAGAAGTTGCCCCTATCTGCGTGCATCATCATCAACAACAACAACAACAACAAGTGGGACAACTGTGCATTAAGAAGAAGCAACAGCAGCAGACACAGTGGCAAAATCGGGTTCATTCAGCTCTTCCTTCCTGTTCACGTTGTTTTACCAACCACGATAGAGTAGATTGTCACTCCAGTAAAAAGAAAGATCACATTTCCTCAGTCTGCCAGTCTAACAAGACGCTTGCTTTTGTTGATGATGATGATGACTGTCAATTGTGTGCTTTCACACACTAGCAAGTAATACATAAATGTTCAGGTCCTTGACAAAAATATTCTCATGCAGGTTGACATTGGTTCTGTGGTCACTCATAAATTCCCACACATACATGGAATTGGGTTCTCCTCTATTGTCTCCTGTCACGTGAAATTTGCGGACATACAACAAACAGAAGATTCAGATTATCGGCCAGTTTGTGGCGTCCACTGTTTACACGTCGGTTGTTCATTCTCTCATCTTTCATGTTGTTGAGCATGCAGGGACGGAAAACTTGTTTGTATACGATGCCTTCCAACTTTTTGGATTCTCCATTACAGGCTCTATACATCTTGTATCTGATGATATCCCTTGCGCATGGTTAGATGCAGTGTATGCAGAATTTTCCTGAATTTTCTCTTCTGGCCAGGGTCATGCTGTCGATTTTGAGGCACACGTAATGCTCAAATTGGCGGTCCGCCTGAAGTTTTTCCGTGCCTGGACCCTTCCGGTGGCATTATGTGACCCAGTCAAGGCTGAATTGAATAGGCTGGCTTCTTTGGGGGCCCTCCTCCCTGTTACTTCTAGTGAATGGGCATCCCCCCTTGTGGTTTGCAAGCCCAATGGCAAATTGCAGTTGTGTGGTGATTTCAAAAAGACCGTCAACACCACTTTCTCAACCTGACGAGTTGTTTGCTAAACTTGCGGGTGGACAGTTCTTCTTCAAAACTGATTTATCAGAGGCACAGCTGCCCTTGGATACCGATTACCGATTAGAACAGCTTATGGCTTCTGTGCCTGGTTGCATAAATGGTCAGGATAATATTGTTGTCATGGGTGCTTCCACAGATGAGCACCTTGCCAATCTTTGCATGGTTTTCAAGTTCTCCTTTCGGTGGGATTAAAGTGTAATTTTGCTAAATCTCAATTTTTTTCAGTCTTCCATTTGTGTATCTTGGGTTTCAACTGTCACATGATGGGATCCGTCCCTTAAGTCAGCATGTTGATGCTATCCTGGCCCTCCCGTGGCTATCTGCTGTTAAAGACCTTCGTGTATTTCTTGGCAAAATTGCCTACTATCACTCCTTCTGTAGGGTGACATGACTCATCCAGTGCATCAGCTGCTATGCAAGAACGTTCCTGTCCTCTGGACTGACAAATGTCAATGTGCCTTTGTCCGCCTCAAAATGTCAACTTCAGTCAGCGCCATGTCTAGCCATGTTCTGCCCAGGGCGGCAACTGGTGTTGGCAACGGATATATCCCAACATGGTCTTGGGGCCTTCCTCGCACACTGATACGGTGATGGATCAGAGCAGCCTATTTCTTACACTCAACGAGGCTCAAAGGTGTTTTTCTTAGAGAAAGTGACACTTGCCATTGTGTACATTTTCTTGTATTGTTCTCGTCGCCAACCACAAGCCTCTAGACTCCTTGTTTCATCCTTCAGCAACGCTTCTGGATAAGGCTTTATACTTGTCTCATTTTCACTATGAGATTCATTATCGCCCCAAGGCCCAACACGCAAATGCTGATGCCTTATCTCGGCTGCCTATGGGTCCTGACCCCATCTTCAACTCGATGAGTTATTCTGTTTCCACGTGGATGAGGAAGAATGTTGTGCAGCTGACAATTTTCTAATTATGACGGACTGTGTTGCTTCTACCACAGCTGGAGATCTGGTTATTTGTAGGGTGATTAGGTTCATTGAACGAGGTTGGCCTGACAGACCCTCAGGCAAGGCATCTGACTTTCTCCATAACTATTACGCATTGCATCTGTGAGTGTGTTTGTGACAGGGTGGTCTTCCTCTCTTTGGACGGAGGTATCCAATGTTAGTGGTTCCTGCTTCTCCGAGTCATTGTCTCCTTCAGCTGTTACACCAGGGACATTGGGGATTTTTCCGCACTAAAAACTGGCTCCCCAATGTGTTTACTGGCCAGGAATTGATGCGGACATGTTGTGCACGGTTGCCTTGTGTACCAAATGGGCTCAGCACTTGGCAGCCCCACCACCCCGAGCTGATCTTTCCCCGTGACCCGGTGCGCCTGTGGGAACAGATCCACACCGATTTTGCCAGACCTTTTATTTGGTACTTACTGGTTTCTCATCATTGACGCTTATTCCAAATTTCCTTTTGTGGTTTCCTGTGCGTCCCCTTCCACTGCGGCAATCTCAGATGCAATGGCAAAGATTTTCGTCCTTGAACAATGTTATGAACAATGATCCCCAGTTTTCCTCACAGGCTTTTGCAGATTTCTGTTCTAGCTACAGTGTTCATCATCATCCATCCACAATCAAATGGGGTGGTTGAGCATGTTAGTCAAACGCTTAAGTGTTGGATGAAGTAGTTCTTCACTCAGTTTTCTACGGGCGACGCCTTACTCTACTTTCTAAGTACTTATTGCCTTACGCCCATGGGCGATCACAGCCAGGCCGAGCTCTTACACAGGCACCAGCTGCGCACATCTTCTTCACTCCTATCAGTCTCTGGTTGTTCCTCAATCTCCTGTCTGGGTAAGGGGGTACAGCTCTTGCCCCAAGTGGATCAAAGAGCCATCAAAAAGTGTAGAAGCCATCAGTTTACGACATCTATACTGACGAAGAAATTATTGTTTGCCATTTTGATCAGAAGTGTCCACAGGTGGTGGAACTGCCGTTGTCTCCACCTGGGATTGTTCCTACTGCTTCAGATGCCAACAGACTCCATCAGTGGGTCCCACCTTTACTGCTCACAAAACTGAGCACCCAACCTACTCCTGCAGAAGTGGTTACCGTCACACGAGCTGACTGTGCATGGGAAGTGTGCCAGCATCAGAGTTGTACACACCAGGTTGTCATAAAATATTTCTAGAAGACGAGAAGTCATAAAAAAAATAATAGTGAAATTGTACCAATTGAGATTGCCTGTCATGTGTAGCAAGTGTGAGTAATGTTGAAGTACCCAAGAAGTTCAGAGGAAATCTAGGACAGGCAAGGACGTAGTTGGTTGACAATCATATTGCAACCTGGAGTCATTGAGGATATCTAGAAATAAAGTTTTAGAAATTTGAGAAATCTGGCAAAGTACAATAAATGGTGGAAAAATGTTAAAAGAGCCAAGGCTCACGATGAGATGCACTGTCAAAAAACGGCTGCTGTGCCACCATAACATATATTTATAATAAACATGTGCAACCATAAAAGTGACTCACTTCATATCATAGTGTGATCCAAGATAATTCTACATATGTATAGACCATTGTCATACATGGAGCCCTTCCATACTTGTGCATTACCTGGAAATATAAAATTTCGTGTTTCAAAATATGTTTTAATGTCCAGTTTATGATGTAATATGCTGTGGATGTGTTCAGTAAACAATCTGACAGCATTTCTGTTGGTACATTACACTTTTTTCTTTTTTAGAGTTTCTGAAACTAAAATTTTTCAAGTAATTAATCAATTATATCTTTACAGAACTAATGAAACACTTTTGTTTTTATTTACAGAAACCTTGCCACAACCATATGAAGACAGTTTTGAAGATGTAGCTCAACAAACGAGAAAACTACCTTGGATTTCACTTGTGAAGAGCAGGTCATAAAAATATGGCATTATTCTTTCTTGTGCTGTTTTATCTGTCAGCTTTTGCAAGTGGAACTGATATTTTGGACTATGAACGCACACTGACATTGGCCGAGCAGGAAATTTCTGTTGTTTCAAACACTGATAGCTCGGGAAGGGCTATCAAATCAAGAAGAAGTGCATCTTCCAAATATTATGTCATACCTGACACAACAACTGCTTCTTCCCAACCCTTAACTAGCATTTTTACTCCTGATTTGTCATTAAGAACAAGTACACCACAGACATCACGTTTTTTCCGTTCAGTTAACAGGACTCACTCAGGTATACTGGTGAGGTCTGTTAGTAGGTACAACAGTGGTGTTCAGTCCACTCCTTCACCATATACTACTCAGAGCACACATGAAGTACCATCGCACTTGCCTCACATGAGAAAATTCTTTACACCTCCACTTCCTCCAGAATATTCAAATCCATTTGCCGACAAACCAACTTTACGAGGTAGTTATTCTGATTCAGGTTCATCAAACAGACGTCCAATTCCACCACCTCCACGGCCTCCTCCGAACCGAGAGCGAATTCCATTGAGACCTCCAGATCTTGTTCCATTGGAGAAGGAGAGGTAGGTACTCTTAAAATATTTTCTTGATATATTAATAGTTTTATGTACGGATATTACATTGTCATATGTGGAGTCCTTACAGGTTCATACAATAACTGAAAAAATAAAATTCATGCTTTTGAAAAATGATTGTATATTCATTGTAGGAATAGGACATAAAAGATCATACTATGATATGCTATTGTTGAATGACTGGTTACCGATATGTAAATTTATTATTGTAGTGGCCAGCATGAAAATAGGTATGTGAAGGTCATTCCGTATATGGAATGCATTGCAAGTTTGTACAAATTTAAAGTTCATTTAATGATGATGATGATGATGATGATGATGAATAGTAGAGAGTACTACTTGATGAAATGCACAGGGTGATGAACTTACAAAGTGCGAGAATTACTTAATTATTAGAATGAAAATCAGTTTGGGTTACAACTGCGCTGGAACGTTGCAACCGGGAGAAAACAGTGTAATACCACATGCAATTGAATGGAAAAAAGAGGTATTCTGGAGGTTTCTATTATCTTCAGTAACTGTCATATACATAAAATATAAGCAAATGTTTCATAAAAATTAATATGGATAGTTTTGCCAACAAGTTTTTAAATTGTTGTCACTGACCAATTTCATTTTCTATTAAAACTTTCAATGAAAACAATGAAATTCTTTTTAGTAATTCATACATAGTTTTTAAAGTACTATATTAGTTATAATGAAGGTTTTATTTCCAGTGTTTTTGCCCATTTTGATATAAGGTATGTTCTGTTAGCCTTTGTAAAATACACAAAGCTTTCCTAGTCAAAATATTAAATTTGATACAGGTTTAGTGGAAAACTGTCGCTGTTAATAAATGCAGAACTGACAGTAGCATTTTAAATGCCAGTTATTGGCAAGTAACTTAATTTTCACCTTTTGTCACAGTTTCATCATACTTCTAATCAAAATGCATCTGTCATAACTAAATAGGAGAGGAATTTAAATCAAGTAAGCCTTTTATACAGACTTCACTTACTGAAACTGTGGCATCCTTTGATCCAATTCTTCAAGTTTGCTGTTACTATTTCAGCCAGTTGTACCATCATAGATTATACTAAGACCTTTCCATCTCTAATAATTTATCCCAAATCCAGCTCAGCTCAATAGGGGTATACTGATAGTGTTATGGTGGCAGCACCTTATGCCCCTTTTTTCAGCTGATTAAATTCATGTCGTTTTGGCATGTAGGACTTATGTTTTGACATAGAATTTAGCCTTTGTTTCATGGGGTGAAAATTAGACATCATTGCTATTCAACCACTCTGTTGTGTATCCTTTCTGCCAGTTTGAACACGACAGCTTTTCTATTTCTGGTTAACATATATCAAAATCACTTAGGTTCATCCAGTGCAACAAGAAGTTCTTAAAACTTGATGGCTCTAAAATAGATAGCGTTCTTGAGGCAACAGATGACTCAAGACTTGACAGTGTTGTATAATCCTTTGTAGCATAATTTGACTGGCGTTCATTTTCCTACATCTGCTAACAGTTACAGGCTTCTGAACAGCAGGCTGCTCATTGTTTGAACCAATACCTCACTGGCTTATCATGTATGAACTGTTTTGAGATAATTATCTCCATAATATCAAACCATTTGTTCATCACTGTTCGAATTCTCAGAGGAAATGCTAAATTTAAGAAAATTTTCATGTAGTTTGCCAGCAATTGGGTTGAAAAGCATATCCCAATCTTCTGCTGGATTACCTGAGAGACCAGACTTGTCTTTGAGATAGAGAAACTGCTCAGTTTTGAGAGACTTATGTCAACTTGTGCTCATCCTAATGCATTGGATATCCATGTAGTTGTCTCCACACCACACTCCTTAGGGTGAGAATGATGACCAGTGAAAGTAAATTTATTGATATAGTAATTTGAAAGCTGAAAGTGAGGGACTTTTCTTTTGGTTGGTATATGTCATAGTCTGCTGGAAGATATTTGGAGGAATTGTATCATCAAACAGCTTCTCAATTTACAGTACTAGGTATTTGCCGTGAAGTTCACTAATGAAATCATTCCTCCTTTTCCCTGCAGCATCCGAATTGAAAGATAGTATTCTCATTTTAGCAGGGAATAGGGAAGGTTATGTACAACTTGTACAGAAACCAGACAGCAGTTGTCAGAGTTGAAGGGCATGAAAGGGATGCAGAGGTTTGAAAGGGAGTAAGACAGGGTTGTAGACTCTCTCCAATGCTATTCAATTTGTACATTGAGCAAGCTATAAAGGAAAGCAAGGAGAAATTTGGAGAAGTAATTAAAGTTCAGGGTGAAGAAATAAAAACATTTTGTTTTGCCAGTGACGTAATTCTCTGAGACAGCAAAAGACCTGGAAGAGCAGTTGAATGGAATGGACAGAGTGTTGAAAGGTGCGTATAAAATGAACATTAACCAGGGTAAAACAAAGGAATGCAGTATAAGAAAATCAGGCGATGCTGAAGGAATTAGATTAGGTAATGAAACAATATAAGAGATAGATGAGTTTTGGTACTTAGGCAGTAAAATAACATGTGATGGTCGCAGTACTGAGGATGTAAAATGCAGAAAGGCAATAGGAAGAAAAGCGTTTTTGAAAAAGGAAAAATTGTTAATATTGAATATTAATTTAAGCATAAGGAAGTCATTTGTGTTTAGTGTTGCCTTGTATGGGAGTGAAACATTGATGATAAACAGTGCGGACAGGAAGAGGATAGGGGCTTTTGAAATGTGGTGCTACAGAAGAATGCTGAAGATTAGGTAGGTGGATCGCGTAACCAATGAAGAGGTACTAAAAAGAACTGGGGAGAAGAGGAATTTCTGGCATACCTTGACTAAAAGAAAGGATCGATTGTTAGGACACATTCTTAGACATCAACGATTTGTGAATTTAACATTGGAGGGAAGTGTGTGGGGGTAAAAACAGAGAGGGGGGGGGGGGCAAGAGATGAATACAGTAAGCAGATTCAAAAGGATGTACATTGAAGGGATTATGAGGAGATGAAGAGGCTTGCTCAGGATAGAGTAGGGTGGAAAGCTGTATTAAACCGTATCAAACCAGTCTCTGGACTGAAGAGCACAACACAGGGCTGTGTACTGTTTATACTTGTACTTGTCAATGGTACATCCACCAAAGGGCATTCTTCCCTCCCTCTTACCTAATGACTTTGAATAGGTCTGGTAACATGTGGTAATTTTTTTGTCATTGGTAATATTATCACCCGTGCCAGTGTCATTACTGTGAGAAACTGCATAAACCTGTCCGGTAGAGCCTTCAGGCTCGCTCGTAGCTCGTCCCTACCTTGCGCCAGACTCTCAGCCATGGGGAGCAATGGGGCACTGCGAGTCAGCCGCGGCCAGCCTGCTACGAGCTTCCACTGCGCTCGTGAGACGCATAGACCCGTAACGCTCGTAGAAACTCGAGCGCTCGTGAGACTTGTGGACTTGTAAAGCCCATAGGAACTCGCTGTGCTGTTTCTTACAATGACAACGGAAATGTACGTTTCGTGAGTTTTAGTAGATGGAAAGTATGTTCTGCTGGGCAGGCCTGGGTGGTAGTTCCTCCTGGAGAAATTAATTAAATTAGAAATTTTTGTCATTTCATGTTAGATAAAAGCGGTGCCCACGATTTTATCAGATTTTTTTTAAGTTTATTTTTATAGTCATTTTAAACAAGAGTGCTGAAGATTTATTTTCATATTAGTTACCTTATAACAGTTACACATTAAACTTGTGGTAATTATGATAATTAAGCATTCAGTTTGTGTGAGAATGATGTTACAGATGTATATCGTCATAGCGTCGATGGTGACCAAAGTTCATAAACCAATCAAGAAGGCTATGAGCGTGTTTTTGTTGGGAAGAGCCGACAAGAAAATGTTACGATCGCACTTAGAAAATGAATGGGCATCATTTAATTCCGGGACTATGTATGTAGAGGAATTGTGGGCTAAATTTAAGTGCATTGTTAATAAAGGGTTAGAGAAATATGTGCCAGTAAAGACTATTAAGGATGGAAAAGATCCACCGTGGTATAATAATAATGTTAGAAAGCTGCTGAGAGAGCAAAGGCTGTTGCACTCTAGATTCAAAAAAGAATACGCAAATGATGACAGACAAAAGTTAGTAGAGATTCGTGCGTCTATAAAAAGATCGATGCGTGAAGCATACAATAATTATCACAGCCATACCTTAGCAAAAGATCTTTCCGAGAACCCGAAAAAATTCTGGTCCTATGTAAAATCGATAAGCGGGTCAAAGCCCACTGTCCAGTCACTAGTTGATCATTCCGGGGCAGTAATAGAAGAAAGCAAACGGAAAGCTGAAGTTCTAAATTTAACCTTTAAGAAATCTTTCACGCAGGAGGACCGCACAAATGTACCATCATTTGATGACCGTACTAATTCCGAAATGGGGGACATAGCAATAGGTATTTCCGGTGTAGAGAAGCAGCTGAGAGAGCTAAATACGAAAAAGTCTGCTGGTCCGGATGGAATACCAGTTCGGTTTTACAAAGACTATTCTGTGGCGTTGGCCCCCTACTTAACTTGCATTTATAGCGAATCTTTAAATCAGCACAAAGTTCCTAGTGATTGGAAAAAAGCGCAGGTGACTGCCGTTTATAAGAAAGGAAAGAGAACTGACCCATACAATTACAGGCCAATATCGTTGACATCAGTTTCATGTAGAATTTTTGAGCATATTCTCAGTTCGAATATAGTAAATTTCCTTGAAACGGAAAAGCTTCTTTCCATGAATCAGCACGGGTTTATGAAACATCATTCATGTGAAACTCAGCTTGCCCTTTTCTCACATGACATCTTGCGAGCCATGGACGAAGGGCAACAGGCGGATTGTGTTTTTCTCGACTTCAAAAAGGCGTTCAACGTGGTGCCACACTGCAGACTGCTAACGAAGATACGAGCTTATGAAATAGGTTCACAAATTTGTGACTGGCTGGAAGACTTCCTAAGTAATAGAACACAGTACGTTGTTCTCGACGGCGAGTGTTCATCAGAGACGAGTGTATCGTCAGGCGTGCCCAGGGGAGTGTGATAGGACCGCTATTATTTTCTATCTATATAAATGATATGGTGGACAGAGTAAGTTGTAATTTGCGGCTGTTTGCTGATGATGCTGTGGTGTATGGGAGGGTGTTGTCTGTAACTGACTGTAATAGCATACAGGTTGACTTAGACAAAATTTCTAGTTGGTGCGAAGAATGGCAGCTAGCTCTCAATGTAGAAAAATGTAAGGTGATGCGCATGAGTAGAAAAAACAATCCTATAATGTTTGAATACAGCATTAGTAGTGTGCTTCTTGATGCTGTCGCGTCGTTCAAATATCTAGGCGTAACATTGCAGAGCGATATGAAATGGAATGAGCATGTAAGGACAGTTTTGAGTAAGACAGACAGCCGACTTCGGTTTATTGGGAGAATTTTGGGAAGATGTACTTCACCTGTAAAGGAGACCGCGTATAAAATGCTTGTATGACCACGTCTTGAGTATTGCTCAAGTATTTGGGACCCGCAGCAGATTGGTTTGAAGGAAGACATAGAGGCGGTTCAGAGGCGAGCAGCTAGATTTGTTACCGGTAGGTTCGACCAATGCGCGAGTGTCACGGAAATGCTCCGGCAACTCAATTGGCGATCGCTGGAAGAAAGACGATGTTCTTTTCGTGAATTTCTGTTAAGTAAATTTAGAGGGCTGGAATTTGAAGATGAGTGTAGTACGATCTTGCTGCCGCCTACTTACATTTCGCGTAAAGATCACAAAGACAAGATAAGAGAAATTAGGGCTCGTACGGAGGAATATAGGCATTCTTTTTTTTTTTTCCTCGTTCAATTTGGGAGTGGAATAGGAAAGGAAATGCCTAGTAGTGGTACAGTGTACCCTCCGCCACGCACCTTACGGTGAATTGCGGAGTATGTATGTAGATGTAGATGTGACGTTGCGCGTTTGTAATGGATATGCTTTACGAGTAAGGGATTCCAAAGAGAAATATTGAGTTAAACATTTTGCCATCTTTGGAATAAATTTCTACCACGCGCTCATCTACATCTACATCCACGTATGTATATACTCCGCAATCCACCGTAAGCTGCGTGGTGGAGGGTACCTCATCCCATTAAAAGTCACTGCCCACTCCCAAAGTCATAGCCCACTCCCAAGTAGAACAAGGGAAAAACAAATGCCTGTGTGTCTTTGTGAGCCCAAAACACACACACACACACACACACACACACACACAGGACATCATACATAAATGTTCCTATTGTAGTTATAAAAGTTTAGACTTTATAAAAGAGCAACAATGAACTATTGTCCTTAGGACGTTAGTGGTTCTTGTGTTCCTATTTAAGTGAAAATGTGTTGGTGGCATTCAGCGATAGTTGATTAAAAATACGCACTGACGCCGCTAATCTCACCAGCTAATAATGCAATTGGGGTAATATGCAGTAAAGGGCACTTATATATATTGTAATAGAACCCTTTACCACATATTAAGTATTATAATAGTATAACCTTTATCACATATTAGCCTGATTGCCTTATTTGTTGGCAAGATTACCTGAATATATTTCCTTGTAAAACTAGCAGAATAGCAGACAACCAGACAAAAGATTGTCATTTTCTGTTATCTAGTTTACCGGTATTGTTTTTCCTTTTATCTATACCGCCGTTCATGACCGTTCAGTGACTGTCTCTTGTACCAGTTATTACTGCCATATTTTTAGACAGAAGGAATATTTTCTCTTGAGGGGTTTATTGTTTTTTTTTTTTTTTCATAACTCACAGTACAGCTGTTAACAGTCCATAATATTTATTATTATTTTCATATGCCACATTGTAAGAGACAGTACACACCACAATTGGCTGATTCCCTTTCCGCTACGAGTATGACCGAGTTGCCTCGCTCGCGAGCGCTTGTGCTCAAGCTACAAACTGCTCGCTGCGCCTCTGCCGAGCAGCGGCCGCGCTTATGAGTAACAAGAGAGTTTCTGGCACCTCCTGCTCGGGTCTACTGTCCGGAGGGGGGTAGGAGGGGGGGCTCATTGTTGGCATCATCTCCATGGTCAGAATCACTGAAGTTTAGAGAAGTCATTATATTGTCAAGTTCTTTCAAAACAAAACAAAATTTTTTTAGTCTTTTTTGTAAACAGAAAAAAGCCAAATTCAAATATCATACATGATCCCAATATTGGGCTTTAAATATTTGTGTCCATTATACACTTGAAAATTAACATTAAAATTGTGCTGTTATCATAATGCACCCTCAACAACATCAAAGAAAGTCGTGACAACCAAAGGAAGCTTGTCTCTGCCTTCAGAATTACCATTCCACATTTGTGATAACAAGAGGTGAGTGGAGTGGGAACATGAACAACTGTGATCAACACACAGGATGCATGTGATCACTTAAGGTTTTCTGTATGGGGAAGTTAAACAATATGATCCTGAAATCGGAACCACAAGAGCTAATGTGCTAATAATATATGCCTATTGTCCTCAGCACACAGTAAGTGAATTGTTCACAAAATACTGCTATTGCTGCTGCAATGTTTCATCGTCCTTTTAAAATGTTTTGTCCAATATTACACATTCTCAATTGAGAAGAGAAGACTGAGAATGTATGTCTCAGAACCCAAATAATTAATATTTTTTTATGTAGAACACACAGTAATTTTTGTAGCAATCGGATACTACACACCATAATAGTAACCTACTAATGTGCTCATACTGGCAGACTCTGCTGATGTAACTGCTCTGTCAATACGACCTGCAGTTGATTAGGAAATCACAAGCTTTTCTTGTTACCTTATGCAAAACTAATATTCTTGGCTTAGTTACTATTGGCAAAATTAGTAAAGAAATCTTAATTACATTTGATACAATTGTAGTTTGTTTAAAAATATCTTGTCCATTTTTACTCACATTAACCAGTGTAGTCTGGGTTTTTGCTTATGAATTTCACTTGTTACAAGACCCAAGTCAATGCACTTTCCCATGGAAAACCAAAACACCCAGTATCATGAAAACACTGAAAATATAGCTGGCACTGACATACAGCACTGTTTCAGTGTGTATGTGCCAACAAAGCTGTTAAGTTGATGAAGCTCTTGAAGATATAATACAGCAAATTGAACTCGAGCAACTTATTTTCGTGAAGGCCACTTTAGTAAATGTATGATAGACTTTTATGTAAAACTGGTAAACATTTGAAAGACATTAAGTGTTTCTTTTATTTTAGGTCAGCACCACGTGACAAGAAAAAGCCTTTGAATACACCGAGTTTCAACCGCCCCCCAGAGGCACCTTTTTCTGAAGTAAGCAACAGCAATTTCAATGTACGGCTCAATAATGAATCAGAATACGAAACTGTTCCCAGTTTACATTCTCCAAGTGTTTCGCGTATATTGTCTGGCAGCAGTGGCCGAAAACCAAGTAATCCAGGAATAATTATAAAGCCAAATACAGAATCCAAAGCCCCTCAGTTACCAGGTATATATCCAAAAACGGAAACAAGTTATGTTGATGTACAACAAGGCTCAGAAAATATTGCACTAAAGCCTGGCTCTAATCATTCACTATTTTCCAAATCAGATTCAACAGATGCAAAAGAGAAACAGACAGGAATTTCTGGAGTACAGGATACTGCACCAGAAGATTCCGACTTAGCGGTGGATGAGCGTAGTACGAGACATGAAGCATTGCCAGATGATGAACAGCAGCCCCCTAAAATTGATGATCGTGGGATTCATGTGGCAATTTCTCCAAGTACACCAGCTCACAAGGACGTTCGAGGAAAATGGGGTGTTGCATGGGACGTTCATGTGTATCTTACTGGAAGCCTTTTTACAGTACTTAGTATTTGCTCAGTCATCAACATTGCACGTGCAAATTTGTGTAGACGACTGCTTTCGTATGGCTATTTTGTGTCATTGCATGCATTACTGTTTGTAGTCGGTATTTTGCGTAGTGTGTATCTGTTGTATGATGGGTACAATGTGAATAAGTCCTTTCCAGAACCGCTTTCACTTTTGATGTTCCACATTGTTTCACCTTGCATTACATCTGCATTTTTAGTACTTTTTCTCTTTCTTCTTCTTACTACAAAGGTGTACTTATTTGGTGTTTATTTGCAAAAACCTACAGTAATTGCAATTTTTATAATTATCCATATTGTTTTGTGTGTTAGCTTGGACCTTGCATCTGGCTTTTCTCCAGAATCATTTCTGTCTCTGATTTGTCAGTGTTTGTTTGTCCTTATATGTGTATGTGTTGGCCTGGCATATTTGTACTCGTACAGGATGTTAGTCAGGTCTGCCAACCGTAAAATGGATAGCTCATTTGGGAACAATTTCACAAATATTCATCACCCAACATTATCTATAGCAATACATTTGACACTAGCTGCAGCACTATTAAGTTTACTCTTGTCAGCTGCCCATTTGTATGGTATATTTGGTGTTGATGACAGTTTGGAGTGGGAGGGTAAATCTCTTCCTTGGCTGCGATGGGGTCATGAGTTTTCTGTTCGTGTAATAGAGATTGCAATTTGTTTCTTACTATTGAGTGCTGGTGTTCAACCTCTGCGCCAGGATCGTGCTGAAGCAACAAAAGGACAACAAAATTCAGGTCTTGCTATGTTTCGTTGCCGGCAGTGCACGAATACGACTCAGAGTAATGAAACAGCTGATGACATTTATCCAGCCGTATGTGTAACGAATCAAGCTATTCATGACTATACTGTTCGAACAGGCAAGAAAGTCTATGATGATTCATTCCCATTGAACAATCTTCACACCAGTTTCTCTGCTTCAGAGTCTGGTTTTTCTATCTCTACCTCAGAACGTAGGCTGTTGAGGAAGTCGGGCTATGTCCCACATGATGCTCAATTTCCAGGTATTGAAGTGGGCTCTACAGAGCGGAGATCTGTTAAGAAAGGTCCTGTTTTCACAGGGGAAAGAGCAGAATTTGATATTCCTTTCTCAACTGTTGAAGTTAGGCGATCATTGAAGGGTAGTGGGACTCTTGCAAGACATAATGTGAGGCGACCGGAACAATCTTTTAAAGGTAGTTCATCAAATGATGGTCAGGCGCACAAAACTTCAGGTATTATTGAGTCACAGTATTGTGGTGCGCCAGTTAGTTCTGATATCCGTCGTTCAGTGAAAAAATCGGGTACACTTGTTTCCCTAAACTCTGAAAGGCGAACTCCTGTACATCAGCATAGAAATGCATCACAAACATTGTCATCAGCAAGAGAGAGAATATCCCCTTCAATGCTAGTCGCAGAGAATGGGTTTGTTAGGTTCCGCACATTAGCAGATACGGAATTGGATCCAAGTGAAATGGTGCGTAGATAAAATGTTGGATTTGGGGAAAGAGAGATTGTTTTAGATTGTATGTTAAATGTCTATTTGATGTTGTTTAAAAGAGTGCTGAGCACATAACTGCAGTCTGTCATGTCTATAAGAAGAATCAGATCTGTACTATTCAAACATTGCTTGTGGCTCCTGCCAGTTCCCTTCATTTCTTATATGAAATTGTGTGATTGTAACAGTAATGAAACTGTTATGCCACAGAAAGTTTTCAGTAGGAAATAAATTTCTTGCTCTGTAAATCTCTATGTAGAGACTGCAATATGTTGTTTTTATTGTTTTCTCCTTCTTTTCTATCATTTTTTTTTTTTCCTTTGTAAATTATATTATTGTACTTAATGTGTAATTTTTTTTCTTGCTATGTTATATACATTTGTTTCTGATATTGTACAACTTTTTACAACAGACTGAAACAATGTCCAATTTCAGTATTACATGAAGGGTGTTAATTTTATGTGCTTGTTTATATCTTTGAATTAATAAACTGGTAAATAAGACTTTGTACAGATATTTGTAAATGTATGTTTGAAATGTTTAAATCTGTAAAAAACTAATTATGGGAAGAATGTGTTGAGTATTATATGTTGAGGAAGTAGCTATATCAATGCTATTCCTTGTTGTGAGTACAACTTTGATGTCTTTTTGTGATAAACGTTATACATAGATCTAGTAAATGTTGTACCTCCTGCCTGACATTTCTGTGTCATATGACCTGTTCAGGAAGCTTAGTTTTATGTTCAAAAGTTTATATGACAAAATGTTGAAATGCAATGGATCTACAATGACTGACGTTTTAGTATAGTATTTTATGTATTATAATTGTTTCCTGTTTGTCTTGTGACTTGATTGCCACTTGAAGTTAAGACTGTTGTAATTTTCAGGTATTTTTGTCAATATACTGTAGAGGAAAGTCAAATAATACTACTGGAGTCTCAGCCTCCCTCTCCCTGCCCCCTTCCCCCTATCTCCTCCCCCTCCCCTTTCCCTCCTCTACCTCCATTTTTCTCTCATATGGTCCCCAATACATTATATATGATGATCAGAAAATATTCTGCAAGTTAAAATTATCCATGGGTTATCTATTCTTGTACAGTTAGAAAGCAGTAATTTTTTTTTTACAGAAAATTCTTTAAATTTTGTTTGGTTTTATCTTATGCAAATTTTATTTATTACTGCGCCAAAAAAAATTATATTTATTTATTTGATTGAATGCTCTTCAGAAAAATTCATGGTTTTTTAATGTAATGCACAGGGAAAGCAAAATTCTTTTTCAGAATTACCCTATTTTAATGGGGTTTTAATCTTCTCTAGTATTTGCTCATTTTATGGAATTGAGGAGAGCACATGTCATTTTTTCAGAAGAGAATCCTACAAAAGGTGTTTGTGCTACATGTTTTGCTTGATATTTTGCCCTTTCCCATTTTACATATATATAGAATTCTACATGTAAAGACGTCCATGTCTGTCTTAGAGGTAGACAGAAGACTTCATAAGAAATTAGCAGAAACATGCTTTAAGTTAAGCTGTGAAATCTTTATGCCTGATGGTGCATTGACATTGTGGTTTTTCTTGTACATAGGCCTAATGTCTGAATGTAGCCTGTGTTTCTGCTTGTAAATTTCCCACTTAAATTCCTTCTTCATGCCACCTTCCATTCCCCCCCCCCCTTTACTTTACATTTGTAGATTAATCTGTACAAAATGTCTGGTTCAGTTTGGAAAATGTAACAGTTAAATGATATTAATCAAGATACAATTTATTGTTGGTTGATAATCTCAGTATTATGGATATTAACAACTAGATATCAATAATTGGTGATTTCAACCTGCAAATAAAATAGCATTTGGGTCATGCATGTCATTGTGAACATTCCAGCACTACCTCTTCCTGCCACCCCCCTTCCTTTCCCTGTTTTGTGTTATCTTCATTGGGACAGTTTGATGCTACATGTCAATTAGTACCTTGATCAGGTAGAAACAGACCTATACAAGCTAAAATAAATTATGAAATAGGAGCAAGACTAATAATAATAATGATGATGATGATGATGATGATGTGTTAATAATAATAAATGGACACTGAAGGAGGAAAAATAAATTAGCATATGGCATTAGAAAGGACAGACTAAATGGGTGGAAAATATGTTATACCAAAATAGAGAAGATTTCTAGCTCCTGAATTAAACAGCAGGCAGATATTATTATTGTTGTTGTTGTTGTAGCAGCTATTACTTAGAACAGAATATCACACTGGGTTCTTATTGACATTGACTGTTGTCCAGAAATTGAAGTGTTCCTCATAAAGCTGAATACTGCTACAATAAAGAATAATTTGTGGTAATGTTTTCTTTGATTGTGCGTGGTCTAAAAAGTTAGATGTACTCACCTCATTTTATATTATTGTATTCTGAAGTGCCATTGAGGGCCTACTGCAAACTGACTTATCACATTCAGTAAAAACTTTGGATTAGTAAGACAAAATTCTGGGTTTTGAGACCCATCAGATGTACAGTTTTAAACTGTTGTAAACTTTTGAACAAGGTTGGTTAATAATGTTGAAAGTTATATGTAATCTTTCAGATTAGTGATGCACAAATAATTATATGACTGACTGCAACTGTCACTGCCCTAGATTCATATTGTGCAGTGTGATAGTGATTTTGTATCCACTGCAATATTATTTACAGTATAATGTTGTATGAAAACATATCTGAAATAAGGCTTGGGTGTTGTTGCATATTATTATTATTATTATTATTATTATTATTATTATTATTATTGATTCATTGTGTTCACTTTTGTGAAATTTCCATTACCCTCATTGGCATATACTGCAAAATTTCATATTCAGTTATTATGCCTTATGCTGTTCCCATTACTGGTAATACCAATGTCAGCAAACATTTCATGTCAAGCTGCATTTAAAGATATACATGCATTAATGTAAAAATTATTATTTGACTTTCCTCTATCACATCTGTGACTTGAAGAAGAGATACAGTTACTATGTACTTTTAAATATCCTCTGTGAGAGATACAGCATGAATATGGTCTCAAGATTACACCTTTATTGTAATCTCAGAAAACTAGTTCAAACAAAATCATTTCCTTAGGTGATAGCTTATTTTTGTTTTAATTCTCAGTTTTTATTACATACGTCATTATTTTACTAAGAATTGTGATGAACTTCAGATTATTTGCATTTCCATCATAAAGTGGAATATGTATTTTCATCAGTATTTTACACTATATATGAAAAAACTGTTTTATTTCCAATGGTCTACAATTCGAAATAAGTTTGCTTTGTATTTGCCGCTCCTGATGCTCAGTTTATTTTGTTGAAAAGCCATACGTATTGAGATAGTCTAGTGTCAGTATTACTTAATTATAGTTTATACTGTTGTAATGTTAATTGTCTTGTCCATATGTTAGATGATTTTTTGAGTTTGTTTCAGTGATTGATGACATATGATTCCACATTTTCTACTTCTTTCTTTCTTTTAAATTTCAACACAGTCTCTCTCTCTCTCTCTCTCTCTCTCTCTCTCTCTCTCTCTCTCTCTCTCTCTCTCTCTCTCTCTCCACTTACCTCCAACCCCCCCCCCCCCCCCGCACCCTCCCCGTCGTGTGTGTGTGTGTGTGTGTGTGTGTGTGTTTGTGGTTTTCTTTTTTACTTTGTTTGTACCTGATATTTCGGTCCACTTATCAGAGAGACTTCCCCCAGAAAAGGTGCATGTGATGTATATACAGCAAACTAGATTCAGAGTTTCATTTAATTTCAAACAGTTAATGGTTAAATGTAGTACAAACTTTTTCTTAATTTATGCTTAAGTTTAAAACATTTGTTTGTTATTCATTATATTCTTTACACTGATTTAAATGGTTCTATCACATGCATCAGAAATACATCACATGTAACATTTTAAAATGACTGGTACAATTCCTTTCAAAACAATTTACGTATTGCTTACTGTTGATTGTACACAATGTGTTTTATTTCAGTTGATATCTGCAATTGCAATTTATAATTCCTTTTAGTGTATGGTGGATGGACAAATGAATGAGGGAAATTAGAGAAGTTACCCATCGTTCTGTTGTTATTCCTGTAGTTGGGTTCCCCCCCCCCCCTCCTCCTCCTCCTCCCAACCAGTCCCCCTCCTCCCAAACTCCCAAACACTGCTTTCCTGCCAGCTAGGTAAGCAAACATGTGTTGTTGAAAGCTGCCACACCTAATTTTATATGAATGTAAGACATAAAAAATTGAGTGGTGATTGTTATTTGAAACAGCTAAGTTTTTACACTATTCAGTTGCTTAGTGATATTGGAATAGGCAATAGTTTCCTGTGTTTCCTGTTCCATGAGTTACCTTCCTTCTTGTTATATAGTGAAGATTATCTTAACAGAATGTAAGTAAGAGCTTATGTAATATATTAGTAAACTAACTAAGAAATGAAATGCTTTTTGATGGTGCTGATAGTTTACTAAACTGATTTTTAACAGTAGGAAGACAAATCTGTGAATTGTTTGCCATTAAATTCTTCATGTTCCTCTGTCAGTGACATTGTAAAGAAATTTGTTTGGTTTTGTATTTACTAAAAAAAATTGGGCTGATGTATTTTTGGGTAATTTTTGACTGTGTTTAGGCTTTCAGTGGCTGTTACTTTGAATTATATCTTTTCTAGATGCCTCATTAATGAAGTAGGGCAATAGTTGCTGTCTCTTATGTTGGAACTGTGTAGAGGTATTTGTTTCAAAGGGGAACTTATCTTGAACACAGATTTTTTAACAACAAAACGATGCTTTGGAAGTGAGAATGCACTTTCATATTCACCATTGATCTGTTTTCTTTAAAACCTAGTTTCCACTTGTTATTTAAAAAAAACATTGTTTTTTCAAACAAACAAAAATTGAAAAAAGAGAAAAAAATCAAAGTTGAGGAGCTTAAAGTGAACAGAAAAGGTGTTTGAAGTTTGTTAATTGATATTGTATTTTTGTTAATGAAAGAATTAAGAGCCATGGCAGCAGAACAAAATCAAATTATTAAATTTAATGTTGTACACAGAGAGATGGAAACAATCATTTAATGGGAATCAGGTACAAGACTTTGTTGATAGAGAGGTTTAAAGATAATGCTATAAAATATTGAAGAAAACATTTAGAGTGTGTGACAGAGAATGGAAAATTTAAGTACGTCTGAATAAGGAATCTGTTGTTGCAGAACGCACTGTTCTTGAAAAAGAGGTGGCATTCAAACATGTTCATTTATTTTTTTATGCTTTTATTCTTAAATGAACCCAGTAAGGATGTGAAAAGAAGTGCAAAATGCTTAGTATTGACAGTAAGCAGTATGTTCTTTGTGTTCCTTTCATTGTGTCAATCATCTTGCACCATCACTTGTTGGACGGTTTACTGTGTGAATCTGGTGCAGTAAATAATTCCTATTAGAAAAATATCGAAGGGACTCTAGTAGAAAATCTTACTAAGATATTGTAAAATTTGAAAGGACAGTCATAACTGTTCACTTAAATTCCCCTCCAGTCTCTCTCTCTCTCTCTCTCTCTCTCTCTCTCTCTCTCTCTCTCTCTCTCTCTCTCTCTCTCTCTCTCACACCACACAATGACTGTACTTTAATACCACAAATTTGCTGGTAAAGGCTAGCAGTAATGGAAAGATTTTGTATGTAAAAAAATTATCTTGTGTACTCACAGTTTTAATCATGACAACATAACACCCCTCCCTCCCATATAATGGGTGCTTTGGCATAATACAGATCATTAGTTATATTTTTAATGAGGCATCTTATTTTATAAGCACAAATTTTGATAACATTTTGAATATTTTGTATATGCAGAAGGTAGCAGCATTAGCAGCGGCAATTGATGTGTGTCTAAATTATGTAATAAATTTCGAATGAGTGTTGACTTGCCATAGCCATTTTACAGTAATTTTCAGGAACTGCAGGTGATAAGACATTCCATGGTTTAAATATTTTTCTGATTCCCTTAACAAATCTTCAGTAATCCAGACATTGTGCAACAGTGCCAAAACTGTGACAATAAACTTGTAAGCTATTAAGATACTGACAGGAGAGTGTGGTTTCAAATGTTCCTTTAACTGTAAAACAGGAGGAAGAAATAATAAAGGTTATTAGTGTGATTCCCATTCTGTTAAAATTTTGGTAAGATTACACTGGTTGCATCTGCTTTGGCTACAGATATCAATTTTATTGTAAATTTTGTTTTACATACTTTTAATCTGTGAAGCATATATGACTATAATAAATAATCATATCGATGTTGTGTGATACATTAGAAAAAAAGACAGCTTCACACAGTATTGTGTGAAGTCATGGCAGTTAAACTATGTATGTACTTAAAGCAAATCTGCAATGTTGTTTTGGTGTCATAGTAGCTATATGTAACATGAAAGTAATTTAATGTGAATTTTGATGTTTTAAAATATGAGTGTCACCAAAAATGTGAACTTCACTGTAATTTCCAGATACATATGTGGATCATTGATATTGATGTTTTATGTGGGTGTCAGTAGTGTTTCTGTGGTAAATTAATATTCAAATTATCTGTTGTGTTGTAGAAAAATGTTCCCTGCTTTATCTGTAAGTACTGGCATAATAACTTGGTGGAAACTAGACATTTTGTGCAGATGTTTGAAACCCTGAGGTATTGTCATCAAATCACAGAAGGCGAGGTGTGCAACACTAGAATAAAAACAGGTGGTAATTATTCATCTTCATTTGAATATTCATAAGATGATTTTTTCAGTTAGACAATATTTTATAAAGCAAACAAATAGTACAACTATATTTTTGTTTATTAATTGGCAGAACATTAAGAGGTATGATTTTTTAAATTATGCCATTCATAAATGTGAATGTTGGATTTTCAAAAATCTTCCTATGCAGTTTTCTGGAAGCAAAAAAAAACTGTTGCCTGTTTGCAACATCTAAGAATATTTTTGTACCACAATATAAATATTGCATTTGAGAAATTAGTATTGCAATTGAGAAGACAGATAATTGAGTTTATTTGGAAAATTGAAATGAATGATGATAAAAATTATTATGGTTATATGAAATGTCGAAAAGAAAGTTTCCTCACAGCAGTGTAAAATGTTTAAAAACTGTCCAGGTTTCAGGCAAAATTTTTTAAAGTACCCTGGAGGGTAACATCTAAGCAAACTTTTCTGAGTGTTGTAATTCTGTCATCTGCGCTCAAATTTGTGTGCATAATGTAAAACATGTGATTTACACTCTCTGCTCAACTGCTCTTGATTGTTGTAAATCTTGGAGCCCAAATAAAATATACTTCAAAAACACATAAACTTGTTTACTTTTAATGTTGAATAGTGCTTCCTTGGTTGCAGAGAAAAGTGTATTGATATAATAGTTACTTTTTTTAATAGCAAATGTAATATGTTACTTTCTTGGAGGATTGAACCACCTCCAATTACCATGATGTCAATGACATGATGTGAAACCCAAATTGTTTATCCCATTCTTCTGACTGGTTTTAGTCCACTAATGAAATCATTGTTTGTATAGGTGTGATACCTTGTTATGAAGTTACATAGGTAAGGAAACTGCTGTCCCAATTGTTATTTAGTGAGTCATTGTTGGTGCTATACTCATGCCAAGGTTAGTAGGTTAGTAAATAATCAGGCTGGGTAGTAAGCTCTCCCATTGGCTAGAGCTCTGACACCAGCGTAGAAGCAGCCACTCACAAGCAGACGACATGTCATGGCATTTACATTAAGTTTTTTGTGAAATATTTTGTTTATATTGGAGTTTAGATGTATAAACTGCTTTTCTGCTGCTAAAATACAGTAGAACACCGTTTTACACTTTTCAAGGAGCGTAATGAAAATGGTGTAAAATTCGGGAAATAATGTTTTAAACGGTAAAATATGCTTCCTGGATCACCCGTGCATTTTCTTAGTTTGTGATATATGTACCTAATAGCATCAAAATACTCGCAAGAAAGCTTAAAAAGTAATAAAGGGTATCCTAATTTTGTTCTGTTTTAAGTGTCAGGCAGAACTAGAAACTTTATAGGAAGTAGAAATTTCATCATCAACTTTTGCCAGCAAGCCTTTAAATGCCATTCATTATTTACACAGTAAAACTGCACAAGTTCTGTACTTTATTATTATTATTTTTTTAATTTTATTTATTTATCTATTTTATCGATGTTTCACACTATGATATTCAAGAACTTATTCACATTTCTGAGTGCAAATGTTTGCATAAGTATTTTTGTGACATCTTCACAGGGTTGGCATATCGCACTATAATTGCGGTTTTGAGGTTATAATATACCATGCCCCCTTCAGTGTGCAGGTAAACACACACGGGCAAAATATCAGGCTCACAGTTTATAAAACTTAAAAAAAAACTTAGATAAATATTCACAATAAAAATAAATTCTCGAAACACATCACGCAAAGCATTAAAAACTGCCAGTTGCGTAAACAAAGAAAAGCTAACAATCGGTTTGGTGGCTGATGGGAGCGTTGTGAGAACTATGCGCATACTGCGAAATCTACCTTTGAATAAACGCAAAGTGTCAAGAAATGTGACTGCGTAACATTTACAAACACTATACATGAAGAAAAAAGCCATGCGTGTGTCAATGTCAATTAAGTCATTTTTTTCCTTCATTAACATGGTTTAAAAATGTAAAATGAGGTAAAAGTGTAAATATGTTAATGCAAAAACAGGGGCCAGTTAACATTGTGAACATAGAAAATTTAACGGGACCGACCAAAAAACCTTTTAAATGGCGGGAAAACGTAAAATCTGGGAATGTAAAAGTGGGGTTTTACTGTATCGCAGTTAAAACTGGAGCATTATGTTCTGTCATAGCCTATATCTTATTCATCAGAAAAGTATTAGATCAGAACCACACTGACAGCAACTTGAAATGTGAATCATTGACTCACATAAACCAGAAACTATTAATTGCATTTAAATAATTTACATATGAGCATAACTGTTTTAAGTTAAAGATTATATTAGGGTTTTTTTTTTGGGGGGGGGGTGTTGGAAAAAAGTTTCTCCTCTTCAGTGAAGTTGCGTGGCAGTGTTGTATGCAAAGATATTAATTCATAATATCAGTTTTGTAACGCCATGACAAAATTCAGGAGATGTTTACAAACACAACTCTACTCTATACTATTTGTCCACTTCATGCCTGCCGTGGGAAGAGGAGGGATGAAGGGAAGGCAAAGTCAGCTGCTTGCAGCAGTGCTGGTACCATCAGCTGCATAATACGAAATCGGAGGCGGCACTCACGCAAATACTGGTTACTTAAATGGTGCTAGGATATATCTAATGTATTGACATATTAATGGCTGAGTGTTTTACCTACAGCTATGGTATTAATGAAAGATAGAAATGGAAACAGACTAATGTCAAACTTACGACAAACAAAACCTTGATTATTTGAATTTTTTAACACTGAATTTAATTACCACAGCAGTTCTTAATGTTTATATAAATAACTATTTAAAGATTACCTGCATTGTGGAAAGATTTGCAAAATCATGCTTCTAAATATCACTCTCCGATTGAAAATCGTTGAAGTGGTGTTATTGAGGAATACCTCATCGATGGCTATTTCCAAGGTTTCACCCCTGGTCCAGTAGTCATCCTCTAGCTGCTGCACTTTTCTCTAATAATCTTGCCAGTCCTGTGCATTTACTGACAGGAATGCTGCATTTAGCACATTCAGCAGTCATTCTTTTGACATATCGCCTGTGCTGTTATCTTCCGTAAACTCGTTTAAGTTTCGCCCATGCCAGCTCTAAGGGATTCAAATCACAATTGTGTGGTGGCAAACAGAGTATTTTTTGCCCATATTTCTCTGCAATTTTGTCCATGACAAAGACTTCCTTGAATAGTTTGTGCTCTTTTATTTTGGCTAACAGTTAAGCCTTCCTCGTTGATTCGTCACAATTGATTTTTCTTTCTCTCAGCCTCTCTAACATAGTGATTCAAAAATTATATTTGTTTGGCATCCTGTCACCCTGCCTACTGTGGTATGGCACATTATCCAGGACTATAATAGAATTTGGTGGAATGTTTGGAACCACCATACCCGAAAACCACTTCTCAAAATTCGTTGCGTTCATTTGTCCGTCGTAATCCCCCGCAGTCAACCTCACCCAGAACATTGGACGTGCTGTATCTAGGAATCTATTCTAGGATCCTACACTGGCAATCATCAATCTCTTTGAGGCTCTGCCCCACACCATAACACCTGTCACACCTTCTGCTTGCCAACATTTACCAAAAGTTATGTTTCCAGAATGAAACTTCACTCTGCAGTGGAGTGTGCGCTGATATGAAACTTCCTGGCAGATTAAAATTGAGTGCCGGAACCGGGACTCAAACCTGGGACCTTTGCCTTTCGCGGGCAAGCGCACTACCGACTGTGCCATCCCGACACGACTCACGATGCCGCCTCACAACTCTACTTCTGCCAGTACCTCGCCTCCTACTTGCGTGTTTGCAGGAGAGCTTAAGTGTAGTTTGGAAAGTAGGAGGCGAGGTACTGGCAGAAGTAGAGTTGTGAGGCGGCATCGTGAGTCGTGTCGGGATAGCACAGTCGGTAGTGCGCTTGCTTGCGAAAGGCAAAGGTCCCAGGTTCGAGTCCCGGTTCCGGCACACAATTTTAATCTGCCAGGAAGTTTCAAAAGTTATGTTGTCTGTCCAAGACTCTTCCAGGTAAAACACCTCACTGGCACCTTCTCTCACACTTTTCATATGGACCAGATAACTGGAACACCAAAACACAATGTCATGACGCTCCAGCAATATGGTTCTTCTATTGTGCACCCGACGCCAAACAAAACCCATTGACTTCAGCACTTTAGTGAGAGAAATGCGCCCCCATATCCATCCATTCTTCTCTCGCAAACCTGGAAGAAGCTTGTTTAAACTGGTCATAATCTTCCGTACGTAGTAAAATTCCTGTACGGTGTTCCGAATGACTTGTCTGTAGAAGTCATCTGTTTCGTGGATGACCTCTCCATGTCTCATCCTACGTGAAAGAGAATATATTTGTCAGGTATATGGACCGCACCGAGAAGCATGTCAAAAGTGACATTTAAAGTTACTATACAAGCTCTGTAATTTCCACATTGTGTGAGGCATGCTGGGAGTGGAGGGATAGGGAGGCTCCTGTACATTCTCTCCCCAACCATCATGTAATGCTCCAAAACTATGGTGCACCTATATTAATTGACTACATACTTAATTCAGCTGTTGTTGTTGTTGTGGTCTTCAGTCCAGAGACTGGTTTGATGCAGCTCTCCACCCTACTCTATCCTGAGCAAGCCTTTTCATCTCCTCATAAGAACGACAACCCACATCCACTTCAATCTGCTTACTATACGCGTCTCTTGGTCTCCCTCTGCGATTTTTACCCCACACACTTCCCTCCAACGCTAAATTCACAATTCCTTGATGTCTAAGAATGTGTCCTACCAATCTATCCCTTCTTTTAGTCAAGGTATGCCAGAAATTTCTTTTCTCCCCAATTCGGTTCAGTACCTCCTCATTAGTTACGCGATCCACCCACCTAATCTTCAGCATTCTTCTGTAGCACCACATTTCAAAAGCCTCTATCCTCTTTCTGTCCACACTGCTTATCGTCCATGTTTCACTCCCATACAAGGCAACACTCCATACAAATGCCTTCAGAAAGGACTTCCTTAGGCTTAAATCAATATTCGATGTTAACAAATTTCTCTTTTTCAAAAACGCCTTTCTACCCATTGCCATTCTGCATTTTATATCATCTGTACTGCGACCATCATTTGTTATTTTACTGCCCAAGTAACAAAACTCATCTACCTCCTTTAATGTTTCGTTACCTAATCTAATTCCTTCAGCATCACCTGATTTTCTTACACTGCACTCCATTACCCTAGTTTTTCTCTTGTTAATGTTCATCTTATATGCACCTTTCAGCACACTGTCCATTCCGTTCAACTGCTCTTCCAGGTCCTTTGCTGTATCTGACAGAATTACTATGTCGTCGGCAAAACGCAATGTTTTTAATTCTTCACCCTGAACTTTAATTCCTTCTCCAAATTTCTCCTTGCTTTCCTTTATAGCTTGCTCAATGTACAAATTGAACAACATTGGGGAAAGGCTACAACCCTGTCTTACTCCCTTTCCCACCACTGCATCCCTTTCATGCCCTTCAACTCTGACAACCGCTGTCTGGTTTTTATACAAATTGTAAATAACCTTACGCTCCCTATATTTTACTCCTGCTTGTTTCAGAACTTGAAAGAGTTTATTCCAATCAACATTGTCAAAAGCCTTCTCCAAATCTACAAAAGCTAGAAATGTTGGTTTGCCTTTTCTTAACCTATCTTCTAGGATAAGCCGTAAAGTGAGTATTGCCTCCCGTGTTCCTACATTTCTCCTGAACCCAAACTGATCTTCCCCGAGGTCGGCTTCTACCACCTTTTCGATCCTTCTGTATAAAATTCGTGTTAATATTTTGCAACCATGACTTATTAAACTGATGGTTCTGTAGTTTTCACACCTGTCTGCACCCGCTTTCTTTGGAATGGGGATCATAACATTTTTCTTAAAGTCTGAGGGTACTTCACCTGTCTCATACATCTTACACACAATGTGAAACAATTTTGTCATGGCTGGTTCTCCCAGAGACTTCAGTAGCTCTGACGGGATATCATCTACTCCAGGGGCCTTGTTTTGACTTAGATCTTTCAGTGCTCTGTCAAATTCAACTCTCAGTATAGTATCTCCTATTTCATCATCATCTACATCCTCTTCCCTTCCTACAATAGTGTCTCGAAGTTCATTTCCTTTGTAGAGCCCCTCTATATACTCTTTCCACCTTTCAGCTTTGCCTTCTTTGCTGAGAACTGGTTTTCCATCAGTGTCCTTGATATTCATAGAGCTGTTTTTCTTATCACCAAATGTTTCTTTTATTTTCCGGTAGGCTGTATCTATTTTTCCCCTATTTATACATTCTTCTACATCCTTGCATTTGCCTTCTAGCCATTCCTGCTTAGCCATTTTGCACTTCCTGTCAATCTCATTTCTTAGTCGTCTGTACTCCATTTTGCCTGTTTCATTTACTGCATTTTTATACTTTCTCCTTTCATCGATTAAATTTAGTATCTCCTGTGATATCCAAGGATTCTTTGTAGGTCTTGCCTTCCTGCCTATTTTGTCCTCTGCTGCCTTCACTATTTCATCTCTCAATTTTACCCATTCCTCCTCAACTGTTTTATTTTCCCCTGTTTCTGTCAATTGTTGCCTGAAGCTCCCTCTGAAATTCTTAAGAACTTCAGGTTCCTTCAATTTATCTAGGTCCCATCTCCTTATTTTCCTACCTTTCTGTAGTTTCTTCAGTTTCAGCCTACAGTTCATAACCAACAAGTTATGGTCAGAGTCTATGTCTGCCCCTGGGTATGTCCTACACTTCAAAACCTGGTTCCGAAATCTATGTCTTACCATTATAAAATCTATCTGGTATCTCCCGGTGTCTCCTGGTCTCTTCCACGTATACAACCTTCTTTTGTGATTCTTAAACCAGGTGTTTGTTATAACTAAATTATGTTCCGTGCAAAATTCTACCAGGCGGTTTCCTCTTTCATTCCTTTTGCCCAGACCATATTCACCCACTATCTTCCCTTCCCTTCCTTGTCCTACTACCGAATTCCAGTCTCCCATAACGATTAAGTTTTCCTCTCCCTTAATTGTCTGAATAATTTCCTTTAGCTCCTCATATATTTCTTCGATCTCCTCATCATCGGCAGAGCTAGTTGGCATATAAACCTGTACTACTGTTGTCGGTGTTGGCTTCGTATCTATCTTGACAATGACAATGCGATCGCTGTGCTGGTCATAGTAGTTTACCCGCATTCCTATTTTCTTATTCATTATCAATCCTACTCCTGTGATACCCCCAACTGATTTTGTATTCATAATCCTGTACTCACCTGACCAGAAATCCTGTTCATCCTGCCACCGAACTTCACTAATCCCCACTATATCTAACTTCAACCTATCCATTTCCCTTTTTAAATTTTCTAATTTTCCTACTCGATTAAGGGATCTAACATTCCACGCTCCGACCCGTAGAATGCCAGTATTGTCTTTCCTGATGATCACATCCTCCTGAGTAGTCCCCGCCCGGAGATCCGAATGGGGGACTATTTTACCTCCGGAATATTTTACCCGAGAGGATGCCATCATCATATGTTCATACAGTAGAGCTGCATGTCCTCGGGAAAAATAACGGCTGTAGTTTCCCCTTGCTTTCAGCCGTTCGCAGTAGCTGTGTGGCAAAGCCACATTAGCTGATGTTACAAGGCCAGCTCAGTCAATCATCCAGACTGTTGCCCCTGTAACTACTGAAAAGGCTGCTGCCCCTCTTCAGGAACCACACGTTTGTCTGGCCTCTCCACAGATACCCCTCCGCTGTGGTTGCACCTACGGTACGGCTATCTGTATCGTTGAGGCACGCAAGCCACCCCACCTCGGCAATGTCTGTGGTTCATGGGAGTGGTAATTCAGCTAGGTTGACAAATAATTTGACATAATGACAATATAAAGAGTAATTACCTCTTCTTTCAGGGGGTACCAAAACCGTGTGCAAGACAGATTCGTAGATTCGCGACTCGGCTTAGCACGCAGTTTTCATGCACCAGGAAGTTTAAGTCAGTGCACTCTTGACTGCATAGCGAAAATTCATTCTAGTATACGGCACATTGCCAGTGTGTGGAAGTTTAATGAAAACGTGCATAATTTGTGTGTGTTTACTGCCGATGCTAAATGCCAATGTGAGGAAGGAGGCAAACAGACCTAATCAAAAGTACAATTGTTACTATTTAAACACATAATCGACAGCACTAGCAAGGATGATTGAAATGATTGACTAATAAATCTGCTACACTAGAAGGGAAAATAGAATGACTATATTCTTCTTTAAATTTAATCTGATTTTTGTCACTGTGAACATAAATGCATTACATTCACAAAATAAATAAAAAATGGAATACTTAAGAGTAATTAAAAGGTCGTCTATTGGTAAGCTAGTTAGCTGCATTTCTCTATGCTGATATGTAATATTTGTGCAACAGGCAATGTATGCTCAAAATTTGCATATGAAATCCTCAGAAAACTTTGCTCTATGTGGCGTCATTTTATTTAAATTCATTCCGTAGTGTCCGTATGAATTCTACAGCCTACCATTTCTTTTTTACGTTTCTTTATTTATCATTCATTAGTAAGAATGCAACAGCTAGCGGCTGCTCTCAGTTTTAAGAACGACAATATAAAATTCCATTTTTCTTTCGATTATCACATCCATAGCTGAAATTCTTCTTTACAAGAATGAGAAATATTTTCGTACAATTGAATACAGAAAGTTCCTGAAGTTTACTTGCCCCAGCAACTGGAAGAAGTATACCATAGCAAGTTTTTGTTCCAAAGTAAACACCCCAGCTTGTGAAAATTACTTGTAACTTTGACTATTGTTGTGTTGAAATGGAAGCAGGCTTGACTTCGAAGGCAGGGTTGTTGACCGAACACAGCACTTGTTCTGAATGCAGGTTTATTGCGAACTGAAATGTACACGCAGCACTTGCTGCCTCTCAGGCAGAGTGCTCTGCTATTTATACACAGACAGAATGTACCAGAAATTAGAAGAATAGTTAACATAAGAAACAAGTAGAAATTACAAGTGAACATAAGAAAAATGTAGAACGTTCTGGACATGATAATTACAAAGAAATAAATTTTTGCCAGTGGACGGGATTGAACCGGCGACCTGCAGCACCACAGTTGGTGATGCTATCCCCTGCGCCATGCCGGCAGTGGGTTTACGTGGAGTCTCGCGGCATTGCTCCCTCTCCTGGAGAAATAGTGACCCGCTGTTATGATCCCTGTGGAGCCAGCTGCAGTGTCCTGGGTTTTGACCTTGTCATGGGTCCTCTGTATGGCAGTTCTGAAGAATCCTTCCCTTCTTCACAATTATCAGCGACACATTCCTGTCGTGGGTTTATCAGTAACATTACCTTCCTTAGGGTCCTTGAACAAGAATCCATTGTAACCTATCTGCTCTTCAGGATCGTAGTAAGGCTTCATGAGCAGGGCGTGAACATTCTCTCTTCGTTTTTGTCATTTAGACGACAGCTCATAATCTCAACTTTGTATGTGACGTCTGACACGCGGTGTATTACATGATAGGGACCAAAGTATCGCTTCAATAACTTTTCTGATAGTCCAACTTTCCGTACAGTGGTAAAAATCCATACCAGATCTCCTGGGCTGTACACAACAGGTGCTTCTCATTATACCGCTGACGGTCCTTCTCCTGAGCATCCAGTGTCCGTATGCGAGCCATCTGTCTTGCTTCTTCCACCCTGGTGATGAGCTGTTTCACCTAGTCATCGTGAGTGTCGTTCAGTTGGAACAGAAACAGTGTATCCATTGTCGTCTCAGCTTCACGGCCATGGAGCAGGAACAACGGCATGAAGCCTGTGGTGTCTTGTCTTGCGGTATTGTAAGCAAATGTCACGACTGGAAGAATTGTATCCCAATCCTTTTGCTCAACATCATATCGGCTAACGTCTTATTAAAATGTTCTGTAAGACCATTTGTCTGAGGATGGTCAATCTGTGGACAATGTTGCAACGTGACATTACCTCTGATACTAGTTCTGACTGGAATACTTTTCTGCAATCAGATATCGTCACACCTGGTGCTCCATGCTTTGTCTTCTACAAGGAATTTTGTGATCTCTGAAGCTTCTGCAGTCAGCACAGGTTTGGTGACAGCATAGCGTGTGAGGTAGTCAGTGCAGACTATTATCCATCGGTTACCGGTTGTCGACTTCAGGAACCTCTCTAAAAGATTGATCCCTACTCAGTGGAATAGAGCTGCTGCAGGTGGAATCAGTACAAGATGCCCTGGAGGTAGTTGTGGCACATGCCTCTGTCACTGGCACTCTTTACAGTGACTCAAATAGGGCTTGACAGATCGGTAGAGACCCTTCCAGTAATACCTGCGTCTAATTCTGTCTAGGGTTTTCACGAATCTCAGATGACCGGATATTGGAGCATCGTGGAAATACTTGAGAATAGCTGGCTGGAGATGAGCTGGAATGACCAGTAGCCATATGGGGCCCATTGGATTGTCGTTGCTCTCATACAATGTCCCATTTATAAGCTGGAACTCTCCATTGGTCAGTTCTCCTTTCTTCAAGGCCCCTATGGTTTTTAATAGTACTGGATCTTCCCTCTTTTCAGCTGTAACATCACCTAATTCAGTGAGGGCTGAAATTTCATTCATACTGTTGTGTTCCACTACTGGATTTCTTTGAAAGGCAGTCGACATCCTTGTGTTTGTGCCTGTTCTTAAATACCACTGTGACGTCCTGCTCTTGGAGTCTTAGTGCCCATCTCGCTAGTCGACCTGATGGATCCTTCAAGCTAGTCAGCCAACACGAAGAATGGTGGTCTGTCATGACAGTGAATGGTTTGCCGAATAAATACGGCCGGAACTTGTTGATAGCCCAGATAACTGCGAGATATTCTTTCTCTGTTGTAATGTATCTCGGACTTTGAGAGTGCTCTTGATGCATAGGCTATCACCTTTTCAGGACCTTCCTGGACTTGTACGAGCACTGCACCAATCCCATAACCACTGGCGTCTGTGTGAAGTTCAGTTTCCGCATTCTCGTCATACAAGGCTAGAACTGGTGCAGAAGTTAGAGCCTCCTAAACTGTCCGGAAAGCTCTTTCTTTTGTCTCATCCCAGTAAAACTTGGCGTCTCCCTGCATAAGGTATTGCAATGGGCATGCCTTGTTAGAAATTCCTGTTATGAAACGTCGCTAGTATGGGCACAGTCTGAGAAAATTTCTCACATCACTAATGTGCTAAGGAGTTGGAAATTCTGTGACTGCCCTTGTTTTATCTGGATCAGGACGGACACCTTGACTAGGTGCCCCAGAATTTTTATCTCTTTGGCGACAAAGAGGCACTTCTTTGGATTGAGGCGAAGTCCTGCAGTACACTTCAACACAGTTGAAAGGCGACTCAGATGCTCTTCAAATGTTTTTGAGAAAACGACAATGTCATCTAAATACCAAAGACACTTCGTCCACTGAACATTTCGAAGCAAGTTGTCCATCATCCGTTCGAATGTGGTCGGAGCATTACATAATCCAAATGGCATTACTTTGAATTCAGAGAGGCCATCAGGTGTAATAAAAGCCGTCTTTTCCCTGTCAAACTCGATTTGCCAGTAACCTGTCTTCATGTCCATAGTTGATAAGTACGTAGCTCCTTTCAAACAATCTAAGGTGTCGTCAATGTATGGCAATGCGTAGCCGTCAATAGTCGACACAGAATGTGCCATCCTTCTTTATGAGGACCACCGGAGACGACCAAGGACTCTTCAAAGGTTGAGTAATGTTATTGTACAACATCTTTTCCACTTCCTCTCGAATTATCCGTCTTTCAGCTGGCGATATTCTATACAAACGCTGGCTAATTGGTGAATGATCCCCAGTATTGATACGGTGCTTTATCGTGGGCCGTTTCGTCTGACTTTTCCCCTACTGAGGTGTGAATGCAGCCGAAAATTGGTGTAGTATAGCTAACACCTGCTGGCATTGTTGCTTGGTCAGTCCAGGCCCTATTGGCAGTTCCACAGTTGTTTTCTCCAACGTGTTGTCTGTACTAACAGCAGGGCATGGGTCTTCATTGATGACGTTGAGCTCATCGTCCTGGATTGGTTCAGCTGTCCCGATACACATTCCCTTGGGGATAAGTTGTGACTGCTCGTGACAATTAGTGATCCAAATCTCTCCTCGACCATCGGTAATGCTTATGATAACTGCTGGTACATAAATTTCTTTGTTGAGCCTGAGTCTTTTTACTATCAATAAGTACTTCACAGTTTAATCGGTCGTCTGTGTTTGTGACTGCAACTCTTCTCATTGTCAGTGGCAAATAACTTCCCAGAACATTCTGTATTACGTGTAACCGTTGGAACTACTTCCTCAATTTGCAGCTCAGATCTTCCACAGTCAACGATAGTTTGGAATGGTTGCAGGAAGTCCCACCCAAGAACGACATTATGACTACATTCTGTTAAAACGACATGTACCCTCCATGACTGGGGCCTACAAGGCTTCCTACCAATTTTTATCAGTCAGTTTTTATCCCACCGCATGTTCCGTGTGAGGGTTGGCCCTTCCGTCAGCTCCCCACAGATCCAGGAGAACGGCGTTCCACATGGTTCTGTGTTAAGTGTTACACTCCTCTTAATCGCTATTAATGGGTTGGTGAGCTCTGTTGGATCACTTGTCACCCCTGCTTTGTACGTAGACGACTTTTGCATATGGTACAGCTCCCACTCTGTACCTTCGGCTGACCGCCAGCTCCAAGGTGCCATTCCGTGGGCTTCCACATGGGTGCTCTCACATGGTTTTCAGTTTTCCCCTTCTAAAACGCGAGTAATGCATTTCTGCCATTGTACTACAGTCCACCCTGATCCAGAACTCTTCTTGGGTACTTAATGCCTAGAAGTTGAAGCATAGCACCGTTTCTTGGGCCTCCTTTTTGATTAAAAAAAAAAAAAAAAAAACTGATGGCTGCCGCATATTTGGTAGCTGAAGATAAGCTGCATGCGGAAACTTAATGCCTTCCGTTTCCTAGCTCACTACTCCTGGGGTGCAAATCGGACAGCACTAATTCATATCTACCGGGCTCTCATTCAGTCCCAACTAGATTATGGGTGCCAGGTATATGGCTCGGCAGCTCCTTCTGCCCTGAAACTGTTGGACTCCGTTCACCATTGTGGCATCCGCTTGGCTATGGGTGCCGTCCGGTCCAGCCCTGTAGACAGTCTCCTTGCTGAAGCGGAAACCGCCCTCTTCAGGCTAGGCGCCATCAGCTTTTGGTGTCCTACACCATTGCCATTTGTATATTCCCTGGTCATCCCACATATCACGTTCTCTTTGAGGGCGACCGGTCTTAGAACTCCTGATACTCGCCCTCGGGTGGGTTTACCTGTTGGATTGCGGCTCGCTTTCCTTTGTAGGGACTTCAACCTCCTTTTCCTTTACTGTATGTGTCGTGCTATATCATGCACCCCTCCTTGGTTGGTGCCTTGGCAGCAAATCTGACTGGATCTCTACCACCGTGGACCGTGTTTTAATCTGTTCTGACTCAATGAGCAGCCTGCATGCCAAAGACCGATGCTACTCCTCACATCCTTTGGTCATTGATTTTTACAATCTCCTCGCTGATCTTCATCGCACTGCTTGCCCTGTTGCCTTTCTCTGGGTTCCCAGTCATGTGGGTATCCTAGGAAATGAACAGGCTGTAACTCCCTGCCCCTTCCCCTGGGTTATTGTGGGCTCAGATTTGAAGGTGCAGATGAGATTGCTACTCATACAGGATTGGAACACCAACTGGCAGGCTACTGCTCTATCTAATAAACTACACTCCATAAAGTCGACCACTGCAGCTTGGAGTTCTTCCTTACGCCCTTCTCGAAGGGAATCCACGGTCCTTTGCTGTATCCACATCGGTGACTCCAGGCTGACCCACGGTTTTCTTTTGCGTAATGAGCCTTCCCCACATTGTGGTTGTGGGGCTCTACAATCTGTGGCTCATATCTTAGTGGAATGTCCGCTCTTGGCGCTCCGTGCCAAATACGGTATTCCGCACTCATTGTCCTCAGTTTTGGCGAATGATTTACGGATAGCTGACAGAGTTCTTGCATTTATCCGTGAAAGAGGTTTTTACTCGCAGCTATAAGATTCTACTGCTGACGCTTGGACAGGATGGGTGGGTTTGTGGGCCTCCCTGCAAGTAGTAGGGTTTGGAGTTCTTCCCCCCCCCTCCCCTCCCCCTGACGACTTCCATTTCTCCTTTTAACTTGGCTTCTCATTTAGGAGCATACACTGTTCTCCTGTATCTGTCATTAATTAACAGGGATTCTCGATTTGTCGCGATGTTCCTTGCAGAATCCCGATGTTCCTTGCAGAATCCTGCTTTTTCTATTGGTTTTAGTCCTGTTCTACTTAATTTTGACCCCCCTTTTAGTTCCTCTATTTTACTGTCATCACGGTCTTCGCCGACCACACCCTGGCTTGTACTCCATTCAGAGGTCATAGAACTGATGACCTAGCTGTTCGGTCCCATCAACCAACCGACCAACTGTTAAAACGACAAATTCAAACGGCTGGGTTCAGTTGTTGATGGTTATTCTTGCGACACAATTTCCTGCTGGCTGTTCGATTTTCCGAACTTCAGTAGCTAACCTAAAAGAGACAACTGAATGCAAGTGTGTCAGCAAAGCACACATTGAAACGTCGAAAAATTAAAAAAAGAAGATTCGAATAAATTCTCGTAATTCGTTGCGGTAAGCAATAAACTTTCCTAATAGGTGTAGTTTTTCATTATTTAAAGCATGGAGGTTAACTGGTGTATGTTTACACAACTTCAAATAAATTCAGTAAAACTGTAATATTGCTTGTCAATGACAACACGAAATATCACAAGTATGTAACAGAAAATTCTCCTTTTACCGGTACCTCACATATTCGTAAGGATTGTCTGGGAGTAGCCATGGCCCCCACATTCGACTGCGGGCCCTGGACCTAGCATCAGAGACGGGCCCTACCCCACCCCCCTTATATTACAGTTTCGTGCTACATTAAAATTTCGTGATTATTTGTTACCAGCACTGTGCTTAGAATGTAATTTAACTAGAAAATGTAGGGTATAGTTACAGTAACTATTTTATTAGCCCATACTAGACTACTTATAAAATTGATGATGATAAATGATCTCAGCAAGTATATTTATTTATCTAATAGAGATTAAAGTAAAGACAGTTACAAAATACTAAAATTACAATCAATGTCAGCCATACACACTGGCTACAGAGAAAGTCTACTTAATAATAGTCTTGTGCACTTTCTTCTGACTAAACTGAACAATTACGTCGGAAAAGTCGACAGTTTTGGCCCGCTCATTCCCACTTGATAAAACTGCTAAATGACTAAGACGACTTTGGCCTGTTGTACTCCTTTGCCAAGTTTTTAAAGAGTTTGCCAGTTTACTAAACGACCTTTCAGCCGTAGACTCCGTCACTGGAATGGTACAGAAAAGTCTAATTGCAGTACATAGGTTAAAAAAATGAGTGAAGGTTTTTCTCGTATATGGAATTAAGAAGTCTCATTGGGTCCCTTTCTGATTGAAGACTGTAATATGGACTCTCTTCATGTGTAGAATTTCTTCAACTAAGGTGTCTGAATCTGAGAAGTCTGAAGAATATTTTGAGACAAGTTTGGTGGTTTTAATTTGCAGTTCATCATTTTCTAAATCCATGAAATCTAAAACTGGTGAAAACAAATCACAAATTTGTTCACAGCTCGTAAAATGTATTGTTAAGTCTGTCATGATGAAATCCGAAACAGGAAGGAAACCACATAATTTGAACTTATTTGATGCTTCTAGCTGAAGGTGTTCAGGCTTCTTTTCAATCTCCACTGGCTTTCCTTTTCATAACAAACTGTTATGTAATATCACCTGCCTCGGCAACTACTTTAGCTTTTTTTTAAAAATGGTTTCCCATGAATCCCTAAGGGCCTGCATTTCATTAAGTAAATCTTTAATTAGCAGTGTCTCTACGTTGAAAGATTAATTTTTTATTTTTTAATGAATTTTTCTGATAAATAGAGGCCAAGATCTTGTGCCAAAATGATGTCATCAATAGGCCTTTGAAGGATGCAAAGTACTTCTTACGTTCCAAAATAGCATGTCTTGCTAATGGAGTTAATGTTGGTACCTTATCCACTTGGAACAAGTCTAAAAGTGTGAGGAATGAAGCGTAGTTCAACGAAATAGGCCGCACAGCTTGTAGTTTTTCACTCCATCGAGTTTCAGAAGGGCTTTGCGGAGACAAAGGGACATGCTGCTTCATTAGTTCTCAACGACCACGACTGCGAGACAAGATATTATAAAATCTTTCTATGTTCCAAAAAATGGCGCAACTTCAGAATTCAGCTTAGCGGCGTTGGCACTAACTCTGTTCAGAGAGTGTGCTTCGCAGGCAGAAAAAATGGCAGACTTTTTTTCCAAGTATTCTTGACTGAACACCACTTGTGTGAGCCCGCATGATGGAGCCATTGTCATAGCCCCACGAACGACAATCGGCAGGTGGTACTCCATGAGTTTCCAACGTGGACAGTTTTTCATCAGTTATGGACTGACCTGTTTTCCCGTCAATATTCATAAATTCAATTAATCTTTCATAAATTCCGAATGACATTTTTCTGTATTTTGGTATTCATAGTGCAGAATGAGGACATTCTGCTCCTGGTGGGAAATTTGAGGAATTTCATCAACAATAATTCCGTAGAATACAGACCCTTCTCTTTGATGTAATATAGTTTTCAATATGTTTTTTGCGACATAGGGAGATAAATTCAGTTTGTGAGTACCTTGACCTGTCATACTTTTATTCGTCAGTTGGTTTTCTTTTACTATGGCTAGATATTCAGGAGTTACTGCCTCATATTTGCCAATAAGTTCCAAAATTCCTAAAAAATTTCCATTGTGAACATCACCAAAAAGAAGTTCAAATGTTTGTTAAGCTAAAGGGACTTAACTGCGGGGTCATCAGTCCTTAAACTTACAAACTACTTATGAACTAACTTATACTAAAGACAACTCAAACATCCATGCCCGAGGGCCCTCGCGCATCGTAGCATAGCATCTCAATGCGCTCTGCCGCGGCATGAACATCAACAATCTGGGTATTTTTCGTCTTGGAAGGCTAAACCTCTACTACTCAAGAATAAAGTTGTGGTTAGAATTCTTTGCAATAAGCTTTCCACCATGTTGTTTCACAATTAATCGTCTGTTGAAGATTACAATCGACTCCATGACCTTTCAGGGATAACTGAAGGGTTTCCATTCTGGGTAAAGTGTTCGATGCTCAGAGCTTCCTTCATGCATCGGTAATAACGTTTTTTTCTGGAGAGAATCCTTCTTTATCAAGTTTGCTTTGTTTTAAAAATACTGCAAGGGAAACAATGACTACTGTTTTTCGACTCGCTCCACATTAATCATTCACGTGGAAATGGTTTACTTGTTCTGTTAGCTGTTTCCATGTATAACAAAGTCTCATCAAACCATTTTCCTGAAAGGCCAACTGGAAAAGACTTTGATCAGGTTTCAAAAGCTGAAACGCCAACATAATACGACACTATTTCCTGTCACAGTTTATCACTCGAGGCCAAGTCTAGGATCGTTCAAAATAGTTCCGTTTTAATCAGATGTTCATGTATCACTGTATCTTGTTGTGGTGCGATTTCTTTTACATCTTTTTGGGCTCAAACTGAATGAACTACAGAACACGAAAGTCCGTTGTCTGGGGCTGTTGTTGGTCCTGACATAGCATGAAGCTGGACTTCTTGCAACTCTCCTGTATCATGATACCTCAAAAATTTTGTAGCAGTCTGGCGACGTTTAGCTACTTTTTCGAATTTATCTCTTTGTAGTTTTCTTTTTAAAGCTCCATATTTATGATTTAGCTCAACATGGTACATCTGAAATGAAATTATACGGTAATGGCAACACGAGGCAAGTGCCCTCCTTCTTTGGATTACGACCCGAATACTCTATTTTTATTAACTGCAAAATATTGTAAGAGTAATGTAATTTCTAAATGTTTAAAAGAATCGTCATCACCACGTACGTAATACAAAAAAGTCAAACATTTTGATAGAATGACCAAAACATCAACTCGAAACACTCCGTCCTTAAGGTAACAAACGAATTACGAATAATACATAGTAGTGTGTGCGCCTCGGTTGCACAGTGATAGAGTGCCAAACTACAAATCCAAAGGTCGCGGGTTCGATCCCCGACAGGTCCTAGGATTTTTATCTGTCACTTTCCACTTCTTTCACCTCTCATGTGAAAAATACCGAGTAGCACCGTGGTTCGGAACCCACGTTAAATTGTAGGTCCCCCTATAATTGGCTGGGTAAGTCAGTTCGAAGGTCGGAGGAAGGCAACGACATACCACCTCCAAACAGGACCATGCCTAGTAAAGCACTGTGGTGTTCAAACCAATCTTCGGATTGTTGACTGCTTTACCTTTTTTTTTTTTTTTTTTACGGTAGTAGCTACTCCGACATGGACGAGTTATAGAGTGCCAGAAGCTTTAAGTTATTTTTAATTATACCGATCAGAAATAATAACTTAGTTACGTTCCCTCCACAACTATTAACACACCTGTAACTTTTTTGGTCAGTCCCATCAGTGCACATCGTAGAAGAACAGCATATTTAAGCTAAAGACTACTATTTGCATTTTATTAGGAAATTTAGTAAATGGTAAATTACTCTCTGAAATGCTTCAGCCGACAGAGAGTTGAAGTCCCAAAAAGAAAGGAAATATGAGGGTCTAATATCAGACCCAGATATCTGACCCCCGGGTCAAAATTTAGTTATTAACGGATTCTAATAGGAATTTTCTGGGCTTTGCATTGTCGTAGTCCGTTTTTTTCCTTAACCGACTCAAATATGATAAACACTGTTCACTTCAAAAGGGGATATCTAGACAGATGTTTGGTACAGTTCGCCCACAGTCGCGGAAGTGTTAACACGTGCTACGAGGTCGCTCTTCCGTGTAACGCTAGTGTTTACGTTTTAGTGTGTGTGCATCGCAATTCTACGTTCGTAATGGTTTTCTCTTAGACACTCAAACATCTGTCAACTCTATCGGTGACACGCCCTGCCATGTATGGTGGGGCATATGGTGAAGGGTGTGGTGGTTCCGGCGCCCCCACGGGACAACAACAACAACCAGCTAACCAGCGGCTGCATCCAGATGCGGCTTCTTCACCAGCTCCGACGGGACCTACATTAGACGACATTGCGCATGTCCTCCGAACTTCATTAGAAGTAGCTCGGGGCGTCTCTGCAATACACCGTGTAGAAGAGCAGATGGAATTATCAGAACCAGATGTTTCCGGCTCCTCCGCCACGGGAAACAAACGACTGAGCAAGGTTAGTCTGGATTCTAGAAATGTCAAAACCTTCATAGCAGACGCTACTCATGTATCGCTTGCAACTGATGTGTCAAATGTCGATGATCACTCGGTCATAAATGCTCCTGGACTCACTTCTAACCAACATTCCGTACATAATGCTCCTCCTGTGGGTTCTGCATCTACTCAAAGGCCCCTCAATTTATACAAACGTACAGATGGTGGACCGTACATACTTTACATGGAATGTTTGGATAAAAACTTAGGCCGCTTGCACCCAATGGCCTTAGGAAAACTGTTACGTCTTTCTTTGCCAGAAATGAAGAATGCTATACTTGACATCTCTTCTGCGGGAAAAAGTAAAGTTAAGGTGGAATTGAAAACTGCAGATAAGGCTAACTTCTTGGTTACCAGTGAGGTCTTAAAATCTAAAAACATTGAAGCTTACATTCCTTCATACGTTGTGCACAAACTAGGAGTAATCAGGAAAGTCGATACAAACATTGACGAAGCGGAAATTATGGAAGTCGTCCAATATCCATTCCCTGTTCTAGGCGTTCGAAGATTCACGAAAAGATATGGAAAAGACCAAATTGTGAAACTGCAGACCTGCTTGTTAACCTTCGATTCTCAAACCTTACCGGCAGCTGTGTTTATCCACGGAACAAGATGTCCTGTCGATCCTTATGTGCAAACTGTCAGGCAGTGTTTTAATTGTCTCCGCTATGGGCACATCAGCAAACAATGCTGATCGCAAATCAGATGTAACAGATGTAGTGGACCGCATTCTGCTGAATCCTGTGCCTCACCTATCGCTATTTGCGCTCACTGCGGGGATCAACATTCATCCACGGGCCGCTCCTGCCCGGAATACCACATACGGCGTCGAGCTCAAGAATTAGCTACATTCAACAACATTGAATTCAGGGATGCACTGTCTATTGCTCGTATGCCAACCTATGCATCGGTCACTGGCGGACAACACCAGTCCTTTCCGGTGCCGACATTTGCTGCTTCGACAAACATGTGCATTCCGAACTTTCAAAACTCTCAACTCTTCCCGCCGCTACCCGCTGCAAGCACGCAGTGTCAACTAAGCGTCACTGGGGACGGAGCTCATTCTTCAAATGTGCCCGGGCAGACAAGCAACGCTTACCGGCCTCCCCGGCGGCAGGCGGAAGTCAACCGACGCAATAATGTACGTGAGTGGTCTCAGTACTGCAGCTTGTCGTACCGACACAACCATCAGTCACTCCTATAGGCCAAAATCCTTATCAGCCTGTTGTTCACAGATTGGCACCCCCACAAGCACCGATTCACAGGCAGCCTACAGTGCATGCTGAACTCATCGATAAGATAATAAATGTAATTGATATCGTCATGAAAAATATGAGACAAAATAGTGCCATGAATGACTCCGATATCCGGCATCTCGTCACGGGCATCTTTCAATCTCTCTCTGCCTAAATTATGATGGCTTTGAAAGACCTTCAGTGGAACGCAAGATCAGCTAACTCTAACAGGGAAAGCTTGCAAAGAGAATTGTTCGTCAGCCAGCCGGACATCGTTTTGTTGGCTGAAACTTGGTTCAAGTTCGAACAAAGAGTTCGCTTTCCAAATTATTCCATCATAAGAGAGGACCGTCCCGATGGTTGGGGCGGCGTGCTATATTAGTAAAACATTCGCTGCCGCATAAACGGCACCCGTTACACGTAAGCAGCGCCAACATTGAATCAGTCGCCGTGCACGTACAAACTGCCCGCAAAAACTTCACTGTTGTCTCGCTGTATCACACTCCCCGCCATAGTATCGTGGAAGAAGATTGGAGACATCTAATACGCCAGCTTCGACCTCCATTTATTATAGCAGGAGACTTTAATTCCCACCATGTAGCGTGGGGAGGAGATTTGACGGACAGGAATGGCAGGACTTTGATGAGTCTGATCGAAGACAACAACCTAGTGATACTAAATGACGGCACTCCTACTATGGTGTCATCACCTTTCTGTCGACCTTCTGCAGTTGATTTATCGCTCTGCTCCCCCTGTTTCACTGAACTATGTAATTGGCGCGTTAAAAAAATTCAATGGGATCCGATCATCACCCAATAGAGTTCCAGATCAATGTCAACGTTCATACTAAACAAATATATTATGCTAACAGTTGGTGGAAAATCAAAGAGGCCAAATGGGACGCATATAGGGGGACAGTTCGGCGGGAACTCGCAAACACGTCAAATAACTTACCGGTTGAAGATGCGTAGCAAGTTTTAGTCAATGCTATAAATGCCGCTGCGGATGTCAGTATTCGTAAGAAGAAAGAATTTACTGTTGTGAAGCACCGTTCCCCCCCTTGGTGGAATCCTGAATGCTCTAGAGAAGTTGCTAAACGCAGACTCGCCTTGAAAACCTATGGTCAAAATCCTACATTGGAAAATTTCCTCATTGTGAGAAAAGTGACTGCGGGAGTTAGAAATTTCCTGAAGAAGACGAAAAAGGACAGCTGGATAAACGTTTGCTCCTCCCTCACAAATGAAATTACCATGGCAAGCATCTGGCACAAGACAAAGGCTTTTAGAACAAACCAACTGCCATCCCCTGCTCCTGCTACTGCGGACTGGTTAGAGGGGTTTGTAGCGAAACTCGCTCCTCCTACGGTTCCGTTTGCAAATTTTCCACTCCCTCTTGCTGAAGACCGTCAACATGTTCTCCTTCGTCCTTTCTCGAAAGAAGATCTCCACGAAGCTATTCAATCATCGAGCGACAGCTGTCCCGGCATTGATTGTATTCACTATTCAATGTTAGAAAATCTGCCTGAGGAAGCGAAAGAATTGCTGATATCTATTTTTAACCGGTGTTGGATGGAACAAGATCTCATAGCCACATGGATGACTCAAGTAATTATTCCAATTCTGAAAAGTGGCAAAGATCCAAATGCGGCGTCCAACTATCGACCGATTGCTCTGTCGTCATGTGTTGTAAAAACGCTGGAACGCATGGTGAAAAAGAGGCTGGAATGGTGGCTTGAAAAGAATACCTCGGAGTCAATATGGCTTCAGGAAAGGCAAAGGGACGATGGACAATCTATTTTCGCTTACTGTGGATATCACTTCAGCCTTTCAAATCCATAGAAAACAATCTGACGGCAGATTTAAAAGGCCTTATAGTAAGAATTTTAGAGGTACAATGTGATGAAATGAAGTAATATTACTCTCTGAAAAATTGACAAATTCTTAATCAATACTGATTGTGTCTGCTATTCTGGTGTTAGAAACTGAGGTTACGGGTTTCATTGTTGGCTAGAAGGGCACAGGGGACGGTGTGAGCGATTCTACTGTACACACTAAAGAAACAAAAAAATATATATTAAAATGCTATACTGGAAACAAAAAAGGAAACGTGTTTGCAAGCTGTTTCACTTACGTCGCCTGCGCGCGCTTTTCACGAGTAGTAATCAATGATTCGATTTGACAGCAGGTGCACATTGTACACCGATAAAAATTCCGTGGTAATGCAAGTGAAATTCCACATAATGATGATGATGACATTGCCGATTTTGAAGTCGTGTCTAGTAATAAGCTAGCTCTACATATTTCGACAATTTTGTACATTTTGATGACAGCCTCGCTGTGTGTCTACAAGGTGAAGAGATTACTGATTATGTGCGCCAACAACGCAGCGATGATCGAGAAGGTAAGTGAGAGTGATGGAGATGACATTAATCTTGATACACCTGAACTGAGTGGAGTGTTTAGTGCAATCGATCTGTGCAGACGTTAAATTAGTGCAAAAATTTGTCGTGAAAAATATCTGAAATAATTAATAAATTCGCAAAATGAGATGTATGCATTTAATGCATGGAAGGTGAAAGAAGCCAAATATTATAATCCCTTTAAAACATGACCAAGTTCAAAATAACATTTTGTTAAAACAGTGCGATGTACCTGATTACATATTGTATCTATTTTTTTTTAACAGGACAAAATGAAAAGATTTTATTTAAATACTGTATTCTATCTTTATCGTTTATAAATTTTATAAATATAGGACCTCTCTATCCTTTAGTTTCATTAAAAAGATGAAATAATGGTGCGGCATTATTGGTTGGGAGATCCTATCTGGATTATTCGGCCGCCTAGTGCAAATGTTTTTACTTGACACCACTTGGGCGACTTGTGTGTCGATGACGATGAAAACGATGATAAACACAACATACAACAGCCAGCTCCCTGCTGGGAATCGAATCCGGGCCCCTGCGTGCTAGGCAGCGGTGCTGTCGACTGAGCTCATGAATAATAATCAGTATCTGACTTCTAAGTAATTCTGAAATTTTTTCCTTTTGACATACGTTTAAATTAGGTTCTGCTGTATTTAAATTGTTTCTTAATATCTCTGCGTGATTGTTTCACCCTATTTTATAAATCAATCAGAACATAACTCAGGTGCAAAAATTACGTACAGGTATATAACAAACTAAACATTTGTTAAAATTTTTGTTTACAGTAAGTTTTTGAGAAGATGGGCAACGGACTTAAAAACTTTCCCTCCCTAAAAGAAATACTGTATCCGCGCCTGAATATACTGTTAATCTACGTTTTTAGAATTGGATTGTTAGTAATGGTTTCTCTTACCTTCAGCTGTTCAAGAATATTATCATAGTAGCAAAACGAAGTATTTTCTGTAATGTATTTTTACATCGAACTTAACCAAATGACGTAATCACTTTCGTAGCAGGAGAGAGAAATGTCAAATTCCGCACACATCAGAGGAAGTTGACAGGTGGACTGCATTCGCCTGATGGCCAGAGCAAGCGGCTTGGATGTCCGGCACGTTTGCCATGGCGCAGATGGTCAGCTGCCGGTGGAGAACACAGCTGTCAAATGCGCCAACAGTTGCCGCCAGTCTGTCTGTTGGCACACAACTTCATACGACATACGCAGTGATAGTAACTGCTAGCATCAGTTTCATAAAACTGTTACAATAAACGGTGTGTCATAAATATCTGTTTTAAACATTTGTCTGTTAGTTAAACAATATTCTAACGTTCAGTTGGATTTTTTTTTTAAATTTGAATTTACATAATTAAAATATTATACTGCATGTGAGCGTTGCCGGTCCCCCTTCAGGTCGGGGCCCTGGACCCAGGGGTCCACTCAGCCCCACCCTTGTGGGGGCCATAGGAGTAGTAATAACTGAGGACAGTACAGAATCCTCGCCACTTCCTTCTTTCCAGAGAGGTCTAGTTCATTCGTATGCATTCGAAGGTATTTATTAATCACAAAAGCTGCATTGTAGCACTAATTTCCAAGCATAAAAATATGGTGTAATCGATTGCACCCCATAGAATTGAAATCTAATATACTTCAGACACAGAATACATTCAAACCTAACCTAACGTTCTCCTTTAACTGGACCATGTGACAAATTATATCGGATGCAGTGTGGCCACGCCGTCGGTCGATATTTTCAGTCGACAGCGTCTGATGACGGTCTGTCAGTGCCACTGTGAACACAGCCTTAGTGAACGCAGGATAGACGGCCGCACCTCCCGAACATGCGAAACAACGCTCACCAACGGTTCGTTCCAGCAGCTGACAGACTGCTTAACGCGCATGCACAACGCTGAAATTCTGTTCCAGCAGCGCCTTCTCCCGCTTATGGCTACTTGTAGTGTGGCTGTTTGGTGTTCCAGCAGTTGCCGCAATCGGGCAGACACTACCCGGAAAAAAAATTTCTGACGCGGTCAAGCTGCCAAATAGCGCGTGCGCAGAAAGGGGGGGGGGCGATCACGTGATACGTGTGTGTTTGTAGCATGTCTTTCGATTATTTCGAAGTCACTGCAATCCCACTTGAGATCAGATATTTCTCTTTTACACTTCTTCGTTATTAGGAAGGAAACTATTTTAATTATTCCTTTAAACTTACCTTCGCCTGCAGCCAGAAACAGGTGCAAAAAGCGTTTCAGGATTGCAAGTATCAAACAAGGGGTTTTATGTCATAGTACCTGCGCATGCACAGTAACACCTGTTTCTTAGCGCTTGAAAGTAGCCGTCTGGCAGCTGCTGGAACGAACCTCATAACAGCTGCTCGCGACTCGCCATTTCCAGGGGTGGCCATCGGTCACCGCAAGCGCCAAGTAGGAAAAACAGCCATTTTCGTGAATTTTTTTTAAGGTCATGTCAGCAGCTAACATTCTGCATACAGACTTCCTTCAATGTTAACTAACGGTACTAAAAGAATCAATACATGTTACGTCATGACAAGTCTGATCATTCCTTTGTGAGAGGCAGTAGTTAATATACCCAGCTCTTTGAAGAGCCTTCTACAGGACATCCATGAATTTACTCCACAAATAATACATATTACATGCTTTTGGACTCTGAAGACTTTTGACTGACTTGAAGAGTTACCCCAAAATATTATACCATATGACATTATGGAATGAAAGTAAGCAAAGTATGCAAGCTTTTTCATTTTATGTCTTCTATGTCTGATAACACTCGTATTGAAAATACAGATTTGTTGAGTCGTTTCTGCAGTTATGTGGTGTGCTCCTCCCAACTAAATTTATTATCAAGCTGTAATCCCAGGAATTTAATACTGCCAACCTCTTCTATCTGCTCGTCTTCATACTTAATGCATATGCTGGCGGGAAATCTCTTACATGTTCTGAACTGCATGTAGTGAGTCCTTTCATAGCTTAATGACAATGATTTGGCTTTAAATCATTTATTAATGTTCATGAAAATATAATTAGCAGACCTTTCTATAACTATGCTTGATGTACTTTTTATTGCAATACTTGTATAATCTGCAAACAAAACGAACTCTGCTTCTGGTAGTGTAACTGATGAGAGGTCATTAATGTACATAAGAAAAGCAATGGCCCTAAGATGGAGCCTTGTGGGACACCACATATAATTTCTTCCCAATCCGCCTGTTGGCTTAATTCACTAGTCACTTGCACTGACATCCTTTGTTTCCTGTTAGTGAGGTTCGACTTGAACCATTTTGCAGCATTTCCCATGACACCCATAGTAGTGACATGATCACTGGTGCCATGCCTAATTTGGTCAGTACAATGTAACTTCAGTTCTTCAGACTGTGGACCAAGGAGGAAACAAAAATACAGAAAAATGCTGCTCTGCAACTAAGGAGTAGACTACTGTTGACAACAATGGCCACCAGGAGTACAGAGACGAAGACATTGTAGCAAATGCATATGGATGATCAGCTTAGATCGACACAGAGGAAAGCATGGAGATGGTGATTGCTCAAACTGCACTTGTATCTCACAGAGACATGGCAAATACTCTTGGCTTCACTTTACCCTATGTCGAACAGCACGCTTTATTGACACCAAATAATATGTTCTTGTAGCGACGGCAAAACATTGCATCCTCAGTTTGATTCGGTGCTCTTCATCAGAAAAACATTACTGACATTACTTATTTTTTTTCAAAACGAAGAGTGCTGAACTAGCTGCTTCTCAGCATTCCATGAAAACTCGTGCAAAAACAATTAATGAAAATTCATTAAAAGCTTCTTTCTTGGTTAGTTATCGAGCGGCAAAAACAGGCAAACCTCATACCATTGCAAAAAATCTTAAAGCCGTGTGTTAATGATATTGTTTCTTGCATGCTAGACGAAAACGCAGTAAAGCTTGTATCTTCGGTGCCATCAGTGGCGGCGCTAGACGAAAACTGGGCGTCGGCGAACTCGTCTTTGCGGGAGCCCTTTCATTTTTTCATTAATGAAGAAAATGTTAAATGAGCTGAATTATACATCAATAATCAGTATACTAATATTCTATTGGTATAATATACGAGTATTATTGCAATGATAAAAATTACAATAAACAAACACAAATAAGAGAAACTTTTCAGATTTTCGTGTCACAGAATTTTTTTAAGATCACATCTTAATACTAGCCGCTATTTCGGCTTCATTTGATAGTACTGACAACGCAGATAGTCTTTCATGGCTCATTGTACTTTTTAAGTTAGTATTAATCAATTTTAACGTAGTACAGCTGCAACCGAGAGAAGCTTCACAGACTGGAACTGAGCATGATTCTGATTGTTATATAATCATTTGGATATACTTCTTCCAAATCGTTTTCTAAAATGTACTGAAGAAATTGTTTTGCAAGAATTTAACTAAAAATTGCATCACTGCTGCACTCATACGGAAATAAATACGTACAACTAAATAGCCCGATCGGGAATGGCCGAGCGCACTAAGGCGTCATACTACTGTGAGCGAGATCGCTCTCGTCGGAGGTCGAATCCCACACTTGGGTATGGATGTTGTGTTCGTCCATTGGTGAATCTAGTGTAAGTTGGATATAGGTTGTCAGTACATAACCTAGAAGTTGAAAAGTGCCGTTAAACATCAAATATATAAAAAAAAGAAATAAAAAACCTAAAATTATAACAATGTCTTGCGAGCCCCCCACAGGCGCGAGGCCGTCGGTAGTGGCCGACGTTGCCGATGCCTAGTGCCGCCACTGGGTGCCATTATCAAACAATATTGTCAAGAGACGCATTGTTGACATGTCAAATGATGTGAAAGACACTCTTGTTTCTCACATCCAACACAATTCATTTTCTCTGCAGATAGATGAATCCACTGATGTTGCAGGATTAGCGATTTTATTTGCTTTTGTCCGCTATGAATAATCTGGATGTTTTGAGGAGGACCTCTTATAGTGCAGACCACTACCTGCCAACACAACAGGTGCCGAAATATTCCGTCTATTGGATGATTTTTTAAGGACAAACGAAGTTTCATGGTGTAATTGCATAGATGTGTGCACAGATGGTGCGAAAGCTACGACTGGTCCTACAGTCGGAGCAATAATGAAATAAAAGAAAACGCCAAGAATTGCAACAGTAGTCATTGCGCTCTCCACCGATACGCTTTAGCTACGAAACAAATGCCTTTTTCGTTCAAGAAAGTTTTAGACGAATCCATTCAAATCATTAACTACATAAAATCAAGGCGGTTGAAGTAAAAACTTTTCACAATACTGTGTGAAGATATGGGAAGCCTTCATCGTTCCCTGCTTCTCCACACAGAAGTGAGGTGGCTCTCACGTGGGAATGCACTCTTTCAGTTGTAAGAATTAAGATTAGAAGTCTTAGCTTTCGTTTTGGAGCATAACACCAAATTAGCAGGGTGGCCACCAAATCTTCATTTTCAAATTCAAGGTTTTTTCCAGGTTTTCCAGGTTAAAAATAATTATTTTCCAGGTTTTTACGAAACTTAATTTTGCTCAAAGGGGTTAGCAAACAACTATACCGTAAAGAAACTAGTTACATATTTTTTAATAACATGTCGTCCAAGTTGAACCATGTCACGTTGTAATTTACAACAAGCAATGGGGAATCCAGGATTTGTGTTGGGGATGGGGGGAGGGGGGGCAGAGCTCATGAAAATTGTGGCATTGTACCTCAAACAGATCTAAAAAGAACCAGCTCATATTATGAGGTTTTCCTCGTGGTTTTGGGGGATCTGCAGCCCCATAGACCCCCTCCCCCGCCCCAGATTCAACACTGACACAATGTATAGTACAGGGTGTACATTTTAAGTTGACAAACCAGAATAAATAGAAAACAAAACAGTATATACTCAACAACGCTTTTCACCGTTATGAACAGCCGGCAGAGGCTTAGGAAATGATACTAAACTTCAACGTTCTCCACCATTTGGGAGCGGTGTGGGTGGCTAGTGTAAAATTTTAAATGATTTTATGATATGTACATAACAGTGATCATCTTAAGTGAAAGTTAGGTATAGGTTAAACGAGAAGTTTTTGTTTTCAGTATGTGAGGGAGCGTACAACTGTAAATCGATGGAGTGTTTCTGAACCGGAGATTCGGGCGCTACGCGCCCTCACATCAGTCCGTGCTATCTCGATTGCAACAAGCGTTCTTGGAAATTACCGCAGTTACTTTTCCTGACCGGGCAAGCGTTCATATCAGAACCTGTCAACCACAGAGCAGGTATAATAATATGTTTTATTTATTTTATATGTTCGAAACAGTGAGCAAGAAGCATCCATATTGATAGCAACTGTAACTTGTTGATCGTCAAAAACTTTTGCATACACCGCTTCGATTTGTTTACATTGTACAATTGTAACGCTGTTTCTTATTGGCCACGGCATCGTGACTCCTGATTGGCTGCGCTGCCTCCTAACCAAACCAGCGCCACGGCTAGCCGCTGTCGCATAAACTGCACTTTTACCTATGATGTGGGCCTTAGAATCCGAATCTGCAATAAAAAAATCGGGGTTCCCATTTAAAATTTTACACTTGACACTCCCCACCCCCCACAAACGGTAGGTTCAGGTTGCGTATTATTTCCCAAGCCTCTGCAATCTGCACATGCTGATGAAAACCATTTTTTTTTTTAATATCTACTGTTTTTACAAGTTATTCCGGTTTGTCAACTTAAAATTTACAACCTGTATAATGGACCAAGTTGAGTTCAAGTAGTCGGAGGATACTGTACGTTTTAATGTGAATTGCATTCGCTTATGCAACATAGCACGTTCATTTATACTAGATTTCCTGATACATTAAAATACAGTCACATCTCATGAACTAGTGATCGAGAACTCAATACATACATTATGATGTACTTTACCTTCAGGATATGAAAAACATTTTCACCTCTTTCAAGTTTTCATTTAGATTTTTCCCAATGATGGTTTTTAGTTTCCAGAGCCCATACAGTCATATAAGTTTTGCCCTGGAAAACTCTAGCTAAAAGATCAATGAATGTTAATGACCCAGCATGCGTAATAATGCACAATGTTGTCGGTAATTTCTTGAACTTCGAGGAGATGAAATCGAGAATGCAAAAACATATCTGGAGCTACAGCTGTGTGGTATTTGCATTCTAGTGTCATCTGGTAAAATAACACTCAACAGCAGATTTTAATGAAAACATTATTTTGTTTTAATGAATTTGTTTCGTTTTTAAATTCTTGTAGACAGACAGTGAAATATATATTGTGGAAAGCAACAGATTTCCGTTTGTTTATGGAAACTTTATGTTTCTTGCTTCTTGCGTGGCTATTCAAAGCACTCTTCCCCATTGAAGAAAAATTTATCTTTGCGTTGCACCAAGAGCATAATGCATTTGTTTGTGATGTGGGATCACATGTAGCCCACGGATACATAAATACAGTGTCTCGTATTAGCTCTGATATCGAGTTATACTTTGTTTTGACATGACGGAAAAACACTTCACTCTAAATCACGTTGAATTACTTCAGCTGTGCGGGCACAGGTAAGGTCGATTCACACTTGGATTCACTCGTTGTTCTCTGCAACGATTGTGTCACTCTGTTCCATCTCAGAAAGATGTAGATGGCGTTAGTCTCTAAATATATTTAACGATATTTTGACTGTACTGTTATAAGACAGCTGTTAAAGCAGTGAATTACAACTTAAAGAAATTGCTTTTTCGCCAAAGTCGCGTACCGTATTACAGAGTTATACTTAGATCTTTTTGGAGGACAATTAGCATGTCAAAAAGTCGCGATCAACAATGTTAGAACTGTATTTCATACGGGTCCGGCTAGCGCTCACTACGTGGCGTTGCGTGTACGTATGCTTTTTGAAAAATCATTAACATATAACGAGGGGAATAATCTTTTGTGTTGACCATAAAATAAATAATTAATGCTGTTCCTGTTCTATGGTTGACAGGTTCTCGATGTACCCTTGTCCGCTAAGTAAATTAATTATCCTCGTAATTGTTACCGCGACTCCTCATTGGCGCTAGCCGGGCCCGCATGAAAAACAGTTCAGCCATCAACGATACGTACACGATGACTGTGTCAATGTCACGTCACTCACAGGAATCGTCTATAATTATTACTAACGAACATAGTCGCCGACTTTTGAAAATCTTGGGGTATGCTCAGTAGGGATGGCGGTTATTGCTGAAACAGCCGGTTTTCGGTTATACCGGTTCTTTTCATCTCCAGTTTAACCGCACTGAAAAAATTGCTCAAGATCACCGGTTTTCGGTTCTTTATTGCTATTATTTCCAGTAGAGTTCGGCCGAAACATATTTTACGTCCGAAACAAAAACCGTAATCGAATTTTCGGTTCTTCTAGTTTCGGCCGAAACCGAAACTTGCGAAATTTAGTTAAAATTTAGGTCAATTTACGACATATCACTACTCTTTCCATATTTTGCAAGATCCCCTCCCAATACTACGCCTTCTTGAGTGTGTGTAAGCCTAGCCAGGAGTCAATAGAAGACGAAATACGAAGCATACAGATTTACTGGGCTAGTATTTCCATTCGGCAGTTGCGAATATTGAGCCAACCACTCCGTAAGTTGGACTTGTGAGCCAGCGCATACGAATATCTCGTTATATAAGTTAAAGTCAGTAAATGAACTTCAGTCAGTGCTGCAGAAGTATTTCGGGAAATAAAGTCACAGTTCAGTTGTCAGTGTAAATTTACGCAAATTGAACTAGGAAAGCTGTGTACCACATGATCAAAGAATGTTCGAATGGTTGTGAGTTCTTATGAGACCTAACTTCTTAGGTCATCGGTCCCTAGACTTAAAAACTACTTAATCTAACTTAAACTAACTTACGCCAAGGAGGGAGGACTCAAACCTCCGACTGGAGCAGCTGCGCAGTCCGTAACATGGAGCCTCAGACCGCACGGCTACCTAGCGAGGCACAACATGATCAATGTTACCTAAACCCATATTGATTATTAAAAAAGCCCCTCGCATTCAAGGAATCACATTAATAAAACATGTTAGCATAACAATATGATAATACATTAAAAGTTATTATTCCAAGCTTACATAATAGGTATATGAATCGAATTTACCTTCTCTTCCAAGAAACATTTTGGATGCTTTCTCCCCAAAATGACACAACATGTTTGTAGTACCTCCATCAGTTTTCAGCTTTTTAAAGCAAATGGAGCATTGTACCTCACAGCTACCGTACTTCGTGAAGTACTTCCACACTCGGGATAGTACCATTTTAAACACAACCGATGTCTGGCGACGACAGCAAGGAACTGCCGCATGACCAGACGGAGGCAAGTCTTGTACACTACCGTGCACGCGCGTCGTCTAATAGGCCACGCCACAAGGCAACAGGTGCGTCGATGACTCAATACTCTGCACCAGTTCTTAAGTTCTTATGCCATGCGTTTGTTGCGCGTTTCTGACTGCCGGTATTGTTCTTAAATTATCACTGAGCGCTTTTCTTAGTTACTGCGATGACCTAATATTTCACAGTAGTGGAAATTTTAGGAATAGCCCTATATATTAGGGTTTACTAGTTTTAATTTTTTAAAATTATTTACAAAAACCCCATTTTGAACCACTACTATAGGAAGTAGTCGTACCGGTTTTTTACCCGGTTCTTGGCAATAACTAAAAAAACCGTTTACAACCGACACCACATAAATACCGAAAAAAAACGGTTATTCAAAACTAAAATACCGGTATCGGTTTTAACCGGTCGGTTTTTTCCATCCCTAATGCTCAGTGGCGTACCCAGGTGTTTCTAAAGAAAAATAAATAAATACAAATCAAAGCCATAAACTTACACAAAACATACAAGCTATCGAGTACATATCACCGTCACCATCACGATTATAAGTCGAAGTCCTTTTGTATTTCACTATATACTGATACATTTTAACGATTTTCGCACGCAAGACATTAACCCTTTTAACTCCAAATTTTATTGATTTATGAACAAAAATATTTCTTTGCATATATCTATAAATAATGATTGGATTAATGTATATTTGACAGAATTTTTGATTATTTTCAGTTTTTGGATGGAAATTTGGGATGACTACAGATGGTAGTGTGCAGGATATGTTTCCTTTATCGTAACTAATAACATTTTCAAACTGTTGACTACTAATTTAGACATTGGACAATTATTTAGCAATAAAGTTTTTAAGTGTGGCTCCGTAGCACAGTGGTAGAGTGCCAGACTACAAAGGTTGCGTGTTCGATGCCCGCCAGGTCCTAGGATTTTTATCTGTCACTTTCCACGTCTTTCACCTCTGGCAGTATAGCTGATATGAAAAATACCGAGTAGCACCGTGGTTCGGAACCCACGTTAAACTGTAGGTCCCCCTATAACTGGCTGGGTAACTCAGTTCGAAGGTCGGAGGAAGGCAAAGGCATACCACCTCCAAACGGGACCATGCCTAGTAAAGCACTGTGGTGTTCAAACCAATCTTCGGACTGTTGACTGCTTTACCTTTTTTTAAGTTTTTAAATTATTTTGTTTCCTTTACCTTCATACAATTATTTGAAAGTATTGTTGCATTTACTCCAACTTAGACATCAAGCAACGATATATATTTTGACAATGCATTGTAGCCTAATGCTTTTTGTTTCCTCAAGGTAAAGGTAAAATATCTAGTCACAATGAATTATTAGAAGCCCTGCAATGTTATTTACAATCTTTGAATAAATAGTTGTGGCTAGAGGGACAGATAAAGATGAGGGGAGGGAAAGGGTTAAGACGTAATTCCATGTACAGGTGACACAGGTCAAAAAGAGCAGAAACTAAGGTCCGACTAATACGTTCAATTGTTGACAAATTGTTGAAGCCTGAAAATTCAAATTCAGAAAAAAAAAACATTGTTAGCTGTTGCGTTTGGAGAATTTTGTAGAGCTGCCAATTAAAACACAAAGACCTTCGCAGGTTGTTATGAGGACTCTCTGTTTACAGAATGTTTTAACTAGAAGGGATAGGGCAGTCTTCGCAGCAAGTATGTCAGCTCACTGGTAACGTATGTGGTTGTCAAAAGGTTATCTCAAAAGATACCGGGAATTAAATTCATAGTGTAAACATTTTCAAAGTATCATACCAAACCCACTTCATTTCTAGTAATTTAATAGAATTAAAGGTTGCCGCCTTCAGTTTACAATATTGACTTAACAAGTGGAATTCCATTAACATTAGGACTATTTAGAAAACGGTCACTTCACTCACATGTGAACGTGGATTTTAATGCCTACGAATTCAATTACCTGTTTAAAATAATCTATTTAGAGTGATGTCTTACAAAAGCCAATGGGATGAGAGAGTCGATTTTAATTACAGTCAAGAAATATAACGTAAAGAAAAAATGATACCAAAATTTTCAGTGGGTTATGCATGGCACACCCATTCAAATTTTAGGGTATGCTTGAGCGACCGAGCATACCCTTAGTCGGCGCCTATGCTAACGAAGCACCACAATACCAACTTTTACGGAGTTTATAGTTAAAATCAACAAAATGCTTCCTTGAAGAGATTTTTCAACACGGAATCAGACAAACGAGATCTGTGTTGATGAGTATAACTGGGGGTGGGGGTGGGGGGTCAATTACGACAATTGCTAAAATGTAGTACAAATAAATATCGCCTTTCATTCTAGCTGCGATTTCGTAGTCGCGCCTTTACGATAACATCGCGTCTCTTCGACGTACAGTCTTAGACAAAAAAATTGATCGCCGGCCGGCCGGCGCAGAATGCTAAGTCCGACGATGTGCACGATCTGGCAACACTGTAGAATGCGGCACTGTCAGGAGGAAGTGTTAGGTCCTTCTCGAGACGGTTCTGTGATATGTGACCGCGTGGTATCGCGGTAGGAGTCGTGTTTACAAGCGTGTAAGTAAGCAGACGCGAGATCGAATCCAACCACCTTCAATTTCTTTTTTTAAAACTACAAATCGGCTGTCTTCGTTATCAGTGTGGAAGAACCTCAAATATAACAGCGAAAAGCCCCAGAAATATTACACAAAAGAACTCGCTGCTGCATCGAAACTGAACTGTTTACTCTCGGGAGTAGTGGGCACCGGCTACGGCGACGCGCCAGCGGCCGCATCGCGGCTGCCACCTGCGGACTCAGTGACAGCGGCGCGCCGCTATGAGTTTTCTTACCGGCTGTTATATCCTTACCTCAAGTTCTGGTACTTATATTACAGTCACATACTGAATTTTTCTGACATATATGAACATGATCTAAACGTCGTAAAGTAGAATCGGTATGAAGGGTCATAGGGGTGACTATTACCACATTTTTCTTGAACGTCATCAGGCCGCTCAATCCGGATTCCTACTCACGATTGTTACTAGTAACGAGTTATGACGCTCCCATGCTGATATCTTAAAAATAATTAATGACTGAGTACTAAAAGATTGTTATACTCAGCAAAATGCAACCACAACGCCAGGGTGCGCCCATTTTTCGCAAACAACTGAGACACCATTTAGTCCCACTGTAAGGACAAACGACCAAACAAATTACATCATGTGTTAGTATTACACCATAATAATTCCCGTTCATTTCACAAAGAATACATCGGATAGTGTGCTTTGGAAGTCACCCATTCTGCACCTACTCTTTCGATCATATGTCCTCAAATGTTTATCTTTCCTGCCCCTATTCGAATAACCTTCGACAAAAATTATTTCCAGACGAAAATACACGTCGAACATCTATTGGCGTCATAATTATCTTGGAATCAGTTCGATTCTAAAGGTAGAGATATGGTAAACTACCAGAAAGTTGTCAGACTTTCGCATAATCTGATAGAATATAGCAAGTAACCACAAGAGGTTTCTTGTTGTTTTCGATGTGGATTCGTGCAACTCCTGTCACGAAAACAGCTAAAAAATTTTACTCGAATGAGACCCGAACCAGTGACCAAAGCCACCTCTCCATGGCAGACGACAACTTTACCCCAGAGCTAGCGAGGTGCTGTGCACGCCAGTTCTTTCCTACTGTTACATACATCAGTAGACCCAAAAGCATGAACAAATAGCCTTCTGTCGCCTCTCAACTGACAAACCAGTCAGATTATTCAATGGGAATTACAGGAAACATCAAGTGATTTTATGAGCATAGTTCTGTGCCAACCAGGAAGTAAGACCTCGGTACCAGCGTTGACAGACTTACACTGCGATGTTGCCAAGCTTCAGTCATACTCTCAACAGGAAGAATAAGAGCCGAGGTGATTGCCAAGCGAGCTCGCAGAGACTTAGCTCGCGCCTCGCGCGCCTGGCGTGGGTCCGAACACCTAAAGTATATGTCAATGAGCCCTGCTCGTAAGTCCATAACTAGCTTTAATGAGTCGATAGTTGTCACTAATAAAAATATACAGATGCACCGACCTCTAACATAGTAGTAAGTGTCTCAATTATTTTCGTATTCTGTCCTCAGCGCAATGACAACAAAAGTCATTCACCAGTGCTGTTTTACATTTCTTCGAGCTTTTCCATTGATTATACTGAAAACATTAGATGTAAGCGTCAGTTTCTTTTACGATTATAGACTCAGAAAGTGTCTTTCTTGATATCGCTGTCAGAGGCACAAACGAACGAAGAGAGGCATACTAACGAAGAGAAATCAAAGCAGCATTGTTTTCAAGATGTGAACATTTCTGGGAAGGCTTCGTAACATGATGTGCAAAATAAGAAGAGCTTCTGTTATCCAAACATAAAATTAGGGATAGTAATGTATAGATTAAATTATCTTTAAGCCAAACTGACATCCAGTCTACAAATATTGCAAAAATGATACTATCACCTGTTGTATAGAGTCCCATCAAATCCCCCAACAAAAACGAGCAGCAGATATACTGAAAACCTTTTGATGACTGTGCAGAACATTCAGGCAGAAAGAACCCTAAATCCAAAATAACTATGGGTTAAGAAGCAGAGCATAGTGCTGATATTATATGCAGCAGTCGCAAAGTGTTTTATTTATAATTATGTTTTTACCCCAGCCGTTTTCATATAAATACAAGCTCCAAGCTCCCACAATATTCATATGAGAACCATTGGGCCGTAATATGATGACACAGTTGATCAGATTGTTATAGAAATTTCAGTGACTTTGGCGTTATCCATTGGCAGCATGGACAAATTGTCACTATTTCGGAATATATCACAGTTCTGTTAAGTTCTGACGCTCAACAGTTAGTGAACAGTTTCGACACCTCTGCACGTAACACGAACCCATCAGATGCCAATTATATGCAGCTAAATTTTATAATTTGGTCTTCCTACGAACGATTTAAATTCTGTCACGACAGTGTTATTACTTACTGAAAGTGTTCAAAAAGCATGAGTATATCACTTCTCGTTCACGTCCAATTCCTGCTCTCACCCCTACACCCACTGTAGAGGTCTAATAAATGACACAAAGTACAGGTTTATATCTACATTAATGGGGCTATTGATGTCAGTTTTCCCGAAAGTATTCTGCTATTGTTCTGAAGATGAATACTCAACGTAACTAGTAATATTCAGTTGGATGAATAGCTGAGGTGTCTATTTCAGTTCCACAAACCAAAAAATGGTGAAATTAAGCGAATAAAAAGCGTCTATATGCAAATAAATAAAAATGAAATAACAGTTAATGGAAATACTTTCTTGACCTACAGACCACTGCAATACAAATTCTTGGATTTCACAGAAATGAATTACTTAAGCCCTACTTTTGTTTTGGTGCATTTCACTTGCACTAGAGAAGGGATAATACATGTGAATATTACATTACTATTACATGTCCTGGAACTCCGTCGATTGTTACCGAGTTGACAATCACTTTCAGTATGATATTCGTTGTTTAAGTCTGATTAAAGGGGCTTTACGACGTCATTTTATTAATCGAATTCTTTAAACTTATCGATAGTTGCAGGAAAGTGAATTCAGGTAGACAGCGGTAATATTGAAAATTTGTACCGCAGTGGTAGTGGAACCCTGCTTTCTTTTTTCTAATAGAGCTATTCTTTGCGGTCGTTGGATAATTTTTATTCTATGTTGATTGCTAAGATTGATCTCAGTTTCCGTCCCTTAAAAAAAGACAACAACAAAAACTTACAGATGCGGTCACTCCTCTGAGCCGAGCGAGCTGGAAGAATCGCCTCTGCTATTTATGCAAATAATATTCAGTATGCTTCAAGACTTTCAAAACACGTTGTCACTGAGTCTCATATAGGTATGACAGTAGTGGAGATAGTTCGAAACGTATGTATGGTGCGATTGATTACTTTTGTGCTAATCACCTCACAAAAGAGATTTCCCGTTTCAAGAAAGATCTTTCTGGTATTCATGATTTTACACATGAAGGAAGACTCGATAACTCAGGTAAGTCATGAACTATGATGAGTTGACCATCGTGCGACGTTGTTACTGGTCAGACGGGATTCAAAAGATGGGAGCTGGAGTATTGCAGACACACTTTCAAAGCGACAAAATCCAAATTATTGCTTTTGCACATAAACGTCATTAGTGCACTCATTAAGTGTAATGCTGTTATTAGTGACTAATTCTGTAGCCTTTATGTTATCTTCTTAAATGGCTAGTAGCTCTATCAAAATAGGGTTAAAATTCTGATCTACAGAGGGACTGGTACCATGACCTAAAGCAGCCCTCGCTTAAGAAGTAGACAGTCATCTCAGGGCTACTGACGCGCTGCTACGTCTCACTTCCTGCTTGTTCTATTGGTGGTTACAACTAATCGCCAATTTACGCATGGTATATGCGCTTATTGTATTGCACTTGAAGTAGAAAGTAATGCACCGATGTCGCACCGTTCAAGTAAGTAACTGAGATGATTCACCAAACAGACAGGTAAATATTAAGTGACTTTATCATGTTTCTATGTCATACCGGAAGTAACGGCGGTCACGCCGGTGCCAAAGAGCTCTCAAACTTGCACTGCGCTCAAAACAGAGACTTACCGAGATTTCAATACGTTCAACTAGCTTAGCGTTGAGCTCATTTTCCATAGAGTGCTTCTGAGTCGGTGCACGGTATAGTTACGAACGATGTCTCCACACTGTCACAATATTCAAATGAGAATTGTAGGCGTTTAGTACGACGGCACAGACAGGCAGACAGATCTTGTAGAGACTATTCATGCGCTACTAGTTCTTGACATTTAACTACGTTGGTTTGTAGGACTTATTTTCGGCCCGTGAAAGAGTTTTGCAGTAGCGGGTAAATAAGCATTCACATTCTGGTACCACACACATAAACAGACAAATAATATGCCAGTTAATCGCAGTGAAATGCAATATGACCGTGTCTTTCTGACAGCGACTATCTTTTCGGTTTTTCTATTTTCTGTTTTGCAGCAGTCTGCCAGCTCGTTTTGGAAGTGAAAAAGGATTTTTGCGGTCCACCACACCTTAATTCACACACACTCCCTTTCCAGACAATGACAATTGCAACCGGAAATGTTAAATAAAATATGACACTGGATGCAATTCCATACCTACCCAATCTGCTTCTCGTTGTCAGCTTTTTTTTATTGTACTTTTATTCTGAAGACACAAACGCCTCCATTCTTACAGCTCCACCAATCAAAATGCAGTTCAATGACTGACATAAATTCGTTTCTAACAGATGAACAATATTATAGTAGTAACTGGCAAGTGTGGCGAATTCTATGTCATCTGACGATTACGAACTCAGGTGTTTCGTAGGATTCTTGTAGTTGATGTTGCAGTCGTACCCATTTGAAATACAAGAATATTAAAAGCTTTCGGCTTTAAACATACTTTGTGGTGGGATTTAACTGTATGGTTTCAGTTGCAGCAGTACGCAGGTGATGATATATTGTCGAGTCTGTGAAGATTCTCTCATTTCTTTAGTGCAGGCTAAGTTAGAAAGCTGCTGTTAGAATTATTGAAATGAAGTGATCATATGGCATTATTGTCCGGGACATCCAAGGCGGGATTGTTCGGCCGCACTACTATTTAATCTCAAATTTAACATTCTGCAATAATAATAACAAAATAACAAAAGATAGGAAACAACTCGTCGTAAAGATGAACGCTGAGTCACAGGCAGACACAAATAAGACATTCACATTCAGACAATTTAAATTTTATGCCGCAGCCTTCTTCAGAAAGAGAAACATTCAAACACACAATCACTCAAGCATAACGTATCCCCACACGTCAGCGATCGTTGGCAGCTCAGCACACCCTGACATACGACAACACATTTCAAGCTCGTTTTGCTCATCATTAGGCGTTTATGCGTTCTGATCCGTTAGTTAAAGAAATTGTCTTAGCATCAGTTTCGTTCAGTCTCCCCTCTAGTGATGCTATTTTAGTCTCACACGGAAAGCGGTGCTAGTGAGTGAACATTGAGGCGCTATGCTACAAAGCCGAGGCCGTTCCCCGTCAGGGGCTCGAATCCTCCCTCGGGCATGTATGTGTGTGCCGTCTTTAGTATAAGCTAGTTCATAAGTAGTTTGTAATTTTAGGGACTGATGACCCGCAGTTAACTCTCACAGGCCTTAGAAAAAGAAAAAAAGTGAGAGAACAGAAATCGATGCCCAGTGGTGCCTTCCACTAGCGTAAAGAAATGTCTCGTCATGTGTCCTGACTGAAATCATGGCCTATATGGGTAGCGGATAGTGTTACTTTCTTCGTTTTTGCGTGACATCGTGTAATACACATTTTATAAGCCACTTGATCAATCATGATAACTACATCTTACACTTCATCTTCATCCATGGCACAACAACGAATTACGAAAATAGGTTTTCCATGCTGTAAATTACGAGAGACATTGTAATTCACTCTTCAGATGAGCTCGTTGTAGTCGAAGAGGTAAATTTCCTAGGATTATTGATTATTACACACGAATTATATTTAACTGTTTGTCAGACAATAAACGTAATGGCACTTCAGCGGTGTTCATTCGTCAGGCATTGATTGTGAAGAGGCCAAAACATGTCAAATACTTGTGTCTCGGAGTGGGAAGTGTATTTATTCAAATAACTAATGGGTCATACATTTCCTAACAGTGGAAATAATGCAGCAAACTGATTACTTAATTGAAACATACAAACTTGTGTAATGGCTAACATTTCAACTGTGTAGCAGACGGTAATTTGCCTAAGCAATTATTTGCAGAATTCATTATTTACCATACGACTTAACTTTGTCTCTTCTTATTCCTATTAAGACAGGTGTATCGTATATTGGACTGGAGCAGACAAACGAGTGTTTTCTTTCAAATGTTAAGGGTTTTTGGTTCCATTCTCTGCATGTTCTTGATGATCTGATGGTCATAAGAAGAGAAGACACCACCGACACGTACGATGTCAGCGCTAAATTAAGCCCACCAGGACTACCATGTTGTAAAGCCGGTAGACAGCGTGACGCCGTGTCGCTCTCTAAGCATCCCTACTTTTCTGATATAGAAATTCTACTGTACAACATTAGCGATGGTTACAATATAACTGCTGCTGATGCTTTGCCGCGAAACGTGAGAAGCGCTTTACAGATTAGAATTTTCGTTTCAGCATGCCTCGATTCTTGAGTTTGTTCTAAATAAATTCCAGGCAGCTCCACACTAACGAACATTTTCAGCTATCAAATTAAACGTATAGGAATTATCCAAGTGTAACTGCTGGATCTGATTTAAGTAATATTCAATTTTTGGGTGAATATGGTTCGGAAAGCAACGTCAATTTCATTACAGTCCATCTCCTGTCTCTGAATGATTTGACAATTGTGTTAATTCTGTAAAGCGTTGTGGCAACTGTGAGTCAGTGATGAATGAATACATGCGCAGCGGTATTCACCGATGAAAGGAGGAGGCGGGTGTACTTCCCGTCTTATGTCCCCACGTCTATATATAAAAATGTTAGGCGTATAGCTGTTAATCTCCGAAAGTTCTTGACCCATTGCTTTGAAATTCTGACTCAACGTTGCATTCTAGCCCAGGAAGATTTTTAGGTACACATTTCTTGAATATATTATATACAAACTATAAATGCGTTACTTTTGCTATTTTTACTATAAGCCTTTTTCCAATTATAAAGTTTATATAAATTCATATATGACACATATTGAAAAACTTGGTATATGAAAACATGCACATATCTTATTAGAATATATATATATATATATATATATATATATATATATATATATATATATATATATATAATGTGTGTGTGTGTGTGTGTGTGCGCGCGCGCGCGCGTGCGTGTGTGTGTGTGTGTGTGTGTGTGTACTGCTTGCTCTTTCCTCTTTGCTTATATATTCTCTCGGACTTGAATCAGTACTAAAATACAGTATCTCTGACTTCCACACTCCTTAAAACCATCCTCATGACCTAGGTCGTGATTAACCTTCCCTTTCCGTTCCCATCAGTTTTTCTTCCCTTCTCTCCCACCTGAAGAAGGAACTGTGTTCCGAAAGCTTGTCCGTTTCGTATGTTTTCTTTTTTTCTTCACTTGTGTCACTATTGGTGGTACAGCACAAAGGTAAGCACTGGCCATCCAATCTATCGCTTTGAAAAATAATTTAAAAATTATTACTGCTGCGATCAATTTTGACGTTAACCACGCAGATCTGATCATTAGTGCGAAAGCAGGCACGTTAAACAGATGCAGAACAGAATGTTGTATTTCTATAGAAACTTCCCTCGAAATATTTTCTCCATTAGGTTTACGCAAGCTGTCTGCTTTATACATTTTTAGTGAAACCTTCAACCTGCCTGCAAAAAGAAACATCACAGTAAAGTGGAGTACCTGTTCGTGGTATAATTTTACACAGCAAAAGCCTACGTTTCTTCTCTCTACAAAGTTTTGATGGTAAAGTGCCTGATCAGTGTATACTCAAGCAAATGTTATCCACATACGTGAGACTGTAACTACCTACCAGAAATATAATTCATGTTTGAAGAAAGTTTGTTTATTAATGCCACTGCTACGACAAAAGCACATGTCTGAATAATTTTCCATTGCATATTATAACGATATTCTGTACACGTCCGCATGATAACCGCAAACCATAGCCACAGCACCACTCCCTCTATCTCAGAACAACGCTCACATTAATGCTATAGGAGATGCGCAAAAACAATATCTATTTCGTCGGAAAACCCACATACTTATTTACGGGTCTAACAGTCTACTTAGGAGGTATAAAAAACACTGGACAGTTTGATATTCTGTGTTTGCAACAATACTGAGCACATAACTCCGATCGATGTCCTTACATGTAACGACCGCTAAATTCTTATACATTATGATTATGTGATGCTAATACTAGAATGAATATTAAATATTAGTTAAAGTGTTGCAAATATACACCTTATCAAATGTGCAGACGACACAAAAAGAATAATAGACGGATTATAAGAAAGAAAATGGGTCCAAGAGAAGGTACAGGCGTTTTGAAAATCCATAGTAATGTAACCTACAAAAATATGGAAAACAATGTCAGTCGGAGTGGTTAAGTGAGGGTTACCTTTTGTTGGACATATGTATTAAATGAATGATAAAAAGCTAAAGAAACAATTATTCGTATACTTCTGGAAGAATAAAGGAACAATAGCATGAGCAAAGAAGAAAATAAATATTTAGAAAGGAACATCATCAAATAAACTGAACTGACCACAATTAAGAACGTAATAAAGCTAGAAGCTGTCGAAAGAGGATGAAATAAGAAATTGGAAACAACCTGAAAAAAAGAAGTAAAATACAACATGGCAGATTATGACGGATAAATTAAACTATCATTACTGTCACTACTTCTATGTTTGGATAACAGAAGCTCTTCTTATTTTGCACATCATGTTACGAAGCCTTCCCAGAAATGTTCACATCTTGAAAACAATGCTGCTTTGATTTCTCTTCGTTTGTTTGCCTCTCTTCGTTCGTTTGTGCCTCTGACAGCGATATCAAGAAAGACACTTTCTGAGTCTATAATCGTAAAGGAAACTGACGCTTACATCTAATCATCTAATGTTTTCAGTATAATCAATGGAAATGCTCGAAGAAATGTAAAACAGCACTGGTGAATGACTTTTGTTGTCATTGCGCTTAAGACAGAATACGCAAATAATTGAGACACTTATTACTATGTTAGAGGTCGGTGCATCTGTATATTTTTATTAGTGACAACTATTGACTCATTAAAGCTAGTTACGGACTTACGAGCAGGGCTCATTGACATATACTTTAGGTGTTCGGACCCACGCCAGGCGCGCGAGGCGCGAGCTAAGTCTCTGTCGAGCTCGCTTGGCAATCACCTCGGCTCTTATTCTTCCTGTTGATAGTATGACTGAAGCTTGGCAACATCGCAGTGTAAGTCTGTCAACGCTGGTACCGAGGTCTTACTTCCTGGTTGGCACAGAACTATGCTCATAAATTCACTTGATGTTTCCTGTAATTCCCATTGAATAATCTGACTGGTTTGTCAGTTGAGAGGCGACAGAAGGCTATTTGTTCATGCTTTTGGGTCTACTGATGTATGTGACAGTAGGAAAGAACTGGCGTGCACAGCACCTCGCTAGCTCTGGGGTAAAGTTGTCGTCTGCCATGGAGAGGTGGCTTTGGTCACTGGTTCGGGTCTCATTCGAGTAAAATTTTTTAGCTGTTTTCGTGACAGGAGTTGCACGAATCCACATCGAAAACAACAAGAAACCTCTTGTGGTTACTTGCTATATTCTATCAGATTATGCGAAAGTCTGACAACTTTCTGGTAGTTTACCATATCTCTACCTTTAGAATCGAACTGATTCCAAGATAATTATGACGCCAATAGATGTTCGACGTGTATTTTCGTCTGGAAATAATTTTTGTCGAAGGTTATTCGAATAGGGGCAGGAAAGATAAACATTTGAGGACATATGATCGAAAGAGTAGGTGCAGAATGGGTGACTTCCAAAGCACACTATCCGATGTATTCTTTGTGAAATGAACGGGAATTATTATGGTGTAATACTAACACATGATGTAATTTGTTTGGTCGTTTGTCCTTACAGTGGGACTAAATGGTGTCTCAGTTGTTTGCGAAAAATGGGCGCACCCTGGCGTTGTGGTTGCATTTTGCTGAGTATAACAATCTTTTAGTACTCAGTCATTAATTATTTTTAAGATATCAGCATGGGAGCATCATAACTCGTTACTAGTAACAATCGTGAGTAGGAATCCGGATTGAGCGGCCTGATGACGTTCAAGAAAAATGTGGTAATAGTCACCCCTATGACCCTTCATACCGATTCTACTTTACGACGTTTAGATCATGTTCATATATGTCAGAAAAATTCAGTATGTGACTGTAATATAAGTACCAGAACTTGAGGTAAGGATATAACAGCCGGTAAGAAAACTCATAGCGGCGCGCCGCTGTCACTGAGTCCGCAGGTGGCAGCCGCGATGCGGCCGCTGGCGCGTCGCCGTAGCCGGTGCCCACTACTCCCGAGAGTAAACAGTTCAGTTTCGATGCAGCAGCGAGTTCTTTTGTGTAATATTTCTGGGGCTTTTCGCTGTTATATTTGAGGTTCTTCCACACTGATAACGAAGACAGCCGATTTGTAGTTTTAAAAAAAGAAATTGAAGGTGGTTGGATTCGATCTCGCGTCTGCTTACTTACACGCTTGTAAACACGACTCCTACCGCGATACCACGCGGTCACATATCACAGAACCGTCTCGAGAAGGACCTAACACTTCCTCCTGACAGTGCCGCATTCTACAGTGTTGCCAGATCGTGCACATCGTCGGACTTAGCATTCTGCGTCGGCCGGCCGGCGATCAATTTTTTTGTCTAAGACTGTACATCGCGTGGTTGAACAACACTTCGAGATAACACAGAAATAGATAACGGAATACGTAACCTATAATTATAAAACTTCTTAAACCACCCAGAAATATATTTGAAAATGTTTTTGTGCAAAAAAATTAAGCGATGAATATTATTTAACCCGCGGGCACTAGCGATCTGATGATTTAGGCCACCGTAATTTTAAAACGACTGGCATTTTGTTACTTTTAAATATTAAACTTTGAGGTTTTTTTCTTACTAAAACTACAGGAATTACTTGTTTACACTTATTAAGTACATTTCGAATTAGTCGTGTAATCTGAGCAATAGGCTATACACGGGAACGAACGTTAAACTCTTAAAACCGCGAGATCTCATGGGTTAAAAATCCCGGTTTCTGGCTGAAATTCAAGGTTTTTTCCCGTTTTTTTTCAAATTCAAGGCTTTTTCCCGGTTTCAAGGTTCGGTGGCCACCCTGTAATAATGAAAATTGGCAGTGTATACTTGCCTATTTGTCAGATTTTTCTCAAAAATAAACGAAATGAATATTTCACTCCAAGGTCAAAGTGAAACAATGGTCACTGCTATCGACAAAGGTCAAGCATTCAAGAGGAAAATCAATTTTTGGGCAGATAGTGCCGAGGAGGGGGAGGTCGAGTGTTTTCCTCTTCTGTAGGAGTTTTTGAAAAACAAAACATTGACGCGAATTTTTTTCATCAAATCCTGGAACATCTCCGAAGCTTGATGTCATTATTGGAGCATTATTTCCCAACAGCTGAAGATGAGAAGCTGCATAAATACGAATGGGTGGTCAACCATTCACTGTATCCAAAAAGCCGAACATTCTATGATCAAATGAATATGAGTTGTTGATAGAAATTGCCACAGACCCTACCTTGATATCAAGTTTTGATATTGACGGTTACTCGCACTTTTGGATCCGTTTGGATAACAAGAAATACAACCCCCTTGTTGAAAAGGCAAAACGTGTACTTCTTCCGTTTGCCACAACATACATGTGCGAATCTGGATTCTCGATCTACGCTGCCCACAAAACTAAGTACCGAAACTGTCTAGATGCAGAACCAGAAATCCGTCTCCAGTTGTCAAGAATTGAACCCAACTTTTCTACATTGTGTCAGCAGAAGCAACCTCTACCATCACATTAGGATTCCATTATTATTCTATTCTTACAGTAAAGAGGAAAGCATTTTTCTTTGTGGATGCTCAGTGAACGTACCTGAACTATAACTCTGTAGAAATTTTGTTTCTGTCTTATCTCATTTACAATTAATTGAATTCTGTTGGCATTGATATTTTTGTTACGAAAATTAAAATGATCTCTAAAGCTAATTTCTTTTCTTTATAATATATTCCGTCCTCTCAGTTAAAAATATGGCCTGCCTATACGTCAATTACAATTACTTCTATTACTCTGAACTATATTGTGGCAGCTAGCTGCTAGTTTGAACAAATGAGGACTTTTCATGTGCCACCTTGTAAAAGGTAAACCTCCTCTGCCAGAATTGTTTCCTTTGAGAAAAAAGTCTTACATTCTGTGAAATGCTTTGTCTTCTTATATATAAATAAGAGTGTCTGTTTATTTGTTTTCCTAATTCATTTACAGTCGAGGCTGACTGCCAAGTAGTAGTTGAAGTTGTCAGCTGTGGCTAAACTGTTGCCAGCTACGAACTGACAGTAGGACACTTTTTAATAAAGGCAGTGCACTCTAGTGGCAACTCTAAGAACTACGAAGTAAAGTTGTCAGGCCTATTTTCAGAGGGAATAGGAGGCCACGTCGTATTTGGATGATGTTTGAGATCTGAGCAAGAGTTTTACAAGTTTTCGTGTTTGAAAGTAAAATTTAGTCACAATCCTTAGAAGATATAAATAAAAGCCAAGCATCATTATTGATATTTCTTAAATACAGTGTTGTAGGGCATTGTTTAAGTAAGCTATTGATACCATAAGTTATAAAGATATAAATGTGGACATAAGTCAGGATACTGTTTTCTGTTATTGTGTATTTGGTTTTACCTTGGGACACTTCTCTGGTTGCACCTTGGGACATGTCCCAAGGTACAACCAAACATTTCATCTCCAGTTTCACTTATGTTTGTGTATCTTTATCTTTTTATGTGGAAAGGAATAGAGAAAAACCAGATGCGGAATGCATGGATGCAGCTGCCAATGAGGTTATTACACAGAAACTATCTATACGAGAAGCGGCTGATGTATATGGAATTTCGAAAAGTATTCTTGCTAGGTACAACCAAAAACACAAATTTTATGGTGAAATTCATTTAAAATATGAAGCCATCAGTGCTACACAAAATGTCTTCACCACAGATTAAGAGGATGAACTTCTTTCTTATATATGCTGGAGTAGTTTTAGAAAACACAGAAGCAGATGTAACTGTGAATTTCTTAATGAAGCAAAGGACCCATTTTGTATTCCCTAATGTTGAGAAAATCAGCACTGTTAATTGCAGTAATATACTACCAGACCCAGCTGTGTGTTTTGGGTTTCATTCATTTAATATTTTATTCCCAGCATCTCTTGTTTTAAGGTAAAATAACTTTTGTATTAGGAATAACAAATAAACATGTACTACCTAATTCCAATACAATTTTTTCATTCATAAAACTAAGAAATTGAAGTACATCACTGTGTCCCAAGGTATAACCACTACTGTCCCAAGGTGAAACCATAGGTTTTACCTTGGGACAAATGTCACTAACTTCTTTATTGGTGAGTAATTGTGTAAATATTAGAGCTAGCCTAAACTGCTGTTCGTTCAACATTATCTAAAATTGGTGCCTGTGATGGCGTAAATTTTCAAATTTCTTCTAAAAGAAATTATAGTATAAAAAAAATTAAAATGTAAAACATGACCCAAGGTACAACCCTTTCCCCTACACTGTTGCTTTATAAAAGCAAATTTCCAGAATCGATTTTGAAGTGTGTACCTGACCAACCAAAAGCAGAACTGGGACATCAGCTTACGAAATCGAATCAATGACTGAATGACACTTCTAAAAACGCCATAACCAAGAATGGATCAGAACATACGACAACTTTTTCCTTTTAGGCCTCAGTTTGAGAAACGATGCCACAACATTTTTAGCCTTGCCCCCCCCCCCTCCCCCGAAAATATATCCTACATTCGCCACTGCTCGTAACTGACTAGGGGTCCGCCATGGATTTTCGGCTGAAGAAGGGGTCCAGTCGCCTGGAGGCAGTGAATATCAGCTCGCAGGATTTCGTGGTTGTCAAGTGGAGACCGCCTTATATGTACGGTTTACTTGTGAACGGGAGTCATTTTGATGCATCGCCAGTTCATCTCGCCCTACTAGCGACTAAAGGAAGGTCAGATAATGCATAGATTCTCAACATTCCGGTCGCTTGGAGGCAGTGAATATCAGCTCGCAGGATTTCGTGGTTGTCAAGTAGAGACCGCCTTGTTTGTACGGTTTACTTTTGAACGGGAGTCGTTTTGATCCAGAGCCAGGTCATCTCGCACTAGTAGCGACTAAAGGAAGGTCAGATAACGCATAGATTCTCAACATTCCGGTCGCCTGGAGGCAATAATTATCAGCCCGCAGGATTTCGTGGTTGTGAAGTGGAGACTGCCTCATATATACGGTTTACTTTTGAACGGGTGTATTTTGATGGATCGCCAGGTCATCTCGCATTAGTAGCGATTAAAGGAAGGTCAGATAACGCAAGGATTCTCAACATTCCGGTTGCCTGGAGGCAGTGAATATCAGCTCGCAGGATTTCGTGGTTGGCAAGTAGAGACCGCCTTACATGTGCGGTTTACTTTTGAATGGGACCCGTTTTGATGCATCGCCACGTCATCCCGCACTAGTAGCGAATAACCATAGGTCAGATAACGCATAGTTTCTTAATATTCCGGTCGCCTGGAGGCAAAGACTACCAGGAGCCCGCTCGCAGGATTTCGCTATTGTCATGTAGAGACTGCTTTAAATGTACGGTTTACTTTTGATCGGGAGTAGTTTTGATGCATCGCCAGTTCATCTCGCACTAGTAGCGACTATGGGAAGGTCAGATAACGCATAGATTCTCAACATACCGGATCCTGGAGGCAGTGAATATCAGCTCGCAGAATTTCGTGGTTATCAAGTAGATACCGCCTTATATGTACGGTTTACTTTTGAATGGAAGTCGTTTTGATGCATCGCCAGGACATCTCGAACCAGTAGCGACTAAAGGAAGGTCAGATAACGCATAGACTCTAAACATTCCAGTAGCCTGGAGGCAATGAATATCAGCTCGCAGGATATCGTGGTTGTCAAGTAGAGACCGCCTTAAATGTATGGTTTACTTTTAAACGGAAGTCGTTTTGATGCATCGCCAGGTCATCTCGCACTAGTGGCAACTAAAGGAAGGCTAGATAACCCACAGATTCTCAACATTCCGGTCGCCTGGAGACAATGAATATCAGCTCGCAGGATTTCGTGGTTGTCAAGTAGAGACGGCCCTTTTGTGTACGGAGTCGTATTGATGCATCGCCAGGTCTTCTCGTACTAGTAGCGACTTAAGGAAGTTAAGATTACGCAAGGATTCTCAACATTCCGGTCGCCTGGAGGCAATGTGTATCTTCTCGCAGTATTTCGAGGTTGTTACCATGGGCCAGGAAGCATCAGGTGCTGCACCACAGACCCGCACTGGCCGCCCTGGCCACACTGCTGCTCAGGCTGCAGCACTACAGATTAGTTCAACTAGCGTATATCGCGTTTTCACTGTTTTTGACGCTTACAGCCCCTACCTTCATTTTTTCGGCAAAATGTTTCATTTTGCTGTTTCTATATGGTAATCAAGTTTATTCGCCGTTTGTCTAAGTAAAATACTCATAATTTCAAGGAGCAGATGATTTTGGTTGTATATAGTTACCATGGGCCAGGGAGCATCAGGTGCTGCACCACCGACCCGCACTGGCCGCCCTGGCCACACTGCTGCTCAGGCCTTAACACTACAGAATAGTTAAACTAGCGTATATCGCGTTTTCACTGTTTTTGACGCTTACAGCCCCTAATTTCATTTTTTCGGATAATTTCAAGGAGCACATGATTTTGGTTGTATATAGTTGCAATGGGCCGGCGATCGTCAGGTGCTGCACCACCGACCCGCACTGGCCGCCCTGGCCACACTGCTGCTCCCGCCCCAAAAGTACAGATTAGTTCAACTAGCGCATATCGCGTTTTCACTGTTTTTGACCCTTATAGCCACTACCTTCATTTTTTCGGCAGAATGTGTTATTTTGCTGTTTCTTAATGGTAATCCAGTGTATTCGCCGTTTGTATAAGCAAAATTGTCATAATTTCAAGGAGCAAATTATTTTGGTTGTATATAGTTGCAATGGGCCGGCGGGCGTCAGGTGCTGCACCACCGACCCGCACTGGCCGCTCTGGCCACACCGCTGCTCCCGCCCCAACACTACAGATTAGTGCAACTAGCGTATATCGCGTTTACACTGTTTTTGACGCTTATAGCCACTACCTTCATTTTTTTCGGCAGAATGTTCTATTTTGCTGTTTCTTAATGGTAATCCATTTGGCATTAGCACCTAGGGTCTTTATATAATAATGGGAGTGTTCCCAAGGAAACGTACAATAATGCAAATAACAAAATAAATGCAAATTTCTCGTTTAAATAGTATTTATTATCATATACTACCTATTAAGATGTCAACCACTTCGCAGACAAACCGTGTGCAGTTGGCTGCTGTCCACAGCCCTGTCGGCATTGGCTCCTACGGTCTTATATAGTAATGGGAGTGTTCCCAGGTAAAAGCACAACAATGCAAATAACAATATAAATGCAAATTTCTCATTTAAATAGTATTTATTATCATATGCCACCACGTAAGAGGTCAACCACGTCGCAGACTAACCTCCTGTGCAGCTGGCTACTGTGCACAGCCCTGTTGGCATTGGCTCCTAGGGTCTTTATATAGTAATGGGAGTGTTCGCAGGGAATCGCACAATAATGCAAATACAAAATAAATCCAAATTTCTCTTTTAAATAGTATTTATTATCATCTACTACCAATTTAGAGGTCAACCGCCTCGCAGACTAACCGTGTGCAGCTGGCTGCTGTCCACAGCCCTGTCGGCATTGGCTCCTACAGTCTTATATAGTAATGGGAGTGCTCCCAGGGAAATGCATAATATTGATTATAACGAAATAAATGCAAATTTCTATTTTAAATCGTATTTATTATCATATACTACGAAATAAGCAGTCAACCACACCGCAGACTAACCACCACTGCCGCTGGCTGCTGTCAACAGACCTGTCGGCATTCGGTCCTAGGGTCTTTATATAGTAATGGGAATGTACCCTGGGAAACTCACAATAATGCAAGTAACAAAATAAATGGAAATTTCTTTTTTAAATAGTATTTATTATTATATACTATCAATTTAAAAGTCAACCACGTCGCAGACTAAAATCCAGTAAAGGTGGCTTCTGTCCACAGCCCTTTCGGCATTGGCACCTACGGTATGATATAGTAATGAGAGTGTTAGCAGGGAAACGCACAATAATGCAAATAACAAAATAAATACAAATTTCTGTTTTAAATAGTATTTATTATCATATGCTACCAATTAAGAGGTCAACCACATCGCAGACTAACCTCCAGTGCAGCTGGCTGCTGTCCACAGCTCTGTCGGCATTGGCTCCTACGGTCTTATATAGTAATGGGAGTGTTCCCAGGGAAATGCGCAATAATGCAAAAAACAAAATGAATGCCAATTTCTCTTTTAAATAGTATTTATTATAATCTACTACCAATTTAGAGGTCAACCACATCGCAGACTAACCTCCTGTGCAGCTGGCTGCTGTCCACAGCTCTGTTGGCATTGGCTCCTACGGTCTTATATAGTAATGGGAGTGTTCCCAGGGAAAAGCGCAATAATGCAAATAACAAAATAAGTGCAAATTTCTCTTTTACATAGTGTCTATTAACATATACTGATACTAGAATGAAACTTTCACTCTGCAGTGGAGTGTGCACTGATATGAAACTTCCTGGCAGATTAAAATTGTGGGCCGGAACCGGGACTCGAACCTGGGACCTTTGCCTTTCGCGGGCAAGCGCACTACCGACTGTGCTATCCCGACACGACTATCGTTGCCGCCTCACAACTTTACTTCCGCCAGTACCTCGCCTCCTACTTTCCAAACTTCACAGAAGCTCTCCTGCGAACCATGCAAGACTAACACTCCTGGAAGAAAGGATATGGTGGAGACATGGCTTAGCCACAGCCTAAGGGATGTTTTCAGAATTAAACTTTCACTTTGCAGAGGAGTGTGCGCTGATATGAAACTTCCTGGCAGATTACAGTTGTGTGCCGGAACCCCGCAAAAGGCAAATGTCCCAGGTTCGAGTCCCGGTTCCGGCACACAATTTTAATCTGTCAGGAAGTTTCATATCAGCGCACACTCCGCTGCAGAGTGAAAGTTTCATTCTGGAAACATTAAGAATACTTTATAAGTGCTCATAATGTTAATGATATACTACATATATACATTTGTATTTAATTTTACCACAAGCTTACATTTCTAAGATGAGCACATATTTCATTACGTCTAGATCTAATGCAGAGTGCTGAAAAGAGAGAATAGTTTCCTGTGTCGTGTGATAGATATCTAGGTGAAACATTATATGGCAGCTATGTTTATCATGATTCTGTTCTTTAACTTCGTTAAATATTTGAATGAAATGTCAAAAGATAATGTGACTACTCATTTAACTGCAAAATAGCTCTATCTGTGGTATTTGATACTACACATTTGATACTTCGAGGGTTGAGCCTGGCTTTTTCGACCGGGGCCTGTATTAGCCGTGGCTTGCGAGCTACGAGCTGGCCGGTCAACCACAGCTCGTGCCGAGGCGAGGCTTGGCGGAAACCAGCCAGCTGGCGGTCGCGGTGGGGCCAACAGCCCGCAGCACAGCGCAAAGTGGGGCTCTGGCGTAAAATACAGATTGTTTAATTCCTGGCATCATAGTAAGAGCGAAAAGCAGAAATACAAATCAGGCTGTCTCACTGCGAGCAATCAACTCGAGATAGAGTCGTCTCTTTTACTGAAGAGAAGCTGATCTGATGGCGTTATAGATTATATGTTGATCTGATGCATTATGGAAGAAACAAATAATGAGGGATTCTGAATAAATTATTATTATTATTTTTTTAATCTCGTCTCGATTTTTATATTGCCTAAGTGACAGACTATGGAAGATCTCTTGGCAACTGAAATAAAGTATGATTTTTTTTTCTTTGAGATACCTTTAAACTGATTTTTTTTAATAAACAGTTCCTTTATTATCCTATTTTTCTTATAAATTTATATATCTGGAGACGGTTTTCGTGTCAATATGTGAAAGGCATTGAGTGAAAGGAAAATTATTGAATTAAAAGGAGTATGGAAGTCTGGGTTCGATTCCCGCCCGCCGTGGCGTCGTGACCGAGCACATTGAGGCGATATGCTACGATGTGCGAGGCCATTCCCCGTCGTGGATTCGAATTCCCCCACGGACATGGATGTTTGTGCCGTCTTTAGTATAAGCTAGTTTATAAGTAATTTGTAAGTGATGACACCGCAGTTAAGTCCCTTAAGCTTAACAAACATTTGAACATTTTAGACAAGTGACATGCCATTGTTTGTTTTAGGGCCGAGAGAAAAGGAACGGATGTTTTACAGAACGAAGGATGGATTATCGGAGATACAAAAGAACACTGCTTCATGGAGAGGACCGATGGACAATAAAGAAAGCAGACATTAAAAGAGACAGTATGGTTTTAACGGAAACCACTAATTTTCTTACGTCTTGGAGGAATAGACCAGAAGGACGACTGAGGTTATAATGTAAGGGAGATGATAGAGGGAAAGAGAGAGAGAGAGAGAGAGAGAGAGAGAGAGAGAGAGAGAGAGAGAGAGAGAGAGAGGGAGAATGGAGGAGAAATTAACAACGAATAAATGCAAGACAGAATCGTTTGCATTGGCATACTTTGTGAAGGACAGAGAGTGTATTAATGGATGGAGGGGAAGAAAGAGGCTCTTTTTAAATAACAAAACATGCTTTGAGAGCGCTAATGTAAACCGATTACTCTGTATGTATGGAGACAGGGTATAAATGAAGTAAACTTAGATTAATAAACGGACTGTATATTAAAAATGACCACTCCAATTAAAAAGGCAACTAAAAAGAATAACTAACTCATATTTTATTTCTTTTTCCAAGTGATCTTCCACTGGCTCTCACTTAGGAAGAAAAGAAAAAGAAGAAGTAACAAAACTTTATAGGAAATTTAATATTTTATCCAGAATCCCTCATTAAGTTTTACTTCTATCATGCGTCTTGGTGTAGACTCTATAAGTCGTCGGACGTAACACCCTGAAGAAGCAACTTCCTCCCATGCCTTCAGAATGCAGTCCCAAAGAGCGTCCGGCGTAGTTGGCTGGTTTTATGGCCAGTTCTCTGTTAACGTCCTGGCGACCTCAGCCCACATTTTTCCATGGGGTTCATGTCAGCCGCCCGAGGCGGCCAGTCCATGACATTGACGCCAATCGTGGAGAGCCGCTGCTGGACGAATGCAGACTTGTGAACAGGAGAATGATCCTCTTGCAGCATGAAGTTCTCTTCACTATACAGGATTCTCACTGACGGAAGCATCACGTTTTCCATATCATTGTGCACTAAAAACAATAAGTGCTGCACGACTGATGCCCTTCATTTACATGATTGTTCTGTTATTCAGAGTTAAGTGATCCGTAATGGGTTTATAAAGTAGCTTCAATTTCTCGACTGTTCCACGCTTATACGAAGCTCGAATAAAGTGCCAAGAAGCATATGCGCAAGTTCTACTTACTCTTACGTTATCCTTACAGTTGTAATAACATACTTTGTGCGGGAGTGGGAAAACAAGCTTTTTGGATTCGAAGGAGAAGGTTGGTGATTGAAATGTCATGGAAAAATCGTAGCCGGCCGCGGTGGCCAAGCTGTCTGCGACGCGCCAGTCACGGTCTTCACGGCCACTACGGTCGGGGGTTCGAATACCCCCTCGGGCATGGATATTTGTGCCGTCCTTAGTATTAGCTAGTTCATAAGTAGTTTGTAAGTTTAGGGACTGATGATCCCGTAATTAAGTCCCATAAGCTCTACAAACATTTGAACATTTGAAAAATCGGAGAGCAGTGAAAATGTTCTTGTTTTAATTTTGCGTCCGCACCTCATTCCCCTTCTCTCTCCCTCCCCTCCCCCCCCCCCCAACTTGAAGGGGAAAAAAAAAAAAACAGAAAACAACGGACACCATGATTTCCATAATTCGGTACATTGCACAATCTGATATATTATTACTACTTTTTCGACGTCCTACCTCTATCCCGTCAGGTAATAATGGGACACTGCTCAGCAATACTGCAGAAGAGGTGGAACAATCATATGGTTGGCAGTCTCCCTAGGAGACGTTTAAATCTTCTAACGGCTGGGTCAATAACAGACCGTTTGTTTCACATTTGCCAAAATAGGTGTTATTTGCAGTTAACGTTGTTTTTAATTGTACACCGGGAATTTCGTTATATGTATAACATTCAATTTTATTTTGCTTGTCGATGTCTAGAATGCTGACGAAACTCTTTTGGTAATCATGTTCAGAGCCAAATGCATATTTATGTTTAAGGTCAGTTGTCACCATTTGCACCGTGAAAATACAAATTCAAAATCATTTCGCAATTGACTTTGCTTTTCTGAGTTTAGTAGTCGGCAGCATTAACTGCCTTAAATCTAAGAGCAATGTTCTGATTACTCTTTAAATATTTCGAATATATATTCGAAACAGGAGAAGTCTACTTCACTGTGCTAGAAAAATTACAGTCCGCACGTCCTTTTCACTAGATGACTCCTCGTCAGTTACTGCAAAATATAACCTTCCAGACATGACATCACGATTCTAGTCGCGCAACTTAGAAAAGCTATATGGTTCGAAGTTGATTATGGCTGAAGATACCAAAAATTGTTTCGGCACTCTATAAATATGGAATTAGTTTGAGAGCACTCAGTAGTTCATGCAAATATAGTATCGCCAAAGTGTCACAAGAGTAAAGATTTAGAAATCCTTGCCGGTTTGGTGTTAATACGTGATATATTTCTAGATATTTCATAATGCTAGAAAAAGTATTTGTTCAAAAGTCCTGCAACATGTCGATATCAATACAATGGATCTGTAACTCAGTGGATTACTTTTATTTTCTTTATGTATCTGGGCAACCATCCATTCGTCTCTCTCACTATAAATACTTCTATGCTCGACATCACGTCGTAGGGGAAGTAATTGAGTCATTGCATAATGTGTGCAAAAGACGTTCTCCAATGGTGTTGGACCACTCGAGAGAGACATCGCCTGTAGAAAAATTGTCTTTCTGGTAGGAATATGATAGTGAAATGACAACATGGTGGATTATGTCTGGTGATTCTATACTTGTATTGCTTCCTGGAATGACAGAGAATGGGAGAGTTGTTACCTTGTCGTCTGACAACGCTGACGATAGACGCGGGGTTGGAGTCCCAGGCAGCATGAAGTTATTTATTGCGCTACTTCAAAATGTTTGGAAATGTCTGTAAATCTATCGGACTCAACTGCTTGGTCATTAGTCCGTACCTTACAAACAACTTTAACTAAGGTAAACTAAGCTAAGGACAACAAAAACACCCATGCCCGAAGGGGGGACTCGAATCCCCGGCGGCGAAGGATCGCGCGCAACGTAGCACGGCCCCCCAATGCGCTTGGCTAATCCGCCGCAGTTTGCGCTACTTGTAGCGGAACATGTGCACATTCCGCAAATGGTGAGAAAACAGTTAGTATTTCATCTCTTTGCTAATATAGCCGGGTGTGAGTCCCTGTCGGAAAAGAAGTCAATTGTATCGTCGTTTCAAGTTGAAATATAGCGCTGTTTCTGAATTTAATATCTGACGTGTGATCGTGCTTAGTTAACGATTCATGTTGTCACCTTTGAGTTGCACTGTATTATATACCTTTAGTGGTTACCTCTCAGCAACAATTTGACCTTCATGCAGATCCTGATGCAATGCTAAAGTTAACCATACATTTCTGGGTTCGGACATTGGCCTTGTTAACTGATACCAATGAAAACGTCAATGTTTCTTTATGCCTAATCGAGTCTGAATCAGAAACTCAAGCTGTTTTTGGTCAACAGTGCGATCAAATTCAGAGCATGAATAAAACCTCATTGTGTCATTGAATGAGTTTTATAAGGTATACGATTTGTCACTTATTGTAATGAAATTGAATTTACGTTGCTTTCTCTTCTCTAATAACCTGTATTCTAATGTTTTTGTTGTGGACTGACTGCCATAAGGAGGAATATTCTCTACTGCTTTTTTGGTACCCATTGTGAATAGTCGAACGACTGTACTCTACAGGGGTTTTGAATGTGGAGTACCCGCAACACAGCTACGTTAGTTGGGTTGCATTCAACAGGGATCCACTTTTTTTGCTGTCAAGTGTACATGGCGATCACGGAGCCCTAAGCTAATGCAGTCTTCCTTCCTTCTTTGCTTCCCGGACTGTATTTCCTTTCCCCTCCCCTCCTTTCCTATCCTCACTCCTTCCCCTCCCCACCAGGGGACTGATAACCTTACCAGTTTAGTTTCCCATCCCAACCAAACAACCGAACTCCTAGGAGACAATCTGAGTAGCTCCCTACTGCTCCAGACTGTTCGCGCATGATGCAGTCATTTATCAGTTAGTTAAGTCACCAAAAGATCAAAAGCAACTGCAAAATTATTTAGATAAGATATCTGCATGGTGCAAAATATGGCAATTGACCCTTAATAATGATAAATTTGAGGTCATCCATATGACCAGTAAAAGAAATCCATTAGTTACGTGATAAATCAGTCAAACATACAGGCCATCAATTCTACTAAATACCTAGAGTAACAATTACGAACAGTTTAAACTGAAAAGAACACGTAGAAAATATTGTAGGGAAGACGCACCAGAGACTACGTTTCATTGGCAGAACACTTTCATGATACAACAGTTCTACTAAAGAAACTGCCTACACTACATTTGTGTGTCCTATTTTGGAGTATTGCTGCGCATTGTGGGACCCACACCAGGTGGGACTGACAGATGATATAGAGAAAATTCAGAGAAGGGCAGCTCGTTTTGTACTATCGCAGTGTAGAAGAGAGAGAAAGTGTCACGGGAATGATGCACGAGTTAGGGTGGAAATCATTAAAAGAAAGGCATTATTTGTTGCGCCAGGATCTATGTGCAAAATATATTTCAGCAAATTTCTCTTCAGAATGCTAACTGTTAGCACTCACCTACATAGGGAGCCATGATCATCATAATGAAATATGAGAAATCAGATTGGAAACAGAAGGATTTAGGTGGTCCTTTTTCCTGCGAGTTATTAGAGAATGGAACTCGAGAGAAATATCATAAAAGTGGTTCGATGAACCCTGTACCATGCACTTCAATGTGACTTCCAGAGTATCCATGTAGATGTCGATTCCCTTGTCAGTGGCCAAGTGGAGAATGATGTCACGAACCATGTGATGGGTATAGGAGTTCGTATGTACATCCAAGATGAATTGATGACGATGACTTAACCCTTGGAATTACGCGGCCCAAGTGCACTAGGTCTGATTGGGCTGTTTACAACACAGGTAGAATTAAATGTGTGAGATTGGTATGCTGACAGTAGTAACTGGAAAGTAATTGACGCAGGTGGTCAAAAGTGAGCGCAACCAGACCCTGCAGTGGCGTGAGCTTGCACAGTACCTGATACAGCTGTCGTGAACACCGTGAGAGAAAAAGGGCATGACACAACCTGCGCCTGTAAATGTCACAAACTGACTGGTGCCTAAATAAATACACATGAAATGCAAGTTTTAATACGCAAAGGCCTGGGGGGAAGGGGCCCTCATTGAATATGTGGGATCAAATAAGTTTATTTCTACTCATATCGAACATGAATGCTACGTATATGTACGAGTATGCTTTTACGAATTTTACCCTTCATGCCCCTCGTCAAGTTCTACTTTCGCATACTGACTTAGCAGCAGCGCTCGTTCTGTCAGGTTCAGGACGACATTGTAGACAACAATGTTTACGTTTCGCCCGTTTTAAAACGGTTTAGGGGAGACCAGGGCAACGGCGCCACCCTGGGTAATCGCGCCACCCCAGTTTTATGACGAACGGTTGGCAGTACGAGTACAGTTGCCAGTGTTCTATATCCGTTACCTACTGCAGAACTAATTCCTGTGGTCCCCGTTCGTGATTGTTGACAGGTATTAAGCGTGTGAAAGAAATTGTTAGTTTCGACGTTTTGGATCAAATTTTCGAGCTTGTATTTTATTGAAATAAGTACCTCTATAGGCTGTCAGTGCTTTTTAATACTCGTATTAATGTAATCTGTATATATTTAGCTTCGATTTCTTGTCTCTAACCTAATTCTTTCGCTAAATCTTAGGCTTTATAGGCCAGTCAAATTAGACATTGAAAACGCAAATCGTGATGTAGTTCTAATTCTTTCATATGTTGTTAGGACCTGTTAGAGTAGTATGAAACCTAGTTTGTAGTTTCGAAAACCCTGTGCTTCCCAAGTTGTAAGTGAAAACTCCGAAATTTTAGAACTTTTTTTAGATTTTGCCTTCTAACGCATAAGCTATGAGTTTTACTATGTTAGTAGTTTTTACCATTTCCAAAGTACACAGAATACGTAACAATTTAAGCCTAACCGCAGCGTTATACGTCCAATAGTTTTCTAGATATGAAGAGTCAAAAATGGGCTTATTTTTACCAAAAATGAAAATTTTAAGTTTTGCTCTGATTTCTAGCTGAATATTGGCATAACCGCTCATCCTGCGAGAATAGTCTAAAAAATTGAAGTTGTAGTAAATTTTATTAGCTTTAAAATAAGCACAAGATGAACTCTCTAGAGCGAGTAGTTCTCTTCAATTTGTACAAAAACGGAAAGTCAGGAAACTGAAATTTTTGAAGAAATGAGCCAAAACACTAATGACAAATTGTGGGCATTCAGCGAAAGGTTCGATTTTATGTTTACATAAAACTCGTGTATTATAAAAATTGTAACGACCTGTGGACCCACATAAAATGTACAACTTCAGTCTTCGCCTTGGAATGTCACTCTGCTCATCGCAACAATAAGTTCCTTATTTAATTCTGTTGCTCGTTCCCTCGCACAATGACCTTTTCAGTCGCGTTCGGTTGTTTGTTCCGTGAGTTTCACAGAGCCTTTTGTAAAATGTCGATTGCGTCAAATGTTTGTTTCATATGTCGAAGTGACAGTGACAGTGATAAGGAAACATGGTGTCCTTTCGTTAATAGAAGTGCTCAAAATCAGAGCAAAACTTAAAATTTTCATTTTTGTTAAAAATAAGCCCATTTTTGACGCTTCATATCTAGATAACTATTGAACGTATAACGCTGCGGCTAGGCTTAAATTGTTAGATATTCTATGTACTTTGGAAATGGTAAAAACTAGTAACATCATAAAACTCATAGTTTATGCATTAGAAGGCAAAATCTAAAAAATGTCCGAAAATTTCGGAGTTTTTCACTTATAACTTGGGAAGCACAGGGTTTTCTAAGCTGCAAACTTGGTTTCATACTACTCTAACAGGTCCTAACAACATATCAAAAAATTAGAACTACATCACGATTTGCGTTTTAGCCCCTTTTTTTTTTTGTACGATTTGACTGGCCTATTAAATTGACGTTCTTAGCCATATTACGCAACTGGGGCAATGACGTCATGGTGGGGAATTTAGACAAAATGAAGTGTAATACAGATGTATACATTTTGTGAAATGGGCACTTGCAGAATGTAGAGAATGTAGTAGGTTTGAAGTGCCAAAAACTATACCGGTATTTCTGATTTTTGCGGTGTCTTAATCAAGCCTGTATTATAAGATGTACTTGAAGCCTTCTAAATGTCTAATACAGAAGAGTGTTAAGTATAAATTACGACGGATGTAACACTTATTTACTACTACTCACTCATTGTGTAGGTTTATCCTTGACTTTCAAATGTATAGCGTCATTACCCCGGAACCCAGGGTAATGGCGCCACTGCGTATACTTTCGCAATATATTTTTTAAACAATAAAAGTTGACAAAACACATGTCTGAAAAAATTATAATAAATTAGGATTAGCTGGCGAAGCTGTAGTATTATTCTTTACACACACCTTTAATAACACTGGTTTCCCTTAAGGTGGCGCCATTCCCCTGCTGCTTGAGAAGGCGGCCGGCTGGCTGAGCTACTGTGCGGATATGAAAAAGCTGCTATTGCTGTATTTTGTTTTGTATTCTGGCTTGTCATTGTAGTGCTCAGAAGTCAGTCCAGCTAAGTAGCCTGCAGCACGCTCTCCGTTACTTTGTGGTTGTGTAGCAAGTTACATTTTTGTATCGTTGCACCACACAGTTTTACGAGATTTGTCGTAATGGAAACGAATGACCTGAGTGGAAGAAAGTTTTACAGTGCTTCATCAGGTTATCAAAAACGAAAGCGTAAGGCTAAAAAAGACAGTGCTGCGAAAAAGGGACAGACGTTGATACCCTTTGTGTAACTCGACAAACCATCAGTGTCGGCGAAGCCAGAAAGACATGGAGATGACGTTGAGCCTTCCTTAATTGAGGAAGAACGTGAGCAGAACTCTCAGAGACAAAGTACGTCTTTAGTTAGACAGTTCTACTTAAAACATGTTAACTTTATGGCAGGCGCGCGTAGTAAAATTTACAACGGCGACATTTTTAGATAAAAGGAAGCTTGTGCTGAACAAAATGTTTTTTTTCCAGAAAGTAGTTCACATTCACGGTCTTCGCCATTTTAAACAAAAGTTATTGCACTTTCAGTTCTTTTGATAATAATTTAACCACTTAAACTGACATACGTTCATGTTCACATGTTTGTAGAGCTTATGAGACTTGACTACGGGGCCATCAGTCCCTAAACATACAAACTACTTATGAACTAGCTAAGACTACAGACGGCACAAATATCCATGCCCGAGGGGGGATTCGAACCCCCGACCGTAGTGGCCGTGCAGACCGTGACTGAAGCGCCTTAGTCTTCTCGGCCACCGCGGCCGGCCGTACGTTCATTTTCATAGCACCGTCCACAGACAATTTTTTCTCAGTGTGCTGTTTACCAGCAAAGTTATTACATATATCACATTTAATTGAAGTGGAGGAATTTTTTTTTTTGACGTCCACAGGGATACACGTCCTGTGTTTCAATGCCTGAGGTTCAGGGTGTTGATCTTCAGAAGTCAATGCTTGTACACAAAACTGCATAAGGAATGTGGTGAGATCAATAAGCCTACCGCAAAATGAGTTATACCGATATTTTTATAGTTTTTTCTGCGTTATGCTATATGGAGAAATTTGGTTTTAAAATTCAATATATATATTTTATTTTAGATTGTAGTAAGGAGCCGGCCGCGGTGGCCGAGGGACTGAGACGCTCCAATCACGGTCTGCACGGCCACTACGGTCGGGGGTTCGAATCCCCCCTCGGGCATGGATGTTTGTGCCGTCCTAGTTCGTAAGTAATTCATAAGTAGTTTGTAATTTTAGGGACTGATGACCCCGTAATTAAGTCCCATAAGCTGTACAAACATTTGAACATTTTGTAGTAAGGATTGTGCAGTTTTCGGCATCTTTGCTAAGAACTGTTGACTTCAGAATTGTATAGCCTGAAACCTATTTGTCCAATGTTAGTGAAATTTTAATAGGCAATAGGCACATATATTGACAGTGGAAATCTCAAATTACAGAATTTTTCAGTTAATAAAAAAACTTCTTCTGATTTTTCTAAAGTAACTTTTTCTCAGCCCAGGATAAAAATATAACAGAAAGGGTGGGTTTCTTTTTAAGGTCTCTCTTGTGGTTTTAAGAAGCTTCAATTGCTGTGATTGTACAGTGTGAGAGACTGGTTGTGTGCGTGTGCGATTAACAGCGAGCACCACTGTGGAAATGTTTGCCAACTTCCGAGCCGCAGCCGTTACACCTGGCCATGGCAACTGATTCCTCTACTAACCCCGCTGCTAATCTCCCTTCATATCACACTGTATGGTCACAGTAATTGCAACTTCTTAAAACAACAAAAGACACCCACCCTTTCTGTTATATGTTTACCCTGGGCTGAGAAAAGGTTACTTTAGAAAAATCACAAAAACTTTTCTTTGATTAACTGAAAAAGTCTGTAATTTGACATTTCCACTGTCAATATATGTGCCTATTACCTACTGAAATTTCATTAACATCGGACAAGAAAACTGCGCAACCATACTTAATAATTGGAAATACGAGTCGCAGTCAAATCGCCACATACAGCTGATAACCAGCCAGGCAGCCTTATTGCAATCACGAATCGGATGCAATCCATGACATTGCCTGCAATTTCCATGCGATCGGTGATCAGCGACCGATCACTGCGATTTGCCCACACACGTACAATCTACGAAGCAATCGGTAGCCCATGCGATGGATCGTGATCCGTCGCACGTGTGTGGGGCCCTTTAGAACTGAAACAAAACTTCAAAAGAACCGATTAAATTCTCGTGCCAGTATAACCAAAGTAACGTTTAATCTTTAAAAAAAAATAATTGTACGATTTCCAAAAATCAAAATGTTCAAATGTTTGTTAAGCTTATGTGACTTAACTACGGGGTCATCAGTCCCTAAACTTACAAACTACTTATGAACTACTTACGAACTAGGACGGCACAAATACCCATGCCCGAGGGAGGATTCGAACCCCCGACCGTAGTGGCTGTGCTGACCGTGACTGGAGCGCCTCAGTCACCTCGGCCACCGCGGCCGGCGTACGATTTCCCTCCACATCACAAACCTTAATTCAGCTTCTGTGTTCCAAAGATAATTGCCACTATTGCCAAGGCTCTCCATGCAGCGGAATAGCACCTTGGCAATGGACATGGTGGAACAATACTGTTAAGGTGATATAAATATCAATTAATACAAATAAACAATCCGGCTCTGAGATTGTTTATTTGTATTAATTGATATTTATGTCACCTTAACAGGATTGTTCCACCATGTCCATTGCCAGTGTTCAAATGTCTGTAAATCTATCGGACCAAACTGCGTGGTCATCAGTCCGTAGCTTACAAACTACTTAAACCTAGATATACTAACCTAAGGACAACACACACACAAATGCCCCAGGGAGAACTGGAACCTCCACGGCGAGCAACCGCGCGCTCCGCAGCGAGGCGCTTTAGACCGCTCGGCTACTCCACCGCGGCGTTTAATCTTCACATACACAAAATAAACAATGAATAAATATAGTTAATTTTTTATTACAGATGCCTCTGCAAACTGACTGCTGGAAAAAAGCTTGTGACTGCCACACCAGCAGGCGCGTGTTATACTTCTTACAAATTCGATACCTCGTTGCTTACAATTCAGAAAACAAACTGAGAGAGCTAAGCAAAGAAACTGGTGCCGTTTGAACACTGTTGAGTAAGCATCAGTACTGGAATACACTGCAGTGGTGGCGCAGTACCTCAAGTTTAAGGCATCGATTAGGCACAAAAACCACCTCTGCTGTGCTTTTTACAACAGCGCGCCCGCTCGAAGGTTAAAGCTTGTTGTCTTTAGGTACGTAAGAACGTCCCTCGAGTCCAAAAATTAGAACAATTTTTCATAATTTTGCAGATGTTATGCAAGAAAGACGTTTAGAAGCATCTGTAGCATCGGCGATCAAGAGAGAGACGACAGTAAGGGTAGCATCTGCGTTCAGGAGGAGTGCACACTAAAACGTCATAATATTAGAGCAAGTGACAGTGACGAAATCGTTGCAGAAACTGAATTTGTTTTAACGGCTACATCGACAGGGAATGAGAAGCTTTCAGATTTCGATATCGGTCTGTGGAGTGAAAAAAGGCACTTCAGCAGTTTAGAGGTAGCAGAAGCTGTTAGGCGAGGATCTGTGCAACATCGAAAAGACTGCCGCGGAACCGAAAAAGTTATCAACCTTTCCCTTTAAGTGTGTTTGAGAGAATCTTAAAAAATGGGGAAATTTCAAAGAGAGACTGGCTTGTTTGGAACATAGAAAAGGAAGCACTCTACTGCTTTGCTTGCCGATTATTTTCGCGACGCACGGATGTCACTAAGCCTGATTTGGCACTAGGCAATGGCTGGGGGTTATCAAGAGCTGGAAAAGGCTAAAACAAAAAGTGAGTGAGCATGAAAGCAGGGCTGATCAAAAAACGTGTTACTTAGAATGGCGCAAATTAGAAAATACGTTAAATAGTAGTTTGGCCATAGCAAATCTTTTAGACCGAAACATTTTAAGACAAGAGCAGTATTGGACTGAAGTACTGCATCGCGTAATCGAAGCGATTCTTTTCCTCGCGGAAAGAAGTTTAGCTTTGAGAGGTGAAAATGACTTAGTCGGAGATGGTCGGAATGGCAATTTTTTGGGCCTCTTAGAGTTTTTGGCGAAGTTTGATCCAGTTATGAAAGAGCATATAAGAAAAATTTAAGCGTCGCAACAACGAGGAAAACGCATGAGTCATTATCTGTCACACGATGTTCAGAACGAATTTATTGAAATAGCTAGAGACTTTTTTCGCCAAACTATTTTAACAGATTCGAAACGTAATAAATACTTTTCTGTTCTAGTAGATGCGACTGCCGATGAAGCCCAAACAGAGCAACATGTTTTTATACTGCGTTACGTTTCCCTTGAGGAACAAAATCAATACAGAATTAGAGAGCGTTTTCTCGACTTTGTTGAGTGTTTCAACAAGACAGGTCAGTCAATCGCTAAAATGATTTGCGATGAGCTTCAACGTTATGGCTTACAGCTTTCAGACTGTCGTGGGCAGAGTTACGACAACGGGACCAATATGAGTGGCATCTATCAGGGAGCTCAAGCGCTTATATTAAAAGAAAACCCGTTGGCAATTTTATCTCCTTGCGGTGCTCATTCATTAAATCTGTGTGGCGTCCATGATGCTGAGAGCTGCACGGATGCAGTAACGTTTTTCGGAATTGTTTCGAAAACCTAAAATTTTTTTCATTCCAATCCCCGTAGATAGAAAGTTTCAAAGTTAAATTAACATTATCTGACATAGTCGGGTTTGGAGGCGATCTGATCATTTTATAGTTTTGAATGAAAAGCCAAGATCGCACATTAATAATTTATTAAATGGCCTAATAAGACGATAGTATAAGCATAAAAAAATCTTCCGCGAGGTCTGGGTCGTCTTATACACCAGATATTAAGCATTTGCCTACACTTAGGGTTTACCAGACGTCCTCTTTTTTGCACTCCAAAAATGATCCGGGTGGATTTTTAGAAAATGCAGAGATTTCCTCTTTAATGCGTCATACAACTGCTTAGATTTGAAAGTGTTGATATACAACTCCTCACAATTGCAAACTCTAAAGAATTTAACCTTTCTACCATATTTCTACGATATTTTTTGCTGAAGTTTCGCTTATCTATATCGCCGCTGCTTCGATCTCAATTTACAATTTCAGATCAGTTGAACCAATAAGGCTTGGCCACTATCGTGAAGCAAGAGCTGTGAAACGGCCAGTTAAAAGCATTACTCACAACACAACCTACAACAATACTTGTTAGATGTAGAAGGTTATTATTCGGCACGTGTCTCTACAGGAAACACCGCAACACTAAAGGAGCCGTTTGCATTATGACGTGTGCAGTCGTACTAATTGTTTAGAAGTACACAGCGGGTATGTCCATAAAATTGAGCCTCGCGGGAATAGCCATGTGGTCTAAGGTGCCTTGTAATGGACTGTGTGGATGCTTCCGCCGGAGGTTCGAGTCCTCCTTCGGGCATGGGTGTTTGTGTTGTCCTTAGAATAATTTAGTTTAATTAGTGTGTAAGCTTAGGGACCAATGACCATAGCAGTCTGGTCCAAAAGATTTCACGCACATTTGAACATAAAATTGAATAGCTGATACGACGCCTTTGTATATACTCAAGGTCATTACACGAAACAATGCGCATACTATTACCCAGATGATCATTGTTCTAAACTAAATTTACAGGTCGTTGATAGTTAAGGGTCCGTCTTATATAACGGACATCACGTAAAACTATGTATCTTTGACGAAAATTTATACCTCGTCTTATCTTTCAGCCGAAATTACGGTAAATTAAATGCTCACTCTTCTGTTCTATTATATTTTATTTTTGTAATATCAGTTATTTTATTTTGTGTTACAGTAGGCGTTTTAGAGTGTGTAAATATCTCCTTCCCAATCTGACAAGCTCATTTTTTTCCGGCTTATAAGTGACTGTCGAATCCAGAACGTGGTCGATAACACTACTCAATGTCTCTTAATTTTACGAAGAGTTTATTAATTTAGGCTACAATTGGCAACAGAGCTAGTAAGGCGGAGGGAATGAAACTAAATACGAAACCAGTTTTATGAATGTTAATGTCATACGGAATGTAAACTTACTTACTGTACTGTTTTAACATTGGTAGATAGTGTAGCCAATTTATTGGAAAATGGGGATTCGGTTTTGGCTGACCTTGTATCCATATATACGTTTGGGTTTAACAATGAGAATATCTGTGATGTACTGCAGATGATAAGCAACTAGTAAAAAGTGTGGGATAATGTTTCTCCCTTGTTAATCGTTTGTTACGGAAGTCACCTCTCCTTTAAATGCGCTGCTGCATCATGCAATTATATCCACATAGGCTTTATTATTTCTGTTATTACTTTCCGTGAGGCGAGTTATATGTGTTATGCGTGTAAAACTTGCTTTATTGGAAACATTTTAATTACACGGACGCATTTAAATAAAGACTTACTAGCCTGCAAAATAAAATAAAATAAAATAAAATGTATAATTTTGAAGGTTAGGCGTACAGAAACACTGTAGAGCAGATACCACGTGATACGGCAGCATTCTCTGAATCTCTGTAATACTTAATTGCATTCGATCGAGTTAAAAAATCGATGGTTTGAACCCACGAAACCACCCCCGTGCCTACACCAAACGTAGGATAATCGTTTCTGCCACAATCAAAACGAAAAGCTTAATGGATACTTGCACTTAAAAAATTTCCATGTTGTAATTAAAATCTTAGAAAAAAATACGGGGATAAGCCTCGTCGTCCAGAATTTCTATTTTCATGAAAACGTTTATAAGCAGAAGACACGAGTAACATTTAAAAAAAGGTTAAAAGTGTATCCATGCAGCAATGCTTATGTTCTCAACCAAATAACTCAGTAAGTGTGCGGGGCAGGAGCAATGAATTTATTCTACAGGGCGGCAAAATTCTTCAAGGCAACTGAGGTTGTATACGAACCTATTTATGACAGATAAGAAACGAGAAAGCTTGAAATCATGATTATATTACTGACAAAATTTCATAAAGTCAGTGTTACAACCAGACTCAGATGTAAACAACAAGCAATTTATTCCTCTAATCGGTACAGTCTGAAACAAGTAATATAACCGACACAACGTGTGGCCGCCTAGGTCCGAGGCCACAACTCACAAACACTTCTTATCGTATTGGAGAGCACGATCCTCCGAGCCGGCTGCGGTGGCCGAGTGGTTTGCGGCGCGCCAGTCACGTTCTGCACGGCCACTACGGTCGGGGCTTCGAATCCCCCCTCTGGCATGGATATTTGTGCCGTCCTTAGTATTAACTAGTTCATAAGTAGTTTGTAAGTTTAAGGACTGCTGACCCCGTAGTTAAGTCCCATAAGTTCTACAAACATTTGAACATTTTGATCCTCCGAGACGACCGCCGATGAGACTGCCACTGGTGAGTCTGCGCTGGCCTTATATTAGGGTCAGCTGGTTCCTCCAACTAGCACGGAGGGCGCTTATTCCAGGCCACGCCCAGGATAGCACTAGTGGAGCCCCCGGTTCGAGAGCGTCGAGCTATCGCAGTGTGGCTGTCTCTGGATGTTTTGCAGTTACGGTGCCCAACTTCTCCGGAGCTGGCAACCCATAACGTTGTGTAGTTGGAAGGGTAGTCGAAGCTGTAGGCATCGAGTACTGCGCTCGTAGCACCCGTCCCCTCTTACGGAAGCAGACCGAGTCCTGCGGGTCTGGATGCTCTGTGGAGATGTCCATTTGATTGTCCACATGCGCCTGTGCCTCGGCTCGAAGGAGGCGCCCGAGCCCAGCTGTAGTGGAGTCAGGCGGTAGTGCCCAGTTGCGCTTGGCAGGCGGACCACAACCGGACGCTGTTGAGGCGATCGCGGATGCGGAGGCTGAGGGTCCGTATCCACGTCGGGTGTCTCTGAGGGCTGGAGCCGAGAAGGTACAGCTGGCGCTGGCTCAGAGCTCGGCACTAGGTGTGGCCAGGCCGGTGTCCCCATTGGCGGGACCTGCTGGTCTCGGTCGTCCAGACAGTTAGCTGGGCCGGAAGATGAACCGTCGGCAGTTGCTGGTACTGGTGGCGTATTTCCAGGGAAGGCTACGGATAAGGCAAGAGGTCTAGGCGGAGGAGTGGGGGGCATGGGTGGGGATGGTATCTGCCAAGGGCGGATCTGGTCGAGGTGCTGAACTTCCTCTCGGTCCGGAAGTTGGACCGAAAACATATTCCTTCCCGTTGACGAGTAATAGTTGCCGGAATCAGTGGTGGTTGGCGTCCAAACCCGCGGGCACAAATGGGGGTGCCGGGGCAAAACCGAGGGTGTCTCATAAGTGGTAGAGGATGCGGAGCTGGGGTTAGGAGGTGCAGCCAGGTGCATGGTTGGCGCCCATGCAGGAGTTCTGATGGCGACTTGCCGCCAGTGGGGGTAGACCTGTAGGAACTTAGAAAGAAAGTATTTTAACATTTGGGTTTTGAATGTCAGGATGAGGTGTTCTGCCTCCATGTTTGATCGAGGATGGAAGGGAGGGGTGGGAAGGTGATGGATACTGTTCATTTGACAATAATGATGGAATTCACCACTCTGAAATTGGGGGCCATTGTCAGTGATGATTGTTTGAGTTAGGCCTTCAATCACAAACATTTTGGAAAGGACTTTGATAGTAGCTGATGTTGTAGTGGAACTGCAATGGACGATATACGGGTAACAGGAATAGGCATCAGTAACCGCAAGCCATTAGGCCTTGAAGAATGGGCCAGCAAAGTCCAAATGGATGCATTCCCAGGGAGAGGTGACTGCAGCCCAGGTTGAGAAGGTTTGGCGAGGGGCCGGAAGCTGCAAGTTGCACTGCATGCATGCCTGAATGAGGTGCTCAATGTCCCTCATCATACCTGGCCAGTACACATACCGGCAAGCCAGGGCCTTTGTTCTGTAGACGCCCAAATGGGCGGTGTGGACCAAGGTGAGGATGTGTCGTCTGAGGGAACCTGGAACGATGACCTGCGGTTATGCTTGCTGGTCCACCTGGAGAAGCACGCCGTCCACAAGTTGCAGCTTTTGGCGAATGTTGAAGAAGGGGCAGAGGCGACCGTCGGCAGATGCTAGCAGTCTCTGGCACCAACCCTGGAGAACATAGTCACGAACCCGTCGCAGAGCTGCGTCGGTGGCGGTGGCATCTGCATCTCGGGAATAGGCGACTGGAAAGACATGCAGGGCCTCGTCGATGGCCTCTGCATTGATGTGCTTCGATGAGTCTTTATAAGGGATGGAGCACTTGAACCTGGAGAGGAACAGTGCCTAGCGTTGCAGACGGTGCGATGTTTTAGCTGGAATAGGAGAAGCTGGATGAAAAAAGGCCACCAGTGGTTGATGATCAGTTATTAAGTGAAATTTGACACATAAACGAAGACCTGAAATTTAGTCAAGGCGAAAACGATCGCCAAAGCTTCTTTTTCAATTTGTGAAAGCTGGACTGTGCAGGAATATGGGTCTTTGATGCATAAGCCAAGGTCTGCTCTGTGCTGCCTGGGTTCTGGTGAGCGAGGACAGCTCCGACACCATGGCGGAGGCATCATCTGATACGACGAGAGGTTTACCAGGCTGGAATATGGCCAAGCATGGAGCCATTTGCAACCGATGCTTCAGCGCCCGGAAAACCATCTCGCATTCCTCGGACCAATTAAAGGGTGTATCCTTCCTGCAAAGCCTAGTAAGCTGGAAGGTCAACTCCGCAGCTCCAAAAATGAAAGGGTGATAATAAGCTATGTGCCCGAGGAACGATTGGAGCTCCTTCAATGTCGTTGGGCGAGGTAGCTTTTGGATGGCTCGGACATATTCAGAGGTTGGACACACTCCATCGTGAGATATGATGCGGCAAGGTACTGCATTTGAGGCTGAAAGAAATCACATTTCTCCAAATTGAAGCGGTGGCTGGCGTCTCACAAGCGGGAAAGCATAAGTCACAAGTTGTGTAGGTGGTCCTGCGAGGATGATCCAGTCACAACGATATCATCCGGATAGTTGATGCATCGAGGAATGTCTGCGAGGAGCTGAGATAAGTATCGCTGGAAGATTGCAGGCGCGCTGGCAATGCCGAACATCAGTCTCTTAAGCTTGTAGAGTCCGCAAGGAGTGTTGATGACTGACAGAGATTGTGAGGTGGCATTGAATGGGAATTGAAAGTAAGCTTCTGTGAGGTCGATCTTTATGAAGTAGTAAGCCCCAGCCAGTTTGGAGAGCAATTCGTCAGGACGAGGAAGGGGAAATGGGTTTTGGTAGGATTTATAGACAGGAGCCACCGGTTGCACTGAGTGGCAAAACGATCAAGGTGTTCTTGAAGTAGATGGTTGGAGCAGGCGAGGGTGGGAGCGATGGCAAGGAAAGCGGCGTCATCAGCATATTGGAAGAGCCTTGGGGCACAGAGGCAGAGGGATAGAAAAGTCGGGAATCGGTGTTGTGGACAGTAACATAGGTGGAGCGTTCGAGAGGAAGGAGACAATTACCTGCATCTGATCATAGGTCCATTCAAGGCCTAAGGACAGGAAGATGGCAGCATGATGGGAATTGAGCTAGAGAGAAAGGAGCTGGGTAAGGCGAAGGAGTTAGTCGTCGGTGGAGAAGAAAGGACGAATTTACCACAGATGGGGATAGTAGCCAGTGTAGAGGACGGTTGTATAGAGGGTAGCAAGCATGACGAGGAAAGGGAGAGGACATTTCTTGAGGGGCGCTAGGTGATGTGATTGTCGCTGTGAGCAGTGTTGCATATGGTGTGCAGTATCAACTGTAGGTCATGTGCAGTGATTGGGGTGTTGAGGTCAGAGGGGGGGGGGATGTGGCCCTGGTATTTGAAGTCAGGAGCTAGGGGTGGGGTTGAGAAATGGGATATATGGGAACAGGGAATAGTCAAAGTTAGGATTGTCGAGGATGGAGAAAACATCAGAGAGGAAAGAGGCACAATGATTAGCGTTACTGGCATTATCGGGAAGGGGCTAGACAAGGTGGAGGAGTGGGTAGGTGGGCATGGGTTTCAAGCTAGTAAGGCGGAGGAAGGCGCTTCTGTACCGAGACGAGGTGACACGGAGGTGGGCATTGAGCCATGTCACTGTCTGATGCCGGTTCCAGAGTTTTTGGCAGTCAGTAAGAAGCGGGGGTGTAGAGGATCCACGTGGAAGAGGGGAGCCAGATAGGATACGCGGGCAGTGCATAGTTGTTTTTCCTTTATTGTTATGTTTAATACCAATTTACAAACATCAGTAGGCTAGCAGCAGCCTCTTATGCCGCTCTTCAGACGAGCGACTGTCTGTAATGGACATGAATATTTGAAAAACAATGACATGGCGGTAAAACCATGAAGATTTAACATGTAGACACAGAGAAGTTCATTGGTTTAACAATAACAAAACAAGATCATAAAATCACATGTATTCTATTACAACCATTGGACCATGGTGACGGTTAAAAACACACAGTAAGAAATACAACACTGTAATGACAAAGAAACATGGAAGACACTGTTGAAACCTCTGGTGTAGACACTTTTTTATTATGGTGGTAGACGCATTGTTAAAACTGCACACTGAGACATATAATACGAAACGATTCACTGTTTAAAACTGACAGCACTGACGACTCTGCAGGCAAGGGTAGGGTAGGGGGTCAGATTCGCTAAGGGAGGAGATGGAGGAGTGGCTAGGAGAGGGAAGGCAGTGTAGGAACTCCAGAGGAAGGGGTAGGGAAGGGGACGACCAAGCTGTGGTAGGGAAAGGGAGGGGAGAGGGGATGGGGCATTAAAGCCACGGGGAGAGGATCAGGGTTGATAGGAAGGGTAGATGTCGGGACAGAGGGCATCATCCGGGAGGGGGAGGTGCCGGGAGTTGCCCTGGGAAAGGATGCGTTGAGGTGAAGGGAAGGAGGGATACAGCGGCAAAGGCTCAGGATTGGTCAGGATGGGGCAAACCAGGAGGTTATGGGTGTCTAACTTGCGTATTATGTATATGAGCCGAATACTTTCCTGGAACTGTAGGAGGTGGGGGAAGAGGATAAGATCGTACAGGATCTATGTGGGGGAGGGCAGGTAGATGCAGTAGACGAGGCGGAGGGCGTGGCGTTCGAGGATTTGAAGGGTTGTATAATAGGTATGGGGAGCGGAAACCCAGGCGGGATGGAAGCTGCAGAGGACAGGACGCATGATAGATGTGTACGTGTATAGGATAGTGGATGGGCTGAGCCCCACATCCGGCCGAAGAGGCGTTTGAGAATGTTGTGGCGGGACATTGCTTTCTGGCAGGCTGTGCGGAGATCGGGGGGCCAGGAAAGGGCTCGATCAAGGCTGAGGCCAAGGTATTTGAGAGTGGTGGTGTGGCGAATTAGGCGGTCGTGGAGGATTAGACAGAAATCATGGAGACAGTATGATGATTGCCTGCGATTTGTCATGATTGACAGAGAGGAGCTACTGGTCGCACCATGAAGCAAACTTGGTGAGGTGGGACTGGAGCAAGAACTGGGAGTGGGCAAGGGAGGGGGCGAGTGCTAGGAAGGCATTGTCGTCAGCATATTGCAGGAGATTAATAGGAAGCTAAGGTTGGGGTGTATTGGCAGAGTAGATGAGGTAGACGAGGGAATCTTGAGGCACCGCAGCAGAGAGGTAGAGCAAACGGGAGTTGGAGTTGCAGACAGTGACATTGGAGGAGCGGTGGGTGAAAAAGGACACAATGAGGCGGATATAATTAACGGGAAGGGTGTAGAACTGGAGATTGAAAAGGAAACCAGAATGCCATAGTTGGTCATAGGCTTTCTCGATATCGAGGGAGATGAATATGGTGGATCGATGGGAATTAAGCTGGGCGGTTAGGAGGTTAGTGATTCAAAGGATCTGATCATCAGCAGAGAAGGATGGTCGGAAGCCACATATGGACAGGGGGAGGAATTGGTGCTAGCGGAAGTGTTGATGGATGCGGCAGGAGAGGATGGTATCCAGGACCTTGCTGAACAGGGAGAATGGGATGGTAGGATGATGCTTTGGATGGGGACGGTTCACATTCTGACATTTAATGACATCAGCTACTGTTTCAGTGTGGGTAAATAAATATGTTCCGGTTTCATAAGATGAACTTTTGGGATAAATGCTTATATTTATATTCATTGAAGTAAAATTCATGCATCATACTGTCTGACCCAACAGCAAACGCAAACAGTGTGTGTTACAAACTTCAAAATATATAGAATACATTATTATCTATACTCTAAGATTGTGACTCTCAGGACCCAAGGAAGCTCAGGAGTTAACGTCCAGTCATGCATGTTCCACCCATGTTCGTGAAGCACCATACTGTGCCAAGTCAAAGAAAAAAGTGCCCACCTCTGACATGATCAAATGGAAACATAAGTATTAAGAAACATTCACATTAATCATCCATCCAACCCGAGAAGTAGCGGGCATCACCTTTTCGTTCTAGTAACTGCTTGCTCTGCTTACAGGTTGTTTTCGACGCCGATGCCTGTTGTGGATACTTTCTGTACCACAGAGCATGTCTCTCCCCCACTACCTCGTTTTTAGTGGGTTTTGCCAGTTTCCGGTAGCTTGGCGCCTCCTGCTTTGCGTTCTCATGGTGAGGTAATGATGGTTCTGCTCTTGTGTCTGTGGAGATGGTAGCGATTCATTGTCCAGCACGTTTAACCTAGACTCTTGAACTTAGATTAATTTTTCGGAATATTTGTTCCGATTTTGTGCGGAAAGGTGTTCTAGTTTTTCAATCCAGTGATTTCCAACAGATAAACGCAGTTTATGTGTTACTAGTTGTAGTTTGATAACGGCCTTGTATATTCAAATTTTTTGCGATTATGTGGCGGTGTACGAACTCTGTGTAAATTCTTTCTAGCTTTGTGGGGCTGGATTTCTAACAAACGATATGTTCATTTTTGTACAGTGCATGTAAAATCTTTCTTATCGTTTCCTTCCGTGTGTTACACGTGGTTGGTTCTTAGAACATAGCCTTCAGCTTTCGCTATTGTTTGTTCCATGCCCATTAGGCAAGTAATTATGCGTGTATCCTTCTGAGTTCCACTAACATTTCGCTCATTACCGGTCCCCCAGTGCTGCTGTAGCAGTTTTAGAATCATTCAAGGAAAGTCTACACCAGGTAGTGCATAGGTATCCAGGCCATGTAATATTAGTCGGAGGAGACTTCAACCTTAAGAGTATAGATTGGGACCTCGCTAGTTACATTTCAGGCGGTACAGACAAGCAGTCTTGCGAGCTACTTTTGGACACATTCTCCGAAAACTGTCTTGAGCAGTTAAACCGGCAACCCACGCGCAATGGAAATATTCTAGACCTTATAACCACAAACAGGCGTGACATTATTAACGATGTCTGTGTAGAGACAGGAATTAGTGATCATGATATCGTCATAGCGTCGATGGTGACCAAAGTTCATAAACCAATCAAGAAGCCTAGGAGCGTGTTTTTGTTGGGAAGAGTCGACAAGCAAATGTTACGCTCGCACTTAGAAAATGAATGGGCATCGTTTAATTCCGGGACTATGGATGTAGAGGAATTGTGGACTAAATTTAAGTGCCTTGTTAATAAAGGGTTAGAGAAATATGTGCCAGTAAAGACGATTAAGGATGGAAAAGATCCACCGTGATATAATAATAATGTTAGAAAGCTGCTGAGAAAGCAAAGGCTGTTGCACTCTCGATTCAAAAAAGAACACGCAAATGATGACAGGCAAAAGTTAGTAGAGATTCGTGCGTCTATAAAAAGATCGATGCGTGAAGCATACAATAATTATCACAGCCATACCTTAGCAAAAGATCTTTCCGAGAACCCGAAAAAATTCTGGTCTTATGTAAAATCGATAAGCGGGTCAAAGCCCACTGTCCAGTCAGTAGTTGATCATTCCGGGGCAGTAATAGAAGAAAGCAAAAGGAAAGCTGAAGTTCTAAATTTAACCTTTAAGAAATCTTTCACGCAGGAGGACCGCACAAATATACCATCATTTGATCAACGTAGTAATTCCGAAATGGGGGACATAGCAATAGGTATTTCCGGTGTAGAGAAGCTGCTGAGAGAGCTAAATACGAAAAAGTCTGCTGGTCCGGATGGAGTACCAGTTCGGTTTTACAAAGACTATTCTGCGGCGTTGGCCCCCTACTTAGCTTGCATTTATAGCGAATCTTTAATTCAGCCCAAAGTTCCTAGTGATTGGAAAAAAAGCGCAGGTGACTCCCGTGCATACGAAAGGAAAGAGAACTGACCCATACTGTGGTGTCGCACAAGTACAAAGTGCGCGCCACCTACTTTCGCCGCGCGCCGCCATGCACGCACGGCGCGGCGTTCTTACGACGTCAGCCACGAACGCCCTCTGCGACAAGTCCGCTCGTGGCCACCACTGAACGACATCGTTCACTTGGGACTGAGATAGCAACCAGTTAGGACCTTCGTAATCAGATAGGCACCAGTGAAGACTTGGCTATCGAATAGGCACTAGGCAGGCTCTCTAACTCAACTATGTATCAGCATTCTGCAGTACAGATCTATGTTAAAGTTAAGTATTGTATAAATTCTGTGCAATATATACTCGTTCTAAATTACTCTAGTGTTTATAGTTTCTGGCTGCTCCCCTCCGTACCTGCACCAGCGTGCTTTCTTTATTCCTGTGTCGGTCTCATTCCACTCGGCCACCGACACCTACGACGGAAACGAGACACAAAAGCGGCGACGAGGCTGGGACACAAAAGTGGCGACGAGGATGGGATACAAAACATACAATTACAGGCCAATATCGTTGAATCAGTTTCATGTAGAATTTTGGAGCATATTCTCAGTTCGAATATAGTAAATTTCCTTGAAACGGAAAAGCACGGGTTTAGGAAACATCGATCATGTGAAACACAGCTTGCCCTTTTCTCACATGACATCTTGCGAGCCATGGACGAAGGGCAACAGGCGGATTGTGTTTTTCTCGACGCGTGCCACACTGCAGACTGCTAACGAAGATTCGAGCTTATGGAATAGGTTCACAGATTTGTGACTGGCTGGAAGACTTCCTAAGTAATAGAACGCAGCACGTTGTTCTCGACGGCGAGTGTTCATCAGAGACGAGTGTATCGTCAGGCGTGCCCCAGGGGAGTGTGATAGGACCGCTATTATTTTCTATCTATATAAATGATCTGATGGACAGAGTAAGTTGTAATTTGCGGCTGTTTGCTGATGATGCTGTGGTGTATGGGAGGGTGTCGTCTGTAACTGACTGTAATAACATACAGGTTGACTTAGATAAAATTTCTAGTTGGCGAGAAGAATGGCAGCTAGCAATCAATGTAGAAAAATGTAAGGTGATGCAAATGAGTAGGAGAAACAATATCCCATAATGTTCGAATACAACATTAGTAGTGAGTTCCTTGATGCAGTTGCGTCATTCAAATATCAAGGCATAACATTGCAGAGTGATATGAAATGGAACAAACATGTAAGGACAGTTGTGAGTAAGGCAGACAGCCGACTTCGGTTTATTGGGAGAATTTTGGGAAGATGTACTTTATCTGTAAAGGAGACCGCGTATAAAACGCTTGTACGACCACGTCTTGAGTATTGTTCAAGTATTTGGACCCGCAGCAGATCGGTTTGAAGGAAGACATAGAGGCGGTTCAGAGGCGAGCAGCTAGATTTGTTACCGGTAGGTTCGACCAATGCGCGAGTGTCACGGAAATGCTGCGGCAACTCAATTGGGGATCGCTGAAAGAAAGACGACGTTCTTTTAGTGAATTTCTGTTAAGTAAATTTAGAGGGCCGGAATTTGAAGCTGAGTGTAGTACGATCTTGCTGCCGCCTACTTACATTTCGCGTAAAGATCACAAAGACAAGATAAGAGAAATTAGGGCTCCTACGGAGGCATATAGGCATTCTTTTTTTCCTCGTTCAATTTGGGAATGGAATAGGATAGGAAACGCCTAGTAGTGGTACAGTGTACCCTCCGCCACGCACCTTACGGTGAATTGCGGAGTATGTATGTAGATGTAGATCTTCTCTTCCCGCCTATTTTAATTTTGCTGTTTCTTCTCCGAACTTGTAGTATGCACTCAGTCTTTGTCAGTAATTTTCTCCAAGCCTTCTACAACCTCCTTCAATAGCTTGCTTATGGAATTCTATGTATTTCTAAGGGTGTCATGCCGTTGTTTTTATTCTCACTTTTCAGTCTTGGTAATTATTTTACTTCTATGGTTTTTTGAGACTGGGCTTCATCCGTCTCTGTAATCGCTCCATATCGCGTTGTTGTGTCCTACATAGGAAAGAGGAAAGAGGTAGCAAGGTCAGTCTGCATATCCCGAGCGGAAAGGAGTGATTGCAGAGAGACAGTACAGGCATCTACTAGAGATGCGGATTTCGGGACTCGAGAGGATACTTGTTTAGGAAACTTTATTGAACTCCTAGGTACCTTGCATTGAATTTATTGCATCCCATACTAAGTCTACTACACTTGGGTTAGTTATTTAAAAAAGCAAGAAGTATAAATAGTTTGCCACAACAGAAGCCAGTAATTACGTTCCCTAGCAGCATCCCCTAGACAGACGCACTCCCCGCGAGAAACAGACTGTCATGGAGCACCCCAAGGCCGACGGCGATAGTCATGGGCCGACTCGTCTGACTTAGAACTCCCCTCTTCATCCAAAAACCGGGGGTTTTAACGGCCGGTGTGGGCGCACCTCTTTTCCCCCCTTTCCGACAGTTAACAATTTCCTATTGGCCGCTGCTTGGTTGAACCAATCTAAATTGTGGCTTGCCCTCTCTCTGAGTCCTCTAGCGAACCACCGTTTCAGCCCTGTCCTTTCGGCCATTCCCCGGGTGGGGAGGTGGCTTGTTTGTGCACTAACAAAATCCATACTTGGTAGCAACATTGTTCAGCTGAAAGTAAAACGTCACGACGCTACCCAATATTGGCAACAACAACAATGTTTTACGTCAGTTGGCCACGCCTTAGTCTCCGCCTTAGGCCACGTCTCAGGGGAGCTGCTAACTTGCAGTTTTTCTTCTTTACCCTCTCACTCTAGCCTCGTGAAACAAACTGACATTGCTGTTCCCAAGTGACTGGTATCAACTTTGCTACGTACATTAAAACGTGCCTCTTGGCCACCAAGTACTAATGTAACATCTTACCTCAGCGTCTAGACGCTACATGAAGTTACGCCCATCTTCTCCGAACGGTAACCTCCACCCTGGGACGGTGGCTGAGGGCATCAGCAGTTCGCTAGGAGATTTCTTTAGTGCCTACATCCCGTAAGATATGCGTGTCTGTTTTAGCCTGTTATCTGCAATGGTCTCTATTTCTCAGCCTGGAGTGGGGTTCAGTAGTTCGCTAGGAGATTTCTTTAGTGCCTACATCCCGTAAGATATACGTGTCTGTTTTAGCCTGTTATCTGCAATGGTCTCTATTTCTCAGCGTGGAGTGCGTCTCTGTGGCTCACACAGCCTCTCAACAATTCCAACAGTAAAATCAATATATGACAGCGTGTAGCTGCATTTCATTCGTTTCGTTATGTAATCCTAAACATTTATATAGGTTGCATGCCGTAGTTTTTATTTTTATTTTTCCGACTTTGTAATTATTTCACTTTTCTGGTTTTTTGAGACTGGACATCTTCCACTCCTGTGAACGCTCCCAATCGCTTGTTGCTGCATTTCGGTAGCTTCCTTATGAAATTCTACGCAGTTCTAAGGGTTGCAAGCCGTATTTAATTTTCTTTATTTTTTGGAAATTGAATTTATACATTTTTATCGGTTTTCGGAACCACGTGGGTCCGAGCTCCGACTTCAGGGGTTTGCAGCTAGTCACCTGCATTCACGCCTCTTCTCATAAAACCAGTGCCTAGATAGTTTACTCTCAGATTGCAACTGAAGAGTCCGCCTTGATTTAATGTAATGAATCCGATTTTTAACCACTTCACCTTCAGTGTAGTGCGATCATGTAACGTAGCCGTGTGTCGCCGTTAGCATGTTTGCTCGCGTTCTAATCTAAATGCAACTAAACTTTGCTATACTCACGCACCATATCAAATCAGGCACGACAGAGCAGAACCATTTTCGCAGTTTTATTGTATATTGTGTTGTGCGGTACCTCCGGGTTTGCTGAATTTCGCCAACGATAGCGGCGCCTGCTTCTGCCTCGTTTTAGCACGCTGATTTTGGCGAGTCTCGCTGTTGCTTTGCGTGTGTGTGAGCGAGTGAGTGTTCTTTGTAAATCCTCCCCCCCCCCCCCCCAGTATCGTTAAGTTCTGTAATTTATGTTAAATTCAATGGTGGGCATCGTCAGTATTAATGTAAATAGGACGAATTTCTATTGTATTAACAAAATTGGTTCCTCATTTTGCTGGCGTTCGACATGAATAAACAAGTTAAGTTCAGTATAATTTTTTGACTTGCCTATAAATTGTAGTTTTCGAGCATCTTCCCCCTTTTATTTAATATTGCTTTTCACCAGTTCTGAGGACAAGCTCAAATGCAATTTATTATGTTTAAGTTCCGTTGCCCCATAAACGATTTTTTAGCCACCTTTATGAAATAACTTTAATTGTGGTGGTTTGTTTATTAATACCTGTGTGTAATTCCGTGTGAGTTGCTACGTATATTGGCCACTGTATCGTTAACTTCCTGTTATTAGAGTAATTTGAACCAAATCAGTTCTCAATTTGGGCCAGGGAACAAGGTTTCACAGCAGGGAGTAGCCGGTAGTTCACACGGACCTTTGCTTAATTTTACTGCTAAAATTAAGCTTTTTTATAACAGTAAACTCTTATCTGCGTACCTCCTAGCATAATTAACCTTTTATTTCCTACAGTGGCTTACTTTTACCACCACCCCTCTTCTCCCTTGCATACCCCTATGGCATGCCGCTCCTATTCCTTCCTTTACCACAACATCCGTTCCCTCCCTGCCAACAAGCATCATTTTATGTATAACCTCTCCCACCACCGCTTGGACACCTTCCTTCAAACCGAAACATTCCTTCAACCCCGTCGTCCCATCAGCATCTGATGGAGCCGGCCGCGGTGGCCGAGCGATCTGCGGCGCGCCAGTCACGGTCTGCACGGCCACTACGGTCGGGGGTTCGAATCCCTCCTCGGCCATGGATATTTGTGCCGTCCTTAGTATTAGCTAGTTCATAAGTAATTTGTAAGTTTAGGAATTGATGACCCCACAACTAAGTCCCGTAAGCTCTACAAACACTGAACATTTATTTGCACTGATGGACTCCCTCCCTTGTCATGAGACAGAGTGGCGATTGACCACCTCCACTATCACCCTGTCTGGCTACAACCTTTCCTAAATTATCCTACCGAGCACCTGAATCTCAGCCTCTTTCCCCCATCCCTCACAATAACCCTAGCCACCATCTATATCAGTAGCACCGCTCCCCTCCTGTACGACTTCCTTTCCCATGTCAATCGCTCCCTCACGACCTATGTGGTTGCCACTGACCTCAAACTTTCTTCCCGTCAGCCTGCTGAACTCCAGTGGTGGCATCGGTTTGTCAACACCTGATTCTGGGCGACATCCATCTCCTCCCCCACCCCACGTGCCCCAAAAGCAACACAACCTCTGTCGTCGTTCTGACTTCTCCCAACCTCCTTGGGCACCTCACGGCGGAAGTTCTTGACTTAATAGGCAGTGACCACGCCCCTGTCCTGCTCACCCTTGACCACCGACCACACTGTCCCCACGCTCCTCGTCCTAGGTGCCTTCCTAAAACCGCCGCATCGCCGCGCCATTCCCGCCCACGACTGGGCCGCCGAGAGGTACTTTCGCCGCCGCCGCTGCTCCTGTTGCAGTTCTGAACGACTTGGATGACTTTTTAACATTATTATGTCATCGCTGCCCCCAACCACTGTGTCCTCCACCATCATTTTCACCACCCCCTTCCAATGCCCCTACCACCATCTCCTGAAGTACCTCCTCTCCTCTCCTTCCTGCCACGATCCCTTCACTCCTCACCCTCACCACTTCCTCAATAGTCACCCACTCCTCCACCCCCACACTGGCTCCCATCCTCGTCCTCCAGACACTTCCCTCTTCTTCCGCTCCCTCAATTCCTATCCCCCCTTCCCCACTCCAATGATGACTGTGCCCTGGGTCACACCCAAGAGGCTCCTCTCTCTTTGCACCCCACGAAGACGACACAGCCACAGGGGCAGCCACACGCGACCTTCCTGTCCCCATTCCTGTCTCCCAGCTCCTCCCAAAATCCAACAAACAAAACGAGTGCCAGCTCCTCAGTCACTAAAACAGCCCCCAATCCTCTCGCCATTGGCCCTCCAGTCTCAATGGAAGACGCCGCCCTACCCAGCCAGAACCCTCTCCCCAGCCACCCCTCCTCCCCTCCTAACCCCCTGCTCTTTACAGTTTCGTCCTACATAACCCTGATCCTCAATTTATAGACTCCCGCACCATCGCTCTCCTCTTCTATCAGTCCCTTCCACCTCCATCTCCAAAATCATCCCCAGAGAGATTGTGCCCTAAAAATCCCCTGACTCTGACGTCCACAACCTGATCTTCCACAAGATACCCCACATCCACTTTTATTCTCACGCTACCCTCGCACCTCTCCCCTCCCCTCCTGCCTCTCGTCAACAACTCCCTTCCCTCCCACCCCCCCCTCCCACTGGCCTCCCACCCTCACTTCTGTGATCACCAAGATCAGCCCAAGGATCATTGAGGCAGAGGTGTTTGATGAGCTCTGACATGATCCTCACCTATCCATCTGGTCTGAGCGGCGCATTAGGAATGCAACGTGCGCCACCTTCCTGGTGCATGTCTCCACTGAAGATGCACCATCCATTAACCACCTTCTTTGCAACAGGACCTCCATAAGGTCGAACCCTCCTGAACCCCTCCCCAATTTTACCGTTGAATCCGCTACCTAACACACAATGACCACCTCATTGAAACTGTCGTCTCCCTCCAGTCTGTCCTTACTGCAAAGGTCCCCATTTCCACGCTTCCTGCCGAACCTTGTCTCCCTACCATCCTGTAACACCTGCGGCGAAGCTCACCCCACCTTCTCCTACAAATGCAAGTCCAGCCCTCCTCCTATGACAGAAGAACTCACTGTCCCAATATGTCCCACTGTCCCCCTAGCCCTGCCAATAATTTCTTGTGGCCTCCTCATACTGCAGAGGACATCATCCACTTCCTTACCATTATCCTCCAGAACATTTACCCATTCCAACACCTTCACACCCTTCATCAAGTCTACCTTGCAGTCCACTCCCTTTTCAACCTCAACTACATCTCAAAACCACATCCACTTCTTCTTTTCCCGCACCGACCACCTGCAAAGTCAGTTTAGTCCCTCCCTTCTCCCTCTCTTCCTTCCCTCTTTTTCCTCTCACTCATTATGACGCAGCAACAACTTTCCTTTTCATTCCACAACATTTACTCCCTCCCCACCAACAAATTGCTACTCTTTAATTCCCTCACTGAACACTGTGTGGATACCTTCCTCCTTAATGAAACCTTTCTCCTCCCACACCTACATGTCAGCACTACCCCTATCTCCTCCACTGCCGCGATTCTCCCCGTCCTCCTGCACAAGGCTGAGTTGCCTTTGGCAACCTCTGGTACCACCCGGTTTGGCCAAATCCCCTCCTCAAAATCCAATATTAAAAAAACACCTCATACACACCCTCTTCCTCCACACCCTCACCATTACCTGCGCAACCATTTATATCCATTTTCGCACCCCCATCCATTATGACTTCCTTGCCCAAGTTGATAACACTTTCTTGACCTATGTGATTGCCGCCGACCTCAATATCCATTCCCGCACTCCCGCTGAACTCTGGCAGTGGCATCAATTTCTTCCCACCACTAGTGGCAATGTCGTCCACCTTCCCCACCATACCCACCCTTGTAGCAACACTACCCCAGATGTTAACTCGTGTTTCCCAATCTTCTGGGGGCACGGCACCACCGAAGTCCTTGACCTGATAGGCAGTGACCTCTATCCGATTCTCCTCACCTTCACCTCAAAATGTCTATCGTCCTCAAAATTCCCACCCAACCCCGGCTCCTAAACTCATCCATGAATACTCCCAGACACACTGGGATGCCTTTCGCCTTTCTATCACCTGTCAGGTCGAAAGCCACCATCTCCCCCTCCACTTTCCTGATGATATCGACCATGCCGCCTACTTGCCTGATGCCGTTCGTTACCACCTCGCCACCAATGCCATTAAACTGCACCATCCCACCCTCCCTCCACAGGCTCTCCTTCTCCTATGGGAATCCCGCCACCTCTACCGCTCCTTCCTCCACACTCATGACTGGGATTCATTCCTTTCCCACCGGCAATTCCGGCAACACCTTCGCAGCTTACTGACTGCAAAAAACGCCTGTCCTACCATCAGACAGTGAGACAGCTCATCTCGGTATTCGATAGCCTTCCACTGCATTACTGGCTCGAAACCCACCCCAACCGACCCTTCCCTCCACCTTGACCAGCCCTTCCCTGATAATGCCAGAAAGGCTAATCATTTTGCCTCATTCCTCTCTGATATTTTCTTCATCCTAGACAATACAAACTTTGACTATTCCTTGTTCCCATATATCCATGAAAAAACTGATTTCTCAACCCCACCCCTAGCTCCTGGCTTCCAGTACATGGGCAACATCCCCCCCCTCAGACCTCAACACCCCAATCACTGCGTATGACCTACAGTTGATACAGTGCACCAAATGCTACACAGCTCACAGCCACAATCGCATCACCTAGCGCCACCTCAAGGAATGTCCTCTCCCTTTCCTCGTCATGCTTGCTACCCACTATACCACCATTCTCTACACTGGCTACTACCCTCAACTGTGGTAAATTCATCCTTCTCCACCGACGACTAACTCCTTCACCTTACCTACCTCCTTTCTCTCTAGCTCAATTCCCGTCATGCTGCCATCTACCTGTCCTTATATCTTCAATGGGCCTATGATCAGGTCTGGCATTCTGACCTGCTCTTCAAACTCCAAACCTACACTCTTCCCATCAACCTTGCCCAGATCGTTGCCTCCTTCCTCTCTGACTGTCCCACCTATATTACCATCCATAACACCGACTCCCATATTTTTACTCCTCGGCTGGCGTGCCCCAAGGTTCAGTCCTTTCTCACCTCCTTTATCTCCTTAATACGTCAGATATGCTTAAGCCTGCCTCCCTCTCATTACACCTCTTCCAATATGCTGATGACACCACTTTTCTTGCCCTAGCTCCCACCGTTGCCTGCTCCAACCGTCAAGAAAACCTTGACCTCTCTGCCACTTGGTGCAACCAGTGGGTCCAATCTATAAATTCTACAAAAACCCAGATGATCATCGTAGGTCGTGAGGCACCGTCCTTCTGTCCCTGTGATTTCTATCTCACGCTCCATCACCATCCCATCTGCCCCCCTCCATCCTTCTACAAATCCCTGGAGTTACTGGACCACCATGCCCTTTGCCTCGCCTTCTTCTACAATCTCTATCCTTTCCCCCACCTTGTGCTCTTTATTGAACATCTCTGCTTCTGTTTCCTATCCCGCAAGTTAGACCCATCTAATCCTTTAGTCCATCCCCTCCTCTCAGCACCCAATCCGTTGCCATGCCTCCACCACTGTCTCCCCCCGACCACTCTCCACATCCTTTCCCATGGCAACTTCCATACCCTCCCCCTTCCTGATGATGCCTCCCACCTGACATCCATCCCTCCATCAGCTATGATCCTTACCCTTGCTCTCTCTTCCCAACCATCCCCCCTTTCTCCCCTCCTGCCCCTGCTCCTCATTCCACCCCACTGTCCCTCTAGCTCCTCCCCTCCACTTCCCACCTTCCCCCTGGCTTTCTGGGACATCCTTGTGCCAGACCTTCCCCCACTGGCTCTGTGGCCCCTCCACATCCCGTCCTCCTCTCATCCCCTTTTGCCTCCACATCACATCTTTAGTATTACAAATGCTCCACTGTGCTTTCGTCTGTGTGGTTCACCAAATGTGGTGTCTTTTCTTTACATCATTTTATTTGACAACAGTGAATGGCCAACCTGCAGCCGACACCATAAGTTTTAATTGTGTGTTTCTTTGCATGTGTGGTGTCTCTTCATGTTTCTTGTATTAATTCAACAATAGCGAACGGCCAATCCTGTAGCCGCCGCCGAGTGCTATTTTAATTGTGTTTGTGCCTCTGCATCTCAAGCAGTTGTTTTACTCACCGCCATCGCCATTTCAATGTTTTTACAGACATCGATATTTAACTCCAGCATCCATTCAGCCTGGTAGCAGGCATCGCCCTTATGTTCTATTAAGTACTGGGTCTGCTTACAGGTTGCTTTTATCTCTGACGCCTGCTGTGGATGCTTCCTATGTCACAGACGCTGCTTCCTCGACTACCTGCCGACGCCGCTGCCGACCCATCTGCACGCCTCACTGCATCGCTGTGTGGATCGCCGCCTGATGTCGCCACTGGCCGCTGCAGTAGCCCAAACCTCTCGCCATCGTTCTGAGGAGCCGCCTCGTTCCAGGGGCCGCCGTCGCCCCCCAGTAGGATCGCTGCTCCACATACCGGGTTTGTCCTGCCTCCTCCTGCTTCCCGTCGCCGCCGCCATCCCTGTTCCTGCCGCCGCAGCCGCCGTCCCCCAGCTGTCGGTGGTATCCGGCCGCTCCTCGTGGCCCGGATTTCTCATACAGCCCTCCCACCAACCCTGCTCCAGATGCTGGACTCTTCACGGACTTCGGACGTCATTGTAAGTTTCTTTCTCACTGTCTCACATCTTCCTTCTTCCACTTCTATACCCTTCTGTCAGGTTTTTATTCCACAATGATTAACGTGCCCACCCACCATCCTTTACCCACACCCACCACCGCCCCCACCACCTATGCCAACCCCTCTGGCATGCCTCCCGCCATCCTCCTTTCCGCTACCACTACCTCCCAGGTCCTACCCATCCTCTGTCCCCATCCATCGTCGCCCTCCCACTCAACGACCCACACGAATCTCCTCCATTCTCCCCTGCAAGAACCACCACTCGCCGTGCCAAATCGCCACAGCCTCTGCCACAACAGCTATCGCCACTACAGGAACCCACCGCCCGCCATATCCACATCGACACTGCCCCTCCACTCCTCCTCCACACCCACTGGTGCAAAAAAGAAAACCACCAAATGCAGAAGTGCAGAACCTCCACTAGCCTCGAGCAAGAAGACTCCACACCCTCCTCCTCCTTTTCCTCCGACCCTCAACATTCTTTTTCTGATGCCATGGACAGTTCCTCCATCCCTCTCTCTTACCAACCCGACATCTACATCTTTGTCCTCTCCCGGCCAAATCCTCGCTTCCTAAACAACAAACCTTGCCCCTTGAAATCCGCAAGTACTACCCCACAAGCCCCATCAACCAAATCGTCCGTTGTAGAGACTCTGTCCTCATAAAATGCACCAGCCCTTCCTTCCATTCTATCGTCCTACAGCGCCTCCATAACTTCCACCTTGGCCCCCACTCTACTCTGACCCCATATTACACCTCTTTGCCGGCTGCGGTGGTCGAGCCGTCTGCGGTGTTCCAGTCACGGTCTGCACGGCCGCTACGGTCGGGGGTTCGAATCCCCCCTTGGGCATGGATACTTGTGCCGTCCTTAGTATTAGCTAGTTCATAACTAGTTTGTAAGTTTAGGGACTGATGGCCCCATAGTTAAGTTGTTGTTGTTGTTGGTTTGTGAGGGGACTAAACAGCTAGGTCATCAGTCCCCTCATAGTTAAGTCCCATAAGCTCTACAAACATTTGAACATTTTTACATCTCTTCCTCTCCCTGACAATGCCACCCTCCTCACCGCCTGCCCACCCTCAATGCCACGATCATGAATCTTAGCCCATTCATCGTTGATGGAGCTGTTGGGACAATTGAATGCCCACCCCGAAATCACCATCCGGTCTGCCAAGCATATTCATAACGTCATTGGCTCCACTTACTAGATGTGGATTTTCACTGACTCTGCATCATCAATCGATCACCTCTTCCTCGAGGGGGCGTTGACCTACGACAGTCGCCACAAAGTGGAATCCTCGCACTGCCAACCCCAGTTCCTACTGCTATGCCAGGTATCTCGTTTACAACGGCCACCTGACACAGAACTGACATAATCCCCCCACTTGCCCCCACTGCAAATCCTCCCACCTCCATAAGCAATGCCTCAACCTCACCTCACCTCCTACTTGTAACGCCTGTGGCGGTCCCCACTCCACATAACTCCTATAAATGCAAATCCGTCCCCACCCCCACCACTACCGAACTCACCGTCCTCGTCTGTCCTGTTGATCCTCCAATGCATCTGAACAACTCACTGTGGCCACCCTCCACTGTTGAGGACGTCTTCCAATTATAAACCGATTATAAACCTTCCATTCCGTTCACTCCCCACCATTACATGCATATCCCCTCCAATCTCCACGTGGTGTCCTTCCTTCTAAATGAAACATTCCTTCAACCCCGTAATCCCATCAGCACCTCTGCTAACTTCACCACACTGATGGCCCCCTCCCTTGGCATGAGGCAGAGTAGCAGTTGTCCACCTCTACCATCACTCCATGCTGCTAAAACCTCTCCTTAACGATCCTACCAAGCACTTAATCCTGAGCCTCTTTCTCCCATCCCTCACAGACACCCTCGACACCATCTATATCTGCAGGACCGCTCCCCTCCCGTATGACTTCCTTTCCCACATCAATCACTCTTCACGACCTATGTGGTACCTGCCGACCTGAACCCTTCTTCCTTGGGTGCCTCATGACGGAAGACCTTGACCTAATAGGCAGTGCCTGCACCTGTCCTGCTCACCCTAGACCAGCGACCCCGCCCTACCCGCATTTTCCGTCCTAGGACCCTCCTAAACTAGTCCATGACTACTTTTGTAGGATACCAGTGCTTGTTTTCATTGAAGAAATGCCAGTGTATATCCAAGCATAAATATACAGACTGAGTAATATTAAACATATAAACGATACATAACGTATAAACTGTACCTGGCCCGCACTGAACTAACATGAATGTGCAAGGTATCACGGTCAGCGCGCGACTGACTGCCGCCGCCCTTCGCTGCACGCCACAAGCCACCGTTTTGGCGCCAAGCGAAACTTCTAGACTAACATTGTTCAACTTATTACAAATTATACAAACAATTACATCTTTGAATCAACCGAAATATAGCTTAGCACAAAGGCATTACAGAAAGTATACAGATAATTTTAATAGATATCAGAAAGTTAAATATTAATAAAAGAAGCTTAAAGTTTTGGCGGACAACTAGTATAGGCGGGAGCCAATCAAATCTCAACTTGCAATAGGGGTGGAGCTTGCCCAAGGGATACAAACTCATCTACTGTTTCTCTCTCACCCTATGTATTACATGACACATTTCTCCAACAAAGAAAACTTCTTTAACACCTAATATATTGATAAGCGAAATAAACGGCTCCATGTCAGCCCCCTCACACCATGCACAGTCGTAGGCTTTCTCGATATCGAGGAAGACAAAGATGGAGGAGTGGAGGAAGTTAAGCGAGGAGATGGGTAAGGCACAGGAGCTGGTCATCGGCAGAGAAGGAGGGTAGGAAACCACATTCGGAGACAGGAAGGAGCTGGTGTTGGCGAAGGTACTAACGGATGCGGCAGGAGAGGATGATTTCCTAGACCTTGCTGACGTTGTGGGTGAGACTGATGGATCGGTAGTATGAGGTCTGGAATGGGGGTTTATTGGGTTTGGTTAACATGAGGATAAGGGAGGTCTTCCATGGGTCGGGGTAGAAGCCAGTGAAAATGATGACATTATAAAGGGAAGCGAGTGCTGTATGAAGGGAGAGGGAACAGGCCTGAAGGTGCCTGTATGTTATATGGTCGTGACTGGGAGCAGTGTTGTGTTTCCGGCGTAGAGTATTTTGGATGTCAAGTGCCGAAATAGGTGTCTCAAATTCTGAGGGATGGATGTACTAGTACTGGTAGCCTGGGGCGAGTGGAGGCGGAGGTGTTGGTGCGCTTGTGGACATCGGGGAATAGGGAGTAGTCGAAGGAGGGACTCTCAGGGATGGTAAACATGTTGCAGGGATAAAAGGCGAAGTGTTCAGCCTCAATGGCGTTGTCAGAAAAAGGTCGGTTGTCATGGAGGAGCATGTAGTGGGGTGTGGAATGACTGCCAGTAAGTTGGTGGCAGGCCTGCCAGTACTTGTTTGAGGAATTGACGGGGTGCATTGTATTAAAACAGCCGCATGTCTGTCGTCAGTCCTGGCATTTCTTCTCGAATGAGAGGTTTTGGATGTGACATATTTGCCAGTGGTGGGTGCGTGTGTCCCGGTCACCGGTCCACAAGAAGGAATGGTATAGGAAACAGGATTCACAGAGGAGAAGGAAAGCCTGTGAAGGAAGGGTAGGATGATGGGGATGTACAGCTTTGTTGGGCCTGGTGATGGAAGGAGGAGGTATGGTCAATATCGTCTGGAGTGAGGATGGGTAGTGGGTTGTTAGCAACCAAGGTTCCAACGGATCGCCAGAAGAGAATGCAGATGGCACGGGAGCAATCATGGACACGTTTGGGAGGAGGCTCAAGACAGGGAGCGTGGGTAGAGCGAGGGCAGTGGTTTATGGTAAGAAGGACTGGAGTGTGGTCACTGCCTATTAGGTGAAGGACTTCCGCCTTTAGGCTCCCAAGGATGTTGGGAGACGCCAGGACAGCGTTGGCAGTGGTGCTGCTTTCAGGACGACTCGGCTGGGGCAGGGGAAGGATGTCACCCCGGAGCAAGGTGGTGACAGAGTGACGCCACTGCCGGAGTTCAGCAGGAGGATTGGAAGAAAGGTTGGGTAGGAGCAATCGACGTGCAATCCCTGATGCGTCCTGTACATTGTAACTTACATCCTCCTGGGTTTCCACTCCTCCTACCTATTATAAGATTCCCCAAGTCCTTGAGTGTCATGCCCTCCACTTCACATACCGTATCAGGCTCCCCTCTCCAATGCGGATCTTCTATGACCTCTTCTCGTTCCCTCATCTACTGCAGTACCTTGAACACATCTGTATCCTTTACATCGACTGCAAAATAGATTCCTGTAACCCCCTGGTCTACCCCATCCTCACCAGTCCTGGGCCTCTGCCTCGCCTCCACAACAAATCCCTCCCTCCCTCCACCTCCATACGCTCCACATTCTTTCCCAGTGCCAGAGTAACTTCCGCCACCTCCCCCTATTGGATACCACACTCCGTCATGACACCTATCCCTCCCAGCAACCCTGACCCTCTCCTTGTGGATGCAATGACCCCTCTCCTCCCTCCTCTTCTTTTCCTTCCCACTGCTAGGCTATCACCACTCCTAACTCTGGAGTCCCTATGCTCCCTCCCCACCCTCTCTCACCCCTTCCTCCCATGATTCCCACACTACCCCCTCTCTTCCCCTGAGGGGTCCTCAGTGCCATTGTTTTATACAGTGCTATGTACAGTGTCAATCTCCTAAGTGCTTCAGTGTGTTCTAATTAGTTTGTCCAACGCCCATGAACAAGTGTCGCCACTGTATATTTTAACCCGTGTCTCCAAGTGTTACTTCTTGTGTCTAGTGTCCGATTTCTCACTGTACTTTTATCGCCACCATGGCACAAGGATTTTAACTGACTGTATGTTTTTATCATCTGTCTACTGTATATGTTCATCAGTTACTTCTACATTTGAAGGATCTTAATACTCCACATTTAAACGCCATAATATTGTTATTTTAATCTCATCATATCCATTGCTTTATAAGATCTCTCGGCTGAAGAGCAGTGCCTTAGCTGCCACCATGGCTCGGCGATTAGTGATGCGAGGGAGAACTTATGAGGCATTGGTGGTGGAAAGGAGAACAGAGAGGGGGACATTGCAGGCGTGAGCGTAAGTGCTGCTCCATGAGGTGGTAGTAGGGGCTTGCGATGGTGAGGTGTACATTACTGTAGTGATGGTGGTGGTGGTGGTTGTACGTTTGTATGGCTAGCATGAAAATAAGAATAATGAAGAAACAATTAACCAATCCTGCATGGAATCTCCCAGCTGTAGATCTGTCGTCGCTGATCTACGATACTTCAGCAGGTTCCTTAATTTTCCTCGCTCCTTCCTACTGCCACTATCGACGTCAGCACGTCGCATGCCGTTGTAGCGGACCATAGGGAATCGTCGTCATAGTCGCCGCCGCTGATTGCCCTGCCAGGCACTCTGCCTGACGGCTCTTCGCTCTGAGCCACTGCATCCAGACGCTGCCCTGGCCATCAGGCCGCCCTCACCTCGTCGCCACCCCAAATTGCTGGTGGAATTGCCCTGCTGGGCAGCTCTCTCAAGCCATATCATCACCTACTGCCTCTACACCATCACCACCTGAGGGACGGAGCCCTGCTCCCTGGGCATCTCCATCATCACTTTCGCCATCATCACCATCTTTCAGAATGGTCCTCAAGAACTTCAAGAACCTCCAGATCTTCATCACCAACCGCACATAATCTTTTCCCATTTTCACTTTCCTCTACCTTGCACCACCAACACAACTACAGCAATGTTACCTCACCATCCCAAGCCCCCACTACCACCTCATGGAGCTGCACTTATGCTCACGCCTCCAGTGTCCCCCTCTCCATTCTCCTTTCTACCACCAAGTTCTCCCTCAGATGACTAATCGGCGAACCACGGTGGCAGACATGCCGCAATCACCTTCACCGTAATATCAGCAACAGCATGGCCCCGCTCCCCGCCACATCCCTTTCCTGCTAGTGCTAGTTTCAAACCCCCTCACCTCCCATACCATCAAAAAGTCCGCCATACATGCCAGCGGACCCTGCCGCCTACACCTCCACCTCCAAAAAAGATCCTCTTCCAGCCTCCTATGCCCCTTCTCTTTGGACGCTGCATCCCCTCCCCCGTCCACGCCCCCAACCTCCATACCTTCCTCTTTCCTGTCCAGATTCCCGCTTTTTGGCAAACACACCCTTTCCATCAAAATTCATAAATGCTTCCCTGCCAAACCCTTGTTTAACTGATACTGTGCAATGACTCAGTCCTACTCAAATCCTCCAGACCCACTTTCCATATCAAACTCCTTCAATGCTTTCCCCATGTTCGCTTTGGCACCCATGCCACCCTTACTCCTTACTATACCACATCCACACCCTGCTTCCTAACCCCCCTACCACCCATCCACTCTCATTGCAGTGATCACTAAGCTTAGCCCAGTGATCACAGAGGAGGAGGTGTTAGACCAGTTAAACTCCCACCCCAACCTCTCCATCTGATCTGCCAAGCGGATCCACAACTCTTCCGGCCCGAGCTACCTGATGTAGATTTTTATAAAATCCGCATCATCCACGATCGCTTCCTCCTTGAGTGGGCATTGATCTATGACCGCCACCACAAGGTGGAACCAACCCACGCCGAACCCCAATCCTACCACTGTGCCCACTGCCTTACCTACAATGACTATCTAACCCAAAATTGTCTTAACCTACCCACCTGTCCTCACTGTACATCCTCTCACCTCCTAAAGAGATGTCCCAAACTTGCCTCCACACCCATCTGCAACACCTGTGGCAGCCCCCACCCCACCTACTCCCATAAGTGCAAATCCATGCCTCCCACTCCCTCCAGCCCTGAACTCACAGTCCACATCCACCCTATAGACCCACCTATGGATATCACAAACGCCTTGTGCCCCCCAACAACAGTCGAGGACGTCATCCAAAACATCCATCGTTTCCAGCATCCCCACCCACCACAACAGATCGCTCTATCTGCCCTCTCTGTCTTCAACCTGGAAACACAAATTTCTCCGGCAACCATTCCCACTTCACTTTCACCTGGCAAGTGACCCTAGTTGAAACACACTTTAACCAGTTTTCTGTCCACCCCCTCCCACCCATACTCTCTCCCCCACATGGCACACCTTCCCTATACCATCCTGTACCATAATATCCGCTCCCTTCCTGCAAACAAACACCTCTCCATGCACACCTTATCCCACCATTGTGTGGACACTTCCTCCTCAGCGAGACCTTCCTGCAAAGACCTCCCATTGTTCCATCAGCAATGCTGCCTACTTCCTTCACCTCCTTCACCATACCCCTTGCCTGAGGTGGAGTGGCGATTGGAAACCTCCGCCATCACCCCATCTGGCTACAACCTCTCCTAAATTATCCCCACTGAACACCTCATTCTGAGCCTCTTCCTCCCCTCCCTCACCATCACCTTACCCGTAATTTACGTCTGAAGAACCTCTGCCCTGTCCTATGATTTCCTCTCACACATCCATTGCTCCTACCCTAACTTTATCCCAATCCTCCTGCTGAACTCCGGCGGTGGCATCAGTATGCCACCACCTCGCTCTGGGACGACACCCTTCCCCTCCCCCAGCCCACCTACCCTGAAAGCAAAACCACCCTCAACGCCACCCTGGCGTCTCCCAACATCCTTGGGAGCCTATTGGTGGAAGTCCTTCACGTAATAGGCAGTGACCAAGCCCAAGTCGTTCTTACCATAGACCATAGATCACCGCCCTCACGCTACCCACACTCCCCGACCTGCCCCTACTCCCAAACTTGACCACAATTGCTCCCATGCCACCTGGGATGCCTATCGCCGATCCACTGAAGCCTTGGTTGCTAAAAACCTACTACCCCTCCTTACTTCCGCCGATATGACCATGCCTCCTCCTTTCCTTCACCAGACCCAACCAAAGCTGCCCATCCCCATCATCTCACCCTTCCTCCACAGGATGACCACCTCTGTGAATCCTGCTACCTATACCATCCTTTCTTGTGGAACCATGACTGGGACACACTCACCCGCCACTGGCAAATACAATGCCACATCCAAAACCACTTATCTGCAAAGAAATGCCGGGGCTGACGACAGACATGTGGCTGTCTTAATGCAACGCTCCCTGTAAATTCCTCCAACAAGTACTAGGAGGCCCTCCACCGCCTTACTGGCAGTCACTCCACACCCCACTACCCACTCCTCCATGACAACGGACCTTTACTTGACAACACTGAGCACTTCGCCTTTTAACCCTCCAACATTTTTACCATTGCTGATAATCCCTGCTTCGACTACTCCCTGTTCCCCGACGTCCACGAGCGCACCAACACCTCCGGCCCCACTCGCCCCAGCCTTCCAGTACTTGGAGTACATCCCTTCCTCAGAAATTAAACACCTATCGTCGCCCTTGACATCCAAAATTCTTTACGCCCTAAACACAACACTGCTCCCGGTCACAACCATATAACATACAGCCACCTTTGGGCCTAATCTCTCTCCTTTCATACAGCACTCGCTTCCCTTTATAATGTCATCATTTTCACTGGCTTCTACCCTGACCCGTAGAAGAATTCCATTATCCTAATGTTCCCCAAACCCGACAAAACCCCATCCCAGACCTCATCCTACCATTCGATCAGTCTTACCTACGTGTTCAGCAAGGTCCTGGAAACCATTCTCTCCTGCCGCATACTTCAGCACCTTCGCCAACACCAGCTCCTTCCTGTCTCCCAATGTGGTTTCTGACCCCCCCTTCTCTGCTGATGACCAGCTCCTGTGCCTTACCCATCTCCTCTTCGTCCAGCTTAACTTCCTCCACTCCTCCATCTTTGTCTTCCTCGATATCGAGAAATCCTATGACTGTGTATCACATACCAGTCTCCTTCTCAAACTCCAGTTCTTTGCTCTTCCTGTTAACTATATCTGCTCACTGCTTTCTTCACGCCCATCGCCCCTCCAATGTCACTGTCTGTAACTCCAACTCCCGTTTGTTTTGCCCCTCTGCAACACCAGCTCCTTCCTGTCTCCCAATGTGGTTTCTGACCCCCCTCCTCTGCCGATGACCAGCTCCAGTGCCTTACCCATCTCCTCTTCATCCAGCTTAACTTCCTCCACTCCTCCATCTTCGTCTTCCTCGATATCGAGAAATCCTATGACTGTGTATCACATACCAGTCTCCTTCTCAAACTCCAGTTCTTTGCTCTTCCTGTTAACTATATCTGCCTCACTGCTTTCTTCATGCCCATTGCCCCTCCAATGTCACTGTCTGTAACTCCAACTCCCGTTTGTTTTGCCCCTCTGCCGGGATGCCACAAGGCTCTGTTTTTTCCCCACTCCTCTACCATAACTGGTGCTTCCTTTCCGTGAATCCAGATAAATCACAGGCACTTACTTTATACTTTTTCGAGTCCTGAGTATGTGTCAAACTAAATTATTGATCCAATAACAGGCCACGTAAACTGCCGGATCACTGACCAACCATAGATCATCGAGGGTACAGGACTGTGGGCAACTAGAACATTGCAGAAAATGTGTCATGTCCTATGATTCTCCACATTAGCACATAAGATCCTCAGCGTCTGCTAGTCTACTTAGCTTTAATGGTTATCACAGACTCCCGTTCTAATCTTATTCCGGGTTTGGCAGGACTTCCAGTCCAGTTCGCTTCTGGTAGGGCGTGCTTGTTGCAGTGGGTAGTTTTTAGGAGGTTCAGTTGACACATTACTCAGAAAGCTTTTCCTTGATTTCAGTCTTCCTGGAGGAACTTTGGCGTTGTAGAAAACCTGGCGCTCGTCGAATGTTTGCTTGAAACTCTCTGTATACTCTGCAGCTTTTCTGTGGTCTTTTGGTGATACTTTTGAGATGCCTTATATAAGAGGTCAATGGGGGTCGGCTTCACACACCCAGTGATTATTCTACAGGTTTCGTTCAAGGCAATAACGACTGTTTTGGCATGCACAGATTTATTCCATACTGGACAGGCATACTCTCCTCTCGAAAAGCATAAAGCCTGTGCTGTGGTGCGCAGTATGTTGGGGTTTGCTCTCCAGGTGCTCCCTGCTAGCTTTCTAAGCAGAGCGTTCCTTGAGCCTACTTTCTGCCTGGAGTTGAGGCAGTGATGTTTGTACGTTAGTGACCTGTCCAGAGTTACAACAAGGTATTTAGGAGTGGTTTGAATGCTTGAAGGTGCTTCCTTCCCATCTGATTTGCATGGTTCTGTGAGCATTTGTTGTATTTAAGTGGAATGAACATACTTGCGTCTTTGCGTGATTTGGCTTTAGGCAGTTCTCTCTATAATATTCAGACATGTCCTGAAATGCTTTCTCCTGTTTTTACTCAATATCCTGGAAGCTTCAGGACTGCACAACAATGGCCAGGTCATCAGCGTATAGGAAGTGTCTGGTACCTTCAGTTATTGGTTGACCATTAGTGTATATAGAATTGGTGCCAACACACTTCCCTCTGCAAGGCCAGTCTTTTGATCTCTCCATCTGCTCCTTTTCCTATGCAGTGACACATAAAACCTTCTATTCTGGATCATGGATTCTACAACAAGGAAGGAGCCTCCAGGTAAGCGATATACAAGCGAAAACTAAATGGAAACGAAAACAGAACATGGCAAGAAAAAATCGCTGACGTCCCTGGAAACGTTTTGAGAGAGAGACGGCTAATCCTTCTACTACCGGACAAACGAAATGACAGGCAATCATTACAGGTCAAACCACCCCCTCCTTCTGCCTCCAAGACTTGTACGTAACCCTCTACGATCGTCCTAACCGTCACACACACCCTAACATACCTCGGCCTCACCCTCGATTGATACCTCTCCTGAACTCCCCACCTCCGCACTGTCCACCAAAAACCTCGTCCCGCCTTAACCTTCTATAGCTCCAGTGCGACTGGACATGGGGACTCCTCTCCACCATCCTACACACCTACCATTCCCTCGTGCATCCCATCCTGTGCAGTCTGCACCCCTCCACTCTTACTGCCTGCTACTTGGCTGATTGCCCATCAGGAAACACGTGTGCTCGCTCTCTCCGTTTCGGCGGCGTGTTTACGTCTCGGCACAGGCATCCTTGGCTTCTTGGGAGCGGTCTTCGCTACGCTTGACTGCGCTTTCTACACATTTCATTAATTCGGTGAGTGAAATGGCATTCAATCCACTTCGAAATCCTACGGTGCAATACACTTTTGATCGAAAGTCGTTACGGCCCACCGGTTTTGAAATACATTCATGGATCTGGGATACACTTCAATACAAAAAATGTTTGTAATTCTATGGGACGAAACTACGTTGGTCATCAGTCTCTAATCTTACAAACTACTTAAACTGAGTAAATTTAACCTAAGGACAACACACACATCCATGCCCGAGGGAGGATTCGAACCTTCAACGTGGGAGGCCGCGCGATCCGTAATGTGGCGCTCCAGACCGCTCGCCTACTCCCATGCGGCTACGCTTTGTTTCTCACGGGAAGTAGTACTAGGACTGAACATTGACTTCTACTTGTAGTCAGTGTTTCTGAAATTGTCGGATGACGACGTCTGTGTCCGAAAATGACGGGGTTCGGAAATTTTAACACGTTGACGGCTCTATTAGTGACGTCCGTGTGCAACATGCTGAGCAGGGCGTTCGCGACGTACGAGTCTTTAATGTGCCTTTCGAATGTCCTAATTCAGTGATTGGCCGGCCGCAGTGGCCGAGCTGTCAGCGGAAGGGCCAGTCACAGTCTGCAAGGCCACTATGGTCGGGGGTTCGAATCCCCCCTCAGGCATGGATGTTTGTGTCGTCTTTAGTATAAGGTACTTCAGAAGTAGTTTGTAAGTTTAGGGACTGATGATCCCGCAGTTAAGTCCCTTAAGTTTAACAAACATTTGAACATTTGAATTCAGTGATTGAAACTGCTCTACGTCCGTACGGTGATGTTGTTACAAACGGCATTATCAATGAAAAATGGTCGGATCCATATTGCTATCAAGTGGACAGCGGTGTTCGTGTTCTGTATATCAACTTACGGAAACATATCTCGTCTTACTGGATTATCGGTGGTAGTCGCGCGTTTATTTCATACCCTGGAAAACCGCAAACTTGTGGGATTTGTAATAAGGTAGGCCACCTTCGTAGTGACTGGCCAAACAAAGGTCGGCGCCCTGTGCAGTTGCCTCGGGAAACCCCGGTCGTTGCTGGACCACAATTAGAACCGCTATTCAGTGAATGTTGTGCAAGGCCTTGCTTCACCGCGTCCGGAATGTCGGGAGATTGGTCAGTAGAGGTGGAAGGCATCGGTTTTAAATCCTGTCCCACTTGTCGAATCTGTGAGTGAGGAACCATACCCTGTTCAGGAATCGATGGAGGTTGTTTCGCAACCTTAGGTCCCGTCTGCGTCTCAGTCAGGTGATGTGGAATAGGAAGTGACGGTCACGAAAAAGGAGGCGCCGCAACAAGACGTCAAAGGAAACAGGAAACCTCCGTAAGGGCCTTGTCACAAGCTCAGGGGTGCAGGGAGGGAGGGCCAGATCAGTTCCGTAAGATGTCCCATGATGGCGCTGAGGTCAGAAGCAGCCCTTTAAAACTGGCCAGAGCAGGCGGCAGGTAGCGGCTGTCCCCACCACTCCCCTCAAACGCCAGCACGCCAGACACAGCCGTGGCCTTGTGGCAGGTGGCACGAGCTCTCCCCTCAGCCTCCCCTCCACGCTACCCTCTGATGTGCGAGAGGCACCCTTAGAAGCACCTCTAGTCTGGTCCACCGGTAATAAGCCAGAGAACCACCTGACATCTGCCTGCATCTTACAGAACTACGAGGGGAGTGTAGGACAGAGGTTTAGGACTTCTCTGTATACATTACTCTGTGGTAATATATAGTAACATATACAGAGAAGCAGCCCCCCCTAAACCTCTGTCCTACGCTCCCCTCGTAGTTCCGTAAGTTGCCAGCAGATGTAAGGAGGTTCCCTGGCTTAGTACCGGTAGACCACACTAGATGCGCTTCTGGGTGGCTCTCGCACATCAGAAGGTACCGCGGAGGGGAGGGTGTGGGGTGGGCTCGTGCCTCCTGCCACGAGGCCACAGCTATGTCCGGCTTGCCGGCGTTTGAGGGGAGGTGGTGGTGGGGACAGCCGCTACCTGCGATGTTACTCTGTGCCTGGGGCAAGAGGAAGAGCGAGGACGAGGCGGCCGCGGTGTCTCAGCGCCTCGCACAGTAACGTCACGCAGGGCTCGGGCTCGGCTAGTGCGGCGGCCGCCGGCCTGCCGATCGCAAACATCACGCCGATGGAGTGGGCGCAGGATCAGCAGCGTAGCTTGGGGCGGACCACGCCCACCAACTCCAGTTTTTCGTGGTCCTCTCTGAACCTTTTGTATGTGTTCTATTATGCACGGGAACGTTTGCACGGTCACCACCATCAATAGATTTTTTTAAAGTTATAACATTCCATAACAGTTTACACTTTCACACTTATAACACTATACACAGACATTTGGGGTACACATTTGCTCCCGGGGGGCAGGGGGTGGCGGTAGGAAGGGCATCCGGCCACCCCGTCAATACTAAAATGCCAAATCTGCAATAATAAAGACGACCCTGCTTGTGCGGGAAAAAGGGCTGAAGAGAAAGAAAGAAACAAACAAATAAAGGCAGATGTCATTTACAAGAAGTTAAGACCGCTGAAGTTGACTTTGTGCCAGGTTTTAATTCAATTTTAATCCTTGATCCAAAAACACTTTTTGGCTCTGCATTTTTAATTAACCAAGTATGGGATTTTAGAAATGTTGTCAAACTACCGGATGGACGAGGCATCGCGTGTACTGTGGAAGACGTGTCATTTGTCAATATCTATGCCCCGTCAGGTGCAGATAACCGGCGCGCACATGATCAGTTTTTTGCTGCTAACGTTTGCCCCTTGCTTACTGGACAAGTTAGCACCACGGTACTGGGCGGCGACTGTGTTATTGACGACGCGGGCCAGCAACCTCGGCCGAACAAATGCCCGTCATTGCAGGCTTTCATTGACGATCTTAATTTTGTAGACTCGTGGCGCCAACTCCACCCTACGTACACGGAGTTTACGCATTTTTATGTGATGGGACAGAGCCGATTGGGCCGTATTTATGTGACGAGAAACTGTGCGTGTAACATACTTAGTGTCGACGCACAACCCTTGGCTTTTTTCTGATCACAGTGCCTATACTTCTCGTGTTACGTTACTACATTTGGTGAAATTAAAAAGTCCCGGACTTTGGCGGTTCAATATACAGCATTTACAACACGCTGCTCTTCAGATGGAAATCGAGCAAATCTGGACTCAGTGTTTAGAAAAGCGTGCCACATGGAGGGACGAGGTTCAAGTACTAGAAGCTGGAGCAAGTAGAGGTGCAGAGATGTCGGTGCACTTATTGACATCAAGGAAGAAGTAATAGTCAAAATGAGGATTGTCCAGGATGGAGAACGTATCTGTTAGGTAGGTTGTGGAATGGGCTACTTTAATGGCGTTGTCGGGAAAGGGAAGGTTGTTATGGAGGAGTGGGTATCCAGAGGAGGGGTGACGGCGAGTAAGGCGGTGGAAAGCTGAATTAAAAATTCGCTATAAATGCAAGCTAAGTAGGGGGCCAATGCCGCAGACTTTTTCGTATTTAGCTCTCTCAGCTGCTTCTCTACACCGGAAATACCTATTGCTATGTCCCCCATTTCGGAATTAGTACGTTGATGAAATGATGGTACATTTTTGCGGTCCTCCTGCGTGAAAAATTTCTTAAAGGTTAAATTTAGAACTTCAGCTTTCCGTTTGCTTTATTCAATTACTGCCCCGGAATGATCAACGAGTGACTGGACAGTGGGCTTTGACCCGCTTATCGATTTTACATAGGACCAGAATTTTTTCGGGTTCTCGGAAAGATCTTTTGCTAAGATATGACTGTGATAATTATTGTATGCTTCGCGCATCGATCTTTTTATAAACGCTCGAATCTCTGCTAACTTTTGCCTGTCATCATTTGCGTGTTCTTCTTTGAATCGAGAGTGCAACAGCCTTTGCTTTCTCAGCAGCTTTCTAATATTATTATTATACCACGGTGGATCTTTTCCATCCTTAATCGTCTTTACTGGCACATATTTCTCTAACATTTTATTAACAATGCACTTACATTTTGAAACTTCCTGGCAGATTAAAATTGTGTGCCGGAATCGGGACTCGAACCTGGGACCTTTGCCTTTCGCGGGCAAGCGCACTACCGACTGTGCCATCCCGACACGACTCACGATGCCGCCTCACAACTTTACTTCCGCCAGTACCTCGCCTCCTACTTTCCAAACTTCACAGAAGCTCTCTTGCAAACACGCAAGACTAGCACTCCTGGAAGAAAGGATATGGTGGAGACATGGCTTAGCCACAGCCTAAGGGATGTTTCCAGAATGAAACTTTCACTCTGCAGCGGAGTGTGCGCTGATATGAAACTTCCTGGCAGATTAAAATTGTGTGACGGAACCGGGACTCGAATCTGGGACCTTTGCCTTTCGCGGGCAAGCGCACTACCGACTGTGCTATCCCGACACGACTCACGATGCCGCCTCACAACTTTACTTTACTTCCGGACTTAAATTTTGTCCACAATCCCTCTACATCCATAGTCCCGGAATTAAACGATGCCCATTCATTTTCTAAATGCGATAGTAACATTTGCTTATCGGCTCTTCCCAACAAAAACACGCTCCTAGCCTTCTTGATTGGTTTATGAACTTTCACCATTGACGCTATGATGATATTATGATCACTAATTCCTGTCTCTACACAGACATTGTTAATAAGGTCGGGCCTGTTTGTGGCTATAAGGTCTAGAATATTTCCATTGCGCGTGAGTTGCCGGTTTTACTGCTCAAGACAGTTTTAGGAGAATGTGTCCAAAAGTAGCTCGCAAGACTGCTTGTCTGTACCGCCTGAAATGTAACTAGCGAGGTCCCAATCTATACTCTTAAGGTTGAAGTCACCTCCGACTAATATTGCATGGCCCGGATACCTATGCACTACCTGGTGTAGACTTTCCTTGAATGATTCTAAAACTGCTACAGCAGCACTGGGGCGGCGGTAAAAACACCCAACTATTAACTTTACTTCTTTTAGACCTGTTATACGTGCCCAGATAACTTCACAGTTACTTCCAACTTCGATCACATTAGAAACAATATCTTTGTCCACAGCGATGAACACTCCTCCTCCAGTTGTATCCGATCTATCTTTCCGATATACATTCCACGCTTCGCTAAATATTTCTGAACTTGCCACATCATGATTTAGCCAGCTTTCGGTGCCTAAAACTATCTGAGCGCAATAACTTCCATGCAGTGCGGCAAATTCAGGAACTTTGTTTCTAATACTCTGTAAGTTCGCGGCTAATATTTTGATGTTCGAATTTTTGTTCGGAACGTGGCCTGCATTCGCTGTTTGAATGCTGACAGGCGAGTGCTCATCACGCGGGAAATGAAACGTCGGATGCAATGTCAGTTGCCTCTTTTGCAATCGAGTAATGGAGAGCGCCTCACTACTAACGCTGCGATGTTGTTAGCGGCACATCGTTACTTTACCGCCCTATTTCAACATAAATGATGCTGCAATTCACGCTCTTCTACAAGGCCTCCCGCATCCTCTCGCGCGGGTGGATAGGATGGCTCTATACGAACATTTCGTGGCAGATGAGGTTCTTCATGTCCTTAAAACCAGCGCCAAAGACAAGGTTCCGGGGGATGATGGTCTGCCTCCTGAATTCTATTTGAGTTTCTGGAATTTGTTGGGTGCACACTTACGGACATGGTCAATAAAATGGTTAACGGCGTTCTGGTTCCTGTAGCCTTTGTAGAGGACGTCATTGTTTTGTTACCGAAGGATGCTCGCAAATGTGACGAAGCTCATCTGCGGTCAGTCACGCTTTTTGAGAGATTTCATTACTGCCACACTGTTTTCTATCAGTAAAAGGACAACGCAACCTTGTTAATTTTATTAGATTATTCGTGGTTATTGATTTAATAACTTGTGGCGAAAGAAATATTGTGTTACTTGGTTGTGTGAGGCCTGTAACAGAGGAGAAAAACACACATTCAGAGATAAAGGCGACCGGTCGGGAGCACGTGGGTGGCTCTGTTATTCGGAGGGTCAGCGGTACCCGGAAGACGCCTTACGGCCGAAGGCCACAGTAGGTAGGACTGAGGCACGAGCCTTCCAACTATCTGGCTGGCGTCGTCTAGGCGGGAGCAATACAATACATCTCCATGGACAGTGTACGGTGCTTTGCGGAGGGAGAGCTGAGACGTCTGGCGCCGAGTTGGCTAACGCCAGGGTGGCACCCGCTAGGACATTGTACGTCTCTAGCAGGCGCCGCAATTATACAATAGCGAGGGAGTTGGCCGTTTGCTGGGAACAACTTGCTGGCCGTGTTTTCGAAGGTGCCTGAAGGCCATCCGCCGCTTCCGTGAAAACGCTGGACGTAAGGGCGAGGCACGACCGGTGGAAACGCGGGAGAGCTGGCCATTGGCTGCTCTTTTATAGCAAGGAGATTCAGCTGTCCGTCTCCCGAACGCAAGTAATGATTGGCCGTACTTTGGCGCCTAGCTGTGGATTGGTGTTTCAGTAGAGATAGGCGGAGCCTGGAGGCTTTGCATAGAGGAGACAGGGATTTTAGAAGTAGAGAGAAAAAGACGTGTTTTTGAGCAGCCGAGGAGAGCTGACGCTTCTCTTCTGCTATCAGTTTATACTTGTCGTCGAGCAGCTGTACTTAGAGTTTGTGGTACAACTTTTGGAGTTGCTCCAAAACTTGTGCTAATAGCGCTGAGTATTGGCAAACCGAGAGCAAGGTCAGCCTGCCTGATATTAGACGCACCAACGCGCTAATTGCGAATGTCACAGTTCTGGTATCACCTCAGCCTACAGTACATTCGTGTTTCACATGTAAATTGTGGCACATGTAAAAGTGGCACGGCATAGCCGAACGAGTAAGATCGTAGGCACTGAGATCCGCCGTGGTTGAAGTTGGCTGATATTAGTAGAGTATCGCTTCTGGAATATGAAGCTGAATGATCTCCGGGTCCGTGACTTGCAGCTATCGTCGCTCACAGCCGCCGTCCACCCGTCGTGTTTCCGACATCGCAAGCCAGCACAGTTTTGGTACAGTATCGCATGCATTTACTAATGTTTCATCGGGTATTCACGTTTTCGGACTGCTGAAAACGTTAGGTAAACACACAGAAATCTGGTATCGGAATATACCTCTCGATTACGCCATGGTTTCCAGTTAAATGCGGGTTGTCATAAGTGTTTAGAACCCATACACGGCCACTACGGTCGGGGGTTCGAATCCCCCCTCGGGCATGGATATTTGTGCCGTCCTAGTTCGTAAGTAGTTCATAAGTAGTTTGTAAGTTTACGGACTGATGACCCCGTAGTTAAGTCCCATAAGCTTAACAAACATTTGAACATTTTTTTTGAATCAAATACAATTATCTTCGACTTACCAGTCACTTGCTGTAGGAGTGTATATTATGTTTCGTAAATTCGTATAGTTTGTTCTCTGTTCAATTGTATGTATATCTTCCTTTCAACTCTGACGTTCAATTGACTTCAGAGAATAAAATGGGTCAAAAGAAATGTCTTTACTCAAATCATTAAAATTAGTTAACCCCCTTGACATAATTTTGGATGGGTTTTATTACTTGGAAACTAGAGGATAAATTAATTAAATGTTGGATGGTGGGTCAGCCACGCCTATCCTTTAATATCAAGTGAACAAACCATTTGCATACCGTCCTTTCTCCCCCCTACCTTACCTTGTATTTCCAACACACCCACCATAATATACCTTTCATTTTAAATGGAGACTATAAGTTGGTCGCTCGTTGTTTTGCTGTTCGACTACATACTGCTCTGACCAAGATGATCAGCGAGTATCAGTGTTGCGCAGTTCCGGGCAGAACAATTTTCGATGCCTTACTCACACATAGGGACACCATTGCATTTGCTGCGACAACACAAACGTTTTTAGCATTGTTATACATCGACTTTGCTAAGGAATTTTATAAGGTGAATCTTGAATATCACGGAAGGTGATGTTCAAACTTGGTTTTGGCACGAAATTTATTACCACCGTTATGCACCTGTTGACAAATTGCACCTTATGAATAATGATCAATGGTTGTCTGTCAGAACCGGTGAAGCTCCAAAGTTCCGTGAAACGAGGTTGCTCCCTTTCTATGGTTTTGTTTGTCATCGCGTTGGACCCCTCCTCCGAAAACTGACCTCTATGTGCCAGGGGACCACGGTGGATGGCGCGTACGCGGACGACCTCGGACTGTTCGTCAGCCGGTGGGACGACGTCGACGTGGCGTACTCAGTGCTGCAGCTATGTCGCCGTGCTTCAGGCTCCGACGTTAACCGACGCAAGACTGTGCTGCTTCCGATACGGTCGTCCTCTGCGCAGATACGTAGACCTTGGTTTATAATTAATGACAGGCATACCATCTTAGGAATTTCCTTTCAAGCCAACCTACGAAGGACGACGTCTTACAACTGGCGTCTTCTACTTAACCCTATTAGGGCTACAGAAAAGTTGCATTCCCGTAGATATCTCGCTCTGAGACAAAAAGTGCTTCTCATGAATGGTTTCCTGTTGTCCAAGGCATGGTTTCTGGCACAAGTTTTTCACCTACCTAAGGAAATAGACAGAGCAATCGTGCGGGCAGTATATTGGTTACTCCCACGCGACCTGCACGCTGCCATTGGAAGAGGGAGGAGTTGGACTGATGGATTTGCCGGCTACGTGCGCCGCACACTCGCCGTCTGTGAGAAACACCCTCGCGGGCCTACGGCTGAGTTCTTCCGTATCCATCAACTGGAATCACAGGTCGTTCCACTTAACCCGATGGCAATTCCTTTCCGATTAATGTACGTACGCCAATTTTTCATTCAGAAGAGTTATATTCCACCTGACTACTTCGAGCCATGCAATAGAACAGCAAAGAAATTTTATGAAGCAGTTAGAGGAAAACCGTCACCTAAAAAAGTATGACGTTCGGATCCCACGACGAATGTGGAAGATCGCGTGGCAGAACATCTCGGCCCATTATCTCTCATGTCAAGGCTACCTGGTACAAGGTCGTCAATAGAACTGTCGCGACTAAAGCTAGGCTGCACACGGTCAATCATTCTCCGTCCGACAAGTGCGATACCTGTGATGGAGTTGACACTGTGGAACACTGTGTCAACGTGTCCCTGCTTCACACTGACGTGGGATGTTGCTCGTGAAATGTTGCGCATCGTCAAACGCAATACCGCTGATTGTTTTGTGGCCACTGCAATACTGGTTCCGGATTTTAACTCGTTCCGCCGGCCGCGGTGGCCGACGGGACTGCGTTTATATATTTATCGTTTAGTTCATGTTTTATTTTCTAGTTATGTCTAGTGATAGGTGATTTTATTTACTTGTTATAGATCTAATATTGTCGCGTTGAAATGGAAGCAGGCTTGACTTCGAAGGCAACTAAACACAGCATTTATACTGAAAGCACGTTTATTACGAACTTAACATAGACGCAGCACCGACTGCCTCTCAGTAGAAATTACAAGTGAACATAAGAAAGATATAGAACATTCTGGAATTGTTAATTACAAAGAAATAAATTTTTTACGGTGGGCGGGTTTGAGCCGGCGACCTTCAGCACCACAGTCCGTGATGCTATCCCCTGCGCCGGCAGTCGGTGTACGTGGTTTCTCGCGGCATTGCTCCCTCTCCTGGAGAAACAGCGACCCGCTGTTATGTTCCCTGTGGAGCCACCTGCAATGTCCTGGATCTTGACCTAGTCATGGGTCCTCTGTATGGCAGTTCAAGGGAATCCTTCTCTTCTCCACGATTATCGACGACAGACGTTCCTGTCGTGGCTTCATCAGTAACATTACAGTCCTTAGAGTCCTTGAACAAGAAGCCATTATAGCCTACCTGCTCCTCAGGATGGTAGTAAGGCTTCATGCGCAGGACGTGAACTATGTCTCTTCGTTTTTGTCGTTTCGACAACGGCACATAATCCTCAACTTCGTATGTGACGTCTGATAGGCGGCGTATGACACGATACGGTCAATAACTTTTATGACAGTCTAACCTTCAGTACGGGGGTAAAAATCCATACCAGATCTCCTGGGCTGTACACAACAGGTCGGTGCTTGTCGTTATACCGCTGACGGTCCTTCTCCTGGGCGTCCAGTGTCCGTATGCGAGCCAGCTGTCTTGCTTCTTCGACCCTGGTGATGAGCTGTTTAACATAGTCATACTGAGTGTTGTCCGGTTGGAAAGGGAACAACGTATCCATTGTGGTCTCAGCTTCACGGCCATGGAGCAGAAACACGGAGTGAAGTCTTGCAGTATTGTAAGCAAATGTTACGACTGGCAGAATTGTATCCTAATCCTTCTGCTCAACATCAACGTACATTGACAGCGGACAGTGGACAATGTCGCACCGTGACATTATCTCCGATACTAGTTTTGACTGGAATACTTTTCCATGGTCAGATATCATGAGACGTGGTGCTCCATGCTTCAAAATAATGTCTTCTACAAGGAATTTTGCGATCTCTGGAGCTTCTGCAGTCGGCACTGGTTTGGTGACAGCGTAGCGTGTGAGGTAGTCAGTGCAGACTATTATCCAACGGTTACCGGTTGTCGACTTCGGGAACCTCCCTAAAAGATCGATCCCAACTCGGTGGAATGGAGCTGCTGCCGGCGGAATCGGTACGAGATGTCCTGGAGGTAATTGCGGCACATGCTTCCGTCGCTGGCACTCTTTACAGTGACTCACATAGAGCTTGACAGATCGTTAGAGACCTAGCCAGTAATACCTGCGTCTGATTCTGTCTAGGGTCTTCACGAATCCCAGATGACCGGATATTGGAGCATCGTGGAAATATTTGAGAATAGCTGACTGGAGATGAGCTGGAACGATCAGTAGCCATTTGGGGCCCAGTGGATCGTAGATGTTCTTGTACAATGTTCCGTTTATAAGTTGGAACTCACCATTGGTCGTTTCTCCTTTCTCCAAGGCCTCAATCATTTTTAATAGTGTTGGATCTTCCCTCTGTTCAGCTGTAACGTCATCTAATTCAGTGAGAGACGAAATTTCATTAATGCTATTGTGTTCCACTAATGGATTCCTCGAAAGGCAGTCGGCATCCTTGTGTTTGCGCCCGTTCTTGAATACCACTGTGACATCGTACTCTTGGAGTCTTAGTGCCCATCTTGCTAGTCGACCTGATGGATCCTTAAAGCTAGTCAGCCAACACAAAGAATGGTGGTCTGTCACGACGGTGAATGGTTTGCCGAATAAACACGGTCGGAACTTGTTGATACCCAGATAACTGCGAGACATTCTTTTTCAGTTGTAGTTTATCTCGGACTTTGAGAGTACTCTTGACGCATAGGCTATCACTTTTTCAGCACCTTCCTGAACTTGTACAAGCACTGCACCAATCTCATAACCTCTGGCGTCTGTGTGAAGTTCCGTTTCTGCATTCTCGTCGCAATGGTAGCACTGGTACGGAAGTTAGAGCCTCCTTATGTGCCCTGAAAGCTCTTTCTTTTGTCTCATCCCAGTAAAACTTGGCGTCTCCCTGCAGACGTTCTTGTAATGGACGTGCCTTGTTACAAAATCCTTTTATTAAACGTCGGTAGTATGAGCACAACCCGAGAAAACTTCTCACATCGTGAATGTGCTGAGGACTTGGAAGTTCTGTGACTGCCCTTACTTTATCTGGATCAGGACGGACACCATCTCCATTGACTAGGTGCCCCAAGATTTTTATCTCTTTGGCAACGAAGAGGCACGTCTTTGGATTGAGGCGGAGTCCTGCAGTCTGAACACACTTCAACACAGTTGACAGGCGACTCAGATGTTCTTCAAATGTTTTAGAGAAAACGATAATGTCATCTAAATAGCAAAGGCACGTCGTCCAATTAAGGTGTCGAAGCAAGTTGTCCCTCATGCGTTCAAATGTGGCCGGAGCATTACATAATCCAAATGGCATTACTTTAAATTCATAGAGGCCGTCAGGTGTAATAAAAGCCGTCTTCTCCCTGTCAGCTTCGTCAACGTCGATTTGCCAGTAACCTGTCTGCATGTCCATAGTTCAGAAGTATGTAGCTCCTTTCAAGCAGTCCAAGGTGTCGTCAATGCGCGGCAATGGGTAGACATCTTTCTTTGTGATTCTGTTCAGCCGCCGATAGTCGACACAGAATTGCCACATGCCACCATTCTTATTTACGAGGACCACTGGAGACGACCAGGGACTCTCCTAAGGTTGAATAATGTCATCTCGCAACATCTTCTCCACTTCCTCCCGAATTATCCGTCTTTCAGCTGGCGACACTCTATACGAACGCTGGCTAATTGGTAGATGATCCCCAGTATTGATACGGTGCTTTATCGTGGGCCGTTTCGTCTGACTTTTCCCTTGCTGAGGTGTGAATGCACCCGAAAATTGGTGTAGTATACCTAACACCCGCTGGCATTGTTCCTTGTTTAGTCCAGATCCTATTGGCAGTTCCACGTTTGTTTCCTCCAGCATGTTGTCTGTACTAACAGCAGGGATTTGGTCTTCATTGATGACGTTGAGCTCACCGTCCTGGATTGGTTCAGCTGATCCGATACACATTTCCTTGGGGATAAGTTTTGACTGCTCATGACAATTTGTGATGCAAATCTCTCCTTGGCCACCGGTAATGCGTATGATAGCCCCTAGTATGTAAATTTCTTTTGTGAGCCTGATAAACTTTTTACTATCAACAAGAACTTCACAGTTTAACCGGTCATCTGTGTTTGTGACTGCAACTCTTTTCATTGTCAACGGCTGTATTGTCACATTGTCAACGACAAATAACTTCCCAGAAAATTCTGTATTACGAGTATCCGTCGGAACAACTTCTTCAATTTCCAGCTCAGATCTTCCACAGTCAATGATAGCTTGGGAGGCCTGAAGGAAGTCCCATCCGAGGATGACATTGTGATTACATTCTTTTAACACGACAAATTCAAACCGCTGGCTCCTGTTGTTGAGTGATTTCCCTAAATCACTCCAGGCAAATGCCGGGATGGTTATTTTGAAAGGGCACGGCCGATTTCCTTCCCCATCCTTACCCAAAGCACCGAGCGTTAGATCCGTCTCTAATGACCAAGCTGTCGACGGGACGTTAAACCCTAAGCTTCCTTCCTTCCTGTTGTTGATGGTTATTCTTGCGACGCAAGTTCCTGCTGGCTGGACGTACTTTCCATTCGCGACCTTCAGCACAGTTGCCCCAGTATCACAGAACATTGTCTTCTTTGTGCCGCGGTAATTATCCGACAATACAGAAAAAGACGCTCCTGAAACAACAAGTGCCCGGACAGGTTGGTCGTCGATTATGACGTCGATGAGATTTCCCGACATCTTAGCGACTATCATCAATGGAGGATTTTCATCTGCGGCAGCCTCACCTCCTCGCTTAGTTTTCCTGGTCGCGGCGGCTAGGGGAGCGGCTGGTACCTCTGTACGGCGACGGTGAACGACTGCGGCCCGTCGGGGAGCGACCTCGTCTAGGGTACAGCGATGGGCTTCTTCCCATAGGTCGACTGAACTCATCAGCAGGGGATTGCCTAGGATAGAACTGCTCTGATGGCTGACGTCTTCCGACAAAATAATCGTCGAATACTCTTCTTCTCTCTCTTCAGTAGCTTACGACATGTCCAGGAGTGGAGTGTTGTCTTCTGTCCTCCAGACATCTGTTCTTCTGCGCGGCGTCATAGTTGCCGAGGTAAATGGTTGTGGCCGCGTCGGTCGGTACATAGGCTGTCGTTTGGAAGCTGCAGCATAAGTGATAGCAGGGCGACGCAATTTTTCACATCGGGTGCGTCTGGCGGGGCAAACAGGAGCTAATGTCTGAAATATCTCTTCCTCAGCGGCGTCGTCTCCCTCGTCACTTACATGGCTTACATCCATGGCCATAATCTAATGCTCGCTCGCTCTAATAGTTCCGGCTGCCATGCACTATTGTAATTCTTCTCTAACAATTTGTCGTATGAGAGAAGCGAAGTCATGCTGGTCTTCCACAACGGCCATAAGGACTACATTCGGGAGTCTGTCATACTTCTTTCGTCCAACCCTCCTTTGTTGCATCTCTTCAATACGCTGGCACCACTTAATGGACTCTTCCGTCGTAGCGACGTCTTTTATCAGAAGAGCTTGGTATATGTCTTCTGCAATACCCTTCAACAGGTGCGTGATTTTGTCGGCCTCGATCATATCCGGATTCACTGTGTTACACAGTTGGGCCCGGTTCCTTAGTTGTTCTTCCACCGAGCTGATTTGTCGCTGGCGGTCTCCAAACGTCTTCTTAAGTTCCTCCTGGAACGTCTCCCAATCATTCAACTTGTCCTCGTTGTTTTCAAACCATTGCTGGGCTGTTGTGTCCAGGTAGAAGTAAACGTTGGCCAAGCACATCGTATGATCCCACCTGTTGTACTTGGCGACTCGGTCGAACCCTTTTAGCCATTTGTTGGGGACCTGTCCAGCGTCTCCAGAGAACATCGACGGGTGTCTGATGTGCAGCTGGCTTACCGCTGGTTTCGTGTCCATGGTTCTTCTGATGATACGGACTTTTGGAAGGATGTACTCGGTGTATCCCTTGTATTCCGGTTCCAGTTCGTGTAAGCGACGGGTTTTACGTTGCCTAATCGGAGCCACGGTGATGCAGCTGTTGCACAATGTACCCAGTGCCTCCACCAAACAATGTCGCGTTGCAATGGAAGCAGGCTTGACTTCGAAGGCAACTAAACACAGCACTTATACTCAAAGCACGTTTATTACGAACTTATTAGAAGAACCGTTAACATAAGAAACAAGTAGAATTTACAAGTGAACATAAGAAAGATATAGAACCTTCTGGAATTGTTAATTACAAAGAAATAAATTTTTGCCGTTGGGCGGGTTTGAGCCGGCGACCTTCAGCACCGCAGCCAGTGAAGCTATCCCCTGCGCCACATCGGCAGTATTGTGTTCGTGAAATAGAGCACTGTCTACGCCATAATTTGCCAGATTATTAAATCATGCCAGAAGAGAGGGAAACGATTAAGAAAAAGCTTTCTGGTTCAGAAAATCGGTAAAGGAAAGCTGAAAAAGAAAAAAAGTTCTTGAAGAAACTAAAAAGCACATAAATATTTATAAACACCTAAAAGGAAATTCTAAGGCAAGTACTTCAGACATTGACTCAGAAATCCATGTATTACCTAATATTTCTTTAGAATATGAACAATTAGACAAAAAATATGAACGCTCATATGGCTGTAGCCGGGCGGACTGGCCTGGGCTTCACGCAGCCTGAGAGGTGGCGGGGTGGCCAGCACTGTTGCTGCCGCGAGTGTTGCGACAAAAACGTGCGTGGAAACAGTCATGTATCCTTAGAGGAATTACTGAGGGGCTACTGTGTGATGTTTTATAGCCGCGATAAGTACCGGCTGACCAAAAAGTCATTATAAATTTAAAAACTTAATAAATCACGGAATAATGTAGCTAGAAAGGTAAAAATTGACACACAAGCTTGGAATGACATGGGGTTTTATTAGAACAAAATAAAATTTCAAAAAAGTTCAAAAATGTCCGACAGATGGCGCTGGACAGCAAAATGTCAGTGAGTGCGCATGAAAATCGTGTATAAAAGGAGCTGTAATGAGAGAGAGAATCTGATGCACCAGCACTCGCAGCATGTTGGCGTTACCTTAAAAGGCGCTTTTAGTGAAGCTGTAGGCCTATTATCAGAATGGGGAATGTGCTAGTTCAGTGTTATGATACTATCGCCTTAGGAAAGGAAGAAATGGTTCAGACTGTAGCGGGTTCATCTATGCACGGGGATTTTTTTTTTTTTTTCGTAAGAAACAGTGCAAAACTGGGTTAAATTCAGAAAAATATGTTTACGTGTATAATACAGCAATACTACATCCCCTAAGGGCGCCGACTGGGCGACTCCCCTGGGCCACCTTTCATGGGTAAGGCCGGTCCTTCATCTATGTATGTGCAGAGGCATGGGACTATGTACAAATTCATGTACTTCACAACATTTGAGCACACCAATGAATTTATAGAAATGTGGTGATACAGTTAATCTTAATTTCCTTTTTTTGTCAACTAAATTTGCTCCTACTCCATCTCCCTTGGCAATTACACAGTGAACAAATGAAGGATGGAATCTCTCTACATCCAGAACAGTATGACGAAGGACTAGAAAAATCCAATATGACTGACTGTAAGGCCATGAAGGCTCCATTAGTTCCACAGCAGAAGACAAGTGAAAAATCATAATGATTAACACATTAAATTTCCTTACTGCGACAGACTAGTACGTCTGCATTTATGATGCAAGACTAGACCAGACCTTGGATTTAGAGTTTGTGATAGATATTTCAACGTATGTTCCCTTCCAGGGAAATAAATAAATAATAGTGACGAGTTATGTAGACAAAGTGCTCCTCAGATTATCAAATCAGGACATTAGTTGAACAAAGCAAATACAGATATGTGAAATGTTACATTACTGAACAGCATGATATTTTTACTTGGAGTCTTAAGAAAGGAGAAGAAACTTGCTGTTGGATTGTAGCACATTGGCTGCTGAGACAAGCCCTGGTTCTTCCTCCCAGGGCAGCTAACTTGTAGCAAACAGCTTACTGTAGGTCTACATATGAACTTACAAAGGGTTAATGCGTCATTGTGCAATTAACCAGTACTTTAGTTAGAGTAATTGAAAATGGATTTCCAAAGAATAAAATCCCATATGAGTCATCAATAAATTCAAATTGGTTACAGCACACAACACAGCACTGTTACATAGTTGAAGACGACAGAGCATAAATATTGTGAAAAGTAACAAGGTAAGCTGAGTTTTGCCAATCACAGAAGGGTATGTGTCGTACAGAGAAGGTTTGTTCAAGATAATGTATCAACAGAAGGACAAATGGCAGACATACTGACAAAAGCCCTGCTAACATCAGACCTGGAGAAAATTTCAAATGCTATCATGAAACAATTACCACAACTCATTTGTTTAAGAAAAATATTACACAAAAACTGTTTACTGTTTTCAGAATGCAACTTTCACTCTGCAGCGGAGTGTGCGCTGATATGAAACTTCCTGGCAGATGTTTTCTGTTTTCTTAAAACTTATAAACTTGTTTATATTTATTGAAAATAAATGGATGTTAATGGAGATGTTTGAAGTTTTTGAAGAATGAGGTATACTATGTGTGGATTGAAGGATTGGCAACCATAAAAATGAAATATCGGTATGTCAATAAGAACCAGAAATAAAGCTTTCCTTTCTCTGATGTCGCTTTAAAGAATCGACTCTCGTCAAAGCGATTCCACCCTGTGAACTTAGTAGACCTATGCTGTCTTTCCCTTTTGTCATCAACAGGTCGTGAACATATTCAATCTTCCTCATGTGAGCATATCGGTTCTTTCTCATCGCGAACTCTGATCTGCATTGTTCACACTTAAACAAGTCGTTCGAACTGCTGCTGGGCGAGACACTCATGTTTTCCCAAAACAGAGACTGTAAAAGTATTTGCAGCGCTGAACTGGAATACCTAAATACCAGAAGAACAAACAAAAACAAGCAACTGTAAATGTAAACAAAATGAAAGCTAACAATGAAGTGCGTGAGATATAACAAGTGAACAAGCTATGCACACAGCTTAGCTGCTGTGGTCCACCACGTACTGTTTACTGTACAGCTGGACAGGGTTGCCAGATTACTTTTGGGCCAAGTCGCCACGTTGGCGCACTTCTGAAGCCCAACATCGCCGATATCTTAGTTTGTTGTCATACTGTTCATGTCAGAAATACAACTACTGCATTACTAATCGGCAGTGAAAGGACTCTAAGTGGAAATGTTGCTATTTTTCAAGGCATGATTTCCTTCTGCATCTTTGTAATTCAGAACAAGATTCCAGAATTGTATGGAATCAGTCATTATACATTCAGGGGCGTTACTGTGTTCCTTACAGTTCACAAATGGCAATTTTTTCCACTGAATTTCTAATGCTTCTAAATCTGAACTTTTTTCTGAAATAAATTAACGAAGGAGAATATAAATGAATCGGTCGGTGGAAAAAGGAACTATGTCACTTTTTCATACTTTTCAGGAAAGACAAAAAACTGTTTTATTGTTAAACTATTTAATAGATTGCATTGAAATTTTCAGCATTTGCTCTACTCTAACCATACATACTGTGAATGAAAATATTTTTTATATATTCTAAAAAGTATCTTCTGAAAAAAAATTAAAATTTTTGACATAGTTCCTTTCTCCAGTCAACGAAGGAATTAGTATTTTTCGTGACTATAATCCATTCAAAGATACACATTTCTCGATTAAAACTCAAATTTATTGATAAATTATCTTCAACTGAACATGAAAACAACTATTTACTAGAATTCAAAGATCGGAATAGTTCATATCACAGTGAGTTATCACTTAATCGGCCATTTCAAAATCTCCTCATAAAAAATCTCAGCGTGTTCTCCATGGATGTATTTCATCAGTTTCCAAAAATATCTTCAATTTTCTTTATATTGATTCATACTTTCTTCCCATCATGTAGGTCCTACTCTTTTCAATCCAGTTTCAAATGAAAGAAGTTCAGTTATTGCCAGATTAAAGGTGTGACCAACACAGCTGTTTATGAAATAAATATGTTTCTTGCACTGGGATGTTTGGCAGGGGCAAGTTTTGCATAAAGTCGAAAGCTAGTCCAATAATGTCATCTCTGCCCATACATTCTAGCTCAGTTATTGTAATGGCTTTATAAAACTACCTGCTGTGTCGCTTGTGAATATCCAACTCAAGTTATGCACCTCGTTTACTACTGTCAGAGATATGTGGACTTTTAACTTAGCCTGAAGTTCTTCATATTTGACACATACATTAATTTGCGGACGTCCGAAATGAAAATTGTAATTTTCATGAAAATTTTTCCTGTGGAAGTCGTATTTCACATTTACGTCTGGATATTACTTAAGGAACATTTCGTGCATATTTTTCAGGTCCAAGCGTCCATCTCGGTATTTCATCAGCATAGTGAGTTTCTTTGAGTGGGTATCTATGAAATTTATTACATTTTCCGCGATTTTGGTTATGCATGGATTACTTCCACACATGTCCTTTTGAAATTTAGAACGACGGTATTCAATCACTTACAACACTCAACAATAACCGTGACACCTGACGAAGTTGGCGCCAAGTTATTGTTTTGTTGCGCTTTTTAAACCTGCATTCGGCAGACCAACGCAATCTAGCTTGTAGTTGTTGCAGTACAAGCTCACTGACAGTTAAATCTGCTAGTGGGACGCAACGTGCGGCGGAGAAAGGAACTAAGTCACTGACTTGATTCCTTTCTTCTCAGCATATATAAAATCGACCTCATGTTATTCCCACAGGACGGTGGGTGAGGTGTTGGGCCACCTCCAAGCCATCCCTGACCTCCACATCCGATCTGCCAAGCGGATCAACAATGACCACAGCCCCACCTACCTCATGCGGGTCTTCTCCGAAGACCCCACCTCCATCGACCGCCTCCTCACTGAGGGGGCGGTGATCTACAACCGCCGCTACAAGATGGATCCTTCCCGCTCCCCTCCCCAGTCTTATAGGTGTGGCAAATGCCTCACCTATAATGACCACCTCACTGAAAAATGTCGTAACCCACCGGCCGCGGTGGCCGAGGGGACTGAGGCACTCCAGTCACGGTCTGCATGGCCACTACAGTCAGGGGTTCGAATCCCCCCTCGGGCATGGATATTTGTGCCATCCTTAGTTGTAAGTAGTTTGTAAGTTTAGGGACTGATGACCCCTTAGTTAAGTCCCATAGACTCTACACACATTTGAACATTTTTTGTTGTAACCCACCCACCTGTCCTTACTGCAAGCAGTCCCACTTCCTTAAGCAATGCCCCAGTTTGTCCTCTCCCCCCACCTGCAACACCTGTGGCGGCCCCCACCCCACCTACTCCTATAAATGTCAGGCTCGCCCTCAACCCACATCCCCTGAGCTGACAGTTCCCGTCCCTCCCATTGACCCTCCTATGCACCCCAACCATTCCCTGCTGTCCCCTCCCACAGTGGAGGACGTCATCCGCTTCGTCACCACCATCATTCAAAATATCCACCCATTCCAGCGTCCTCACCCCCTCCAACAGATCATCCTCGCTGCCCGCTCCGTGTGGCAATTGGAAACAATTGCCACCCCCCCCCCCCCAACAACTCCCACTTCACCTTCTCCCACGGCGCCACCCTCGTTTAACTTCCCTTAACCTCTTTCCCGTCACCCCCTCCCCACCCTCCCCCCCTCAGTAGTACCTATTATGGCAGGTTCGCCCCATTGTATCCTTTACCACAATATCCGCTCCCTCCCTGCCAACAAACCGCTCTTTATGCATACCGTCTCCCAACACCGTGTGGATGCCTTCCTCCTAAATGAAACCTTCCTCCAACCCCGCCATTCCGTCTCTACCACTCCTTACACCCTTCACCACATGGATGGTTCTCCCCCCCTCGCTCGAGGCGGAGTGGCGATTAGCCATCTCCGCCACCAACCTGCCCGGCCACAACCCCCTGTCAATAATCCTGCCAAACACCTCATCCTGACCCTCTTCCTCCCTTCCCTCACCGTTACCCTAGCCATCATTTACATTCGCGCCCGTGTTCCCATCCCATAAGATTTCATTTCCCACATAGACAACTTCTTCACGACCTATGTGATTGCCGCCGCCTTAACCTTCATTCCCACTCTGCACCCGAACTCCAGCGGTGGCATCAGTTCCTACCCACACTTTGGGGCGACCTTGTTCCCCTCCCGAGTCCTACGCACCCTGAAAGCAATACTACTCCTGATGCTGTCCTTGTCTCTCCTAACCTCCTGAGACGCCTGCAGGCGGAAGTCCTTGACCTCATTGGCAGTGACCATGCTCCCGTACTCCTCACCTTCAACCCCCGCGGCCGGGCCCGTGCCTCCTCCTCGGCTAGTCCATGATTACTCTCGCACCAACTGGGATGCCTACCGTCGTTCCATTAACACCTCAGTCATAGCCACCCCCTCTCCCTCCATACACCTGATGATATCGTCCATGCCTCCTCTTTCCTGCGCCAGACTGTTGCTGATGCCGTTGCAACCCATATCCCCACCAAAGCCATCCATCCTCACTGCCCTCCCCCCTCCCGCCACAAGCCGTCCTCCTGCTCCGAGAATCCCGTCGTCTGTTCCGTTCCTTCCTGCGGACCCGTGATCGAGACACACTCCTACGCCACCAGCAACTCAAACGACACATCAGAAACCTCTTAAACGCAAAGAAACGCCGAGACTGGCGACAGACATTCACCCGCCTTAATGCTACACTCCCCATCAACTCCTCCAAATATTGGAAAGCCTTTCACCCCCTTACTGGCAGTCACTCAGTTCCCGCATACCCTCTTCTCCATAATAACCTTCCTCTTCCTGACAATGCCAGCAAGGCACAGCTTTTTGCTGACCACCTTTCCAATATATTCGACCTGCCCGACAATCCCAGGTTCGACTACTTCCGTTTTCCCCGATGTCCATGAGCGCACCGATACCTCCGTCCCTCCACTCGCCCATGGCTTTCAGTATTTGGACCACATTCCCCCCCCAATAGCTTAAACACACCTATTACAGCACAAGACATCGTACACACGCTTTGCACAAAATGTAACACTGCTCCCGGTCATGACCGCATTACCTACAGGCACCTCCGTGCCTGTCCCCCCTCCTTCCATTCTGCCCTCGCTTTACTGTACAATGTCATTCTCTTCACCGGATTCTACCCAGACCTCTGGAAAACCTCCCGTATCTTAATGTTCCTTAAACCTAATAAACCACCCTCCGAAGCCTCCTCCTACTGTCCCATCTGTCTCACCTCGGTGTTCAGCAAAGTCCTCGAATCCATCCTGTTACGCCGTATCCACGAACACCTCCGTCTACACCAACTCCTTCCCCTTTCCCAATGTGGCTTCCGGCCGTCCTTCTCCATTGATGACCAGCTCCTTCGCCTTGTTCACCTTCTCTCTGTCGCGCCGCCATCCTCGTCTCCCTCGACATTGAGGAGGCCTACGACCATGTCTGGCATTCTGGTCTCCTTTTCAAGCTCCAAACCTACGCCCTTCCTATTAATTACGTCCGTCTCATTGCTTCCTTCCTCTCCACACGCCCATCCTATGTCACTGTCAATAACCAAAATTCCTGTTTCTTCTACCCCTCCGCCGGGGTGCCCCAGGGCTCGGTTGTTTCGCCCCTCCTCTACATGTTATATTCAGCAGATATGCCCCGACCTCAGCCTCCTGTCCATCTTCTTCAGTATGCTGATGACACCGCCTTCCTTGTCCTGTCCCTCGCTCGCTCCCAACATCTCCTTCAGTCCCATGTCTCCGAATTTTCCACCTGGTGTAACCAGTGGCTCCTTACTGTAAACCCTACAAAATCCTAGGCAATCATCATAGGTCGCACCATTCCTTCCTTTTGCCACCGAGACCTGTACCTCACCCTCCATGGCCGCCCCATCCCATAAACGAAGACCCTCCGGTACCTCGGATTAACCCTAGATAGAGACCTTTCCTGTCGGCCGCGGTGGCCAAGGGGACTGAGGCACTCCAGTCACGGTCTCCAAGGCCACTACGATCGGGGGTTCGAATACCCCCTCGGGCTTGGATATTTGTGCCGTCCTTAGTATAAGGTAGTTGATAAGTAGTTTGTAAGTTTAGGGACTGATGACCCTGTGGTTAAGTCCCATAAGCTTAACAAACATTTGAACATTGTTGAGACCCTTCCTGGAATCCTCACCTCAAAACCATCCAACAAAAAGCCCTCTCCCACCTTAATCTGTTAAAATGCCTCTCTGGCCGGACATGGGGACTAAATCCTTCCACCATCCTGTATACCTACCGTTCCCTCATGCGTCCCGTCCTTTGCTGCTTTCCATCCCGCCTGGATATCCGCTCCCCCCTCCTATTATGAATCCCTCAAAATCCTTGAATGCCACGCCCTTCGCCTCGCCTACCGCATCCGCCTCCCCTCCCCCACGCGGATCCTTTACGACCTCATCCCATTCCCCCACCTGGTCCAATTCCTTCAACACATCCGCCTCAAGTACATCCACCGAAAGGTAGAGTCCCATAACCCACTTGTATCTCCTCTCCTAGATCCCAGGTTCCTGCCACGCCTTTACCGCCACATCCCTCCCTCCCTTCACCTCCACACCCTCTATGTCCTCTCCGAGAGTGGCTTCCGCCAGCTACCTCTCCCTGACGATGTTCTCCACAACCGTCCCGACATCTATCCCTCCTTCCAACTTTGACCTTCCAACTTTTGCCGCCGCGTCCTCCCTCCCCCTCCCCTCCCATTCCCGTCCCCTATCTCCCCTCCCCCACCTCCTTCCATTTCCCCCGCACCTTCTCCATCCTCCCCCCTCCCCCTGCAGGGCCAGTACAGTGCTAGTGTTTTTAAGTGTTCAGTGCCTCCTGTGTATAGTGTTTCGTCGCCCAGTGTTTTTTAACGTTGCGTACACCAGTGTTCAGTGTTTTTTACCTCAATGTCGCCGTGATGTTATGTCTCGTAGTCTGCAGTGAGGGTTTGTTTTAACAACCATGTATGTTCTGTCCGCTGTCATGTTGTCTTTTAACATTCTCCCATATTCACCTTGTAATTATAAAAGCGCCTTTTTATCACCTTTAATTTTATATTCTGTTTGTCCATTGTTTCCATTCGCTCGGCTGTAGAGCAACATCGTTGGCTGCTGCCAGCCTCCCTGTATTAGGGCATTAAAATTCAATAAAGGAAAATAAATAAATAAATTCCCACAGGAAGAAGCGAAACATAGTTCCTTTCATTACAGTAAGGTGTGTCTTGGTCTGTTTACTGCATTTATGTAAAAAAGTGAAAATCGCCAAAAAATTACTTAGTTCCTTTCTCCACCGACCGATTCAAATATTATTGCATATTTCCATACCATACTATTAATGATGGCTGTAACTGCGAAGAACAAATTTCAGGTGCAAGGTTCTGTAACAGTTTTAATTGTTGGATAACCATAGAATCATTTCTTCGCACAACTGTACAAGACAACTGAAACATCTCTGTTTAACAGTTTCCAGTTCCTGACCTGATACTTTCTCCTCCACTGCTTGCAGATGAAAATTAAATCGAAAACCAACAGAATTCAGAGGAAGATATGCTACACGATTTTTTAAAGCATTGGATATTACAGATAAAGGTTTCTCCTCATTTGCTGCATGGATGAATGCAGATTTCATTATATGGTGGGCGACAGCGAAGCTGGTAGTTGCGTGCAATACTTTTGTGCCGTCATTCGACTGGATTGTGGCAGTGTTGCCAACTCGTTTTCGACTTTCTCCCTTTACAATATGTAAAGAAATCCCTAACTTTACCTTGAAAGCACTTATGGACGCAAAAAAATTAAAGTAGAGAAATGCTAATTACATATTGGGTAGTAATATTTCTCCTTTATTAGCGTTTATTGTCTCCTATTCATGATTGTTGCTAGTGTCATTTATCTTCTTATTTGGTTTGTATTGCAACAACATTACAAATAAGTACCGTATTTTAATTTAATTATCTCCTAAGGTGCATTCTGGAATCTATGATACTTGGGTGTGATATTATTTTTTACCTTAGGCACCAGCAGTTCTGCTGCACGAGAACTGCTAAACAACTAACACTTCAGTATTTCCCCTGTCACGTACTCTCTTCAGTGACTGAGGTACTTTTAATTTTGGAATTTCTCTTTCTTGTGCAAAAAGTCTTCTAGGGTCTTCTAGAGGGATCGGAAATCTGTACATACATTTTTTTTTTTTTTTTTTTTTTTTTTTTTTAATGAGTCAAATTTCCCTACATGTAGGTACATGTTCCTATGATTTGCAACACTGGACTGAGCAATCGACGAGATGTTGCGAAATTTTGTCGGTAAATGTCACGAGCGACGCTCTTTCTTAATTTTCAATTACACTATTCACAAACGTTTGACTGATAGTGAACCCGCAATAACAAATAGTGAAATGGGCTGCAGTAGATTTGATATTATAAAAAGATAAACTGCACGTGAAAGGAAATGTAGTCAACTTAAGTGTCAGGTAGCTAACATTTAAATTTATCTAGAACTGTTTGAAATCAGCGGATGCAAATAGGCCTATTACGTATAAAATTGAAATATGTTTTGATTGTTCCCAAACGGCTTCCTTTTCTATGTGTAATTAATCGTCGTCTGTTTACCTTATCGTCTTAAGTTATCATAACATGCGGCATTCCCTTAAAACCTTAATATTCTGACTACCGGTATCCACAAATTGAGTGACTTGCAATAATTACTTTATTAATTAATGTCAAAGAGATCGTTGAGTACACGATACCGTATTAGTAACCGAGAAAAAGTAATAATTGTTGTGTCTGAACTGGCATCTTTATGCATGTTAAACTGAAATGATTTAGACGCACAGAACAGAAAGCATAAAATATTTGCGTCAGCCGGAAGTGACCAAGCACTTCGTCATGCCACGGTGCGCGAGGCCACTCCCGTCGGGTGTTCGAATCCCCCTTCGGGCATGTATATTGTGTTCATCCTTGGGTTAAGCTAGTTTTAGTTACATTAATTAAATGTAGATCGCCGTTACATAACCAGTCAGTCGGAAAGCTACGTAAAGCAAGTCACGGGTTTGTGGAAGAAATATCTCCCAAGTGGCGATAGTCACATTAGCTTCTTAAAATGTTGCAAAATTCAAACTTACGTAGCCCAAATGGCGACGTATCGTCCTTTCTCGCAACCTTGCAGCTGGGTGCGTATGATCACATGACATCGATTTTCGATCTGAAACGTCATCGCAGCCGAGTGGGATACTGTCGGAAGACTCCATGGATAATATAAATGCATCTTTGAAGGTCTCAAAAGTAACCTTTGCTCATGTTTTGTGTTGCGAATACGGAAACGACCACGGGTTTAGCAGTCTCCCCACCACACCGTCGCAGCTGTAACCGAGCGACCAATGATATGGCGCTCCAGAAAAACCAATGGGAAGACTGTGTTTCACGCGCGTGCATATGAACAGTTGTGCGATGTACTGCAATAATATTCTACCTACGTGTTCGCTTGTGTTGCCTCTAGTTTGGAAACGGCCAGTTATACTTCTTTCTCGAAAGATGTGTTTTAACATATGATTATGACGTCCAGTGTTTATTGTTTCGTATTGCTGTTGTATTCAGTAAACTCACAATCAGATGAACTAAGCGCATAGCATTCGAATGCACAGAACTAGAATTCTGTCCGCAATATCTGCACTCAAGACAAGTGATATGGAAATAGCGCTGCAGGACATATAGCGCCAAGCGTATTTCAAGCATTATTAACACGTTATTGCATGCAGATAACTTTCAAAATGTTTTTCACTATGTACACATTTTAATAGTCATCTTAAAAATTATATTCATTGGATGAAGTTGGTTTACACACGCGAAGATCGAGAGTGTGATGGTTTTTGTATGAGAATTGAATTTTTCCCCCCCAGGACGGAATTGACAGCCAACCGTATTCCTCTTGTTTTCTACAGCTGTTAAACGCATGTCTGTTCGAATTAATTATGTTTCGAAGACGCTCATAGACACAGAAAAAGAAAAAAATATTCCAGCAAAAGACAATCTTACACAACTATTTTCAGTCTTTGCTTATCGTTTTGCTTTTTTCACTGCTAGGAGGCAGTTACCTACAGCGTTTTTCATAATCTTCATTGGGTAAGTTCAAAGGATAAATAGGAAGCAGTAATTAGCATGGAATGAATCAAATTTGTAATAGTTTGACAAATAAGTCACTGTACAGATAGTTTCTCCTTTAGGTGCTGAGTTCAGTCTTTTGCTGTTGTGTCTCAATTAGGAACAGGAGACTGATGACCCTTCTGTTTAGTCCCCTTAAAAGTCCCAAAACAACAGCCATTAGGTAGCTTTTGTTATAGGAAGTTTTGATTTGGTCACTAATGAAAGACCATTTCCATATACCACCAACAAACATAAAAAAAAAAAAAAACTATTTGGAGGAAATGAAGGACATTTGGGCAAACAATCTTGGAAATTATACAAGCCTCACACATTCATGAGAACATTCACTCATAACGAAATAAAGCACAGCCAACTTTGATTTTTTTATCCTCTTAATTACATTTTGTATAAAATTAAGGAAAATGAAAAATACTGGAATAAAAATAAATCAAGGTATGTATCACCAGAAGTGAAACTAAATCAGTATAGGATCTTGTTAACGTCACTATTTAACACTGGTGCAAATTGAAACTCAACCTTTATTCTCTTATAAACATTAGACGATCTACATAAACTCAGATGTTATGTAGCTAAAGCTGGCGGTGATGAAACATACGGTAATGGCCTAATGTGTCCATACTTGCAAAAAAGAAAAGAAGGGGAAAAAACCATTATAATATACATGATTTGCCACAAAACCTAACAATATGATACTGTTGTACAACAGGTACGAGAACAAACAAAAAATAAAATAAAAAGCGAAAGCAGCAGCACCCCCCCCCCCCCACCTCCTTTAGAATAAACAGAGATGCAGGGTAAATCTTGGCTAAAGCCACAGAAAAGAAATAATATATTTTGTATCCCATCCTCATCGCCACTTTTGTGTCCCAGCCTCGTCACCAATTTTGTGTCTCATTTCCGTCGTAGGTGTCGGTGGCCGAGTAGAAAGACCGACACAGGAATAAAGGATGCATGCTTGTGCAGGTAGGAGGTGACCAGCCAGTGGAACAGCAGAAACTAGAAACACTGGAGTAAATTAGAACGAGATATATATATTTTTAGAGACTTAGTAATACTTAACTTTTATATAGCTCAGTACTGCAGAATACTGATACATAGTTGAGCTAGAGGCCTGCCTAGTGCCTGTCCGATAGCCAAGTCTTCACTGGTGCCTACCTGATTCCGAAGTGTTAACTGGTTCCTATCTCAGTCCCAAGTGAACGATGTCGTTCAGTGGTGGCCACAACGAGCTAGAATTCTAGCTCGTTGGGTGGCCACGAGCGGGATAGCAGCAGAGGGCGCTCGTGGATGACGTCGTAAGAATGCTGCGCCGTGCGCGCATGGCGGCGCGTGGCGAAAGTAGGTGGCACGCACTTTAGACTTGTGTGACACCACATTATACCTTTAGAATCTTCCATCATACCATTAGAAGCTTAATTTTAAAAAAAATTTCTAACATTTCCATTCAGGAAAATGAAAGGAAGGTGGCATTTCAGTAGATATGTGTGCACCAAAACTTCAGGTGAAAAATAGTGGAATAGAACAGATTCATCTTGATTGATACAAGCTGATAAATTACTGCATAACTAATAAAAAGGAAGAGGAAGTGGCTGGTTTCCAACATCTAGCTGTGTTATTTTCTACAACAAAATTCCCTACAGGACCCAGGGTAGTCAAATGTTAACAGTAAAATCTTACACTAATATATATTATATAAATATATAATATATATTATATAAACCATTATAGGAACAATAATCGGAAAAAATAATAAATTATAAAAAATTTAACTCTTCCTTATACATGTTCTTGTCAGTGAGAAGTATTTAAAGAAGTGGCCATGATAAGTGACTCAATTTGAACTTGTTGATCACTTCTCAGTTTAGATTTCATAAAGGGTTCTCTGCACTAAGAGAAATACTTGGTATGTGACCATGTAGCTGGATTATACCACCACATAAAATGCTCCAGTGTAAGAAATAAACGTACACTGAACGCTTCTGGAATATATATACATGTGGTGTCTGTTCCGGAAGAACAGACGTCACTTCTGATCCTGCAGTTGTTATTCTTTCATATTCACAGAATATATGACACCACTGGGGTAGAGATGGGAATTTGTGTCTGACAGGAGGCAAGCTTAGGTAGACCCTGCGGATGCGGCGATCACTGTTTCCTCAGTGGTGTAGTGGTCAGTGCAACTGCCTAGAAAGAGACCCGGGTTCGAATCCCGGCTGGGTACACATTTTCAGCTTTGGCTATTCACAGTTGATGTCATATGTTGTGTGAATACTTCTGGAATATTTTATGGTCCTTCAGAAGTCTGGACTCTGCTAGTCAGTTCCCACTAACTGGCAAATGCCTTAACAGTGTGGCATTGGACTTTGTTATATTTTGAGTAACTTCTTGCTCTGGAGTGTCTTAAAAGTTTCTGCAAAGCTATCCTTCTACTAATGATGTATTAAAAGGCATATTTAAAGTAATAAGACAACATTGGTTTTCATCACCCCTCCTGAGTACATATCTACTGCACAGCCAAGTCAGAACTCAGAATTCAAATGTACAATATTTTAACAAGACAGAGAAACTGTAGTCAGATAGTGTACTCTTTACATTGATTCTTCTGGGTGATGTGAGTCTCTTTCTCCATGCTGCACTTGCATGCAGATTTCATACACCTGCATAAACATGATTTCACACATAGTATCTGACCTCATCACATTAAATTTCCAAAATATAGACTATTTGACCATCTTTTGATATTATCATGGCATGTAGTATAATGAGTTAACATGATCTCACAAATGAAGTATTGATAGAGGTATGTTCTGTGACCTTGTAAAAGCCTTTAACTGTGCAAAACATAAAATTATACTTAACAAAGTAAAATTTCAGGGCATGAATGGCCTTCCTCCGCAATAGGAGACCTCACTAGCAGACTAGTCTTGGGCATGTAGAGTGTGAAAACAATCATTTTCAGTACAGTGGAAGTGTTCAGTGGTAGGTATGCAAATGAACATGCATTTTTCAGCAGAAAAGAAAAAGAACCAAGACTTATTGACAACACAAACATACTAACCAAAGAGTCCTGATTAAACTCGAGCTGATATAACTATAAAATAGTTGGAGGGGTGTATAAGTTGTTCACAGCTACTGGTTAAAGTTTTAACCTCACAAAGAGACACATTATGTAACAGCTGTGCCCCAATGAATTTTATGCTCTGTTCTTCATTTTGTGTTTGTCTACTTCTGGAGTTAAATTTTTTATTGAGTGATTTATTTACAAGTCAAATCCAAATTGTTACTTGTATTAATAAATAAATCAATTAATTAATAAAAAATTTAACCCCATCACACATTAATTGGGATACATAGAATTTTTCCAAGTATTGTTCCTATAATTGTTTCATATAAGATTTTACTGTTAAGTGTTAACATTTGACTACCCTGGTCCTTGTAGGGAATTTTGTTGTGGAAAATAACACAGCTAGATCTTGGCATCCAGCCTCTTCATTTTCTTTTTTATTAGTTATGCAGTAATTTATCAGTTTGTATCAATCAAGATGAATCTGTTCTATTCCAGTAATTTTCACCCGATGTTTTGGTGTATTCTTAAAGGAGGGGGGTGCTGCTGATTTCACTTTTTTTTTTGTGCCTGTTGTACAGCAGTACCATGTTGTTAGGTTTTGTAGGCAAATCACACATAGTATTATTTTTCTTTTCTGCAAGTATGGACACGTTAGGCCATTACCGTATGTTTCATCACCGCCAGCTTTAGCTACATAACATTTGAGTTTATGTAGATCGTCTAATGTTTATAAGAGAATAAAGGTTTAGTTTCAATTTGCTCCAGTGTTAAATAGTGACGTTAACAAGGTCCTATACTGATTTAGTTTCACTTCTGATGATACATACCTTGATTTATTTTTATACAAAATGTAATTAAGAGGATAAAAAAAATCAAAGTTGGCTGTGCTTTATTTCATTATGAGTGAATGTTCTCATGAATGTGTGAGGTTTGTATAATTTCCAAGATTGTTTGCCCAAATGTCCTTAATTTCCTCCAAATAGTTTTTTTAGATTTGTTGATGGTATGTATGGTCTTTCATTAGTGACTAAATCAAAACTTCCTATAACAAAAGCTACCTAATGTCTGTTGTTACATATAAAGAAAATAAAGATTGAGTTTCTGTCTATTTGCTCCAGTGTATAGTGATGTGTAACATGGTGCTATACTGAATTAGTTTTACATCTGTTAATACATAACACTATTTATTTTGATTATGGTATTGTTTGTTTTTCTTAATTTTCCCTGTGTACTATTGTGACTAGACTTACACAATGGTAAAACTTTATACAGGATGTAATTTAAGAGGATCAAAAAATCAAAGTTGCCAATGTGTGAGGTTTGTATAATTTCCAAGATTATGTGCCCAAATGTCCTTAAATTCCTCCAGATAGTTTCTATGTTTGTTGGTGGTATAGGAAATTGGCATTAATTAGTGGTTGGATCAATACTTCCTAGGACAAAAGCTATCTGATGTCTGTTCTTGTTGTTTTGGGATTTTTTTAAGGGGGCTAAACAGCAGGTCATCAGTCCCCTGTTCCTAATTGAGGCACAATTCAGCAAAAGACTGAACTCAGAACCCAAAGGAGAAGCTGTCTGTACAGTAACATATTTTTCAAACCATTACAAAGTTGATTGATTCCATTTTAATTAATGCTCCCTATTTAGCCTTTGAACTTACCCAATGAATGTTATGAAAAACGCTGTACTAACTGCCTCCTTGCATTTAGAAAATCAAAAGGATAAGCATAGACTGAAGATAGTTGTGCGAGGTTGCCATTTGCTTTAAGAATTTCTTTACTTCTTCCGTGGCTATGAGTGTCTTCGAAACATAATTAATTCGAGCAGACATCCGTATAACAGCTGTAGAAAACAAAAAGAATATAGTTGCCTTTCAAGCTCCATTCCGTCATGGGGGGAAAAAAACTAAAATTTCAGTTCTCATAAAAAAGCATCACACTCTCGATCTTTGCGTGTGTAAACCAACTGCATCCAATGAATATAATTTTTAAGTTGTCTATTAAAATGTATACGTAGTTTTACTACAGTTCTGAAAGATATCTGCTTGTTATAACGAATTAATAACGCTTGAAATACGCTTAGCGCTATATGGCCAGCAGCGCCGTTGCCGTATCACTTGACTTTAGTGCAGATATTTCGGAGAGAATTTTCGTTTTGCACATTCGAGTGCTATGCGCTTAGTTCACCTGATTGTGTGTTTACTGAGTAAAACAGCAGTACGAAAACAATGGACGTCATAATCGTAACGTATGTTGACACATATCTTTCAAAAAATAAGTACAATTGGCTGTTTCCAATCTAGAAGCTACACAAGCGAACACAAAAGTAGAATACTACTGCACTACACCTTACATGTTAACCTAGTTCAAATGCACGCGCGTGAAACACATCGCCTTCCCATTGGCTTTCCAAGAGCGCCTTATCATTGGTCGCTTGGTTGGAGCTGAGACGATGTGGTGGGGAGACTGCTAAACCCCTGGTCGTTTCCTTATTCGCTTTTGTGTTGTCAAATGTTGGTAATGCGTTTGTTTAGTTGTAGTAAGTGATCAATTGTCAGTTCTTAGAAGGTTGTGTATAGGTATTGGGAACGGTCGTCATGATGGTGAGCTATGCTAACAAACATGAGTGTCTTTTCACGTCTAGCAACATATGTACAGTGTTGGTTGGCCGTACAACTTCTATGAAGTGTGCGATTCATCTGTCAGATTATTGAGCCGCTATGGTTTCTGTGAATAACTGTAGAAAGGCGACTAGCTCAAGAGTCGTTGTCGGTATTATTATAAGTGTTGTGCCATGCCGAAATTGTTGCAGTATAGGCTGTAATATGTTGAACAATGGCTTTAGCTGTCTCTTATACAGTAGGGCCTATAAATTCCGTCGTGTTTGTTGTTAGTTTAGTACCACAAGTATTTTATCATTTTGTGCTGTGTCATTAATATTAAACAGGTCTGTGTGATTGCCAGTATTTTGTTACTCGTTTAGCACCACCCAGGGGATATGAGCACAATAATTAGAAGTTAACCAACGGACGTGAGCAACAGTAAATTAATTGTAATTTCTTCTGATGTAACCATACAGTAAATAAATACTTTTTTTTTTATTAGTACTTTGACCAATCAGTACAACGGTATCGGACATACCAGATATATCACAGATATAACACACACAAACACACACCACATAAACAAATTACGATAACACGATTCTTTGTTTATTGAGCTGTTACAGCAGTTTAACTCTAATCTGGAAGTATTGTGATGGCTGAGGTGCTTCTTTTTGTTTTTGGATTGGGTTGACAGAGGAAAAGTATTTGTCTTTGAACAATATTTGCAGAGTTGTAACACTGACCTCACTTTGATTGGCTTTCTATCAATGACATTCAAAATTTGTTTACTACTGTAAATCCAAACAAAGATTGGTACTGATTTTGTGTATTTAGTGTTTGTCACTTGTGTATAGACATAAATCGATGCCGTATCTAAAGTACCCATTTAAATGGCCACTGTGTAGTGTGCTCTGTTTGTTCACTACTGTTGGGATTACTAAAGCAGGGGGTACAACCCTTTCTCTTTGACATCTTGGACTAGAAGTTATTACTGAATAAATGTGGTTAATTTACTTTCCCAAATCACGATTTCGTAGTAATTCGTATTCCCAAAGAAATTTTATGAACTTGACTGTAGCTAACATTAGTGCATTTGTTGAAGCTGCTGGCTTGTAGGCATATCACATTCTTCAGTTTACATGTACAGTTTGTGGTGAACCGAAGATGTCTTCTCATAGAATTTTATAATGTATTTGTATAATTTTCCAACATTTTAACTCAATACTATTATTTCATCCCTCTGTTCGTAGGCTAATAAAGTGAACCTCATACGTTTGTTGAGCATTAGCCTTCACGCCTTAAAAAAAGATATCCATGCACATTGGATGAAGTGTCATGTAGTGGTAGAGTCTCAGTGTGCTGTCTTGTATGAGATGTAACTGCAAAACAGAGCCTTCCAACAATGATTTCCTCATCCTAATCATTGCAGCAGAAGACATTGGCTGTCACCATTGCCACCTAAATTAAGAAGGTCTGTCCACTGCCTGCCAAGAGTAGTCATAACAGCAAACAAGTGTTTTGTGGCATCACACTAAGTCTCAGAACATGTGCATGTTGCACAGTGTGTTTGAGAATGTTATTTGATGGGGTCAATTGGAAGTCCAAGATACGACCTGTCGGCTTAAAGATGATAGTTTGTTTACATGCAGAACACAGATTATAGATTATGATATTGTGTTTAAAAAGTGATCTGTACGTTCTCTCTCATGGTTATGTATAGGCCAATGGAGATAATTTTTTTCTGGCATAACTGAAGATGGATACCACCCATCTGCTTTGACCCACGATGTCATCAACGTTGGAAAACCCATATAATGAATATCTTAATACTCCTGTATTGTAGGTAAGAAATAATGTGTAGTAGCCTTGTAAATTATAGATAACAGAATGTACCATTGGTCACAGGTCGTAGTCCAAACATTTGCACCTTCGGCGCTTGCATGCAAAAGAAAAAGATCTCTCAGCTAACCTACGCCTGACTATCAGAGAGAAGCTACAGATTACTTTTTAAACACAAAATCATAATCTATACTCCATGTTCTGATTGTAAACAAACTATTGTCTTTAACTCAACTACCACATAATTACTCACTCCTTCTACAAACATGCACACACCTCAAAACTACCGCGCTGTGATGACGTCACAGGTCAAAGCCAACAGGCAGTGTCACCTTCTTCAGGTGAGCCCTTTTTTCTTTGCAAGTGAGTGCCGAGGGCGGGAATTTTGTGCATCGACCTGTAATCGATCGTACATTCTGTTGTGATGATCTGTAATTTGAGAGGATAATCAGATTCTTTATCTACAGTACATAAGTATTACATTATTATCCCATATGTTTATATTCATTGATATTGTTTGTTTTGCTAGTAGGTATATCTATGTAGCATATCTTTTGAGACTCAGATATGACATCATTGGTCAAAGCCATTGGGTTGTATTATGGTCTTCAATTAGGCCTATGCCATTTCATGTTATTAATGTGATTCAGAGCTCAAATTTGTACTGGTAGCCGACAAAATACTTAATATGAAGAGTCAGGATCCAGTATTCTTAAAATAGCTTTCCGGTACAAATACTTCATAAATATCTTATACCAAAATATTGTTTTTCCTTTTTTGTGAATCTCACACAAAATAAAAACATTGTGAAACACACTGTGCAACATTCACTTATTCCAAAAACATAAAAACATTGGTGGGTGGTCTGTTGTTATGACTACTCTTGGCAGGCTGGGCTTGTTAATCTAGGTGCTGTTGCCTTGACCTATCTCCTGTAGAACATTAGATTCCAACACATGGTTTTCACTTCAATGGGAAAATTCAAATGTAGTGCTTTTCAAAAGTGTTTGTAAATCTATGGAACCAAACTACTGTAGCCATTGGTCCCTAGTTACGAACTAGTTAAACTAACCTGTCTCAAGGAAAACACACCCATGCCCAAGGGAGGACTTGAACTGCTGGCGGCAGCAGCAGCGACCAGGAAGTTGCTGACTTGGCACTTAAAATTGCATAGCCATTCCCGTGCAACTGTTGAGCTTTTGATGTATGGTATATAGGTCCTATTTTCCATCATTAATGCCACTAAGTGTTGTGTTGATAAACATAGTTCGAGCTTGATGTATACAGCTGGTATGGATTGTCATTGAACTCCTATCTACCATACTAACAGGCGTTTTTGTATACATAAATGTTTTATGAAGTTGGAAGGCATTCAGATGGCAGTTCTTAGTGCTCAAATATTTCAAAATGTGATATCTCGATTGTTGAAATCTTGGTAGTATTGGCAAACTGAACTGTGCTGGGACATTTTTTTTTTTTTTTTTTTTTTTTTTTTACTGTAGTTTCTCCTGGTGTTTGGGATAGTTGAGATGTTTGCTTAAGGTTCAGATTTTCAGCGGCATTTTCGTAGTGTGTGTAGATGGCAGCGTACCATATTTCGTGTAGGTGGTGTGGTGTGATGATTGCTTTTGGCAAAGTCAACTAATGTGAAAAGCAAAAAACTGGTTCTGGTGACAGTGAGCTGTAGCATAATCCACGGTCTAGGTTAGGTTGGGAGGCAACACACGTTGTGAGTTGTTGAAGCTAACAAACATCAAAATACAGGAGTTCTTCTGCGGAAGAAGATTGTTAGAATGGAATATTTGAAATGACTGAAGTGTGTGATACTATTTCTTTGTCTGTTGCTTGGGATGGGGGCAGGTTGAATTGGTATTGCTGTTTTCATTTGTGGTATCTTCAACTATTTGATTCCATATAGAGCTATTTTTGTTTTTTATTTTGTAAATTTTGTTCGTTTTTTAAAATTATATTCTTGTGTGTATATGGTTGGGTCTTTGCCATTTTTTCCCCACATAAAATGTCCCTGCCCAAAACTTGCACATTCCTGTGCTTGTCTGCTTAGTGCCATTTTATTGGTTTCACTTAATTTGAAGTATTAAAATGCCAAGATCACAAATATTGACTTATTTTTCCTGATGACTGGTTTCGATACACTTAGGGTATCATCATCTGGTCACTTGTGTCCTACGTTATTGTTTTGTGAAAGTGTATGATATTAAAATGGCACGTCAATCATAAAACATTTAACTTTGACCAATGGTACGTCACACATAAAACGGTTAAAAACACATTCTCCATTGTGTCATGTTGTCAGAGTGCCTTCTTAAAACAAACAAAAATAAATCAGTATTTGTGATCTTGGCATTTTAATACTTCAAAGTAAAGAGATCGCCACCCTACCGTGGAAAAATTAAATTCACATTATATGTGCAACTTCCGGTAATTTTTGTGGTTGTTTATTTGTCATATTGGCTAAGAGTATGTATGCCTACATCGTGTTGACGATGTCATGGGTCAGAGTCGACAAGTGGTATCCTAGTCGTCAGTTATGCCAAAAAATTATATCCAGTTATTACACAGTAGCCTATTCTATTGAATATTCATTTTCAGTTATTTTTAACAACTATAGTATGAAATTTGAAGTTAGAAAAACTTCTTTTCTAATGCATGTTATGTGCAATTTTACACAATGAAGTTCTATTTTGTTTTCTTCCTCATACTTGTTTTAAAGGAAAACGGGATAATTGTATTTATGCCCAACTTTGTAGTCCTATCCATTTGCAGATTAAAACTATGCCTATGCAAAATACTGTCTTATAGCTGGTATTCATGTAGATTCAGCAGTTTGTTGGGCGGCGGGGGGGGGGGGGGTGTGTCTGTCATACCCTTATATGCCAATGTTCCTAATTGATTCACTCATTTTAAGTGACTTGAAGGTTTCACTTGCAGTAAGAGTAAAGAAGAGCAGTAGGGTAAATGGAGATAATATGAATAGAGTTATTGTTTAGATGTGGATGTGTGTAAGAAACATATAGTTACTATAAGTTGAAATGTTTTCATTTATTTCATTTCAGAAAACTGAAGATGGAGTTGTTGAGAATGTTAGGGTTGTTGTGCGTGTCCGGCCAATGAATGAGAGAGAGAAAAGTTCTGGCTATCGACAAATTACCACTGTAGATTCTGTTAATGCAACAATTTCAGTTGTAAATCCTCAAGCTGATGAACTAGAACCTCCAAAAGTTTTTACTTTTGATGTTGTATTTGATACTGATGCAACTCAGGTAAATTGCTATATCTTTGGTCTTACATATGACAAAGAGAGCTTTGTTTTAAAAGTATCATTACTTTTTTGTTGTTGTGCTGATAAATTTGGTGATTCTTATCTGGAAAACTGTAATAATATTTTAAATTATATGTATGGAAAACTTCTGTATAAATTACTGTTTATTTCAGCTTGATGTTTACAATGAAACTGCTAGACCAATAGTAGACAAAGTGGTTTTGGGATATAATGGAACAATTTTTGCATATGGGCAGACTGGAACTGGAAAGACATACACAATGGAAGGAAATTCCTCTGCCCCTGAACTAAAGGGAATAATTCCAAATTCTTTTGCTCATATATTTGGTTACATTGCAAAAGCTAATGGAGACAGAAAGTAAGTAAAGAAAGGTAGATGATGCAAGACTAAACGATCATGTCTTTTGATATTGTGTACAATCAACAAATTAGTCTTTCTTTACTTTACATTAGTGTTGTTACAGTGAGACCTTTTCAGCTTCTAATTTTTTTTCTTTGCACATATTGCAAAATTGATCATAATTTGTTTCTTGTTGGAATTGTATTTTCAGTAATGTAATACCAGGTAGTTGCATATGGTATTTAGTACATTAATGAAAGGAGAGAAAATACTATCTTGAAAGTCTTGACTATTTCAGTTAAACTGAACGATCTCAGGTTTACTTTATTTTCTGTTATTTTCAGTTTAAATTGTTAGCCATTCGCATACCTTCCATCTACAATATGATTTAGGAAAAATCAGACTGGCTTTGGGGGTGATACTACTAGTTATCATAACAAAGTATGTCCTATGTCTTGTTCTTAACAGTTTTGAGGAAACTGATCCAAACAAAGGGGACCAAGAGAATTGCAGGTGATAATATATGAAACAGTGTGATCTAATTGGTTGTTTAATGTCATCAACAGATGTTGAAAAAGTCCACCATCAACATTTTGCAGCTCTTGTTGGCACTGCTATGTTGCTGGTCTGAGTTCATTTGCTAGGGTCTTTTACTTTAGAATACACATTGAAAATACAAGCAAACAGTTCCTCCTTTGTGTTGACTTGCACTTACAACCTTCACTCTCAGGCTGAATGCCAAAAATAGTAATCTAATGGAGAAAGATCGGTTGACCTCTGTGGAAAAGAAATTACTCCATAGTGACTGATGAAACAATCAACATGTACAATTGGAGATTCTTCACTGCACCGTGCCCAAGACAAGTGCACATTGAATTGCTCAGTAAAGGCAACACTAAATATCTTGATGTCACTTTGGTTGTATTAACTTATGGGTACAACTGAAGGAAAGACATCCGACTGATGCCTATGATTTTCAGTTAGCTGTAAGCTGTATTTGGTTCAGAAAAGGCACATATTCATTCATTTTTTAGTTCAGCTTGTCCTTTGAGTCCCAGAAAGCCAAATTTAAGACTTTCACCAGTAGTATTTGGTCTCACAAACTCAAAAGGTCCACTTCATACTTGTCTCCAGTTCAATTAAAAGAAAACTTAAAACACTTGTGCCTTGGAGAAGTGTGCTTTTAGTATATATGGTATTTAATAACATAACTGCCAACTAATGAACTGATTATTGATTACCAGTATTTTATTTTTAAACATATATTTGTATGAAGAAAAAATTGTATAAAATCAGATTCTATAAGCTCAGTAAATTCATTAATGCCATACATATCAGAATCAATAGTTAGGACAAGTACTGAATTTTTTATGAGGGATGTTTTCATTTCCCACTGTTTCAGGCTATTTTGTTTACACTTGTTTTTAAACAATGATGATCTGAGTTTCAAACTATGGGTCAGATCTCAGCATTGCACAATTTTCTTTGTATATTTCAACCAACCATTTTAATTTCACAGATGAAAAATTATAATTATTTGGACACTTGAGATTCATGAACTACTTGTATAGTGTGTTAATGAAAATGGTGTTACTGTTGCTGGAAAATATTTGAAATAATTTGTAATTATGGAGGAAAAAGAAATTAATTCACATTAAGATGCTACTTACAGAACAACATGACATTTGATTACTAGTCAGCTTATCAGATTTTTATTTAAAAACTTGTTTCCAGATAGCTCCAGAAGCACAACATGTATAGGAAAGAATGATAAAATATTTTTAAATGTTGCAGAAAAGTTTGGCAATTTGTGTTTCATGAAATTGTTGAACAACATTCACTTAAATTACACTTGATGTTATAGACAAACCTTATCAAAGGCATGGTTTCCTTTTCTTATGTCCTCGAGCAGTGATCAGATTAACTACAAAGTTGTGACTAACAGTTGCAGTTGTAAAGCACAATTTAATAATTTCCCTACAGATTTTAGAGAATAGTAATTACTGGCATTATGATGACTTGCACGGTGGTAAGATCTGTTTGAGTTGCATATACACCATGAGGCATAAATGAGGACATGATGTTGAAGACCTCAGGCCTGTTTTCTTTGAGTCAATGACTGTTTTATTGTTTAGTGATATTGAAATATTTATGAAGTAAAATTGTAATACAGAAATAAGTAAAACAATTTAGTCATATAATGCTCCTAAAACTGCAGTATCTTAAGATGGCATTCTCATAATGGGCATATATTTGAAATAATTTGTAATTATGGAGGGAAAAGAAAGTAATTCACATTAAGATGCTACTTACAGAACAACATGACATTTGATTACTAGTCAGCTTATCAGATTTTGATTTAAAAACTTGTTTCCAGATAGCTCCAGAAGCACAACATGTATAGGAAAGAATGATTAAAAATATTTTTAAATGTTGCAGAAAAGTTTGGCATATATTAGTATGCAGAGAATAACTAAGAAAATGATCATAGTGCTCTAATCCACACTGCTCTGCATATTTAACCAAATAGTGTTATGTAGACTTTTTGTCTGTAATTTGTATATTTCATAATAAGTTGAAGCCTGTTTCTACAGCTAGTCAGTCCAGCACCAGCTGCCACAAGTGCGACACCTTAAGAGTTTAAGTATCGAAATTTAACTTCACTTCATTTCGATTATTAGTCAGTTTCATAACTATTTTAGTGCTTATGTTTTTTTTTTAAGAACTTTATTCTCATGTATTTGGTTAATAGTGTCGAGTTTTCATCACTGATTTGTATATTTCATAAGAAGTCAGAGACTGTTGCTTCAGCTAGTTAGCCAGTCAGTCTATTGCCAGTTGCCACCAGGAGCTCTGAGTAGCACAATTTAACTTTCCTGGGTTTTTATTAGTAGTTAAGTTTCTTAAAGTTTGTTTGTGTTTTTGTTTTCAGGGACTTTATTCTCAAGTGTTTTGCTACATACAGTAATTGTACGTAACTTGACAGAGATGGATAGGGACTACACCTCAGATTTGGGAGGAGTTGACCACTGTTACCAGGCATCTGGAGGCTTTGTTGGCCACGGTCGACAGTCTTCATCTGAGAACCTGAGGCAATTGCTGGGGTAGCTCTGGTGCCTACTATGGTTACAGTATTCGATGTCCCTGCCAGTCGACAGTTGCCCGATGGTGATTGGCAAACAGTATGGGAGTATTGAAACTCTGGACAGAAGGTGAAATTTGGAATTGGCTGTAAGGCTACTCATTATGACTCAGAAACAGGTTTGAGGTGTTGCTGCTGCTGATAATGTCTTTGAGCCAGCACGGAATGCCTCGCCTGTCCAGACAGATGCTGGTGGTGGGATTGGTAGTCATTGAGAGCTCTAGTTTTTGGTGGATAGTAGAATGTGTGTGGCGTGTACATATGGGTTTTTAGGATAGATTAATTCTTCCACAGGCCCATTAAGATGCTCTCTAGGCAGCACTCGGCACAATAGAAGGGAGGAAGAAAATATTAATGTAATAGTAGTTAACTGCAGGATTGTCACTGGAAAGATGTAAGAACTGCTCTCACTTTTAGATAGTCACATAGTACTAGGGACAGGAAGCTGGCTCAAGCCAAATGTCATTAGTAATGAAATCCTAAACTCTGCCTGGAATGTATACCACAGAGATAGTTTGAACAGTGAAAGGGGAAGCATGTTTACAGCAATAAAGAATAAGATTGTTATCGTATGAAATTAGTATACATTCAAAATGTGAAATAATTTGGCGAGAATCTGCATGAAAAGTGGCTCAAACTTGGTCTTTAGAAGTTTTTCTAGACCACCTGCCTCTACAGAAATAGTGACGGAACGTCTGAGGGAAAACTTTGAAAATATTTCCTCTAGGTTTCCTAATCATGTCAAGAGTTTCAGATGCATATGCTAACTTACTTGATACTTACTGGGACACAAATATGTTTAACACAACTTTTCGATTCTTTTTGTGTGAATCAGGGAAATGATCATAAGACCATTACAGCATTAATGAATACAACTGTAACTAAGAACATCAAGAGAGGTAGGAAGATCTTATTTAGCAAAAGCAAAAAGGGACAAATATCAGAGTACTTGACTGCTCAAGACCGTAGTTCCGTCTCTAACTCTGACAGTGTTAAGCAGTTGGTAACAAAGTTAAAGTGCAATGTACAATACACTTTAGATACGTGCATGCCAAGTAAAATTATGAGAGATGCAAAGTATCCACTGTGGGTGGACAGTTATAAGAACCTGTTATGAAAGCAAAAGAACTTCTCCCAAATATAAACGTAGCCTAAGTCTAGCAGACAAGAAAGAGTTAAATGGTGCCAAAATTAGAGTAAGGGCAGCCGTGTGAGAGGCATTTACCAAATTTGAGAGCAATATTTTGTGTACCAACTTGGCAGGAAATCTTTAAAAATTTTGGTCCTGTGTCAGATTGGTAAACGGGTCGAAACCAGATATCCAGGATGCTCTGTGATCATAATGGTGTTGAAACAGAAGATGACACACAAAAGGCCAAAATATTAAATGTCTTTTTCCAAGCTGTTTCACAGAGGAAGATTGCTAGGTAGATCCTCCTCTAAACCGTCACACTGACAACAAAAAGGCAGATTTTAAAATAAGTGTCAGAGGGATAGAAAAGCAATTGAAATCGCTCAGCAGAGCAAAGGCTACTGGATCTGATGGGATACCAATTTGATTTTACACTGAGTGTGATTTGAAGCATACACCAGTCCAATTCATTGGAAGAACTTCCTCGTACTTATATCTCACTGTGACATCAAGGATAAGAACAGGGCCCACACGGACGTATATAGGCAATCATTATTCCTGCAAACCATATGCAACTATAATGGGAGGAAGTGACAATGGTACACACAGTACAGTGAGGTGGCTTGTGTAGTATGAACATAGATGTTGATGTATATTCTGTAACTGAGTTTCTCATTTCATTATGGCTTATGAAGATAATGTAACAAAGTTGTAAAGAACTTTGCTTGTTGGTGGGAGTTTTTCAGTGTACAGTTTGTGATGTTTATATATGTAAATGCACAGAAATAAGAATTTGTAGTCATTTCTAGCAAGAGACCTTATGCATCAGGGGCAGTGGCCGTGTGTGTGTGTGTGTGTGTGTGTGTGTGTGTGTAAGAAAAGTAACAGAGGAAAAGCCACTGGACTTGATAGAATATCTAGTATCTGGAGAGCATATGTCTTTGAAAAACGGCCAGTGTCATCCAAATAGCAAAGACATGTAATTCATTCAGTGTCAAAGCAGGTTGTCCATCATATATTCAAATGTGAATGAAACAGTACACAGTAAAAAAGACTTTAAACTCATAGAAGCTGCCAGGATTTACAAAGCTAGTTTACCTGTGGTCAGCCTTATCACACTCAATTTGCCAGTTGCCCGTCTGCTTGTGATTATTGAGAATTACTCTGCTGCTATTAAGGAGTGTAGGGTGGCATCAGTCCACTGCAACATTTTTCTTTGATGTTCAGTCATCAGTAGCCAATGCAGAAATTCTATGAATCATCCTTTTTGTCCACAGTGACTTCCAAGGACACTCTGACAGTTCAGTAATGTCATTTTGCAGCTTCATCTCCATTCCTCTGTGATTATTCATTGTTTTGTCATTGATGGAGTGTCAATACCAAGCGTTTAGATGGTGTTTTACCATTGACTTCTTGGTCTTTTTTCCACTTTGGAGTGAAAGATTTAAAGCATTCAAAAATTGGTGCACAATGTCTTGCACTCGCTAACATTTCTCTTCAGTCAGGCCTGATACTGTTGGCAGTTCGATATCAGCTTCCGCCCTAATGTGGTCTGCTACAGTGAAGTGAAAATTTTAACATCCACATCTTCCTTTTGGGATTTCATTTTAAAGGAAGCAGTAAAATTAGATTAGCAGATAACCTAATAAACAGGTATAATGGTTTTAATTTTGACAAGGCCTGGAATCCAGCACCAAGTGTAATAAAATTGCAGAGAAGCTGTAAATGTTCAGTCACTGCCAAACATGGGCATACATTGATAGGCATCTCAAACACCTAAATGGCTTCACCAAAGAGGTGTGCATATGTAAGTGTACCTCTTTGCCACTGACAAACATCCTTGACTCGAATTTGCTGTACCACTGTGCTTGGCATATAAGGCCACACCTACCTTGTCAGTAGTCTTGTAACTCTCTCTGAGGATGGGCAGATGTTAGGTGGCCAAAATATTAGAAGAAATTGAAGTTGCGTTACTGCATGTCTGAAATTTAGTGGGATAATTAACTTACTTGTTTGATTACGAAGAAGATGTTAAATGTATCTTGTTCCAGGTTCCTATTGCCGTTTACCAGATGAAGATGCAGTCCATAGCTGCTTCCTCTTTGTGATATTTCTTTGTGGCTTCCAACTTTGCTTCTACATTAAGATACCTAATTCTTATAAATGTTCCTGTTCTTACACAAAGAGCAATAACTGTTCCATGAACCTCAGAATTCTTTTATTTGAAAATAGAGCACACCACTTTTACACTACAATATTTCAGAACTGTTTTAGCATGATGACTTAACAAAAGGTAGTCTATGTAGTAATTCAGGTTATAGGCTGCCTATAGTTCATATTTCTCCTCCCCCCCCCCCTCCCTCTCTCTCTCTCTCTCTCTCACACACACACACATTTTTGCATGTGTAATATATATAATATTGCCGCGTTGAAATGGGAGCAGGCCTGACTTCAAAGGCAACTGAACACAGCACTTATACTGGAAGCACGTTTATTACGAACTCAACATACACGCAGCACTGACTGCCTTTTAGGCAGAGTGCTCTGCTATTTATACACAGACAGAATTTACCAGAAATTAGAAGAACAGTTAACATAAGAAACAAGTAGAATTTACAAGTGAACATAAGAAAGATGTAGAACATTCTGGAATTGTTAATTACAAAGAAATAAATTTTTGCTGGTGGGCAGGATTGAACCGGCGACCCTCAGCACCGCAGTCCGTGATGCTATCCCCTGCACTGCGCCGGCAGACGGTGTTTGTGGTCTCTCGTGGCAATATTAAGGATAAATTTTTGTAAATGTATTTATAAACTTTAGCACATTCACTGATAAATGATCGTTTATTCCATTATAATTATCATTTACATTGGTCCTGTATATAGGGCCAATACCACTAATCCATGTTACACTCGTGAATATGTATTCTTGTGTTCCTTTCTGTGGGTACACAAGACCGCTTGTACTTGGCAACAGTCTCTAACTGTGTGAGCTTCAGTTATAAGGGCAACAGCAGAGACAAGTGATAAGAGTGTGCCGGCACACTGAGACTGTGGATTCAGAGGACACACTGAATAGTTTCAAGCGAGTTTGTGGAGCTCATTTCCAATCTATCGTGAGCGGTGGTGAAGTCGTGTAGCACGGTAACACAGTACAGTTCACATTAATAAAATAAGGTGATGAGTCTGTGCTGACTGAGGATGATTGTCAGCTGGCAAGTGCTTACATAGTCTGTGGGATAAAGGAGGCAGTAGTGTGGCCCCTGAGGCACCAGATGGTGTGTACTGAAGCGCGATGTCTTCCTTTGATGACCACACTTTGTAGTAGTGACAGCAGAGAGATGTGTGGTACCCCTGCTGGCCTGCTGGTTACTGCAATAACCTTTTTAGAAATCTGAGAGTAGTGTTCTACTATTTGGGAGACTTTCAAAAAACCACAGCCCACACTGAAACTGTTGAGTCATTATAAAAGTTACATAAAAATGCCATAGCAGGTATTGTTACATAAATTGAGGTCGACATAAGTGAGAACATGAACAATTGTTTCTTTTTTCAGGTTTTTAGTGAGAGTTTCATATATTGAAATTTACAATGAAGAAATACGTGATCTTTTGGGAAAGGACCAAACAGCACGTTTGGAAGTGAAAGAACGTCCTGATATAGGTGTATATGTCAAAGATTTATCTGGATATGTCGTGAATAATGCTGATGATATGGAGCGTGTAATGAAACTTGGAAACAAGAATCGTAAGTTAATTGGCACTTTTTGCTTTTTAGAAGGTTTATTTATGTCTAAATGAAGAGTTTTGTACATAATGTGCAACATAATTACAAACATTGTAATGCAGTTGTTATTTCAAAGGCTGTATTTTCTTGAAGTATATCATAATGGAAAGTATGAGTGTCTGACTTCTGTTTTCTCAGTGTAAAGATTGAAATAGTTTGTTGCATGTAAAATAAATGTCTTGGGTGAACATAGTGTGATTTTTCTGACTTTGAAGTACAACAAATTAATATACTATTGACATATTTCTACTTTAGAACAAATAGTATTGCTACATATTTCATAAATTTTTTAATACGAGAGCATTGTGTGTAGTTACATTTTGTCACTTGCATGCATAGACATGCCAGATTTTCATGACTTCTTGCACATTATTAGAATATACAATACCTGCTTATTTTACAGATATGAATTAATAACGGCTAAAATGTGTATCCATCATTTTGATAAACCAAATTGATGATTAATAGATATCCACCAAATACAGAAGGCACTAAATGACATAATAAAAGCATAATTATTTATCATCTTACAGAAACTAAGCATTGTTCTTTTATGTATCTCCATTATGTCAATTTTACATAATTTATACATTCTTACTAAACATAAACACTCGTCACATGTTAACTGCAGTTTTTTTTTTTAGTAACAGGATTGTGGTTGCACCTTGTGCTTAGTGTGACTACATACAAGTATGTCTCAATAAACAAATTATGCAATATATTATGCATTTTTAACAGGAAATTAAAAATTGAATTATGAGGGGCAATGATCAGGTGGTGTTACAAGATAGAATGGTGAATTTAAGAAACACATATCTTAATTAATGTTGTGCTATGGCCATCGAGCTTTCAGTTTTCTGTGAGTTCCCTAAATTTCTCCAGGCAAATGGAGGGATGGTTTCTTTCTAAGGGCACAGCCAATTTTCTTCTCCACCTTTAAGAAAATCTGAGCCTGTGCTATTGTCTCTAATGACCACATTTTTATGGGAGTTAAACCCTTCTTTGCTTCCTTCGTTTTGGAGTAGCAATCATTTGTTGCCGTGCTCTTCACACCCTAGTATATACCCAGCCTCCTCTCACTGAGAAAACATGCGAACACAAAAAGTATTTGCGTCTGCCACTGGAGTGCTGCAAGCGTGCAGTAAACTGACTGACTGGCCCTGTACGAACTCATCACATCTGTTTCAATCTGACTACTTTTTCTGTTTATCAGCTTCTTATTTAAATACTTCATACATGAAGAATGTTCACTCACTTCATCTTCGGCGATTTTTAAGATGAGTGTGATACCTGTTTTACATATTATCTCACCCAATTTCTGAAGTGTCGCTGGAATTGTGCTGGAGCAACATTCGAAGTGTAGTCTTCTCCAAAAACATGTTTCTGCTATTTTTTAAGACAAGGCATTGATCGAATGCAAGAAATAATGGTGGATTGAGGTCATTTGGGTGAATAATTTGTGGTATTAAGATCTTACCATTGAAAGGCATCTCTGTGTTTACAGTGGTCTGATGAGTATAAGGAACCAAACGTACCATAAGAAATCCCCACCCTTTGATCTCTCTGGTAACTGATATGGTCATATTGTGTAGTTCATTTCTTGAGAGTCATTTTGTGATGACATAAGCTGCAGGTAGTCTGTACTTAATACGTAAACCAGATATAAAGAAGCGAAGTAAATTGTTCTTGAGAATTTCCCATTCAATCGCATTCTTGTCTATAACTTCACATGTATTATCACTAGTATTTTGATAGCATTATGATGAAAGGAAACACTGAGCTTTCAGGTATATTGCAATTCTTGTTTCATCCACGATATTATGAGGGGTGTTCAGATGCAAAGGTATGAAACAACACTGTGGGTATAATTGAAGTCTTTATTCAAAAGTAATTACCAGAGGCCCAAGTACAACTATGCCCCTGAACCGAAGGATTCTCTGTTTCAGAATTCCTGTGACTGTGTCGAGCGAATCCTATACTGTGTTTTTCAGTTCTTCAGCCGATTTGAAGTGCTTCCCTTTGAGGTGTCTGTTTAGCGGACCAAACAGGGGGAAGTCACACAGCGACATGTCTGGGCTGTAGGGTGGTTGCTCAAGGTGCTCCCACTTAAACTTTGCTTCTACACTGATCCTGTGACCCTGTAGATCAGTGTTTTTCAACCTTTTTGAATATGTGACCCCCTTTCAAGTAAAAATGTTCTGGCAACCCCCCCCCCCCCACCCCTCCTCATGAACTGTAACAAAGCTGTTATATGGTGTTATAGAGGTAACAAATCCTCTTTCTTTTCCTTTGTCTTTCTTTTAAATTGTTGAAGTTTTTGTGTATTTTTCGGAATGGAACACATTATCCTATTTTTACATGATCTCGGACAGAAAAATATATTTTGCTTAACGACTGTTTCGCATTTTAAGCAAGACTCTGAATTGAATTAAGCTCGCTAAGGAAGGACGCACTGTTAAACAATTTGTAAAGAATGGAATCTCTTTTTCAATTTTTCAAAATTATTTATTCTATCAAGTTCTCTAACGTTGTGACACGCCAATCACTTCTCACCAAGGTCGTTCACTTAGTCGATGAGTTCGGCCATGATTACTGTGTTTGCCTGGGTCGTCACTCACACTCCTGGCCTTCATGAAAATGGGCACACCACTTTCTCACTGACTTGTCGGACACAGTCTCCCCTCTATATGTGGCCACCATCTGATGATGAATATCGCCCAGTTTATCACCTTCCGCAGTTAAAAATCTGGTAACACCTCCAGAGCAGCATATTCAAATTTCAACCATTTGGTTGTTAAGACATTTTTCATTTGAACAACCTTCATAGAACAAAATGTGTCAGCCTTATTCAAATGTTTACCTTTTAAAGTTAACCTCTCATTCATGACGTTTCTAGTACCTGTTTTGCATGACATGCCCCAAATAGCAGTATGGTAAGCTCTTGGAAGTTAACTGCAGTAAATTTTTTCTAGTGTTTTTTTCTGTGTTTTATAGTATCCTATTTTCATCTGGGAGAGTATTCTTTGAAATTTTTGATCTGTGCAGGAATAAAGGAAAATTCAATGTTTGATTGATGTTGCTCATCAGCTTTAATTATTTGGAACAAAGGTGGAAAATTGTTTTTATATGTTTCCTGCTCATAAGTGATTTCATTAAGTTTTTGTTTTTCAAGACATAGAAGTTTAATTCTAGATCTTCACTGTTTAACAATTTATTTTGCTCTAGGGTAATTACTTTTTTCTGTAAAATAGTCACACCAGACGTGAATCGCAGAACAACAATTCTTATTGCCCCAATATTCAAGCAGTGAGACACCAGAAGTATTGCTTCGATCATTGGTGTCCGTGGTCTTTTTGTATTTTTATTTCTTGCATTGAGTCTTTTTGTATTTTTATTTCTTGCATTGAGTCTTTTTGTATTTTTATTTCTTGCATTGAGTCTTTTCGTATTTTTATTTCTTGCATTCAGTCAATGTCTTTAAATTTTGTCTGAAATCTGCTCTTGATATTGCTTTCAGCTTGTATTGTCCGACATCACTTTTGCTCAAAAATTTGTGAAATGAGACTATTTTGAAAGACATTATTGATAAATCTGAAGCATTGAATTAAAATTTGTGGTGCGGCCGGGAATCGAACCTGGACCTCCATGCTTACTAGGCAGACGTCTTAACCGTTAGACTACCACACCACTAATGATTAAGGGGCCTTGGAATAGTCTCTGTACGATTTCCCTCCACATCACAAACCTTAATTCAGCTTCTGTGTTCCAAAGATAATTGTCACTACTGCCAAGGCTCTCCATGCAGCGGAATAGCACCTCGGCAATGGACAGCCGCGGTGGAGTAGCCGTGCGGTCTAAAGTGTCTCACTGCGGAGTGCGCGGTTGCTCGCCATGGAGGTTAGAGTCCTCCCTGGGGCATTGGTGTGTGTGTTTGTCCGTAGGTTAGTTTACCTAGGTTTAAGTAGATTATAAGCTACCGACTGATGACGACGCAGTTTGGTCCGATAGATTTACAGACATTTGAACATTGGCAATGGACATGGTGGACATTCAGGTGACATAAATATCAATTAATACAAATAAACAATCTCAGAGACGGATTGTTTATTTGTATTAATCGATATTTATATCACCTTAACAGGATTGTTCCACCATGTCCATTGCCAAGGTGCTATTCCGCTGCATGGAGAGCCTTGGCAATAGTGGCAATTATCTTTGGAACACAGAAGCTGAATTAAGGTTTGTGATGTGGAGGGAAATCGTACATAGACTATTCCACAAATTTTAATTCAATGCTTCAGATTTATCAATAATGTCTTTGACATATTTGAGATGTAAATCAGTCTCTTGGATTGTTTATTTGTATTAATTGAGACTATTTTCGCTTTAAAACTTCAAAAGAAAGACACCATTGTTGTTGGCAAATAGAAACCTTTAAACAATGTTATTATAGTATTTTATCCATGGCAGCAACTGTTCAGGTTATTAATTCATAAAATGCACCAACCAGTTGCTAAGACAAGCAACTGGTTGCTGCATTTTATGAATTAACAATGTTGTTATGTTAAAATACTGTATGGCAGGATCATAATGAGTAACTAATCAGGGCAGATGTGCCTATTGGTAGAAAATTAGTGAGAGCATGTGAAACATGAAATGTAGATCAGATTTACCAGGTTAGCACACTGGACTCGCATTCAGGAGGAAGTTGCTTCAAATTCACTTTTGACTGCCCAAATTTGAGTTTTCCTAAATTGCACCAGGCAAATGCTGAAATAGTTCCTTTGAAAAGGCATTGCTGATTTCATTCTATGACCATAAGGAAGGGGGGGGGGGGGGAAATTATAAAATTCGAAGCTTGTGCTTTGTCTCTGATGACCATGTTGTTGACTGGTATCTTGCATAAGGCGGATTTCTTCACAAATCTATCATAGCAAGCTCGGAAGAAACAAGACCTGCACCATCACAAGATGATCGCTTAATCCCCAATGCCTACTGATGTCATTTGTGAAGTGACTGTTGGTGTAACGGGATAAGAAGGTTAAGTTTTCTATACGAACTTAATAGCTGTTGGGAAGAAAGACTTTGCACTGCTGGTAAAGGTTTTTCATTAGACTGTCAGTAACAGCAGCCGTGCATTATGGGATTATCACTGACAGAAACAGCTGTGAAGAGGCCCTATGTCAATAAAGACACTAAAGAATATGATCAAGATATACAAAGGAACGAGGGAATTAGGTGCTGCAACAGGGAGAGGGAGGTGCCGCATTCTCATAGTGGTTTGTTGATGAAGTTGCTGTAGCCGTAGCAGACAGATCAGCACATGCCTCGAATTCTGCAGCCAGTGCTCAAACTGTGTTATGGGAATTGTCTCACCCTGGTCAACAGTTCCAAAGATTTTGCGGTGCATTTTACACTGATATCCCTACAATTTTCATTATAAACACCAAATGCAGCCCCAGGATAAGCTGTGACACCACAGCTTTGCCTTTCATTTTTTGACCTGTATGGAAATGAATGACTTCTGGTCAGGGAATATTCTTTGGATGGACAAGGCACATTTTATGCTACATGGTATAGTGAATGGACAGAACAGTTCCCCCACTCATTATGCAGTAACAACTGTGGCAACTGTTGACCGTGTTGTGTTAAAGATAAAGCATTTTGTTAATTTGGGAGACTGTATTGAACACGCTGTAACTTGTGACCATATCCTAAAATGTGTGCCAGAATCCAACTTTACCAGGTGTTAGATCATCTTGGTGTTATTACTGCATCCACACCACAATCTGACTTCTTATAGTGCCATATTTTTGCATGGTGACAGAAAGTGGAATTATAATTTTATCGTAATACTCGGTGAGCTCAGTAGTCATGGAGAAGGTGAATGCTCAACTTTGGTTTATTGGGATAATTTTGGGAAGGTGTGTTTCATCTGTAAAGGAGACTGCATATAAAATGCTTGTAAGACCCCGTCTTGATTATTGCTTAAGTGTTTGGGATCCCCACCATATCGGTTTAAAGGAGAACGTAGAGACAGTTCAGAGGCGGGCGGCAAGTTTTGTAACTGCTAGATTTGCTCATAGGAGTCATTGGAGGGAAGGTGACATTCTTTTTGAGAAACACTGTTCAAAAAATTTAGAAGGTCAGAATTTGAGGCTGACTGCAGAACAATTGTACTGCTGCCAACCTATATTTCGCGTAAAGACCACAGAAATAAAATCAGAGAAATTAGTGCTCGTACAGATGCATACAAGCATTTGTTTTTCCTTTGTTTTAATATGGGAGTGGAAGAGGAAAGCAAGTGACTGGTAGTGGTACTGAGTACCCTCCGCCACACGCCTTTGGATTGATTGTGGAGTATGTAGATGTAGGTTTGTAGATGAACATACCCATGAAGTTTCAACATCCTGTGAGGTGTACAGCCCACACTGTAGGACCCAGGACACTGTCAGTTCTAACTATACCACCCTGTATTTGTGAAGAGGCGTGATATTACTATGTACTATTGAAACTGTTTTAAAGTCCAAAGATGGCAGCAAATAATTGCTAAAACTAATAATTAATAAATTTCAATAAAAGTGTTCATATAAACTTTTTTGAAAGTGATCATAGCTCATCTGCCTATGCAGAACATCATTATAAATGATTACATCACTCACTTGGCTTGCATCACAATGTTAAGTACACACAATATGTATTTGATTCATCTTGCACTTATAAGTGAAACGTCATGTGAGATGTCACCTCCCTCCCGTCACCCCTCCATAAAAGCACCACCTCCAACATATGGCTGCAATATAATTTTATTGTGATATTTTTGTCGTGCATGTGATGTTGCAGTGTTGAGTGCTGATGTTTTTAAACTGTTGTCACGGTTCCAACTTTCAGGTGTCATCGGTTCAACATCCATGAATGCTACGAGCTCCCGTTCTCATGCTATTTTTACAATTACCATAGAGAATGGTGATCTGGGAGAAGATGGGAGACAGCATATAAAAATGGGAAAGCTCCATCTTGTGGATCTTGCCGTAAGTTCCATTAATGATTAGATGCAATGAAATAAATTAGGCACATTTAATGAGAGGAAGGTAAAGAATGGCTTTAGCTGCAATAGGGCATTGAAATGATTCAATGACATCAAGTGAAAATTTGAGCTGGTCTGGGATTCAAACACAGGTTTCCCTACCCACACTCGTTTCATATCTTCCTTGAAATTTCCACAGGTCGCACACTACAGCTGTAGTGCCTCTGTCGTCTATATCCTCTTATGCACAAGGTCAAACATTATTACCACATCTGAGGAAAAGTACTAAAGCATATGCCATCACTGCATAGAAATACATATATAGATTGGTGTTATGTCTGTTTGTTCAGATAAGGCGAGCATGGGTAGCCAAGAGGTTAAGGTGACATCTGACAAATCCTGACTTTGAATTGCTTCACTACCCTAGTGCAGCTAAAGTCATTCCGTGCGTTCCTATTTCTTCTTCCTTTTTTTCATTAAATGTGCAAAATGTATATTGGCCATGAACCTGGTGTGGTGTCCATTCCTTTGGATATGTCCAAAAGAACAGTTGTATATAAATACAGTTATTTATATAAACTAATTACATTTTAAGGGGAAATAGTTTGTTATACATAATGGGAACAGTAAGGTCCAGAACTCAACATTTATTTCCCCTCATGGGGCTCAGCAATAATTTAGGGCTTGACGAACACAGGGTCTCTGAGCTGAGGGCTGCTAAGTGCCGCCAGTACTCCAGCACTGTAACCTCTAGGCATGCTTCTGCGAACCAAGTTGTGTGGCAGTGGAATGTTGTGTGTACCAGGGAATGGGGATCTTGGCTTGACCGCGCAGTTCGCAAGGAAGGAAATCTCTCTCTCTCTCTCTCTCTCTCTCTCTCTCTCTCTCTCTCTCTCTCTCTCTCTCTCTCTCTCTCTCTCACACACACACACACACACACACACACACACACTGATGAGATGCATGGCTGTTGAGGTGGAACAGTCCTAGTGGGCAATCTCTGTGGATACTGCCGAGCCTCAGTTGTATTAAGCTTGAGGGGCTCTGTCTAGATGGACATTTAGTTCTTTGATTGCTCGTGGGGTCGAGATGGCTCTATCGAGTATTTTTAAACCTCCTAGTGGGATGGAAGTACCACTGAGGAGGAGGGGGGGGGGGTACTAACATCCAACCACCAGAAAGGCCTCAAGGTATCCAGTCCTCTGGACCAAGGAGTATCCAAAAAGTTTTTCAGTAATAGTAACAGAACGCATGCTGGTAATCAGAATGTGTTTTTACTCAAGAAAAGGAAAGAAGGCTGTTTCAAGAGTGTGTCGCCTTTCTGTATTCAAAAGGGTTTGGAAGGCATTGCTGGCTCATTGAAATCAATTAAGCATTTGCGCAATAGGACTCTGCTAATAGGAACATCTAGCTCTGTGACGATTCCTTTCTGTAGTAGTTGTAATTAGGTCTTCATATCTAACAGCAAAAATTAAAGTCTTAGCAGTTATATCAATCTTTAGTTGAAAATATGAAGGGGTGCGAAATGTAATAGATTTTGTAAAGTCACCATCACTTTTATTTAACAATGACTGCTATACACACTGACACAGATTCCAGGCCAATCAACAAGACAAAACTAACTAACTTTTGGCACGCAGATGCGTCCTTCAAATACATTTACAATAATCACACACATTATTGTGGTTAATTACATTGTATATCAATAATTAGAACATTGCAAATACAGATGCTTTGGACTGGATAATTACAGCAATAGAAAAGACATTTTATACAGAAAGATTCACAGTTAATAATCATGTTTCTAAGCACTTTTAAGACAGCAAAAATTAATAAAACACCGCACATTCTTAGGTGTATTAATTACAGTAGAAATAACACATCCGATGGAAATTACAGTATGGAATTGAACTTAACAGATTCATAACAACATTCCTGGTTTGTTTTAAAGGCAAGTTGATTAAAGTTTCTGATTAATAGACAGTAATTGACATAATTACTTATTGTCAAACTATGAGGAACAATTGTACTTCTAGAAGTTTCTACATTACACAATTTGATTAAATACTCAATTTCATGATATTATCGCTTCAAAATAATTTAGTTATGGACAAAAGGAATGGGAACAGTAGGAACAAAAGTAATGTGGCTGGTATCAGTCTGTAATGTGGAGATATGGTATCTTGTACTTCACTAGATGACTGTTCATGTTGTTACATTACAGCTCTCGACACGCTACAAACCTTCAACAAGTGATTTGCCTTAGAGAATATCCCATTGAGACAGAACTATACAAAACTCTGAATTACAGCAGATAAGTTGTCATGTGTAGGGACCTCGTGGACATTCCCAGAGAAGAATTTAAAGGGTGAGTGGGTGCAAGAGGGCATCATTGATATGCAACACATAATGAAAAGTGTGGATGGAGAGCTACAGAAATTGGACTCATTTATCTTCACATTTAATAGCCCAAAGCTCCCTGTGCATGTTAAGGCAGGATTTCTGTGACTAAATTTAAGACCTTATATCCCAAATCCCATGCACTGCTTTAAATGCCAGCACTTTGGGAATACAACTCGGGGATGTAATGGAGTATTCACCTGTGGTGCATACGGTAAACCTGCCCACGATGGGGTTGCTTATTCACCACCTCCAAAGTGTGTGAACACTTCTGGGGAACACCCTATGTGAAGAAGAGAATGCAGCATTTATTTGGAAGAAAAGAAGATTCAAGAAATTAAAACTACTAAGCGCATTTCCTATACAGAAGCCAAGAAGATCTTTAAGGCCATGCCACCTCCAGTATTTGTCACCACCTTCGCTGCTGTCCTTCAAACGCCGGTTCAGAAAGTTGATGCTTCAACACAAACGGAGGTCATTAAAGTTGCCACTAACACCTGTGTTTGTCAGTGCACTTGCAAAGCCACGGTTTGCTCAGTGCCAGTAGTTCCTTCAAACACATCAGAGAAAGCTACAGTTACCAGCATTGATGAGCCCCTGGCAACTCCAGTGGAAGAGAATGGCAAAAAATCCATCTTGGCCGCTACCACAGCTACTGTTGGTGCTACAAAGCAAGTGAAGTTGAAAAAGGCATCTGGTAAATGCCAGTCACAAATTAAGTCCACTAATAAACCTTTAGATCATATCGAAGTTCTCATACGAGGTGCTTCTTTTGACTACACCCCAGAGCTTATGAAGCTGTTTGTCAATCTGGGGCATACTTCTTGCTCCAAAAATGAACCCACACCTAATTCAGTATCTCCACCTCGGCGGGAAGAAAGTGAAGGTGCTACCTTCATATACCGTAGCTCCCACATTACGATGTAACACAAATAGATTCAGGACTCACATAGAAGACCTGGAACTGCGAGCACAGCCACATCCCCAGTGCATGTGTTAAAAAAAACCTCACTTTAAAGCTTCTGACACCTCTATGCTCAGGGGCTATACCATATACCATAAGGATGACCTCACTGGTGAGAGGGCCAAGGGAGAAGTTGCTGCATGCTCAACATAGGCAATCTCTCACATTTTTGTGCTGCCACGGGGACGTTCTCAGCCATTGACCTTTCTGCTCTCCAGCCCTTGCAGACTCTTCTCAGTTGGAGGCCACTGATGACCTCCACAACAGTGACCACTTTCCATTGTGGATCCACCTACCAGATGGCCCAACATTAGGGTAGAAGCCAACAAGATGGATAACTAGCAAGGCTAACCAGCCATTGTTCACTCGTATGCCTGTATTTGAACACTGAGATGACATCCATGATTGGGTGGAGCACATAACACAAGTGATCCACCATGCTGCTGACCTTTCTGTCCCTAAGTCATCAGGTGACCTTCAAAGGCATCCTGTTCTTTGGTGGTCAGATGAGTCCCACATAGCAATTAGAGCCAGGTGTGCAGCCCTATGACAGTTAAAGGGTTCCCTGACTACTGACAACCTTGCAGCCTTTAGAGTTGCGATAGCTAAGGCTCAGTGCATTATTAAGGAGGGCAAGAAAAGATCATGACAAGCATTTCTGAGCTCTGTCAACTGCTCCACTTGTTTCACAAAAGTATGGGAAGCCATCAAAAGGATTTCTGGTAAAGGCAGTTGTTTACCTATCACATCTGTGCTGCAACAGGGGTGTTGACAAACACCACCTGGAGACGTCGATCAGACAATGGCAGAGCAGTATGCAAGCACTACTGCCAGTGATAGCCAGGGTCTATTGTTCCAGCGATATCGTGAAACCGTGGAGAGGGGCAAGTTGGACTTTAGGTTTAACAATGGTAAGTCTTACATCTGACTTTTTCCCATGTGGAAGCTGGAATCTGCTCTGTCTGCATCTTATGAGACTGCAGTTGGCCATGACAGTATACAGTACACCGTGCTTCAGCACCTGTCTGGAGAATGAAAGGAAATCCTCCTTGTATGTTTTAATTTGATATGCCATGTTGGCCATTTCCCCAACTCGTGGAGGGAAGCGATTTTAATTCCACGTCTCAAACCAGAAAAAGGACCAAACACTTCCTAATAGTTACTGGAGTGTTGCCCTAAAGAGCTGTGTTGGATAGACCCTGGAATGAATGGTCAGTCACCGTCTGGTCTGGCTGTTAAAGACCAGACAGTTGCTTAGCAGCTCTCTGTGCATTTCAGGAGATACTGCTCCACTGTCGACATCCTAATCCTGTTAGGCTGTTATCCAGCAGACGTTTCCTATGTAAACAGCACTGTATCGGGGTCTTCTTCAACATCAGTAAGGTGTACAACACTACTTGGAGACACCTTATTCTGGAGAAGCTCCATCAGTGGGGCTTCTGCGGCTACCTCTTCATTTTCCTACAGTCCTTCTTATATAAGCGCTTTTTCTGTTCCGAGTTGGTTACATGTTGTCAAATTGTTTCGAGGAGGAGAATGGTGTACCCCAGGGCAGTGTTTTAAGTGTTATCATCCTTGATATAGCCATTAATGGTATTATGTTCACTGTGCAGAGTTCTGTACAATGCTTCTTATTCAGGGACAATTTTGCAGTTTTCTGTTCCTCCTCCAGTACTGTGCCACGACTCGTCAATTGCAACTGACAGTGCAGAGACTAGAGGAGTGGTCTGCTGTTAAGGGTGTGTGTGTGTGTGTGTGTGTGTGTGTGTGTGTGTGTGTGTGTGTGTGTATGTGTGTGTGTCCATTTTAATCATTCTTGTGGTATTTTTAATCTTCATGATATGCAAATGGGCAGCACTATTCTCCCTTTTAAAGAATCAGTGAGGTTCCTGAGACTCATTTTCGACTCCAAACTTTCGTCACTACTACACCTGAGAGATCTGAAAACCAGGGCCCAGAAGGCACTGAACATTTTAAAATGTTTTCGCCACAGGTCATCGGGAGCAGATAGGGTAAGTCTGCTCAAGTTTTATAGTGCTTTCGTACAATCACAGCTAGATTATGGTTGCACAGATTATGGACCTTCATATCTTAAAACCATTGACATTGTTCACCATGAAGGGATTAGACGGGCCACTGGTGCTTAGAGGACCAGCCCCATCCCCAGTCTCTGTGCTGAGGCTGGGAAACTGCCATTCACCATCCGGCAGCAACTCTTCATGGTACGTCAGGCCAGTAAGATTCTTTCTAATCCGAATTCCCCAGCTTATTGAACTGTTGCTCGCCCTGATGTGATGCGCCTCTTCTCCAGCTGTCCATGATCAACAAGGCTGTTTGGGATCCGCATGCAGCAGATGCTGAAGTAGCTTGGTGTAGCTCAAGTATGGTCTCAAACCCAGGGATTTAACTGCCTGTCACCCAGGCTACTGCAGAGGCCCAGAGTAATCTTACATTTAGTGCAGTACAACAGAAGTTGCACTCCTGCTAGTGTTTTTACCTCATTATTTCATACAATTTTAACTGATTGCATGACCATGTAAATGTATTTACAGATGGGTCCCAACAAGGGGACTTTGTTGATTTCCCTGTTGTTTTCTCCGACTGGGTCACCAAGATTCGTCTCTGAACTGCTTCTATGTCTTCCTTTAAACTGATCTTCTGCAGGTTCCAGATACTTGAGCAATATTCAAGACATGGTCGTACAAGCTTTTTATATGTAGTCACCTTTACAGATGAAGTACATCTTCTCAAAATTCTCTCAATAAACTGAAGTCGGCTGTCTGCCTTACTCACAATTGTCCTTACATGTTTGTGCCATTTCATATCACTCTGCAATGTTATGCCTTGATATTTGAATGACGCAACTGCATCAAGGAGCTCACTACTGATGTTGTATTCGAACATTATGGGATATTGTTTCTCCTACTCATTTGCCTCACCTTACTTTTTTCTACATTGATTGGTAGCTGCCATTCTTCTCGCCAACTAGAAATTTTATCTAAGTCATCGTGTATGCTATTACAGTCAGTTAAAGACAACAGCCTCCCATACACCACAGTATCATCAGCAAACAGCCGCAAATTACAAGTTACTCTGTCCATCAGATCATTTATATAGATAGAAAATAATAGCGGTCCTATCACACTCCCCTGGGGCACGCCAGACGATACACTCGTCTCTGATGAACACTTGCCGTCGAGAACAATGTACACCAAGGATTGTGCGTCGACTCTAAGTATGACGCCCTCTAGAAAGGCTACAGGAACCAGAACACCTCATTGACCATGTCCGTAAGTGTGGCACCCAACAAATAGAATTCAGGAGGCATACCATCATCCCCACGAACCTTGCCTTTGGCGCTGGTTTTAAGCACATGAAGAACCTCATCTGCCATGAAATGTTCGTATAGAGCCATCCTATCCACCTGCGCGAGAGAATGCGGGAGGCCTTGTAGAAGAGCTTGAATTGCATTGTTTATGTCTGCTCGTTGAAATAGGGTGGTAAAGTAACGATGTGCCTCCAACAACATTGCAGCATTAGTAGTAAGACGTTCTCCATTGCTCTATTGCAAAGAAAGCAGCTGACATTGCATCCGACATTTCATTTCCCGTGTGATGTGATAAACGAATGGTGCCTCACCAGGGACATTGCCAACAAGTTGACTATGGATGATTGTACGTTCCGATTGAGCTTGCTGTAGCAACAAAAGTTCAGATTTTATGCGCTTAAGCCATGGTAAAAAGTCACTTGTATTACGGAGATCTGCACGGATAGCATCTTTCAAGCACTGAAGATAAAACTCAACCGTTTTTCGATACCAAAATGCCTTCTCTGCACTGTAAGTTTGCAATGTACTACGCAGTGTGGGTTTAGCACTATTCGCCCACCAATCTATGAACTATGTTTCCCAAACCCGTGCTGATTCATAGAAAGAAGCGTTTCCGTCTGAAGGAAATTTACTATATGAGAAATTCTACAGGAAACGTATCTCAACAATATTGGCCTGTAATTATGTGGGTCAGTTCTTTCCTTTCTTATAAATGGGAGTCACCTGTGCTTTTTTCCAATCACTAGGGACTTTGCGCTGAATTAAAGATTTGTGAAAAATGCAAGCTGAGTAAGGTACCAATGCCACAGATTACTCTTTGTCTCCTGTCCAGGAGACTTTTTGTATTTAGCTCTCTCATCTGCTTCTCTACACCATAAATACCTATTACTATGTCCTCCATTTACGAGTTAGTACGTTTATCAAATGGTGGTACATTTGTGTTCTCCTCCTGTGTGAAAGATTTCTTAAAGGTTAATTTTAAAATTTCAGCTTTCCGTTTGCTTTCTTCTATTACTGTCCTGGAATAATCAACAAGTGACTGGATATTGGGCATTGACCCACTTTAGATTTTACATAGGACCAGAATTTTTTCGCGTTCTTGGAAAGATCTTTTGCTAAGGTATGACTGTGGTAATCATTGTATGCTTCACACATTGATCTTTTTATAGGTGCACGAATCTGTACTGTCTCTTGCTTGTCATCATTTGCGTGTTCTCTTTTGAACCAAGAGTGCAACAGTCTTTGCTTTCTCAGCAGCTTTCTAACATTATTATTTTACCATGGTGGATATTTTCCATCCTTAATCGATTTTACAGGCATATTCCTCTACATCCATTGTACCGGAACTAAACGATGTCCATTCATTTTCTAAGTGCGATACTAACAACTGATTATCGGCTCTTCCTAAAAAAAAAAACACACTCCTAGCCTTCTTATTTGTTTTATGTACTTCGGTCACCATTGATGCTATGACGATATTGTGGTCACTAACTCCAGTCTCTACACAGACATTATTAATAAGGACAGGCTTGTTTGTAGCTATAAGGTCTAAAATATTTCCATTGCACGTGGGTTGCTGGTTTAACTGCTCAAGACAGTTTTTGAAGAATGTGTCCAAAAGTAGCTCAAGTCCACTTGTCAGTACCACCTGTAATGTAACTGGAGAGGTCCCAATCTATACTTGTTAAGGTTGAAGTATCCCCAACTAATATTACATGGCCCGAATACCTAAGCACTACCTGGTGTGAATTTCTTTGAATGATTCTAAAACTGCTACAGCAGCTCTGGGGGGGGGGGGGGGGGGGTAAAAACACCCAACTAACTATTAACTTTACTTCTCTTAGACCTGTTATGCGTGCTCAGGTAACTTCACAGTTACTTTCAACCTCGATCTCAGTAGAAACAATATCTTTGTCCATGGCATTGAACACTCCCCCTCCAGTTATGTCTCATCTATCTTTCCTATATACATTCCACATCTCACTAAATATTTCTTAACTTGCCACAGCATGATTTATCCAGCTTTGTGCCTAAAATTGAGAACAATAATTTCCATGCAGGATGGTAAATTCAGGAACTTTGTTTTCAATGTTTTGAAAGTTCACTGCTAATATTTTGATAGTCAAATTTTTGTGCTGAATGCAGCCTGAATTAGCTTTATACGGAAAAGCTTCTGTCCATGCATCAGCACATCTTTAGGAAACATTTCTCATGTGAAATTCACCTTGCCCTGTTCTGACGTGGTATCTTGCAAGTTGTGTCTGAAGGGCAACAGCCAGACTGCATATTCCTTCATTTTTGAAAGACGTTCAACTCAATGCCGCACTGCAGACTGCTAAGAAGGTAGCAGCATGTGGAATAGGTTCCCAGATACGAAAATAGGTCACCATTGAATGATTTAATATGATGCAAGATGATACAGACAATATTTCCAGTTGGTTTGAGGAATGCTAGCTTTAATTGTAGAAAAAATTTAAAGTGATTCAGATGTGTGGAAGAGACAATCAAATAATGTTAGCGTAAAAACTTTATTAATACTAGAAACAAACTTTATATAGTGAGCGTTTTAAATCATGGTTCACTGCCGACTGCCGTGCTCCACTGAGTCCATGCAAGCCCCGGTTTACTTAGGTAGCGCTGTCTAATTACTGTACTGCCCCTATATTACTTTGCGTGCATTACGTGGGGTGGTAGTTTTGAATTTACGACGTATTATCACAACACTTTTCCCCCTTTGAGATATTCACTTCACATTGCAGAGGTGTTGTACAGTGCAGAGACATCCATCGGCTCTTGGTGTATTGCGGCCAGGTCACATGTTGCCACGCGAACATATGGGTGAAAGTGCCCCAGGTGGGGCCCTTTACACGGAACATGGACCCCTGACTGAATGATGGGTGACATCTCTGAAGTATTGGCTGCAGGTGACGGAGTAGTCGGTATGCTCTCTGCTGGAGGCATATGTCCCCGGCACTGAATGACGGGAGACAGCTGCAATGCCTCTGGTACATGTGACTGTGATGCTGGTACACCTCCCCGCGCAGTCAGCTCACGTGATGGAAGCACATCTTCTGCAGGATTATGTTGGATACTCGGAGTTGTGAGCAGTAAAGATGGGACCCATAGATGGCGTCTATGGGCTTCTGAAGGAGTATAACTAGTCCTGCGTAGAGACAACATTGACAATGGCAGGTCCACTGCCCACAGACGTATCTGGTCAAAATGGTGAATAACAATTCATTCATCAGTACAGATGTCACACAACCGATGACCTCTAAACTTTTTGATGGTTCCTTTGATCCACTTGGCACAAGAGCCATACCCCTGTACCCAGACAGGAGCACCTACCCTGAACTTCTCAAGAGGTTGAGGAACAGTCCAAGACTGTCGGGATGTAACAATGAGCTCGGCTGACGACCATGTAATAGCTTGGCCGGGCGGAAATCAATAAGAACTTAGAAAGTTTACATCTACATACAAACTCCGCAATGCCTGTACCACTACTAGGCATTTCCTTTCCTATTCCACTCCCAAATAGAACGAGGAAAAAAAGAATGCCTATATTCCTCCGTACGAGCCCTAATTTCTCTTATCTTGTCTTTGTGATCTTTACGCAAAATGTAAGTAGGCGGCAGCAAGATCGTACTACCCTCATCTTCAAATTCCAGCCCTCTAAATTTACTTAACAGAAATTCACGAAAAGAACGTCGTCTTTCTTCCAGCGATCCCCAATTGAGTTGCCGGAGCATTTCCGTGACACTCGCTCATTGGTCGAACCTACCTGTAACAAATCTAGCTGCTTGCCTCTGAACCGCCTCTAGGTCATCCTTCAAACCGATCTGCTGCGGGTCCAAATACTTGAGCAATACTCAAGACGTGGTCGTACAAGCGTTTTATACGTGGTCTCCTATACAGATAAAGTACATCTTCCCAAAATTCTCCCAATAAACCGAAGTCGGCTGTCTGCCTTACTCACAACTGTCCTTCCATGTTTGTTCCATTTCATATCACTCTGCAATGTTATGCCTTGATATTTGAATGACACAATTGCATCAAGGAGCTCACTACTAAAGTCTTCCAGCCAGTCACAAATCTGTGAACCTATTCCATAAGCTCGAATCTTCGTTAGCAGTCTGCAGTGTGGCACCGCGTCGAACGCCTTTTTGAAGTCGAGAAAAACACAATCCGCCTGTTGCCCTTCGCCCATGGCTCGCAGGATGTCATGTGAGAAAAGGGCAAGCTGTGTTTCACATGAACGATGTTTCCTAAACCTGTGCTGTTTCATGGAAAGTTAGCTTTTCCGTTTCAAGGAAATTTACCATATTCAAACTGAGAATATGCTCCAAAATTCTACATGAAACCGATGTCAACGATATTGGTCTGTAATTGTATGGGTCAGTTCTCTTTCCTTTCTTATACATGGGAGTCACCTGCGCTTTTTTCCAATCACTAGGAACTTTGCGCTGAATTAAAGATTCACTATAAATGCAAGCTAAGTAGGGGGCCAATGCCGCAGAATAGTCTTTGTAAAACCGAACTGGTATTCCATCCGGACCAGCAGACTTTCGTATTTAGCTCTCTCAGCTGCTTCTCTACACCGGAAATATCTATTGCTATGTCCCCCATTTCGGAATTAGTACGTTGATCAAATGATGGTATATTTGTGCGGTCCTCCTGCGTGAAAGATTTCTTAAAGGTTAAATTTAGAACTTCAGCTTTCCGTTTGCTTTCTTCTATTACTGCCCCGGAATGATCAACTAGTGACTGGACAGTGGGCTTTGACCCGCTTATCGATTTTACATAGGACCAGAATTTTTTCGGGTTCTCGGAAAGATCTTTTGCTAAGGTATGGCTGTGATAATTATTGTATGCTTCACGCATCGATCTTTTTATAGACGCAAAAATTCTACTAACTTTTGCCTGTCATCATTTGTGTGTTCTTTTTTGAATCGAGAGTGCAACAGCCTTTGCTCTCTCAGCAGCTTTCTAACATTATTATTATACCACGGTGGATCTTTTCCATCCTTAATAGTCTTTACTGGCACATATTTCTCTAACCCTTTATTAACAATGCACTTAAAATTTTGTCCACAATCCCTCTACGTCCATAGTCCCGAAATCAAACGATGCCCATTCATTTTCTAAGTGCGATAGTAACATTTGCTTATCGGCTCTTCCCAACAAAAACACGCTCCTAGCCTTCTTGATTGGTTTATGAACTTTGGTCACGAATTCCTGTCTCTACACAGACATCGTTAATAAGGTCAGGCATGTTTGTGGCTATAAGGTCTAGAATATTTCCATTGCGCGTTGGTTGCCGGTTTAACTGCTCAAGACAGTTTTTGGAGAATGTGTCCAAAAGTAGCTCGCAAGACTGCTTGTCTGTACCGCCTGAAATGTAACTAGCGCGGCCCCAATCTATACTCTTAAGGTTGAAGTCACCTCCGACTAATATTACATTGCCCGGATACCTATGCACTACCTGGTGTAGACTTTCCTTGAATGATTCTAAAACTGCTACAGCAGCACTGGGGGGCCGGTAAAAACACCCAACTATTAACTTTACTTCTTTTAGACCTGTTATACGTGCCCAGATAACTTCAGTTACTTTCAACCTCGATCTCAGTAGAAACAATATCTTTGTCCACAGCAATGAACACTCCTCCTCCAGTTGTATCAGATCTATCTTTCCAATATACATTCCACGTTTCGCTAAATATTTCTGAACTTGCCACATCATCATTTAGCCAGCTTTCGGTGCCTAAAACTATCTGAGCGCAATAACTTCCATGCAGCGCTGCAAATTCGGGAACTTTGTTTCTAATACTCTGTAAGTTCGCGGCTAATATTTCTATGTTCGAATTTTTTAGCCGAACGCGGTCTGAATTCGCTGTCTGAATGCTGACAGGCGAGTGCTCATCAGAGTTAGCGCCTAGCCTAAAAAAAAACCATGTGCACTCCACAAATACTCTGCTACCCGAGTAGCCGCTTCCTTAGTGTAGTGCACCCCTGATCTATCTAGAGGCACCCTACAATTCCCAAACCGATAACGCAGATCCAGAAATCTGCAGCCATGACTGTCACAGAGTCGGCGAAGCCTCTGGTTTAGACCCTCCACTTGGCTCCAAACCAAAGGACCCCGATCAACCCTGGGAACAATGCTGCAAATCGACAGCTCTGCTTGCACCCCGCGTGCTAAGGCAGCAGCCTTCACCAATTCCGCCAGCCGCCCGTAGGACCTGAGAATGTCCTTTGAACCCAAGCGACAAGCGTCATTGGTGCCGACGTGAGCCACGACTTGCAGTCGACTGCACCCCGCACCCTCGATAGCCGCCGGCAAGGCCCCCTCCACATCTCGGATGAGGCCCCCCCGGCAGACACACCGAGTGCACATTGGAATTCCTTCCAGATCTGGACACTATCTGCCTAAGGGGCTCTATCACGCGCCTAACATTGGAGCTCCCAATAACTAATAATCCCCTCCCCCCGAGCACCTGCTCAGACCCTGCTGAAGGAGTGGTCACACTTTCACTCACGGGACGAACGGGCGCGGACGGACGTCCAGCCTCCACATTGGCCTTCCGCCTCGAGCGACGCGAACGCCGTACAACCCACCACTCCCCTTGCGGAGAAGGCGGCTCGACGACATCTGGTACACCTGAAGGTGCCTTGGTAGCAGGGACAGAGAGCGAAGCATGAGACACCTGAGGTGTCCCACTCGACTCACCAGACTCCCCACCATAGCTGCACCCCGAGACAGCAGCCTGAAGACGGCTGACCGTAGCCAACAGCACGCTCAGCTGTTCGCGAACCGCGGCCAACTTCTCCTGCGTCCGCACGCAGCAGGTACACATCCTATCCATCCTATCGATACAATTAACTGCAATTAACAACTTTAAAGAAGCCTAGTACTCTAATGAAGGCGGCTGGCTGCTGACTGAACTGTGGTCAGTGGTAACTACACTGTCAAATCAACAAAACTGAGTCCGGCAGCTTAGCGCTGTTAACGATGCGGCATTGGTGGCAGCTGGCACTGGACTGACTGATAACGAGCTTTAGTAACGGTCTCTGACTTGTTTTGAAATACACCAGTCAAAGACGAAGACTAAACACAATGGTATTTACCAAATACGATAGAATAGACTATTAAAACAGTAGTACAAACGAAATCTGCAAGTACGCGGGAATAAACCTCTTAAAACAGAAGTACTAAAGAAATGAACTAGACTGGCAAATTAAATTTGACACAAATTAAATTCAGATACTTAGCGCTGTTTACGATGTGGTACTGGTGACAGCTGGCACTGGTCTTGTGAGCACATTTGGTACACAGGGCGACCATGCGTGAAATTTCTGCATCAATTCCTGGCCAGTGGACATGGAAACAGAGTAACTCATCATGGTCAGGACCCATAGGCAGCCACGATAAGGCATCAGCATTTGCGTGCTGGGCGGTGGGGGCAGTAATGGATCTCATAGTGAAATCGAGACAAGTATAAGGCCCAACGTTGTAACCTGTGTGCAGCTTTATCTGGAAGCAATGCTAAAGGATGAAACAGGGAGACAAGAGGCTTATGGTCTGTAATGAGATGAAACTTGGAACCGCACAACAAAACGTGAAATTTTTTTAAGGCATACACTATTGCAAGTGCCTGTATCTCGATCTGTGAATAACACCTTTGAGCATCTTCGAAGCGTAAGCAATAGGCCGCTCTGATCCATCATCATATTGATGTGCAAGGACGGCCCAAAGACCATATTGGGATGCATTTGTGGCCAAAATGTGACCAGACATGGCGTTGTCTGAAGTTGATCTTTGAGGTGGACAAAGGCACATCACAGTCGTTTGTCCAGTGGAAAGGAATGTTCTTACAGAGCAGCAATGGATGGGCCATGTCAGCCGTGGAAGGAAGGAATTTATGATAGTAGGCAATTTTGCCAAGAAATGCCTGAAGATCTTTAACATTGGACGGCCATGGGTGTGCCGCGATAGCCTCAACATGCTGACTTATGGGGTGGATACTGTAACGGGACAGTTGAAACCCCAGATACACAATAGAAGGCTGCAAAAATTGAGATTTAGCGAGATTGCACTGCAACCCCACCGACAGAACAACTTGAAAAAGCGTGCGAAGATTGGCAAGGTGCTCATCTGTGGAAGCCCCTGTAACTACAATATCATCTTGATATCTGGCAATGCCGAATGGCAGCCGTTGGTATTGATACAGGTCAAACAAAGTGTTTAAGACGAGAAATTTTCTGGGATATGCGTCCAAAGGCAGTTGTTGGAGAAGAATTGACCACCCGCAAGTTTGGCAAACAACTCGTCAGGGCGAAGAAGCGGTAAGTATCAATGAGACATTTGGCGTTGATGGTCTTTTTGAAATTGCCACACAATTGCAATTTGCCATTAGGTTTGCAAACCACGAGGGGGATGCCCATTCACTAGAAGTAACTGGTAGGATAGCCCCCAACGACACCAACCTATCTAATTCAGCCTTGACTGGATCACGTAATGCAAATGGAACGGGGCGGGCTCGGAAAAATTTTGGGCAATCCGCCAGTTTGAGCATTATATGTGCCACAAATTCGACAGCACGGTCCAGGCCGGGAGAGAAAATTTTGGAATATTCAGTACACAATGTATCTAACAGAGTATAAGGAATATCATCAGATACCAGATATACATTGTCTGTAATGGAGAATCTAAAAAGTTGGAAAGCATCATACCCAAACAAGTTTTTGGTTCCTGCATGATCAACAACAGTAAAGGTGAGAAAATGAACAACCGACTTGTAAGAAGTGGACACCTCAAATTGGCCAATAATCTGAATTTTCTGTTTGTTGTAAGTTCGCAAATTGTTCGTGACAGGTGACAACCACAGAGAACCCAATTCCAAGTATGTATGGGAATTTGAGAGTGACAGCAGAACCTGTGTCTACCTGCATGTGAATATTTTTGTCCAGGACCTGAACCTCTTATACATAACTTACTGGTATTGGAAAGTACACAGTTGACAGTCATAACCGAGTCATCTTCAACAACAGTAGGAGTCTTGTTATTCCGACAGACTGAGGCAATGTGACCTTTCTTATGACAGGTGTGTGACACGTGGCCCGGCGTTGAGGACAATCTACCCTCTCGTGTTTTTTAAAGCAATGTGGACAGGATGGAAGTGCCGAACGTATCTGATTTTGCTGCCGCAGCTTCTGAGTCTGCCGCTGTTGCTTCTTTTTAGTGCGCGGTTGGCCTGCTTGTTGTTGTTGACGCGCAAGTACAGAGGCAACTTCCCCATCATCATACGTAACAGACGCGTCGTCTGGCGCAGCATCAGTCTGACGTCCATTTATTCGTCAATTTGGGCGCCAGCAGCACAAGAAATTTCATACGACTGGGCAATACTTCAGATAAAGAGGGATTCAGGAGCTGGAGGGCCCGTTGTTTGACTTTATTATCTGGAGCCAACCTAAGAATAACATCTGTAACCATGGAATCGGCATAAGGCTCATGATGCATGTCTGTAACGAATTGACATTTTCTACTAAGGCCCTATAATTCCGCGACCCATGCATGGTATGATTGATGTGGCTGCTTGCGGCACTTGTAAAAAGCCACCCGGGAACCAACAACATAGGTGTTTTTGTGATATTTGGAGAGCATGTCACACATTTCAGTAAAAGATAACAACGCCGGATCCCATAGGGGGCGAGCTGAGACAATAGTTGTTACACTTTCGGAGAAATCCACGAAATAGAGTTTTGCGCAGCTGATCATCACCAATGCCGAAAGCCATAAAATGTTGCCGCAGATGGTTCTCATAGTCCTCCCATTCTTCCGCAGCTTTGTTGTATGGGGGGAATGGAGGCAGAGAACACGGCGCGATCCGACTGGACGATGACGTTGACGCAACTGACGTAAGCGTCTGTGGTAAGTCACGTAACAACGCTACGAGGGCAGTCTGTTGCTTGATGAGCATGTGCAATAGTTGGTCTAGTGTTTCCATAATTTATCAAAACACTGCCGATGACAACGCGTGGAGTATTTCACAACTTGTCGCCACTTTAAGTCTAATAACTTTAGTAACACTAGAAACAAACTTTATACAGAGAGTGTTTTAAAATCATGGTTCACTGCTGATTGCCATGCCCTATATTACTTTGCGTGCTTTATGTGCGGCGGTAGTTTTGAACTTACGACGCACTGTCACAACGGGTAGAATACAGCTTAGGTAGTGTGCTGTTGGACAATCGCTTTGATCAAATATTTTGATGTAATGTTGCAGAGCGATTTGTTATAGAACAAAATGTAACGACGCTCGTCTTATTGGGATAATTTAGAAAGATGTGGTTCATCTATAAAGTAGACTGTACAGAACACTTTTGCAACCTCTTGCTCAAGAGATTGGAACCCCTTTGGATTGGTTTAAAGGAAGGCATAGAAGCAATTCTGAGGCAATCTGGTAGGTTCGATCAACACCCGAGTGCTAGAGAGATTTCAAACAGGATTTGTATGTTTCTTAAAAGTGCGTAAAGTATGTAATTTTTATACTCTTCTTTAAGTCATCATAAGTGATTATTCCGTTTTGTTTTTTATGGTCCTTATAAGTCCTTATGTTTGTATTTATAGTCATATCCAAACTTAAAAATCGATTAACTTGTCTATGTTAAAAAGGTGAAAAGGAGACAGCACACACTGGTTGAAGTCCAAAGTCGTTATGAGGGTCACTCAGCTACGTGAAGTGTAGGGTGAGAGGGATGAGGCTAACCCCAAATGATGAGCTTCCAGAGGTTGTGGAAAAACAAGGATCATTTGTTACTGCCCTCAGGTTAATTCACTAAGGAAAAATGCTCATGAAAATAAAGAAGAGTTTCAAGCATTAGACAGGCATATCAAGGAAAAACCTGACACACTTAAGAAACTGTAAAGAATAACATGTTTTTATCTATAATGTGGCTTTTTAAATTGATTTATTTACCCAAATCTAAGCTGCACACAAACAATGAGACTCAAATTTTAAGGGAAAGTATCTGAATCTAAGCTGCACCTGAAAAATAAGTCTCAATTCAAAAGGGCTAAAAGTTGTAGGACGTACTTCAAAATCGAAACAAAGGTGATTCATTCTAACATGAGATAATACAGATTAGATAGACTGGATTAAGATATAACTGCAGTTGTTGGGTTCGAGCCGTAAACTTAGCAATTGAGCTTGAGCAAGGTTTTTTGGCAAAAATACTTTTTAGGTGTTGGTGGTTTCTGATTTATGTGCTAACATCACTATGTATCATGGGAAGCATGCGTGAGCACTGCCAGCCATGTGTCAGGTGCAAACAGCTATAGTCTTTCTGATTGTAAACAAATCTGCATTTATGTTGTACTTTCACTGTGTTATTACATTCTGCTTACTCATTGTTATTATGGTCTTCAGTCTGGAGACTGGTTTGATGCAGCTCTCCATCCTACTCTGTCCTGAGCAAGCCTTTTCATCTCCTCATAAGAACGGCAACCCACATCCACTTGAATCTGCTTACTATACGCGTCTCTTGGTCTCCCTCTGCAATTTTTACCCCCACACACTTCCCTCCAATGCTAAATTTACGATTCCCCAATGTCTAAGAATGTGTCCTACCAAGCGATCCCTTCTTTTAGTCAGGGTATGCCAAAAATTCCTTTTCTCACCAATTCTGTTCAGTACCTCTTCATTAGTTATGCAATCTACCCACCTAATCTTCAGCATTCTTCTGTAGCACCACATTTCAAAAGCCTCTATTCTCTTCCTGTCCGCCCTGCTTATCGTCCATGTTTCACTCCCGTACAAGGCAATACTCCACACAAATACCTTCAGAAAAGACTTCCTTACCCTTAAATTAATATTCGATGTTAGCAAATTTCTCTTTTTCAAAAATGCTTTTCTTCTCCTTGCTATTCTGCATTTTATATCCTCTGCACTGCGACCATCGCATGTTATTTTACTACCCAAGTAACAAAACTCATCTACCACCTTGATTGTTTCGTTACCTAATCTAATTCCTTCAGCATTGCCTGATTTTCTAAGACCGCATTTCATTATTTTTGTTTTGCTCTCTTCAACACGCTTTCCATTCCATTCTGCTGCTCTTCCAGGTCCTTTGCTGTCTCTGACAGAATTACAATGTCATCAGCAAAACGCAATGTTTTTATTTCTTCCCCCTGAACTTTAATACCTATTCCAAATTTTTCCTTGCTTTCCTTCACCGCCTGCTCGATGTACAAATTGAATAACATCGGAGAAAGGGTACAACCCTGTCTTACTCCCTTCCCAACTGATGCTTCCCTTTCATGCAGTTCGAGTCTAATAACTGCGGTCTGGCTTTTGTACAAGTTGTAAATAACTCCCCTTTACCTGTATTTTACCCCTGCTGACTTCAGAATTTGAAAGAGTGTATTCCAGTCAACATTGTCAAATGCTTTCTCCAAATCTACAAAAGCTAAAAATGTAGGTTTGCCTTTCCTTAATCTATCTTCTAAGATAAGACGTAAAGTGAGTATTGCCTCCCGGGTTCCTATGTTCCTCCTGAATCCAAACTGATCTTCCCCGAGGTCAGCTTCTACCAGCTTTTCCATTCTCTTGTAGATAATTCGTGTTAAAATTTTGCAACCATGACTTATCAAACTGATAATTCTGTAATTTTCACACCTGTCTGCGCAAGATTTTTTTTTTTTTTTTTTTTTTTTTTTTTTTTGGAACGGGGATTATTACATTTTTCTTAAAGTCTGAGGGCAATTCACCTGTCTCATACATCCTACACACCAGTTCAAATAGTTTTGTCATGGCTGGCTCTCCCAGAGACTTTAGTAGCTCTGAGGGTATGTCATCTACTCCTGGGGCCTTGTTCCGACCTAGGTTTTTCAAGGCTCTGTCAAATTCATCTCTCAGTATAGTATCTCCTATTTCATTTTGATCTACTTCCTCTTCCCTTCCTACAACATCGTCTCTAAGTTCATTTCCTTTGTAGAGCTGCTCTATGTACTCTTTTAACCTTTCAGCTTTCCCTTCTTTGCTGAGAACTGGTTTCCCATCTGAGTTCTTAATATTCGTAGAGTTGCTTTTCTTGTCCCTAAATATCTCTCTTATTTTCCTGTAGGTGGTATCTACTTTTCCCCTTCTTATACATTGTTCTACAGATTTGCATTTGGCTTCTAGCCAATCCTGCTTAGTCATTTTGCACTTCCTGTCAATCTCATTATTTAGTCGTCTGTACTCCATTTTGCCTGTTTCATTTACTGCATTTTTATATTTTCTCCTTTCATCAATTAAATTTAGTATTTCCTGTATATCCAAGGATTTTTTGTAGGTCTTGCCTTTCTACCTATTTTGTTCTCTGCTGCCTTCACTATTTCATCTCTCAATGCTACCCATTCCTCTTCTACTGTTTTATTTCCCCATGTTTCTGTCAATTGTTGCCTAAATCTCCCTCCGAAATTCTCAAGAACTTCACGTTCCTTCAATTTATCTAAGTCCCACCTCCTTATTTTCCTACCTTTCTGCAGTTTTTTTAGTTTCAGCCTACAATTCATGAGCAATAAGTTATGGTCAGAGTCTATATCTGCCCCTGGGTATGTCTTACAGTTTATAACTTTGTTCCGGAATCTATGTTTTACCATTATAAAATCTATCTGATACCTTCCAGTGTCTCCTGGTCTCTTCCGCATATACAACCTTCTTTTGTGATTCTTAAACCATGTGTTTGTTACGATTAAATCATGTTCCGTACAAAATTCTACCAGGTGACTTCCTCTTTCATTCCTTCTGCCAAGTCTATATTCACCTACTATTTTTCCTTCTCTTCCTTTTTCTACTACCGAATTCCAGTCACCCATAACAATTAAGTTTTCCTCTCCCTTAATTGTCTGAATAATTTCCTTTAGCTCCTCATATATTTCTTAGATCTCCTCATCATCGGCAGAACTAGTTGGCATATAAACCTGTACTACTGTTGTCGGTGTTGGCTTTGTATCTATCTTGACAATGATTATGCGATCACTGTGCTGCTCATAGTAGTTTACCCGCGTTCCTATTTTCTTATTTATTATCAGTCCTACTCCTGTGATACCCCCAACTGATTTTGTATTTATAATCCTGTACTCACCTGACCAGATATCCTGTTCATCCTGCCACCGAACTTCACTAATCCCCACTATATCTAACTTCAACCTATCCATTTCCCTTTTTAAATTTTCTAATTTTCCTACCTGATTAAGGGATCTAACATTCCACGCTCCGATCCGTAGCATGCCAGTATTGTCTTTCCTGATGACAACATCCTCCTGAGTAGTTCCCGCCCGGAGATCCGAATGGGGGACTATTTTACCTCCGGAATATTTTACCCGAGAGGATGCCATCATCATATTTCCATACAGTAGAGCTGCATGTCCTCGGGAAAAGTAATGGCTGTAGTTTCCCCTTGCTTTCAGCTGTTTGCAATAGCTGTGTGACAAAGCCACATTATCTGATGTTACAAGGCCAGCTCAGTCAATCATCCAGACTGTTGCCCTTGTAACTACTGAAGAGGCTGCTGCCCCTCTTCAGGAACTACACGTTTGTCTGGCCTCTCCACAGATACTCCTCCGCTGTGGTTGCACCTACGGTACGGCTATCTGCATCGTTGAGGCACGCAAGCCACCCCACCTCGACAATGTCTGTGGTTCATGGGGGTGGATACCCAAAAACTCGAAAATTGTGAAATATTTGTCGACACACAGTGCTATATTTCTGATGACCAATAGTGTGACAGTGACAGCTTTTTTATGCTTGGAATGAGACAGGAGACAGATGCCGCATTTGGAATAAAAATGCACTTAAATATGAGATTTGCTTGATTTTAAAATAATTCATGTTGCACATCCTTTGTAGTTGAATCATTGGGATAGGTAGACCATTGGTGGATCAGTTTGTATTGTCATAATCAGAAGTAATTATGACAATAGCAAATAGTCACTGACAAAATACCATGAAAATTGCTTCAAATTTAATGCTATAAATTCACTCCAATTTTTTCCCTCTCCTTTTATTGGTCATGTGAAATACACAGAGACTTATGAGAATATTTCTGAGATGTAAAACTTTGTAGACCTTATGTTAAAGCTGTGCTACTAGATTCCTACCTGACAACCTATTCGGAAATTGTGGTGTATTCGCATCTACCAACTTACGCAAAAATCCTAAAGTCTTGAGCCTTGTTGGTATTGATATAAAGAAATTTGTTTGTTGCTAGGAATAGTTGAAAGTCTGCTACATTCAAAGATGAGTAATACTTAATCTCTCTTCCCTTTGTTACATGACATATTAAAACCAGTGGTTGAATCTTGAAGAAGGGGGGGGGGGGGGGGGAAGTAGACTCATCTTCTATCATACTGTTTTTTTTAACTAGTGCAGAAGTTTTGGTGCCTGTTGTTGTTGTTGTTGTTGTTGTTGTTGTGGTCTTCAGTCCAGAGACTGGTTTGATGCAGCTCTCCACCCTACTCTATCCTGAGCAAGCCTTTTCATCTCCTCATAAGAATGACAACCCACATCCACTTGAATCTGTTTATTATACGCGTCTCTTGGTCTGGTGCCTAGCACTGCTTATATGGAAGAGCAAAAGTCAGTTGTGACGGCTCGTAGTTCCATTTTTTCCAGAACTTTTGTTTGCTTTGCACCCAATTCTAAGCTGCAGCCAGTTTTTTGGATCCCATGCTCTAATAAGAAAAATATTTATTTAAGAGTAAGTAAACATGCAGTTAAGAGTATTATTGGTCATTTTTGAGAATTTGGCTTATTTCTGTTATGTTGATACTTTTGAATTTTAGTATAGTGATACTAATTGAAGTTATCATCTATTTGTGCATCTTTATTTAATGTTAACCTTACTCCAGCACTGAGTGAAACTGCTTTCAGTAAAAAGGAAAAAAAGTGTTTTAAAGTCCTTAATTATCCTTTTGAAGATTCGGAATGAACCCTGTCTAATGGTAATTGCTTTAAGGAAGATGAATTTCTTTTCAATAAACGCTATAGCGGAAATGTAGATGATTGAAATTTGAAACTGACTGGAGAACAATTCTACTACTGCCATTTTATATTTTGTATAAAGACCGCAAATGTAAGTTAGGAGAAACTGAGGCTTGTACAGAGGCATACAAACATTAGTTTTTCCTTGCCCTATCTAGGAGTAGAAGAGAACAGAAAATAACTAGTAGTGGTACAAGGTACCCTCTACAGCGCACTTTGCAGTGGATTGTGGTGTATGTATGTAGATGTAGAATATTAACACATAACATTCAAAGTTTTGATTTTTTGGCAAGGTTGAAAGGAAAATTACATATTAATGTCCTGTTGTGTTCATTACAAATATTGTTTGGTCATTACAAATATTGTTAGTGGGTTGAAGGTGATCTGACTTTGTTGTTGAAATTTTGCTGTCATTTACACAAATTGTAAAAGAAATAGAACAGAAAACCTGTGGATTGTGAGTGGGGGGTATCTTCCCTGATTCTTCTAATAATTCATTCCTGTCAGCAATAATGTGCCTGTATATATTTACAAATAACTAGGCACATTGGCATTGGCCTCCATATCTGAGTAGTTAATCTACCTTATTGCCATACAGCAGACCTAGCTTGAATCTCCAATCCTGTCGTTGGTGCAAGGACTGGAATGTGACTCATGACAACAGCTAATTACAAGAACTGGCATAAGTGACAGGGTGTAGTGTACTTATCATATTCTCCTCTGAACACTACCATCCAATAGTGAGGCTGTAAGCCACTGTCCTGAAATGACAGTAGTGTTGTTAAAATAATATTTTCATTATCAACTTGACAGTGTATTACCTGCCTTGTATACACAAGTGCACACACATACACTACTGGCATTCAAATTTGGTTTAAATATCCTACAGTAACTAACTTCAAATCTAATTTGATATCAGGCTGCTGAGACAACTTGTTTTCTAATTCTAACAATGGAAAATCCGATAGGAATGTCAGTAATGGAGGATAGGTAACAACTCACTCTAAAGATGCTCACTGAGCTCCTGACACATGAAAATAGGTAATCACATTCACTCAACTTAAAATTTTCATCCATGGCCTTCGTCGGAAAAAAAAAAAGACATACATTCATGCAATCACTCAGACAACTATACATACACAACCACCATGTCCAGTCACTCCAGCGCCACAAGCTTCTAGACTGTGAGTGAGGTGGGGAGTGGAGGGGGAAGGATGCTGGGTAAAAGTGGGGATGAAAGGTTCCGCATTTTCATCCCCACCTTAACCCAGCATCCTTCCCCCCTCTACTCCCCACCTCACTCACAGTCTAGATGCTTGTGGTGCTGGAGTGGCCAGACATGGTTTGTGTGTGTGTGTGTGTGTGTGTGTGTGTGTGTGTGTGTGTGTGTGTGTGTGTTTCTTTTTCTGATGAAGGCCATGGACGAACACTTAAGTTGTGTGCATGTGATTATTTATTTTCGTGTCTGTCAGCAGATCAGCGAGCCTCATTAAGGTGAGTTTTTTCTAATTCTTATTAATTTGAAATGGAATGATGAACCAGGAATTTCCTCATAATAGTAACTGTAGATATCCTAACTAAAATTATTGCAAACAAAGTAACACATTTTCTCACAGCATTTGACAGCTCAACTAGATTATTTAACTACTTAGTTAACTTGTGAGCATCTTTAATTTATAAATAATTTTTAATTATTGTTCTAGTGTGTATGTATGTATGTATGTGACAGTATCCTGCTGTTGTATGCAGATAAATTTGTAATATTTGTTGCTTTTTCTAGGGTTCAGAGAGACAGAGCAAAACTGGTGCAACTGGCATACGTTTCAAGGAAGCAACTAAAATAAATCTTTCATTATCAACACTTGGAAATGTAATATCTGCCCTTGTGGATGGCAAGTGCACGCACATTCCCTACCGCAACTCAAAACTTACAAGACTGCTTCAAGATTCACTTGGCGGAAATTCAAAGACTGTTATGGTAAGATTTAAAATTGTGTGTGTTTATTTTATGTGAAAAAAAAATTGTTGTGCGCTCTCTAAAATTTAGGTTTAGTGGTGTGTAAAGAAACGACTAAATTACAATAGCTCATAAATCAGTACAGCTTGGAAGATGAAATATCTTCTAGTGTGAACCACCTCAAATAATAACTATTTACTACAGGGTGGCTAGCGGTCCTCGAATCCTTGAAAACTGGGAATTAGCCGGGAATTTTGCGCAACCTTGAAAAATTCAAACGAAATCCTGGAATTTTCACGTTTCGGAAAGAATGTCCATGATAGTTCACACAGTTGGTGCGCATTATATTATGTGGAAGTAACACAAGCTCCAATCTGGACTCCGGAATTCGTAAAAAACATTGCCACGGTGACGCTACCACGTTGCCACCACTGTAACTCAAGGTTCATTCCAGCAGCTGCTACTTTGAAGTGCTCAGAAACAGGTGTTATTGCACATGCCCTGCTACTATCATGTAAAGACTGTGCTTGATACTTGAACTGCTGGAACACTTTTTGCACTGTTTCTGACAGGTTTCCCGTGCATAGTGGTAGATGAACAGCTTATATGTGTAGCAGCAATAATTTCGTACAGTATGTAGAAGAGATTTTGGAAGGTAAGATATTTTAGTTTAAAAAAAAAAAAAAAAAGTGTGGGTTTTCTTTGTGGTAGAGAATATGGAAATTATAAAGTAGTGCTTTTTTCAGACTACAAAGTGATAGAATTCCTTTCACCCTCTTTCTACACAAGAACCAACTATAGTGAAATCCTTGTTGGACAGGCAGTTTTCATTAAAACACGGGTTGCCATAGCCCTTCATTTAAACGAAACCCAAGAATAAATCACGAATCCTTGGTTATAGGACACTACTTGTAACTGCACAGAAAAATAAATTTTTCTGTTCAAATACAAATAGGCATCGTCTGTAGATCTGTCTATTCTAATTTAAGTCTCACCGATTGCCCCAATCGCTCCTGACATCTTATTTCTCCTGAAATTGGCCTCTGTTTATGCCCTTTCTTCATCAGACGGCCACTTCATAATGCTTATCCTTAAATTGCTAACAAAGTAGGTCACTTTTTCTCTGATGTGGTGTAAGGAACTACTGATAATGAAACTGTCTGCCACATCTCTAAAACTTGCTGCTTCATGGACAGCAAACCACAAAAATATGACTTTGCTGCAGTGGAACCACTCTCCCATTTCCTCCTGCCTGATAACTCTAATAGTTAAAATTCCTGAATTTTTCGTACCACTCCTCTGCCACATGACACTGTACATGAAAATGTTCCTGGAATTCTTTGTCGCTATATTGCGGCACAACATGCTCAAAATAGTTTTATGTCTTTTAGCACAATGTAGCACTTCAAACTCACTGAACAAGTTCCACATTTCAACCATTTACATTTCTTTTGCACTTCTGCCGGTGAAAGTAACTTTAAAGGAATAATTAAAATATTTACAATCCTAATGAAGTGTGAACGTGAAATATCTGATCTCAAGCAGGCAACTGATGACCGAGCTGTTCAGTCCCCTCTAACACAACAACAACTACTGATCTCAAGTGGAGTCACAGTGGCTTTGAAATAATCGGAAAATCCGCCACACACACACACACACACACACACACACACACACACACACACACACACACACCATATGATGACTACTCCTACTCTAACTTGGATCTTTTTGCGCATGCGCAAATCTGACAGTTTGACAGTGCCAGAAATATAGCCAGAAGTGAGAGAAGGCACTGCTGGAACACAATTTCAGCATTGCACATGCATGTCAAGTAGTCTGGCAGCTGCTGGAACAAACCTATGGTCACCCACACAGAAAAACAGCAGCAATGACACCATAGTAGAGATGGACAGTTTCTTTGTTTTGAAACAATGTTTTGATATGCGGAAAAGTTTGTGTTTCAAAACCGCCATGTTTTATGATTTCGAAACTTTCGTGTTTCATTCTGCTCGGTATCGAGTCACACCATGGTCGACACTGAAACCGTTTCGTCCTGTCGGTGTCACTTTTTCAAAACAGCTGTATTTCAGACAAGTAATGCAGCAAGGTGGAACCAACAACGTGTATCGAAACAATGGTGTTTCAGTTTGCTGAACTTCGGCACTGATACACATTTAACTTACTACTATATGAACAGTCGGTGTCAAAAACTAATGGATAGACCTGATTCTGCAGCTTAAGATTATTGAAATCAAGATTCGTTTCTAAAGTGACTGTTGTATTCCGAAATGACATAATGTCTGCTTCTAGTTTTGCCTGTCCATTTATGTTAATCATATTAAAATACACGATTAGACCAACTACTTCATTTTTTTTTTATTTCTATTTTTTAATAAGGAACAACATAAAGCCTGAAATGACGTAAGATGAATCTAACATAATGTGCCACATTTGACATATTTTGTTTTTATATTTGCCTATTATGAAAGTTTGGACGCTAAATGAAACCATGAAACCATGAAGATATTTACAAAACTCAAATATTAAAATATAGTTTATTTTAACAAACTATCTAGCAGTGCGATAATGATGTAGAAAAACGTAACCCTTCCCAAAATGTTAACTCGATAAATTTAATGCTATAATACACCTTTTCAATATGACATGTAGGTTAGCACACACATCTATCGAAATTAGGAAATTGAATGGAGGAAAGCAAACTGTATTACTTATAGCTACCTTGATGAAAACCAGTATATTAGACATAAGAACATCAGTCCTCAGCTAATGGGTTAACAGGAACGTCACTTATCACGAAAGCAATGCATTTGGTACAGGGTAAAATTTTGCCTACCATCCTGGCACTCTCGCATGATTATATTGGCTACATCAACAAAACGGCAGAAAATCTTTGCCAAGATGTTAAGCGATTGGCTAATGCCAATGTCACATGATTGCCAACATTATCACGCGAGGCCGTCAGGACAATAACTGGTGCAGGAAATACAAAACTGCCATCTCATCTAAAATAAAAGTTTAATTTTCCTCCCCATAGTTGCTGGTCTCACACTGACCCTTTCGGTTTTCCGTGTGGTCTAACGCACCGCTTTCCGAGACGGGAAAGCGTACTGGCCCCGGTTAGAATCCGCCCGGTGGATTAACGAAAGAGGTTGGAGTGCCGGCCAGCCTGAATGTGGTTTTTAGGTGGTTTTCCACATCCCCCTAGATGAATACCGGGCTGCTCCCCAAGTCCTGCATCAGTTACATGGTTTGCAAACATTTCGTAACACTTTACACTTTCACCCCCCCCCCCCCCCCCCCACAGGGGGCCCCACAGCTCTTTTTTGGTATGTGTGTGGTGCGCATGGCATGGGGCCTCGAGCCGAAGCAGCCTTTTTTCCACCCCAGGCTGCTTCACTTTCCCTCCCGGTTCATGCCTTAGCCCGGAAACGGGCATCCATTGCCAGTCAAGGTGGCTTCCTGTCCTAGTTTTTCATTTTCTTTGGTTTCTTCCTTTCCTAGTTTTTCATTTTCTTTGGTTTCTTCCTTTCCTAACCTCTGCTTCTGTCTTTCTCTCCTTGCTGTACTTTCCTAGCCTTCCTCTCCTCCTCATTAGTCTCCGCTTCGGCGTTTGAGACACTTCTTTCTCTTCACTTCCTTTATTATTCTTCTTTCCTCCCTGTGCATGTCTGAAGGCCGACCCACGCATTATGCGTAGCCGGTGATGGGGTAACGCGTAATTCCCAGCCCCGGGTAGACAAGTAGGGCACGTATGTACCCCCTGGTAAAGGCCAGGCCCAGGGAGGGGTGATTACCCAAGCTGGTACCTTACGAACGTGCCGATTGGTCCCTACGTTCGTTCTCGGGAGGTGTGACCTGAGGTGTGAACAATCACTTAAGGCGGGTAAGCCCTCAGAGAGAGCCCCCACTAGGAAGGAGCTCGCCATCGGAGACGCCGGTAATCACGGGGGACACCTCTGCAATGACTTCCTTCTCTTCTACTGTGACTTTGACCCAAAAAAGAAAGATCGATTCACCTCAGCATAAGAAAACTTCCCTAATCTTCAGAAATTCCTGGTTGTTTCTCGAACTGACTGTCAAGATTTCATTTCTGGAAATCCTTTCGTCATTCAGAAAGGTGTTGATGCGATTGCTGGCCCTGTTAAGACCTGTTCGCGGCAGCACAATGGAACATTGTTGCTGGGAACGGACAGTGCTTCCCAGGCGCAATAACTAATATGGACTACGTTGTTACATACGTTTCCTGTCCAGGTAGAAGTGCATTGCACGCTCAACTCGTCACAGGGGGTAGTTTTCACGAGATCCCTTGATGGGTTGTCAGACGAAGAAATACAAAACTACATGTCTGATCAGGGTGTAACAGCCGTGCATAGGGTGTAGCAAAAAGGTAGATAACTAGCCGATACCAACTCGTACTGTGTTTCTGACGTTCGACAGAGTTGAACTCCTGTCCAAGGTCAAAGCAGGATATGAAGTGATCTCTGTCTGCCCTTATGTACCAAACCCTATGTGCTGTTTCCAATGCCATAGGTTCAACCACACCCATCAATCTTGCCCCAATACAGCAAAGTGTGTCACTTGTGGTAGGGACGCCCATAAGGGCGATTGCCCTTCTCCGTCCCCTCACTGCCTTAATTGCAATGGTGACCATGCTGCTTCCTCTAGGGACTGCCCTGTGTATAAAGACGAAAAGGTCATTCAGCAAATTCGGGTCACGGGGAAGGTCTCAACATCTGCTGCTCGATAGTTGTTGGCGAGTCGGAAGCCCACTGTCCTCCAAACGGGCACATACAGTAAGGTCCTCACCTCCACTCGACCTATTAAGGATGCGGGTACACAGAGCTGTGATTTCACTTTCGCTGACACAGTTGTGAGATCGGCCAGCCCGAAGATTGCCCGTTCCACGTCCCCGCTTCCTCCTGCTGCTTCTAAAGTTCAGTCTTCGTCAACCTGTAATAAACCGCGGGCACCTAAACAAGATGCCCGGACTTTGAAAAAGGAACCCGTCCGTGAAAATTTTCTGCGTACTCAAGCTTCTCAACCGTCAACTGCCTCTTCTCATCGTCACTCTTCCAGAAGAGCCAACAAAATAAAGAGTTCCTCTCTTTCCCCGCCGAGGCGTGACCCATCCGACGTGCCGCCCAACAGAAGTCGGCCCCGATCATCTTTTGTCTCGTTGGGATGCACTACTGTTAGCCGGGCAACCGGCATACTACCGGCGGCGGAAGCTGCCCCTCCTGATCAACTCGGGAAGGTGGCAGTTGCAACAGTTGAACCTATGGAACATGATTCTCTGCTTCTAGATAGCGATAGCATTGCTCCCTAGAAGTCTTCTTTTCTTCTCACATTTTCGATCATGGCGCTCCTTCAATGGAATATTCGCAGCTTTCGTTCCAATCGGGAGGAATTAAAACTACTCCTTCAATTGCACTGCCCACTTCTAGTCTGCCTCCAAGAAACTAAGTTACTCCCCACACTACACCTCTGTGCGTTTCGACCTGCCATCTGTGGAAGGTACCCCAGCCCATTGAGGGGTTCTGATGCTCATTCGGGATGACGTCTTATCACCATCCCATTTCATTGCATACTCACCTACAGGCAGTTGCTGTCCACATCACTCTCTCCACCTTTTCCTTTTCCCTCTGTAATATCTATTTGCCATCGTCATCTGCCCTTACTAGAATGCTACATCTTGTTGACCAGCTCCCTTCACCTTTCGTGTTGGTAGACGACTTTAATGCCCACCACCCCCTATGGGGTTCTCCAGCACCTTGCCCCAGAGGCTCCCTTCTTTCAGACCTCTTCAACCATCTTAATCTTGTCTGCCTCAACACCGGTGCACTGACCTTCCTTTCCGACACAACACATACTTACTCCCACTTAGACCTCGCAATATGCAATCCTCAACTTACACGTCGGTTCGATGGTATGCACGTTCTGACACGTACTAGAGTGATCATTTCCCTTGTGTCATCCACTTCCTGCATCATTGCTTATCTGCTCGTCCCACCAGTTGGAACATCTCTAAAGCCGACTGGGGGTTCTTCCCTGGCTGATTTTCACGATCAGAATTTTTCCAGCTGTGATAGTCAGGTCGAATACCTCACAGAGGTTATTCTCACCGCTGCCAAACATTCCATGCCTTGTACATCCTCTTCTCCATGTCGCATCCCGGTCACTCGGTAGACTGCAGCCTGCCGCGATGCTCTTACTGCCCGGCAAAGTGCTTTACACACCTTCCAACACCACCCAACGTTGGCAAATTGTATCAATTATAAACGATTGCGAGCACAATGTCGTCGTGTTATAAAAGACAGCAGAAAGCTTGCTGGTCTGCTTTTACCAGTTCTTTTAACCGCTTTACTCCCTCCTTGGCAGTCAGGGGTGGCCTACGCCGTTTATCTGGCATCAAGGTCCACTTCCCGATCTCTGGCCTGACCGTAGAGAACCCAGTCGTTGTGGACTCCGCTGATGTTTCCAACGCTTTGGGCTGTCCTTTGAGGAGATCTGCCCATTACCACCCTGCCTTCCTCCCTTGCAAACAGGCAGAGGAGGCACGGCCGCCTTCTTTCCACTATTTTAATCGTGAAAATTATAATGTCGCCTTCACCATGCAGGAGCTAGACCGTGCTCTCACCCTGTCCCGATCTTCTGCTCCTGTGCCTATTCCGTCCATATTGAGATGCTGAAGAACCTTTCTCCTGCAGGCAAGTGTTTCCTTCTTAGCACTTACAATCGCATATGGATTGAAGGTCAGGTTCCCAGAATTTGGCGTGAAGCCATTGTTGTCCCCATCTCCAAACCAGGGAAGGACAAACATCTTCCTTCCAGTTATTGCCCAATTTCTCTGACGAGTTGCGTCTGTAAGGTGATGGAACGCATGGTTAACGCTCGGTTGGTCTGGCTTCTCGAATCTCGACGCCTCCTGACTAATGTTCAATGTGGTTTTCGTAGACAACTGCTGCTGATCACCTCGTTACCTTGTCGACCTTCGTTATGAATAACTTTCTAAAGAAGCATCAAACGGTAGCAGTGTTCTTCAACTTGGAGAAGGCTTAAGATACCTGTTGGAGGGCGATTTTGGCGGTCCGCAAGTTCTGGGTACGGGTGGGCTCTTTTTTGTCAGATACCTTTCGCCAGGAGAATGGGGTGACACAGCGTGGTTGTGTTTGCCATTGCAATCAATCCGATTGTGGATTGCCTTTCAGCCAACGTTTCCAGATCCCTTTTTGTAGACGATTTTGCAATTTATTGCAGCGCCCAGCGGACGTGTCTCTTGGAGCGTTGTCTTCAACGCTGCCTTGACCGTCTATATTCCTGGAGCATTGCAAATGGCTTCCATTTCTCCTCTGAGAAAACGGTGTGTATAAACTTCTGGAGATACAGGGAATTTCTTCCACCATCTCTACGTCTCGGCCCCGTTGCTCTCCCATTTGTGGAGACAACAAAATTCTTGGGGCTAATGTTGGATCGGAAACTTTGCTGGTCCTCACACGTGTCCAACCTGGCTGCCCGTTGTGCCCGATCCCTTAATGTTCTTTGTGTCCTTAGTGGCACATCATTGGGAGTGGATGGTACCATCCAGCTTCACCTTTACCAGGCCATTGTTCAGTTGAAGCTGGACTGCGGAAGCTTTGTATACTCTTCTGCACGGCTGTCCCTTCTCCACCATCTCAACTACATTCACCATAGGGGATTACGCCTGGCGACCAGTGCATTTTATACCAGCCCTGTTGAAAGTCTTTATGCCGAAGCTGCTGTTTTACCCTTGATCTCTTGGCGTGACATACTCTTGTGTCGGTATGTATGCTGACTGCTCTCGATGCCCAACCACCCATCTTACCCATTATTCTTTGATGACTCCCTTGATAGCCAATATCGGTTGTCTGTGATAGCCTTGCTTCCACCTGGAGTTTGGTTTTGCCGCCTGCTTCAGCGGCCTGATTTTACCCTTCCTTCCACTTTTCGGTTGAGCGAGAGCCCACTGCCACCGTGACACCAGGCCCAGGTTCACACCCACCTCGAACTTGGTTAGCTCCCCAAGGAGAGCGCTCAGGATTTGGTATATCGGTTAAGGCTTGTCGAACTCGGTTCGCAGTTCGATAATGCAATATTTATCTACACTGATGGTTCCAAGAGCACTGACGGTGTCGGATCTGCATTCGTCATCAGGGACGACCTGTTCCAATACAAGCTTCCTGACCAGTGCTCAAATTTCACGGCTGAGCTTTTTGCCCTCCACCAGGCTGTTTTATACATCTGCCGCCGCCGCCGCCGCCATTCCTTTTATACCATCTGCTCTGACTCCCTTAGTGCCCTGCAGAGTCTTAGGGACCCTTTCTTGACCCATTCTGTCATGTACCGTATCCAACGATCCCTTTAGTTGCTAGCAGATAACGGCTCCCACATTTGTTTTCTGTTGGTCCCTGGCCACGTGGGTGTGCTCGGGAAGTAGACTGCTGACATTGTGGCCAAGGCAGCAGCTCTTTTGCCTCGTATGGCTACCTTTTGCGTCCCATCAGAAGATATTCAACGGGCTCTGCGCCAGTGTATTGTGTCGTCCTGGCACAGTTCGTGGTTCTCACTCCGTGACAATAAACTGAGAACCGTAAAACTGATCCTGACCACTTCGAGGACTTCCTCACGCCCCTCTTGATGAGAGGAGGTCATCCTGGCCCAGTTGCGGATCGGTCACTGCCGATTCAGCCACCGTCATTTGCTAACCGCCAACCCTGCACCGCTGTGCTCCTGTGGTGAATTGATGACGGTGCGACACGTTATACTGTCTTGTTCCAATTTTAATCATCTCCATGTAGCCCTTAATTTGCCGTCTACTCTAGAGGAACTTTTAGCTGACGATACAGGAGCAGCTGCTAGAGTGTTTCGTTTTATCAATATGGCTAATTTAGCAAAGGATATTTATCCCTTCTATTTGTTTCTTTTATCCTTCTGATTTAGCTTTCTCTTGATACTATCCTTTCTGGCTGTTATAACTTTTTTTGAGATCTAGCGAATCTGTTTCAATTTGGGCGCTAATGACCCGAGCAGTTGTGCGCCCTAAAACCACAAAAAATAAAAAAAAATTTACACGTTCGCATACTTATAACACTATATGCAGACATTTGGGGTAGACATTTCCTCCGGGGGGGGGGGGGGGGGCAATAGAGTGGCGGGAGGAAAGGCATCCGGCCACCTTGTAAATATTGTCACGTTGAAATAGGAGCAGGCTTGACTTCGAAGGCAACTGAACATGGCACTTATACCAAAAGCTGGTTTATTACGAACTCAACATACACACAGCACTAACTGCCTCTCAGGCAGAGTGCTCTGCTATTTATACACAGACAGAATTTACCAGAAATTAGAACAACATTTAACGTAAGAAACAAGTAGAATTTACAAGTGAACATAAGAAAGATGTAGAACATTCTGGAATTGTTAATTACAAAGAAATAAATTTTTGCCGGTGGGCGGGATTGAACCGGCGACCTTCAGCACCGCAGTCCGTGACACTATCCTCTGCGCCACGCCAGCAGCCGGTGTACGTGGTCTCTCGCGACATTATTAATCCATGCCAAATTCGTTTTTAACACAGTGCTGACCCTGCATGAGCAGGAAAAGGGCCAAAGAGATAGATAGTTGATGGCCCCGCACTATGTTTATGGTTCTATAGCGATACTTCTACAGTACACGTTGACAACAGAACAATAAACATACACTGTTTCATGGTTTTGAAACCTCACACTGTATGGTTTCAATTGTTCTGAAACTGTCAAATTTGAAACTATTGGAACATAAAATGCACAGTAAAAATCATAATGTTGCACTTTAAAAATAGTGGTAATTCAGTCCATTCATGATTATATATAAAATTACGGGCCTGCTAGCTTAAATGTGAGAAGGATATGCTTCATATCTAAATCAGCATTATCTACTTTACCTATTTTGGGCTCAAATCAATGCTAGATATGGTTTTCTTCGATTACACCAAGGAGCTGATATTGTTTGTTTATAGCTGCCTGTGCACATCCAAAGCTTCGCAAAAAAAAAAAAAATTACTCGCACACTGAAGTGCATTTTTTACTCTGATTGCTGCAGTTCCTTTATAGGTAAGATTGCAAAATAGTCATACATGATAAGCATCGTATTTGAATTATAATGTTACTGAAAAAACATTCCTGAAGTTACCCGATATTAGGAACGGAAAAAGCTAAAATTGATCCTTGAAAACTGGGAAATTTCCTTGAAAAATTGGAAAAATCCGTGCATTTTAGTTTATGACTCTGCTAGCCACCCTGTAATATTGTCATGTTGAAAACTGCAGGTGGTCCGGAATTCGAAAGCTGGTTGTTACACTTAGAACACATTTATTGCTAACACAAGCATACACTCGGTACAGCCTGCTTCCTGCTTGGAGTGCTCCACTATTTATACACAGAAAGAATTTGTGGAACTTAAAAGTACATCAAACATAAGAAAAATGTAAAACATTCTAGAAATAGTAAATACATAGAAATAAATGTTTTTCTACCTGTGGCAGGATTTGAACTGGGGATCACAAGCACAACAATCTGCAATGTTAACCACTGCACCATGCATTCTGTCGCAAGACTTGGTGCATTTCTCCTCTTCCTGAAAGAACAGTGACCCACTGTTAGGTTCCCTTTGTAACCAGCTGCAGTGTCCTGGATCTTGTCATGGATCCTCTGTATGGCAGTTCCAGAGAATCCTTCCATTCTGCCTGGACGCCTTCCTTACAGTGACAATGACCAGTGTCAGACCCTCCTGTCGTGGCTTCATCATTATCATAACAGTCTTCAGAGTCCTTGAAAAGTAAGCCATTTCCGTCTGTTCTTTGGAATCGTGGTAAGGCGTCATACAATGTCTGTATGTGAGCTAGTTGTCTTGCTTCTTCGACCCTGGTGATGAGCTGTTTCACATAGTCATCCTGTCATCCTGAGTGTCATCTGGTTGGAACGGGAACTGCGTATCCATTATCGTCTCAGCTTCACGACCATGGAGCAGGACCAACTTTGTGAAGCTTGTGATTTCTTGCCTTGCTGTAATATAAGCTTATGTCACGACTGGCAGTATTGTATCCAATCCTTCTGCTCAACATCAATGTACATCCACAGCATATCTGCTGAAGTCTTGTTAAAATGTTCTGTAAGACCATTTGTTGAGGGTGGTAGGCAGTTGTTATTCCTTGCAAAATGTCGCAACGTGACATTACCTTTGATATTAGTTTTGACGTGAATACTTTTCCTCGGTCAAATATCATCACACATGGTACACCATGCTTCAAGATGTCGTCTTCTTTTACGATCTGCGGAGCTTCAGCAGTCGGTACAGATTTGGTGACAACGTAGCGGGTGAGGTAGTCAGCGAAGACTAGTATCTATTGGTTACCGGTCAATGACTTTGGGAACCTCCCTAAAAGGTCTATTCCTATCTAGTGAAATGGAGCTGCTGCCGGTGGAATTGGTACCAGATGTCCTAGACGTCTGTGGCACTCATTACAGTGACTCGCATAGTGCTCGACAGATCAGTAGAGCCCTTGTCAGAAATACCTGCATCTGATTTTGCCTAGGGTCTTCACGAATCCCATATGACCAAATACTGGAGAATCGTGGAAATACTTAAGAATAGCTGGCCGGACATGAGCTGGAACAACCAGTAGCCATTTGAGGCCCAGTGGATCGTAATGGCTCTTATACAATGTCCTGTTTATAAGCTGAAACTCTCCTTTGGTTGGTTCTCCTCTCTCCAATGCCTCTATGGTTTGTAATAATGCTGGATCTTCCCTCTGTTAAGCTGTAATGTCACCTAACTCAGTGAGAGCTGAAATTTCATCCATGTTCTCGTGTTCGGCTGATGGATTCCTTGAAAGGCAGTCAGTGTTCTTGTGTTTGCACCTGTTTTTTAATACTACTGTCACATCATACTCTTGGAGTTTAGTGCCTATCTTGCTAGTCGACCTGATGGATCCTACAAACTAGTCAGCCAACATAAAGAATGGTGGTCTGTCACGACCCAGATAATGGTGAGACACTCCTCAGTTGTAGAGAACTCTTGATGCATTGGCTATCATCTTTTCAGCACCTTTCTGAATTTGTACAAGCACTGCACCAATCCCATAACTGCTATCGCCTGTGTCAAGTGTGGTTTCCGCATTCTCATTGTATATGTCTAAAATGATGCAGAAGTTAGACCCTCCTTAAGTCTCATCCCAGTGAAACTTGGCATCTCCATGTAGAAGTTCTTGCAATGGACGTTCTTTTAAAACCTTCCATGAAACGACACTAGTATGAGCATAGCCTGAGCAAACTTCACATCACGGATGTGCTGAGGAGTTGGAAATTCAATGACTGTCCTTACTTTATCTGGATCAGGACTTACACCATCTCTGTTCACTAGGTGCCCCAGAATTTTTATCTTTTTGGCGAGGAAGAGGCAGTTCTTTGGGTTGAGGCAGAGTCCTGCTGTCTGAACACACTTCATCACAGTTGACAGGTGGCTTAGATCTTCTGCAAATGTCTTTTAGAACATGACAATACCATCTAGATAACAAAGAAACGTCATGCATTCAATGTGTCAAAGCAAGTTGTCTATCATGCATTTGAATGTGGCCGGTTCATTACATAGTCCGAACGGCATGACTTTGAATTCATAGAGGCAGTCACGTGTAACAAAAGCAGTCTTCTCTTTGTCAGCTTCGTCAACCTCAATTTGCCAATAACCTGTCTGCATGTCCATGGTTGAGAAGTAAGTAGTTCATTTCAAGCAGACTAAGGTGTCGTCAATGTGCGGCAATGGGTAGACTTCTTTCTTTGTGATTTTGTTCAGCTGCCGATAGTAGACACAGAAATGCCACATGCCAACCTTATTCTTCAGGAGGACCACCAGCAACGACAAGGACTCTGAAGATTGAATTGTCTCGTCGTGCATATCTTCTCCACTTCTTCCTGAATTATTCATCTTTCAGTTGGCGACATTCTGTACAAACGCTGGCTAATTGGTGGATGATCCCCAGTATTGATACGGTATTTTATTGTGGGCTGTTTCATCTGGCTCTTCTCCTATCTATCTATACACCTGAAAATTAGTGTAGTATGGTTAACACCTGCTGACATTGTTGCCGAGACAGACCAGGCCCTATATGCAATTCCATAGAAGTTTGCTCTTGTGCGTTGTCAATAGTAACAGCAGAGCATGAGACTTTGTCGATAACATTGAGCTCACCATCCTGGATTGGTTCAGCTGTTCCAGTACACCTGTAATGCTTATGATAGCCACTGGTGTGCAGATTTCCTTTATTATACTGGTTAGCTTTTTGTGATCATCAAGCACTTCACAGTTCTACTGGTGACCTCGGCTGCTGACTAGAAGTCTTCTCATTGTGAATGGTGTGGTCTCGGCAGCAAACACCCTCCCAGGGGAGTTCGTGTTACGTGTACTCGACAGAACATCTTCCTCAATTTGTAGCTCAGATCTTCTGCAGTCAATGACAGCCTGGGGATGCCTGAAGGAAGTCCAATCTGAGGATGGCGTTATGGCTGCATTCTGCTAAAATGCAAATTTTAATGGTTGCGTTCTGTTGTTGATAGTTATTCTTGTGACACATGTTGCTGCTGGCCGGACGTATTTTTCATTTGCGACCTTCAGCACAGTTGCTCTTGTAAAGCAAAACAGTATCCTCTTTAGTTTGCGGCAGTAGTCATACAACAATACAGAGGCGGGAGCTCCTGAATTGACTAAAGCCCAGACAGGTTGGCAGGCGATGATGATGTCAATGAGATTTCCCGATATCTTAGCGACTGTCATTCATGGACAATTTTCATCTATGGCAGCCTCACCTCCTTTGATGATTGTCTTGCCTAGTTTTACAGAATATGGCGGCTAGGCAAAGCAGTTGGTATCTCAGTGACAGCGAACAGTGGCGGTGTGTGAGAGCGACCATGTTCACACCCTATAGGTCAACAGTAATTGTCTGCAGTTGACTCCCATGAACTGCTCAGATGGTTGGCATCTTGTGGCATAATAATTGTCAAATTGTCTTCTTTTCCTACAGTATCGTACAACATGACCAGGAAGGCCACAGTGAAAACACAATAGCGTGTTGTCTTTTTCCAGATATGTTTTCCTGTGAGGTGTCATATTTGCCAGAGGATTTGTTTGTGGCTGTGTTGGTTGGTTTCTGGACTGCCATTTGCTGGCTGTGGCGTAAGTCACAGTAGGGTAAGGCCATTCTTAATGTCGGGTGTGACTGGTGGGCTGACAGGCGGTGATGTTTTAAATACCTTTTCCTCAGCAGCTTCAGCTCCCTCATGATGTACAGGACCAACATCCATGGCCATAATCTGGTTCTCGCTTGGTTCAACAATCCCAGCTGACATAAACTGTTGTTGTTCTTCTCTCACAATTTGTTGTATGAGAGAAGCAAAGTGATGATAGTCTTCCACAATGGCCATAGGAACTACATTTGGGAGTCTGTCATATATCTTTCGTCCAACCCTCCTCTGTTGCATCTCTTCAATTTTATGACACCTTTGGATAAACTATTGTGTCAATCAAATGTCTTTTTAATAGAACAACTCAATACATGTCTTCAGCAATGCCCTTCATCAGGTGTGAAATTATATTGACCTCAGTCATATCCAGGTTATGTACTTGACATAGGGCCAAAAAACTCTGCCCCTGTTCTTAAATTGCTCTTCCGATAAACGGACTTGTTGTTGGTGGTCTCCAAAAGTCTTCTCAAGTTCTGTCTGGACATTGTTCCAGCTATCGAGCTTGTCCTCATTATTTTCAAACCATCTCTGGGCCGTCCCATCCAAGTAGAAACATACATTTGCCAGGCACATAATGTGGTCTCACCTATTATACTTGTTCCCATCCCAATTCCTCCTTCCCACCCTCTACAACCCCGTCTCTCGGTGTTACTCTGGATGACGGTTTGGCTATCCCATGGTACCGATTGTCCTACACTTTGGTTTTGTCTGCTGTGTACACCGGTTTTTGGCCCAGTTTGGTCCCCTTCGGGGTTTGATCTTCCATACCACAATTGTCCGATAATGTGTGAGCCAATTGGGGAAGAACTCCCGACCTAGCCCCTACGGCGCGGGTCCTACCCTTTCCTTTCCACTTCCTTTCCTCGCTGTAGCCCCCATCCCCTGCTAGGTCCCCAGCACGTGTAGCCAGTCCGTGTGGGGGGGCTGTTATGTACCCTTTGGCTGAGCCCCCTGACACCACAGGGATCACACTACTGGTGTCTGAGCTGCAACCTCTCCATGCAAGCCAAGGAGTTGATGCCTGTCCTCGGGGGGTATCAGAACTCCCGGCAATGGCCATCGTGCCAGGTGGCCTTTGCTGAGGCTGGGTGGCGCCCATGGAGAGAGCCCCGGTTTCGGAGTGGGTGACACCACGGCGGACGTCTAGCACTATGAAAAGAGTTAGACTCCAAAATGGTCGTGCATCGGCCGTCTCTGAAGACAGGAAGAGATCGTTCAATGCTGCTACTGCGGATACGAGGATGTTTCCCTCCCTTGCTACCCCTTGGGAGGAAGGCCAGGCTCGCCGGTTAGGAGCAAAACCCTTTCCTCGCTACCTGGTTTGCTCGAGGACTGATGGAGGAACTTTTACTACCACCAAATCGCTGTTCTTTGTCGAGACCATAGAGGACAAGTTTGGTGAAGTGGAATCTATGGGTAAGCTTAGATCTGGCTCATTGCTCATTAAAACGGTCTCGGCAGCCCAGTCTGAAGCTTTGCTCGCCTGCACCACCCTTGGCGACATTCCAGTAACAATACTCCTGCACAAATCCTTGAATATGGTACAGGGTGTGATATTCCACCGGGACCACCTCCTTCAAACTGATGAGGAGCTTAGGGCCTATCTCGAGCGGCGTGGTGTACATTTTGTTCGCCGCGTTCAGAGGGGACCTAAAGATAACCGCGTCGATACTGGGGCCTTTATCTTGGCCTTCGAGGGGGACACACTCCCAGAGAAGGTCAAGATAATGATATATCGATGTGAAGTGAAGCCCTACATTCCACCTCCCATGCGGTGTTTTCGATGTATGAGGTTTGGTCATATGTCCTCTCGCTGTACAGCAGTCCCAGTATGCGGTGATTGTGGACGCCCACTACATGAGGGGAGCCCCTGTGTTCCTCCGCCGGTGTGCGTCAACTGCCATCAACACCACTCTTCACGGTCGGCAGAATGCCCTATGTTTAAGAAAGAAAAGAAGATACAAGAGTATAAATCCCTGGAGCGTTTGATGTACCCTGAGGCCCACAGTAAATATGAAAGTCTGCATCCCGTGCAAATGGCGACGACCTTCGCTACGACGTTATCTTCTAGCATTTCACCCTCCCCTTCCCACTCCCATCTCCCCCCTACACCCTGTCCCCACCCCTCCCTCACATCTCCCTCTCCTGTAGCTCCTGTAGCCCTCCCATTGTGTCCCACCCCTTCCCTGCCGGAGAAGTGCACCCCTTCTTCGTCGCCTACCGGTGACAGTGCCCCATCTCAGGGCCTTCCGTCCCGGCGTTCCCCAGATCGGAGATCTTCGACCTCCAGTCGGCCATCGGACTCCCAGTCAGTGAGTTCAAAGGTCGCCCGATCTTCGTCAGTACCAGACCTAACTGACAAAAGTCCTCTCTCTGGGGCGGGTCCTGCCCGTCCCACACGAGAGAAGGAGAAGGAGAAAGAGAAAGAGAAGGAGAAGGAGAAGAAGAAGAAGAAGAAGAAGAAGAAACCAAAGTTACAAGATAAAGCCCCTCCGGTACCAGCGGAGGTGCCGACTGCGCTTTTGCAACTCGCTCGTCCCATTGAGCCTGAGGCTGACCAACTATTTATGGATGTTGTCCCTTCTTCTTTGGTGACGGACGCTGACAAAGCGGCGTGACAGACATTATGCCATTCGCTTCTCGCCTAGATCGTCGTGATGTGATCATCCAATGGAACTGTAATGGCTACTACCGTCACCTCTTGGAGATTAAACAGCTAATCTCTCTCTCTTCTGCGGCCTGTGTCGTCCTGCAGGAATCGAGGTGTATGGATGCACATTCACCGACCCTCCGTGGGTTCCGTGCTTTTTGTCGGAACCGGGTTGGTCCCCTCCAGGCGTCTGGTGGGGTTTGTACTTTGGTCCGGACAGATATTGTCAGTACCTGGATTCCTCTCCAAACTCCATTGGAAGTGGTTGCTGTCCGGGTTCACTTGGACACTCCATTAACCATTTGCAACCTCTACATTCCCCCTGACAGGCCATCTACACTTGCTGCCCTAGTTGCCCTCCTTCAGCAACTCCCCCCTCCTTACCTCATCCTTGGGGACTTCAGTGCCCACCATCCTTTGTGGGGCAGTGCTTATACATCTAGCCGGGGCCGCCTCATAGACCAGTTTCTTGCTGACCACAATCTGGGCCTTCTCAACGATGGTTCCCCAACTCATTTTAGTGCCGCTCACGGCACCTTTTCTGCCATAGACCTCTCTCTCACTTCTCCTTCTCTCCTTCCTTTATTTCACTGGGCGGCGTATGATGACCTCTGCGATAGCGATCACTTTCCGTTGATCCTTTCACTTCCCTCACACCTACCACGAGCCAGGGTACCCCGCTGGGTTTTCCGTCGTGCTAATTGGCCGCTATATACATCCCAGGTTGTTTTCCCATCTTCCCCCTCAGTCTGTATAGATGATATAATAAGCCAAATGACCAACATGATTACCCAAGCTGCCAACGCCGCTATTCCCCGGTCGACAGGCCCTCCTACTCGCCGGCCGGTCCCTTGGTGGAATGCAACTGTTGCCGCAGCCATTCGCGAGCGCCGTAGGGCCTTGCAACATCTTAAGCACCACCCTTCCCTCGCTGGTCACATAAATTTCAAACGGCTGCGTGCCAGGGCTCGTTACTTAATCAAACAAAGTAAGCGGACATGCTGGGAGCATTTTGTCTCCTCGTTGGGCTCTTCTGTCCCTTTGACAAGAGTGTGGGCTATGCTCCGATCTATCCAAGGTAGCTGGCGGCCGTTTTCCGTCCCTGGTCTTGCCCTGCCTGATGGGGTCTGCACAGAGACATCTGTTGTTGCAGAACATCTTGCAACTCACTTCGCCACTGTATCAGCGACGACCTCATATCTGGCGACCTTTCTCCTTAAGAAACACCAGGCCGAAACCTTCAAATTAGGCTTTACTTCTCACCAGGTGGAACCATATAACGAACCTTTTACTGACTGGGAGCTATCGCTGGCCCTCTCCTCTTCTCGTGATTCAGCACCTGGCCCTGACGATATCCATAATCAATTGCTGAAACACCTCAACCCCTCACAACGACAATTTCTCCTAAAAGTTTTTAACCGTATTTGGCTTCAAGGGGTGTTCCCCTCCCAGTGGAGGGAGAGTATTGTGGTCCCTGCCCTCAAGCCTGGAAAGGACCCGTCGGCGCTGGACAGTTATCGACCAATAAGCCTGACAAGTGTCCCCTGTAAACTACTTGAACGGATGGTAGCCTGCAGATTATGCTGGGTTCTTGAATCCCGGGGACTTCTCTCACCTTACCAGTGTGGGTTCCGGGAGGGACGATCCCCTATTGACCATTTACTTCGACTGGAGACTGCGATCAGACAGGCCTTCTCTAAAAGACATCATCTGGTAGCAGTCTTCTTCGATCTTCATAAGGCATACGACACTGCTTGGCGTCATCATATTTTACGTTCTCTTCATGACTGGGGCCTCAGAGGCTCCTTACCAATTTTTATCCATCAGTTTTTATCCCACCGCCTGTTCCGTGTCAGAGTTGGCTCTTCCTTTAGCTCCCCTCGGATACAGGAGAACGGCGTCCCCCAGGGCTCAGTGTTGAGTGTTACACTTTTTCTAATCGCCATAAATGGGTTGGTTAGCTCTGTTGGGTCACTGGTAACCCCGGCGTTGTATGTCGACGACTTTTGCATATGGTACAGCTCCTACTCAGTGGCGTCTACTGAACGTCAGCTCCAGAGCGCCATTCGGCGGGCTTCAGTGTGGGCATGGTTTCCAGTTTTCATCATCAAAAACGAGGGTGGTGCACTTTTGTCGTCGTACTACAGTTCACCCCGATCCAGAACTGTTCTTGGGTAATCAGCGCCTGGAAGTTGTAGCACAGCATCGTTTCCTGGGTCTTCTCTTTGACAAAAAATTGACTTAGGTGCCCCATATTTGCCACCTAAAGATTAGTTGTGTGAGGAAACTTAATGCCCTACGTGTCCTTGCTCATTCATCTTGGGGTGCAGACCAAACAACTATCCTCCGTATCTATCGGGCTCTCATCTTGTCCCGATTGGACTATGGGTGTCAAGTTTATGGCTCGGCAGCTCCTTCTGCCCTGAAATTATTAAACCCGGTTCACCATTATGGTGTCCGCTTGGCTACAGGTGCATTCCCGACTAGCCCGGTCGACAGTCTCCTTGTTGAGGCGGGAATCTGCCCTCTTCAGGTCAGGCGGCATCAGCTTCTGGCATCTTATGCCATCGCCATCCGGCAATATCCTGATCATCTGGCTTACCAGGTTCTTTTTGCATATGAAGGGCTTCGACCCCCTGATACCCGGCCGCGGGCGGGCCTCCCCGTCGGACTGCGGCTTGCGTCTCTTTGCCGGGATTTCCATTTCCCTTCCCTAGATTGCGCCCCCCATTTTACTGCACGCACACCTCCGTGGATGGTGCCACGACCACTAATTCGGGCGGATCTCTTCCAGGGCCCAAAAGCTTTGATTTCCCCCATGGTCTTTCGGTGTCTGGTGCGCCCAGTACTAGAAGAGTTTCAGGGAGCCTATATCTTCTACACTGATGGCTCGAAAACAGCGGACCACTCCGGATATGCTTTTACATCTCCTGTTGGGGCGGAATGCCATTCTCTGCCAGAGGCATGCAGTGTGTTTACGGCAGAGCTGATGGCGATTTATAGAGCCCTCTGTTTTATTAAACATTCTGCCGTGGAACATGGTTTAATCTGTGCTGACTCCATGAGCAGTCTGCAGGCCATTGATCGTTGTTTCCCCTCCCATCCTTTAGTTATTTCCATCCATGATCTCCTTGCTGACCTTCATCGTGCTGCCTGCTCCGTTACCTTTCTCTGGGTGCCAAGCCATGTTGGTATTACAGGGAATGAAGAGGCTGACCGGTTGGCTAGATCGGCAATTACACGCTGCCCATCTCCCTTTCGAATTCCGGGTGCGGATCTGCGGGTGCAGGTCAGATCTTTGCTTCACTCCTCATCGGATAGCAGTTGGAAGGCTACTGCCCGTTCCAATAAACTCTGCACCATCAAAGATACGACTGCAGCTTGGAGTTCATCTTTATGCCCTTCCCGGAGAGAATCGACTGTCCTCTGTCGCCTCCGTCTTGGACACTGCAGGCTGACCCATGGATTTCTTTTACGAAATGACAGTCCACCACATTGTGATTGTGGAGCCGTACAATCCGTGTCTCATATTCTGACTGAATGTCCTCTCCATTCGCCACTTCGTGGCGACTATGGCCTACCGCCTGCATTGCCTTTAGTTTTGGCGGATGACCCACGGATGGTTGATCGCGTCCTTGCCTTCCTTCGTGAAAGTCGATTTTATTGTCAGCTCTAGGACTCGCTTGGTTGGGGTGAGAGTGGGTTTGTGATTCTTGGCTGATTGTGGGGTTTAGAGCCTTATCCCCACCAGTCCCCCACTCTTTTACATTTTAATGTAGCTTTATTTCTCCCTGCTCTGGAGCTGTGATACGTTGACCACTGTGACATTAATAACTTGTAGTTTAGGGTAGAGGTCGCTTCCGGAGCTGTGGGAGCAGACACTGTAGCATTTGCTGCCCTGGGATGGTGTTAGTCTTGTTGACGAGTCGATTTTACTTCCTAGTGTAATGGTCGTTTGGCTTTCACCTATTTTTCGTCGAGTTCCGTGGCGTATACAATTTGAGGTTGAAGGGACTGATGACCTCGTTGTTTGGTCCCTCATGTCCACCACCACCACCACCACCACCACCACCACCACCACCACCTATTATACTAGGTGAATCGATCAAATAATTTCAGCCATTGGTTTGGATCTTGTCCAGCGTCTCCAGAGAACACCAGTGGGTGTCTGATGTGCAGCTGGCTAACCACTGTTTTTGTATCCATGGGTCTTTTGATGACACGGACCTTCAGACGGAGATAGTCAGTATACCCTTTGTATTCTGGTTCTTTCTCGTGTAGGCAACAGCTCTTACGCTACCTAATCAGAGCCACAATGATGCAGATGTATTGCAGGATACCCGGTGCCTCCACCAGAAACTGTCACATTCGAAACTGCAGGTGTTCCGGAGTTTGAAGGCTAGTCGTTAATAGGGCACAACACTTTTCACTTAGAAGACATTTATTGCTAACACAAATGTACACTCAGTACAGGTTGCCTCCTGCTTGGAGTGCTCAATTATTTATACATAGACAGAATTTCCTAGAACTTACAAGTATATCAAACATAAGAAACATGTGAACAGTCTAGAAATAGCAAATACAGAGAAACATTTTTATTTATTTTATTTTACTTTTTTTTCTGTCTGTGGCAGGATTTGAACTGTGCCCACAAGCCAGTGATCTGCAATGCTAACCACTGCACCATGCATTCCATTGGAAGACTCGCGGCAATATACAACAGATTTATTATGTACGTACAAAATTATAACTCACTACCTTTCTGTTCATAATACCTTTTTATTTACTTTTGTTGTAGTGTGCCAATATTGGACCAGCAGACTACAACTACGATGAAACAATAAGTACACTACGTTATGCTAACAGAGCTAAAAACATAGAGAACAGAGCCAGAGTCAATGAGGATCCAAAAGATGCTCTCCTAAGACAGTTTCAACTAGAAATTGAAGAGCTACGGAGGCAACTTGAGGAAACCAGTGGTATTCCAGGTCTGTGTACTAACTATACTTATTTTATTTATATTACAATGAACTGTGAATGTTAAATGTTTGAAGGCATTGGGAATGTTTTGTATTTGTTAAAGGTTTTAAAAAGGGAAAATGAATAGTTAAATGCCTGATAGCATATGTTATAAAAAGTGACTGAGTATTTATTGAAACCTTTGATGCTCATTTCCGGAACATGGCATGTTAAGTTATAAATTGGTTTGTCCAAACAATATGACTATCACTCCATGAATATGGAGATGCCAAAGGTGTGTGTTATGGTACAGAAGGTTTTTAGGCTGTGTTTATGGCCCACGGAGGAATAGCGGCGGTTTGGCAGTGCACTTTTTGTCATAAGGAAGCATGGGACCTGTTTATAGACGTGCCAGCGGCCCCTCCACTCTTCCGCTGCAGCGTCAAAATACCGGCGGCTGCACTTCCAAACCACTTCCAAACCACTTACACGGCAGCTAATGGGGCTGCTTGGTGCGCCATATGTCTGGCCGCCAGGTGGGAACAGGGTGCTCAAGGTCACTATACCACCTGCTGTGCGAGTGACGAGCGGTGCCTCGGCAAAATCACAGCGTTTGCTCTGCCGCGAAGTAACCACGGGCTATCCACACAGCTGTAGTTAGTTTCCTGTCCATAAGAACTAACCTGCCCATTTTCTGTCCACAATACTTCCCAATGTAACTATCAGTGGTGGCAACAGTATTGGTCACTTGGTCATTGCTGGACTTCCTGCAGTATATTTTTCTTAAGTGTATATGTTGAGCAGTTACAATTATCGTACTTAGCTTACCATAAATACTAAGCGGGATGAAACTGCTGAACCTTTCAACTCACAATGCCTGCCCCATTTAATGCTTTACCAACACATTGAAACCTGTATATGTTACTCCAGATTTCGTTGGCCTGGTTAGCAACATTGAATCCATATTTGAATTGAAAAGTAGTATCTGTTGCAAATTATAATATTTATTTCTTTGTAATGTGTTTCGCGCTTTTGGTGCATCATCAGAACACTGTAACAGGGAAAATATACAAATGTCAGTTTCATGCCGCGGACCTATCCACTACAATATTGGAAAACAATGAATTGGGGGCATGAACATACCTCAGAAACAACTGTATGGCATTAGTAGGCATAAAAGCTCATAATGCTCAGCATTTTGGACTGGATAAAATCTGAGGATTTTATCAAAACCATCGTAAAGAGTTATAAGAGGTAGGACAAAAAGTTCCTAAAATGGAAGTTAGAGAATTTAAAAAACAATCGTGAGTGGACAGTGGTAAGCAGAGTGAGTAATATTGATGCTGTATGTTAGTAAAACAACAATAAAATTATATAGTCCTCTATATGGAAATTATTGATGTATCCAGTCATAGAACACTAAAAACAAATATGGTTAAAATGCAGAAAAATTAAGTAATGTGAGCCAGGTGGTGGTTAAGCTACAGAATCGAGCTCAGGCTAAGAGGACAATTTGGTGGCGAAGGAGAGGGGGAAGGGCTTATTAAGGAGGGGAGGGGGGTAGCGACTTTTCAATAAGGACATCAGGTAACATTTTGTAGGGCTGACTTAATTATGCCATAATAGTACTGTTGTGCACCGAATCAACAACTCCCTTCAATAGTTAGTTTCCGACGGCCCTCGCGTTCACCTAATTTGGGTACCTGGCCACACAGGCGTGCCTGGTAATAAGGCTGCTGATGCTGCGGCCAAGGCTGCAATACTCCTACCTCGGACAGCTATGTTCTGCGTCCCATCTCATAATATTCGAGGGGCTCTTTCCTGTCGCATTATATTGTCGTGGCATAATGTGTGGTCCTCACTTACAAATAATAAGTTTGAACCATTAAACCACTCCCAGTGGCTTGGAAGACCCCCTCACGCCGCTCGCAACGAGAAAAGGTCATCTTGGCCCGGTTGCAGATCGCACATTGCCAGTTCAGCCACCACCACTTGTTAACTGGTGACCCTGCACCATTATGTTCCTGTGGTCATCCGCTGATGGTGCTTCATGTTTTATTGTGTTGCCCAAATTTTACTACTGTCCGTATTGCACTGAATCTACCGAATACCCTGGAAGAAATTTTAGCTGATGACGCTCAAGCTGTTGCTCGAATCTTGAATTTTATCACCTTCACCAATCTATCAAGGGATTGCCAAGGCTTTCCATGCAGCAGAATAGCACCTCAGCAGTGGACGTATTGGAACATTCCTGCCTTTAACCTTAGGCTAATGTGATGTAAATATCATTATAAATAGAAATTTACAAATGCTGATACTGTTTTTTCTATCGAACATGTCAAAGACATTAAAGATAAAGACTGCATGGAAAGCTTTGGCTGTTGTGGCAATATTTCATGGAACACAGAAGTGAAATTAGAGTTTGTGAAATGGAGGGAAGTCGTACTTGGACTATTCCAAGGTGCCTTAATCACTAGTGGTGCGGTGGTCTAGTGGTGAATGTTATCTGAAGAGTTGGCGATACTATGTTAATTTAGCTTAGTGTGAAAGTGGCGGTGACACTAGACTCTTTGTTGTTAGGTTTAGTTAATTAATTTTTGGTGGTAATATGTGATAGAAGCCAACACCTGAAGTGGCAGAGCTTAGGGGGAAAGAAACTTAAAAATTATAATAATAAAAAAATAAGAGATTTAAAATAGTGAAAAAAAAAGAAAAGAAAGAAAAAAAAAAAGAAAAAAAGCAGTCTGGAGCTCCACATTTCGGATCTCACGTTAAAATACGAAGTTGTAAGACATCTTCCTAGTAAGCATTTTAATTCAATGCTTCACCTTCACCTTGTAAATTTCTATTTATGATGATATATTGCAGTCAAGTTTTCCGTTTGTCAGAAAGGAATGTGGCAAGTGATGAAATTCTAAGACGACGCACACCGTTTGCTGTAAGGCACAGACAAAGCTGATAACATATGTCAGGAGTAGGCCACAAGAGTGCACCGCAGGAAACTGCGGCTAACGCCAGAGCACGCCACGGGCGAGTAAATGACATAAATGGTGCGGAGTTGTGCTCCGGCCCCAGTGTGTTGTTTACCAGGTACGAGCTCACCTCGTGGGTGTTCGCACAGCCAGTGCACGCCAGTGTTCCGTGTGGTAGTTGTGAGAGTGGTGTTGTCCATGATTACAACATTTGGCGACAAGTGTGGTATTTCCCCCCCCCCCCCCCCCCTTTCTCTGCGCATTTTCCATCTGAAGTGGTCGTTCGTCTTACACAATGTCTACTAGTTCTTCCGATGAGATTGTACGTCGCTTCGTCTAACAACAAGAGGCGATTCACACTCAAAACCAGGTATTACAATCTCTTGCTACAGCCTTGTCTACTGGGTCCCAACCCACGTCCACCCCACAGGTTGTTTCGGCCCCCGCGCCCCCCGTCTTATCCATCACCCTTTCTGGCGTACGATGAGTCCGTCGAAGAGTGGGACGCTTATGAAAAATAGTTAAGACAACATTTTCAGGCTTTTGGCTGGTCTTATGGCACCTTATGTCGTGTGTTTTTCCTGTCGTGGCTGTCATCTCGTCTGTATCAGATCCTTTGCCAACTCGACCCTTTGCAGGATCCTTCGCCGCTGTCTTTTGATCAAATGTGTGGCCTTTTTTCACAATATTACCGCAAACGGACTTGTGTGATAGCGGCCCGTGTTGAGTTATACCGCTAGAGGAAGCAGCCACAACGGTCTTATCGGGCATGGGCCGCGGACCTCCGTGGTTTAAGCCGTCATTGTCATTTTGTTACAGATGTGCATAACAAATTGTATGCCGATCAAATGGTCTGTGACGCTATTATTTGGCTCGCCCCCGATCGCGTGGTTCGCGAACGTGCTCTCCTGTGCGAAAATCCTTCTCTTTCTGAGGTCCTTAACATTGCGCAGTCATTCGAGGTTTCGTGGGAGGTGGGCAACCAAATTGTGGCTTTGTGTGAGTTGGCGGAAATCCAACCCACTTCTTCCCTGTTACAAGCAGGGTCGCAAAGGGATGACGTGGTCGTGGCAGTCTGCACGCAGCCTCGTCGCCAGGGCGATCGACCCGTATACGGCAGCGAAAAGTCGGGCCAGGCGGTTTGCAGACAATCAACCGGAAAATGCTTCCTTCGTGTCCCTCCTGTTTCGTCAATCATGATAGCCCTGACAGCCCCAAGCGGTGGTCCACATGTCATAAAGGTCACATTGCTTCTGTTTGTGCCTCCAAAATCCAAGATTCCGACGCCGAGATGGACGTCAATTGCGTCTCAGCAATTTCGGTTGCACCCAACAAGCTCTTTATTGATGTCACTGTTTTTCACAAACAGTTGCATATGCAAGTGGACACAGGCACGGCCATCACCTTATTTAACTCAAAGACTTATTTGAATCTGGGTTCTCCCTCTCTCTCTTACCGGTGTCACAGAAATTGGTCAGTTACAATAAACAAAATATTCCGATCCTGAGACAGTTCTCAGCCCCTGTTACATACAAATCTGTCACTTGTAGGCTAACTTTTCTTGTTGTAAACAATACTCACACAGACAACTTGTTTGGTCTTGACGCCTTTCAGGGGTTTGGGTTCACTATTTCCAACGAAGTCAACATTGTCTCTGACCAGGTGCTTTTCCGCAACTAGACTCTTTATGCGCTGAATTTTCGGCGCTGTTGGGCTGTGCTAATAATTTCCAAGCTCACATCACCTTGAAGCCCTCTGCCAGGCCCCGTTTTTTTCCGCGCTCGGCCGGTTCCGATTGCACTCCGTGACCACGTCAAAGCGGAGCTGGACCGCCTGGAGGAAGCTCGGGTGGTAAAACACATTCCGTCCAGTGAATAGACGACTCCCATGGTCATCGTAAAAAAAACCGTCGGGGCGGTTGCACCTTTGTGGCGATTTCAAACGTTCTGTGAACGCCCAATCTATCATCGACACTTATCCGTTGCCGCACCCAGACGACCTTCTTGCGAAATTGGCGTGTGGACAGTACTTCTCCAAGATAGATTTCTCTGATGCATATTTGCAAGTCCCTCTCGATGCTGACTTTAGACATCTCTTGGTCCTGAACACGCCCTTTAGTTTGTACCAATACTTGACGTTACCCTTTGAGGTGGCCAGCGCTCCAGCAATTTTTCAGCTTTTCCTCGAACAACTCACACTGTCGGTGCCCGGTTGTGTCAATTATCTCGACGATATAGTAGTGTCCGTACCCTCAGCCGATGAACATTTACGCAACTTTCGTGTGCTGTTCACAGTTCTGCAGGAGGTGGGGTTGATGTGCAATCTGGAGAAATGCAATTTTTTTTCAGCCCTCTATCACATTCTTTGGGTTTGAGGTTTCTAGTGAGGGCAGCAAGCCCTCCGTCAGAATGTGTCCCCCGTGTTGGCCCTCCCTCGGCCGACATCAGTAAAGGACCTGCAAGTGTTTTTAGGAAAGGTCGCTTATTATCATAAATTCTTGCCGGGGGGCTTCATCTATTGCAAAACCCCTGCATGACCTGCTGCGCAATGGAACTTCCTTCCATTGGTCATCGGCCTGTGAAAAAGCATTTTCACATTAAAGGAGCTGCTACAATCGGGGCCCCCTGCCTCGTCACCTATCAACCCGGCCTCCCCCCTTGTCTTAGCAACGGATGCCTCTCAACATGGGATTGGGGCAGTGCTCGCTCATAAATATCCAGACGGATCTGAGCCTCTTAAGATGCTCACTCAGCCCAAACCAGATATTTGCAAATTGAGGAGGAGGCCCTTGCTATTGTCTACGCTCTGAAGAAGTTTCATCTCTTTCTGTATGGCGTAAAATTTTATCTCGTAACTGATCACAAACCGCTAGTTTCTCTCTTTCACCCTTCGGCATCACTACCCTACAAGGCCGCTCACTGTCTTCAGCGTTGGGCGCTGTTCCTATCTCGATATAACTATGCAATACACTTCCGCCCTACATCCAAACATGCAAATGCGGATGCGCTCTCCCGTCTTCCGGCTGGACCATACCCAGCCTTTGATCAGGAAGAATTGGTGTGCTTTCATGTTGACATAGCCGCTCAGCAAACAGTAGACGGTTTTCCAATCACAGGTGCCAATGTGGCTCTGGCTAGTGCTGCAGACCCGGTCCTCCACAAGTGTAATCCGTTTGGTCCAGCAGGGCTGGCCTGTGACTTAGCCGAAACGGGCATCGGACCCCCTCAGAAACTACTATGCATTTCGGCACCATTTTTCTGTTGTGGATGATGTGCTTCTGTGCTTCTCCTTGGTTCTGAGGAGTCCTCTCCTCGGGTCGTCATTCCATCGGTCCTCCTGTCAGAGGTCCTCAAGCTGCTACATGCTGATCATTGGGGAGTATCTCGTACTAAGGCATTGGCTTGCCATCATGTGTTTTGGCTGGGTCTGGCCACCTACGTGTCTCGTATGGTTACTTCGTGCTCACTTGGTGCGCAACATCAAGCCTCCCCTCGAGCGACATTCCCCACGTGGCCTCAACCTTTGCAGGCCTGGGATCGCCTGCACATTGATTTTACGGGCTCCTTCCTTAATGCCTATTGGTTACTGGTTTTTCTCTAGGTTCCCGTACGTGGTCCGTTCCTTTTCAACCTCAGCCGTGGCCACGATTTCAGTCTTGTCATGCATTTTCTCGATTGAAGGCATCCCCACTACGGTGGTGTCAGATATCAGTCCTCAGTTTGTATCACGCGAGTTTGTCTCCTTCTGCAACACCTGGGGAATCAGACATATCCTCGCCTCACCCTTCCCTCCATAGTCAAATTAGGAGGCTGAAAGATTTGTTCGCACCTTTAAGACCCAGTTGAATTATGTGGCTCAGTACTCTTCGAATGTTGAGATGTTGCCCTCAATCAATTTCTCTCATCCTTTTGGTTCACCCAGTTGGGTGACATGAGTCCCGCGGAACTCCTCCATGGCCGGCAGCTCCGGAGTCTGCTCCATCTCCTGCATCCGAGGCCGGGACATTCACCCATGTCTCCAACCCCCTCGCTTCCGACCAGTGACGGCTGTCTGGGCACGTGGGTTCGGTCGTTGACCGAAATGGATTCCTGCCATCGTCACCAGATGCCGCAGTCGCCGTCTCTGCAACATACGCGCAGAAGACGGAATCTCTGCATGTCACCACGACCAGCTGCGCCTGCCTGTGGAAGATCGGGAGCACCCCATCACTCGGCCGATGCTCTCGCACCAGTCTGCTCCACTAACCAGCCCACAGGCCGAAGAGAGGTTCCTGCCATTACCTGCAAGTTGTCTGCCGCAGCCAGGGACTGAACCAGGTCCCGCCCCTCAGGGACCTATACCTTTGCGGGTACAGTCACCACCCATGCTGGATTCCTCTCCTCCTGATGCATTGCTCCCTTTGGGTCCACCGTCACCAGGTCTGGGGCCCGAGGTGGAGATGGAGTCCGAGCCACAATCACCGGCCCTGCCATATGGGTTGTTGGGGGAAGGGCGCCGACGCTGCGCGCGCCCCAAGTACTTCAGACCCTACGCAACGGTGCCTGCCCGCAACCTGTCAGAGCCCAACAGATGTCGACATCATGGACATTTCTCACATCCGAGCCTCCCCAAGGGGAAAGGAATGTTGGAAGGCACAGACAGCCAATATCATATGTCGGGAGTTGGCCACGAGAGTGCGCTGCGGGAAACTGTGGCAAACGCCAGAGCACGCCACGGGCGAGTCAATGACATAAACAGTGCGGAGTTGTGCTCCGGCCCCAGTGTGTTGTTTACCAGGTACAAGCTCACCTCGCGGGGGTTCACACAGCCAGTGCACGCCAGTGTTCCATGTGGTAGTTGTGAGTGTGGTGTTGTCCGTGATTACAATACCATTAATAAGAATGAATTTTCCGAAAAACATGAGTATATGTGCTAAGTTGCTGAGGCGCATACCTGTACGTTTTTGAATATAAGACAACGCTTTTAAATAAACTAAAATTTTTGTCATATGTTATACATTAATTTTTGGTTTGAATTTTGGATCTTTGTGTACATTTTGGATCACTCACAGATTCTTCATGTATAAAAATTATTTCCTTCAAATGCACTCATATATTCGGCAGTTTTGATTTGTAAGCAGTTGAAGATTGTAGTTAAACTGTTAAATAATTAAACAAAAGAAATCTATATTCTTTATGGCTGGAGCAGGAGAGGAGCCTGGAAAAAATGATTATGCCTGGAAAAAATGATTATGCCTGGAAAAAATGATTATGCCTGGAAAAACCTTGATTTTGAAAATTACTTATCACCGGATACCCTGTGATAACTATAATTGTTCTTTTGAATAATAATCAATTATTATACATAGTACTAAAGAAAGGGTTGTTCTAATTTTATATACATGGTCTTCTTTACAGACTAACCACCTCTTCCAAAAACTCTTCCAGTTAACTAAAGTCAACTATCTGCCTTCTCGATGATTCTTTTTACACGCTCATTCCATTTAACATTGCTCTGCAACACTACACGACATGACTACCGAGCACCACACTACTGATACTGTATTCGAGAAATATGGGATTGTTTTCCCTGCTCATCTGATCTCCTTACATATTTCTTTTTAAATTAGCTGCCATTCATTTCGTTTAAGTTATCTCTTATCCTACTACAGTCACTCAATGACATTCATCATTCCATAAACCACAGCATCGTCAACGATTAGCTGCAGATTGCTACTCACTCTGTCCGTAAGATCATTTCCGCAGATATAAAATAAAAAGGGGCCTGTCACACCTCTCTGGTCACTCATGGTGATACCCTTACCTGTGATGAACACTCACCATTGAAGTCAACATCCTGAAGAAGTCTTTGAGCCACTCGCATACCTGGGAACCTATTCTGTACACTTAGTAACTTCATTGGCAGTGCAACATCATCTAAAATACAATACAGTAATAGTACAGTTTACAACTCACTGGAAAGACATGATGAGGAGCCACGACAAGCACACAAAAGACACACACATACAACACTTTCAGCTATTGGCCATGGCGTCCTTCAGAATTTGGAACATTCACGCGATCACCCAGACACACGACATGGTCACACTGTCAGCTCCAGCTGTCACACTTAGAATTGCACTCTGCAGTGTAGAGACAGGAGAGTGGAAGAGGGATAGGAAGGTTGCGTCACGGTGGTGAGGATGGATATAGCAAATCCTTCCAGGGTATGTATGTATTAGATGGGAGGTACAAGATGTAGCTTAAAGATGGAGTGGGGAGGTGGAGGAGTAGAAGAAAATGAAATAAAATAAAACAAATGCATGCTTGACTCGTGCACTCCCCCCCCCCCCCCTCCACACACACACACACACACACACACACACACACACACACACACACACACACACACACACAAAACAGTGTTTGAAATAGGACAGGTTTAGGATAGATAGGTGGGATCTGTAGGGTGTCGGAAAAGGGAAGTTATCGTTAAGTAGAGGCCTGGATAATTTCGGGATTGGAGAATGTACTATAGGGATAACTCCTATCTACGCAGTTCAAAAAAGCTGGTGGTGGGTGGCAGGATCCCGATGACATGGGTTGTGAAGCAGCCATTGAAATCTAGCATATGCTCTGCTACATGTTGTGACACAGGGTTGGTCACAGTTTGGCAGTGGCCATTCATCCTAGTGGACAGCTGGTTAGGGGTCATGACAATATAGAAAGCTGTGCAGCAATTGCAGTGCAGCTGGTAAATTACGTGGCTGCTCTCACAGGTGGCCTGGCATCTGATAGTGTAGGATAAGCTTGTGACAGGACTGGAATAGGAAGTGCTGGGTGGGTGGATTGGACAGGGCTTGCAACGTGGTCTTCCACAGAGATATGATCCCTGTGGCAGTGGGCTGGTTTTCGGGATGGCATAGGGATGGACTAGAATGTTATGGAGGTTGGGAGGGCAACGGAACATCACTTTAGGAGGGGTGGGAAGGATCTTGGGCAGGATGTGTCACATTTCTAGGCATGAGGACAGAAAATCAAAACCTTGACGAAGGATGGAGTTTAGTTGTTAAAGTCCAGAGTAGAACTGGGTGAGAAGGGGAGCACTCTTTTGTGGATGGTTACTCATGGTGAAGGCAGGATTTAGGATGTGTGGGGATATGGCATGGGAGATCTGTTTGCAGACTAGGTCAGTGAGATAGTTTCTGCCTGCAAAGGCCTTTGCGAGACCCTCAGCATATTCAGAGAGGGAGTTCTTGTCACTGCAGATATGCCATCCACAGGTAGCCAGGTTGTAAGGGAGGGATTTATTGATGTGGAAGGGATGGCAACTGTCGAAGTGTAAGTACTGTTGGTGTTGGGAGGCTTAATATGAACAGAAGTGTGAAGGAGCCATCAATGAGGTGGAGGTTGACATCCAGGAAAGTGGCATGGTGGGTTGAGGAAGACCAGGTGAAGTGGATGGGGGAGAAGGAGTTGAGGTTTTGAAGGAAGGAGAATAGGGTGTGCTGGCCCTGAGTCCAGATCATGATAATATCTTCAATAAACCTGAACCAGGCCAGAGGTTTGGGGTTTTGGGATGCTAGGAAGGATTCCTCCAGACGGCCCATAACTGGCTGGCTAGGAGGGTGCCCATGGCTGTGCCAGGAAAAGTAGTTGCTACTTCGCATAAAGTTGGTGATGGCTAAGAGGAATGAGTATCGGGCTTGTATACTGAGAGATGTTGGGAGATGTAATGTTATAGAGTGGCAAGGCCATGGGCATCTGGTATATTGGTTTATAGGGAACTGGCATCCACTGTGACAAGTAGGGATCCAGGAGGTAAAGGGGTGGAGATGGTGGAGAGTTGGTGAAGGAAGTGGTTGGTATCCCTAATATGGCAGGATAGACTTTGGACAATTGGATGAAAGTGTTGGTCAACGAGGGCTCAAATTCTTTCAGTAGGAGCACAGTAACCAGCCACAATTGGGTGTCCAAGATTGTTTTGTTTGTGGGTTTTGGGTAGCATGTAGAAGGTGGGTGTGCGGTGTACTGTTGGGGTTAGGAGGGAGATGGATTCAGGGCAGAGCTTCTGGGAGGGGCCATAGGAGTTTAACAGGGATTGATGATCTTGTTGGACTTCGGGGATGGCGTCATTCCGGCACAACTTGTAGGTGGAAGAATCAGGGTGTTGGCAGAGCCCTTCTGCCAGTTAGTCACTGTGATCCATAACTATAGTGGTGGAACCTTTATCTGCTGGAAGGATGATTATGTCGGGACTTGATTTGAGATTCCTAAGAACTCGAACCTTTCAACAGAAGAAAGGCGAGCCAGCCAGCTAGCTGAAAGTGTTGTATGTGTGTGTCTTTTTTGTGTGTCTTTTGTGGCTCGTCATCGCATCGTTGTGGTGAGTTGTAAACTGTCCTATTACTGAATTGTTAATTCCAACCTGAGCTTTCCATTATTAGATCATCAAAAATGCCTTTTGGAAATCTAGTCATACATAGTCTGGCTGCCTGTTGGCCTTTGGCCGTGGCTGTAGCTCCCAAGATACCATATGATAAAAGGGCAAAAAATCTGCAGTAAACTAAAGTTAATGATATTGGTCTTTAATTATGCAGGTATGTTCTTTTATATTTCTTATAAACAGGACTAACCTGCACTTTTTGTTCTCATTTGGGACTTTACAAAGAACCAAAGATTTGCAGTAATGGCAAGCTGATTAAGGGGCCAATACTGTAAGTTCCTCATTGTAAAATTGAATTGAGGTTCCATTTCGACCTGGCAACTTATTTCTTTTCAGCTCTCACTCGGCTGCTTCTCTACACCAGGGATGCATATTACTATGTCCTCCATTCAGGTGTCTATGCACAATTAAATGAAACAATTAAATGTGCTTGTATGATTCTCCTGCATGAAAGATTTATTAAACACAAAATTTAAAAGTAAATCTTTCCTTTTGTTGTCTTCTGTCTCCATCCCAAATAATCAAGTGACTTGATAGAAGCCTTCTACCTGCTCATTGATTTTACGCAGCACCAGAATTATTTTGTGTCTCAGCTAGATCTTTTGCTAAGGGATGCTGTTGTTAGTTGTTGTATCTCACACACACTTCTAGATCTTTTTCATAGATGCATAAATCTCGGCTACCTTTTGCCTGTCTTCATTTGCTTGTTTATTTTTTTTTTTTTTTTTTTTAATTGGGAGTGCATATGACCTTATCATTCAATGTAAACTTTCATGGCTGACATGTTCAGTTAATATTTATGGACTAAGAGGCCATGGTCGATATATAAAATTTCCACTTGATATTTCATCTCCAACTGTGGGCGACATCTTCAGAGGTTATTCAGCTACTGCTACTGAGGTTAGAGGGCCTCTCGCTTTTATAGAGCCCTTAAAGTGCATAAGATGAATTATGTGATGCCGACTGTGTGACTATCTCTTGATGGCATCCTCATTCTCGATTAAAGTCAACTGCTTAACATTTTATTAACATAAAGTCGACATCCAAATTTTGTGTAACTTCAGTCTTCTTTTCTATTAAATTATTCTGGTGCTTATGAATCTCTATTGCTTCACTATGTATGTGCACATGGTGATAAAATGTCCCTTCTGAAATGCTCATCTCATTAATTTTTACTTCATGCTTCCATACCCAAACCATGTGTTCTGCTATGGCTAATTTTTCAGGGTGTCCTAGATAACAGTTCATTTTGTGTTCACTAAGTGGGCATTGACATCTCTTCTCATTGTTCCAATGTATACTTTACCACAACTGAATGGAATTTTATGTGAGGTTTGTTCAAAATATTCTGGAACGTCATCCACAAAATTTTTTTACATTTACTTCTTACTTATTATGCATGACCTTCTTTGAAATAGTCTCTGCCACAATTGATACATACAGTAAAACCCCGTTTTTACAGTTTTCAAAGGACTTGATGAAAACAGTGTAAATTGCAGGAAATAATGTTTTAAATGGTCAAATATGCTTATTGGATCACCCTTGCATTTTCATAGTTGGTGATATATGTACATAATAGGCATCAAAATACAAGGAAGTTTATTTATTATGTACTAAAGGTTATCCGAATATTGTACTATTTTAAGTGCCAGGCAGAACTGGTAACTTTATAAGAAGTAGAAATTTCATTCGGCATAATTGACTTTGCCAGCAAGCCTTTAATTGGCATTCATTATTTAAGTAGTTAAACTGCAAAAATTTTGTATTTTATGTATTTTTCGACCGTTTGCACAATGATATTAGAGAATTTATTCGCGTTTTCAAGTGCAAATATACACAAGTATTTTTCTGACATCCGCACAGGGTTGGTATCTCGCATTTTTAAGGTTATAATATATCATGCCCCCTTCAATGTGCAGAAAAACATACACGAGCAAACCATCAGTCTTATCATTTATAAAACTTCACCATAAATGTTTAGATAAATATTTGCATTTCAAAATAAGAATAAATTCAGAAAATGTGTCGTGCAAAGCATGAAAAACTACCAGTTGTGTCAATAAAGCTAAGCTGACATTCGGCTCAGTGGCTGATGGAAGCGTCATGAAAACTAGGTGTGTACTACAACCAACGAAACATGAAATATACCTTTGAGTTTATTCAAAGTATCAAGAAACTTGACCGCGTAACGTGTATAAATGGTACACATGGAGGCGAAAGCCATGCCAGCGTCGGTTAACATAAATTACATTATTTTTTTCTTCATGAACATGGTTTTAGAAATGTAAAACGTGTGATGAGAGAGGAGATACTATACTGCGAGAAGAATTTGACAGAGCACTAAAAGATTTGAGTAGAAACAAGGCCCCTGGAATAGATGACATCCCATCTGAACTGATGATATTGTTAGGAGAGCCAGTCATGAAGAAATTTTCCACTAGAGCGCGCGCCACGTAACTTGGCGGGTGGACTGGCTCTTCTGCGCAGGTAGTTGTGTAGTGGTAGGGGGACCAGCTATTGCAGCGTAGCCGGACTGTGCGTTAGCTGCGCTCCGTTCCGTTCCGCAGTCAACTGCTGACTGCCGCTTAGCTTTGAAGTTACGGCCGCGTACAAGCGCAAGGAAATGTCAAGCTGCAAGTCTTGAACACACACGGCTGCATGAAAAGTATAATGCAGAAAAACAACGCTCGTTTGATTGTTGGGAAAACTGTGGCGCATTTACGAGTATTTATGAGTATCTTTCTCTTGTACGTATCATGTTTACACAGCAGGACATAATTTTCTGAGCGGCACAGAAATTCATTTCGTAGCTCAGTCGATTAACACGAAATATCTGTAAATTATATACACAGTTCTTCTAGGGAGATCACTGTATCCATTATCACTGAAGAACCACATTAGACGTTCACGACAGATTACGAATTCAAAGTAAATTTGTGAAGATAGAAATTGACAAATTTTAGACTTTTCCCTTAATTGTATCTCGAAATCTGGATTTTTCTAAGTAGTTATTAAAATAGTCTATAAATGACTTAAGTGACATATCATATGGAATGATAGAATAATTGTATATGTTTGACATTGTACAACAATAAAATAATGATTGCTTGCTACACACCGCAAAGAAGATTGTCGAGGCACAGTCAGGAAACGGATAATACTCAACGTTAATAGAGTTCATAACAAAATCGTCAAAGCTGTTGAAGCCGGAAAATAAGCTTTAAACAAAATCCATAAGTAAGAACAAAAATCGTGTTACAGTTCCTTTGCCAGGGAAGCACACATAGTATAAAGTTACACAATAAAAGTTTAACTGCCACAAAATAATTTTTAACGTGGTAATAAGTAGAGGCTTTGTGATCAGTCGCTTCCGACTCCCGTCTAAAGAATTGATATACGCGAAACACTATTTCTCTTGCCTGTTTGTGTAATACAAGTTGAGATTTGCTGTCGCTACTCATAGTCAACTGAATGCTCCGAAATAAATCGCAAAAAAACAACACAGAATGCCAAAAGCAGTTGTCGCTCCGCACAGTACGACACAAACGCGACCACGTGCAACGGCTGACTGACGGCTATTGGCCAGCAGGTCACGTGGCGTGACATAGGTCTACCCGTGCTTCTGCGCATCCAGACCTCACCCGCCAAGTTATGTGGCGCGCGCTCTAGTACGCAAGATATGAGACAGGGGAAATACCCTCGGACTTCATGAAGAATATAGTAATTCCATTTCCAAAGAAAGCAAGTGCAGACAAATGTGAAAATTACAGAACTATCAGTTTAATAAGTCATGGTTGCAAAATACTGACACGAATAATTTACAGATGAATGGAAAAACTAGTAGACTCCAACCTTGGGGAAGATCAGTTTGGATTTAGGAGAAATGTTGGGACACAGGAGGCAATACTCACATTACGACTTATCTTAGAAGATAGGCTAAGGAAAGGCAAACACATGTTTTTAGCGTTTGTAGATTTGGAGAAACCTTCTGACAATGTCGACTGGAATACTCTGTTTCAAATTCTGAAGGTAGCAGGGGTAAAATATAGGGAGCGAAGAGTTATACTCAACTTATACAAAAACCAAACAGCGGTTATTAGAGTCGAAGGGCATTAAAGGGACACAAGAGGTTGGGAAGGGAGTAAGACAAGGTTGTAACCTTTTGCCATTATTGTTGAATCAGTACATTGAGCAAGCAGTGAAGGAATGCAAGGAGAAATTTGGAGAGGGGATTAAAGTTCAGGGAGTAGAAATTAAAACCTTGCGGTTTCCCAATGATATAGTAATCCTGTCAGAGACCGCAAAGAATCTGGGAGAGCAATTGAATAGAGTGGACAATGTCTTGCAAAGAGGTTATAAAATGAACATCAACAGGAGTAAAACGAGGATAATGGTATGTAGCATCAGAAAATCAGGCGATGCTGAAGGAATAAAATTAGGTAATAAAGCAATAAAAGTAGTAGACGAGTTTTGTTACTTGGGTAGCAAGACAACTTCTGATGGCCGAAGTAAAGAAGATATAAAATGCAGAATGGCTATGGGAAGAAAAGCGTTTCTGAATAAGCAAAACTTGTTGACATCCAATATTAGTTTAAATGTTAGGAAGTCCTTTCTGAAGGCATTTGTCTGGAGTGTAGCATTTTATGGAAGTGAAGCGTGGAAATAAGGAGTTCAGACAAAAAGATAATAGAAGCTGTTGAAATGTGGTGCTACAGACGAATGATGAAAATTAGATGAGAAGGTGCTCAACAGAATTGGGGAGAAAAGTAATTTGTGGCATATTCTGACTAAGAGAAGTTGCTTGGTGGGACACATCCTGAGACATCAAGGAATCGTCAACTTAGCATTAGAAGGAAGTGTGTGGGGTAAACATCATAGCGGGAGACCGAGGGACGAATACAGTAAGCAGATTCAAAGGGATGTAGGTTGCCGAAAGTATTCTCAGATGAAGAGGCTTGCACAGGACTGGTTAGCGTGGAGAGATGCATCAAACCAGTCTGCGGATTGAAGACAACAACAACAACAACAAACAAAACGTGTGGAAAAGTGTGAATATGCTAATGCAGAAACAGGGGCAAATTAACATTGTGAACATGAAGAATTTGACAGGATGACAAAAAAAAAAAAAAAAAAATGGTGTAAATGGCGGGAAAATATTAAATCCAGAAATGTAAAAGCTTGGTTTTACTGTATCTCCCAATACTGTTTACTCTTCTGGAAGCAGTCGTGGTAGCTTCCTGCTGGATCATGCAAAGTGTGTCTGTAATTTTTGCTTTCTTTCTTTCTTTCTTCTGTTATTGGAAATCTTAATCCTTTCAATGGGGGTTTCAACTTTGGTAAAGTCCACTGGTCTCTTAAAAGAACATATTGGTCTCATTTGTGTGAACCAGAAGCTCTTTTTATGATGTGAGGCGATGGTCATTCTGGTCTAGACTCCTGAGATGTGGGATGAACTTGATGACAACACTTGTTCTACGATGGTGTCAGGATTTCGTGACATGATCCATGTGAAATGTTACATTCTTCTGAAAATTCGCAGTCAGTCAGTTTTTTATCAGCTCACACAATTATGTTGATGTTTGTGTGTCAACAGCAAACAACAGATGAGCGCCTTGAAGATACATACTTACATTGATTTTGTAGACTCGTAGAAGCAATGCGGAATGAAAGGATTTAACCTTCTATTTATTATTGTATATCATTATGATAAAGCTCATAATCATAATACTCTTAACTTTCCTTCCTAGTGCACTGTTTGTTAGTACAATATAGATATATTTTTTCCACCATGGCTCTTCTAGTGTGACACACACAATTCTGTAAATTCCACAGGAGAAATAGATGGCAGTACAGGTGGAGTGAATGAGAAAGAGGGTGAGAAGAAAATGATGAAGAGGTCTCGATCCAGCAAAAGGAAACCAACTCAAATATTAGCTGCAGAGCCTACCACTGATAAAATTGTAAGTAGTTTGTGCTGTAAGAAATATCAGTAAATTTATCTTTATATGGCCTGAGAGTAGTGCACCTGGGCTCACTTAGAGTACCAGATATCAGTATTATTAGAGGAAAATGAAGGCAGCAATTCCTGAACTGCCACATGTAATGGCCGCGTAGTATATCACATCATACTACGGACTGGGTGGCTGTTCCTGCTGGAAGTTCCCCTCGGCTCTCTGTGTGTGTGTGTGTGTGTGTGTGTGTGTGTGTGTGTGTTTTTTCTCTTAGTGTTTGTTAGTTTAAGTGTAGGGACTGATGACCATAGCAGTTTTGTCCAATAGGTTTACCTACATGTGAATACACTACTAGCCATTAAAATTGCTACACCAAGAAGAAATGGAGATGATAAATGGGTATTCATTGGACAAATATATTATACTAGAACTGAAATGTGATTACATTTTCATGCAATTTGGGTGCATAGATCACCCCTCAGGGGCCCAGAATTAATTTGCTAAGTATTGGCTTGGCGAACCCGGGGTCCTTAGCTGTGGGCTATGTCACGCCAACAGTCAGCTACACTGTAAGCTCTGGACGTGCTTAAACGACCATCGTTTGGTGGAACGTTGTCCGTTTCATAGTCTGGGGATCTTGGCTTAATTGCCCGCATCATGAGGACGGTACAAACCACTATTTAAAAAAAAACCTCAATCTCAAGGTGTGCTATGTGCCGAGGAGATGCTTGGCTGTTGAGGTTGAACAGTCGCTAGTGAGCAACCTCCGAGGAACCTGCCGCACCTCAGTTGTATAAGGCTTACACAGGCAAGCAGGGCTCTGCCTGAGTGGACCTCTTTTCCCTAGCTGCTTGTGGGAACACCATGAAAAGACCCCATAATGTTGCATAATGACGTACAACTGGTGTCTCTAAGAGAGGAAGGCCCTATTTAAATGCAGCAACGTATGAACCCCCCTCCCACTCGTTCCCTTCCATGGCCACCCCATGGGAGGAACATAGGGCTAGTCAACAAGGTGAGGCTTATGCCCCTAAATAGCTCTTCTGTAGCAGGACAGATGGAGAATCCTTTAAATTGATGAAGCCATTATCTTTTGTGGAGCACCTGGAGGATAAGTATGGAGAGGTCGAGGGCGTGTCTAAAATGCGATTGGGGACAGTCCTCATAACGACATCATCCCCAGCACAGTCACGGACACTGCTTGCTTGTGACAAGCTGAGTGATATTCCCGTTACAATAACACCTCACAAGAGCTTAAACATGGTCCAAGGCATTATATTCTGTAAAGACCTCCTTTTGCAATCCGATGACGAACTACGAGCAAACCCAGAGCGGCGAGGCATTCATTTTATACGGCGTATTTTTAGGGGTCCGAAGGAGAACAGGGTTGCCACCGCTGCCTTCATCTTGGCTTACGAGGGTGATTCATTGCCCGACAAGGTCAAGGTGGTGATCTACCAGTGCGACGTTAACCTACATTCCTACCCCTATGCGTTGTTTCAAGTGCTGGAGGTTGGGCACGTCATCCCGGTGTGATGCCAATCCAACCTGCCAGGAATGTGGACACGCATCTCATCCCGACGTCCAATGTGCCCCTCCTCCAGTCTGCGTCAACTGCAACCAAAATCACATGTCCTGCTCACCACATTGCACAGTTTTGTACAGAGAGAAGAAAATCATGGAATATAAGACCTTGGACAGGCTATCATACTCAGAGGCTAAACATAAGTACTTGAAACCCCATCCTGTAAACATGATCACCTCCTGTGCTACAGCTGCTTTGTCGTTGCTATCTATGGTGCAAGATCGCTAACTGTTCAGCCAGTTGCAGTGGGCTAACAGGCCCTACCACCTCCATCCACCCCCCCAGATGTTTGGGGAACCTCTTTCTTTGTTGCTCGCAAAAACTCCAACTCTGGGCGCAATTCTTCCCTCCCCCCCCCCCCTCCCCCACAAAAAAAAGTGGTCATCTGTCCCCACCCCAAGCCAGAGGAGCAGCAGCTCCCTCTGACTCCTGTCGCAAGGAAGGGATCACTTGCATTCCATCCTTCCTCAGCTTCCTCCACTGGAAAAGTGGACCCCGGCGAGTGGCAGACAGTGTCAATGAAGGCCAGTCGCAGGGCTTAGAGGTAGGTCATCCTCAGCCCCGGAGACTGAGTCAGCGAAGCCCATCAGATGTGAGAAGCCGAAGGAGCAGTGAGAGAGACAAAAGAAGAAAAAGAAAATTAGTGAAAAGACAGAGACCATTGTAGTTCCTGCACTACCGCCCCCATACCTCCACCTCTATCGGCGAGGTGGAGAGTACAGTTTCCCCCGAGGACCTGAATCTTGACGGTATCTCAGAAACTATGGACATTGATCCAACAGCCTCAGCAGCAGTGAAAGCAACTGTTCCTGAGGAATAAAAGCCATCCTTAGTACCTCATGTCATCAGAGACCATCCTCCAGTGGAATTGCGGTGGATTTTTCCAACACCTGGCTGAATTACGACAACTTTTAAGCACCACACCTGCTTTCTGCATTGCCTTCCAGGAGACTTGGTTCCCGGCAATGCAGACCCTTACCCTTCGTGGTACAGGGGATTCTACAAAAGTCGCAGTGTTTATCGTAGGCTGTCAGGTGGAGTCTGTCTCTACTCTACATCCTTAATACTGTTTATAATGAACCCGTGCCCCTTCAGACACCTTTAGAAGGTATGGCTGTCAGAGTAAGGATACCACATGACATAACTATCTTCATCTTATATCTACCACCAGATGATGTACCACCAAACATATTAGCTGTTCTGATATCCTAACTCCCACTGCCGTTTTTACTATTGGGCGATTTTAATGCCAATAACCCCTTGTGGGGTGGTGCAAAAGCCAGTGGCCATGGCAGAGTTGTTGAGAACTTAATATCCCAGCTCGATTTCTGCCTCTTAAACATCGGTGTCCCCACACACTTCAGTGTGGAGCATGGCACTTTCTTGCCTATTGACTTGTCAGTTTGCAGCCCTGGCCTCTTATCATCTGTCAACTGGAGGACACACGACGATTTGTGTGGTAGTGACCACTTTCCTATCTTTGTCACTATCCCGTAGTCAGTGCCCAGGAGGCTCCCCTCGATGGGCTTAAAATAAGGCAAACTGGGATGACTTCTGTCCTACTGCCACTCTTGAACCTCTCCTGAATGATATGATCGACGTAGTGGTAGAGAATGTCACTAAGATGATTGTATCTGCTGCTGAGCACACAATACCCCGTTCATCCAGATGCTCCCAGAGGAAGACAGTGCCTCGGTAGTCGTCGGAAGTTGCTGACGTCATCGGAGATCGTAGGCGTGCTCTTCAGCGCCATAAGCGCCGCCCATCGCTTGGTAGTCAAATCGTGTTTAAACGGTTCCGAGGTCGTGCTAGGCTGATAATACAGAGGTGCAAACAAGAATGGTGGGAGAGGTATGTCTCCACCATACGGTAGCATACCTCCCCTCCCCAAGTCTAGATGATCAGATGCCTGAATGGCTACCAGACCCAGACACCAATTCCTGGGATATTAATACACGGAGCTGTCTGTATGGATCCTGGGGCCATCTCCAAGGTTTTTGCCAAACACTACGCTCGTGCTGCATCCCAAAATTATCCACCTGCCTTCTGCACGTCAAAACAGTGGATTGAACACAAACCCTCTTCATTCACTACATGCCACCTTGAGGTGTATAACACTCTATTTAGTGAGTGGGAGTTTCTCAGTGCACTTGCGCACTGCCCCAGGGCCCGACAGAATCCACAATCAGATGTTGAAGCATCTATCTGATGCTTCTAAGACACATGTTCTAGCCTTGTTTAATCACATCTGGAGCAGAGGTGTCTTCCAGTCACAGTGGCAAGAAAGTACCATTGTTCCAGTGCTTAAGCCAGGTAAAAACCCACTAGATATAGACAGTTATCGGCCAATCAGCCTTACAAGTGTCCTCTGTAAACTGCTAGAACACATGGTAAGGCACTCCATACCAAGGTGGTTTCCGTCAGGGGCACTTGATCTTGGATAACCTGGTCCATCTTGAGTCCTCCATCCAGACAGCCTTTTCTCGCCATCAGCACCTGGCACTACCTGACGATGCCACATCCTTACCACCTTGCATGGCTGGGGACTTCGGGGATCACTCCCACTTTTTATCCCAAACTTTTTAACTCTACATACCTTCCGTGTACGTGTCAGGGCGTTCCATAGCTCCATACATACTCAGGAGAATGGGGTACCCCAGGGCTCGGTATTGAGCGTCCCACTGCTTTTAGTTGCCATTAATGGCCTAGCAGCAGTCGGGTCATCAGTATCACCTTCATTGTATGCTGACGACTTCTGCATATATTTTAGCTCTTCTAGCATGTGTGTTTGCTGAACGCCAGCTGCAGAGTGCCATAAGCAAGGCGCAGACATGGGCCCTCTCCCACGGGTTTTAGTTCTCGGCTGCAGAGACCTGTGTTATGCACTTCTGTCGGGGTCGGACGGTCCACCCACATCCAGAGCTTTGTTACCAACCAACTACTCACTGTAGTAGAAACTCACCATTTCTTAGGACTGGAATTTGATGATTGGCTAACGTGGATACCACATATTCGCCAGCTTAAACATAAGTGCTGGCGGCACCTCAACGTCCTCCGGTGCCTTAGCAGTACTACTTCGGACGCTGATAGCAGTACCCTGCTACACTGTTACAAAGCCCTTGTTTTGTCACGTCTGGACTACGGAAATGTAGTATATGGTTCCGCATCGCGCTCGGCGCTACAGCTTCTGGATCCTATCCATCACTGCGGCGTTAGACTCGTGACGGGGGCTTTCAGAACGAGCACTGTGGACAGTCTCCTTGTGGAGGCTGAGGTGCCGCCTCTGCGAATCGTGTGGCAACAACTGCTGGCAAATTACACAGCCCACGTATATGGTATGCCTACTCATCCCAACTACCGTCTCCTTTTTCCAAACAGAGTGCTCCAGATACCAGAATGGCGGCTTAGCTCGGCTTGACAGTCAGTGTCCACGTTCGATCTATTCTGAGTGAATTGGAGTCTTTTCTTCTACCATCTTCATTCAAATTCCAATCAAGTACACCACCGACTTGACTTGACACACCACCTCAAACACTCTGTTCACCCAGAGGCACTTTGCAGGCAATTCCTGTCAATTCTAGATAGATACCAGGACTCCACAGTAATCTTCACTGATGGCTCAAGGGCGGAATCCTCGCAGGGGTTCTGTTGTCCTCTGCCGAATCTGCATTGGCCATACTTGACTTATGCACAGTCATATTCTCCGTCATGAGGATTCTCCTCACTGTCCATGTCGTGTGCCTTTGACAGTTGCCCACATCTTACTTGAATGCCCAACCTTTGCTCCTCAACGGCGGACTTTTAATCTTCCTGACTCCTTACAACTTGTTTTAGGTGACAATGCCTCTGTGGCTGATCCTATTTTAACTTTTATTCGTAACAGTGGATTCTACAATTCCATCTGACATTATTGAGTATGCTTTATCTATTTATTCTGCACGTGCCTAATATTTTTAGGCAGGTGATTTTAATGTGTTGTAGAGTGGTTGGACATTCTATTTTTTTATTTCTATGAACACCCAGCCTGGACACTCTGGTCTTCTCTTTTACATATCTTCTTTCTTCCATTTAGTGGATTCTTCGATTTGACATTTTCCATTATGGTTTGATGTAGTTTAACATGTTGTATCCTATTTTAGTGGTCTATTAATGTTGTCTCTGTGATTGGAAAAAGGGACTGATGACCATAGTAGTCCCTTTCAAACCCAAACCATGAGAAATCAGTACCCAGATCAGCCACCTCTGGCCGTAATAACGGCCTTCATACCCCTGTTCATTGAATCAAACAAGCTTGGATGGCGTGTACAGGTACAGATGCCCATGCAGCTTCAACACGATACTATAGTTCATCAAGAGTAGTGACTGGCGTATTGTGACGAGCCAGTTGCTCGGCCACCATTGACCAGACGTTTTCAATCGGTGAGAGATCTGGAGAATGTGCTGGCCAGAGCAGCAGTCAAACATTTTCCGTATCGAGATAGGCCCATACAGAATCTGCAACATGCGGTCATGCATTATACTGCTGAAATGTAGAGTTTCGCAGGGATCAAATGAAGGCTAGAGCCACGGGTCATAACACATCTGAAATGTAATGGCCACTGTTCAAAGCGCCGTCAATGCGAAGAAGAGGTCACAGAGACGTGTAACCAATGGCACCCCATACCATCACGCCGGGTGATACACCAGTACGACGACAACGAATACACGCTTCCGATGTGCTTTCACCACGATGTCGCTAAACAGAGATACGACCGTCATGATGCTGTGGACAGAATCTGGATTCATCCGAAAAAAATCAAGTTTTGCCAATTGTGCACCCAGATTCGTCGTTGCGTACAAGGATAACTGCAGCCATGGTCTCGGAGCTGATAGTACATAGTCATCGAACTGTTCATGCAGATGCTTGTTGTCTTGCAAATGTCCCCATCTGTTGACTCGGGGATCTAGACATGACTACACAATCCGTTACAGCCATGCGGATAAGATGCCTGTCATCTCGACTGCTTGTGATACGAGGCTGTTGGGATCCAGCACAGCGTGCAGATTCCATATTCTGCTAACAGTCATTGGATCGCGACCAACACGAGCAGCAATGTCCCAATATGATAAACCACAATTACGATAGACTACAATCCGATCTTTATCAAAGTTGGAAACATGACGGTACGCATTTCTCCTCCTTACACGAGGCATCACAACGTTTCACCAGGCAATGCTGGTCAACTGCTGTTTGTGTATGAGAAATCGGTTGGAAACTTTCCTCATATCAGCACGTTGTAGGTGTTGCCACCGGTGCCAACCTCGTGTGAATGCTCCAAAATGCTAATCTTTTGCATATCACAGCATCTTCTTCCAGTCAGTTAAATTTCGTGTCTGTAGCACGTCCTCTTCATGGTGTAGCAATTTTAATGGGGAGGAGTGTATTTTGAACAAATCCTAAACTGTACTTACCCCTGCCCATTAGGGGCTCAGCATTAATTAGCTGGGTAAGGGCTTGGCGAACCCGAGATCCCGAGCTGAGGACTGTGTCACGCCAACCGTCTGACACACTGCAAGATCTGTGCATGCCTCAATGACCACTATGTGTGGCATGATGGTGGAACGTTGTATGTTTCAGAGCCCGGGGATCTTGGTTAATTGCCCAGGTTGTGAGGATGATAAAAACCTTCGTAAGAAACCTCTCATTGTCAAGGTGCGCTATGTGCTGAGGACATGCATGGCTGTTGTGGTTGAACAGTCATTAGCGAGCAACCTCTGGAGAACATGCCGCACCTCACTTGTATTTGGCTTACCCAGGCAAGCAGGGCTCTGCCTGGGTGGACGTATAGTTCCCTAGTTGCTAGTGGGAACACAATAAAAAGAGTAAAGAATAGCTTTGACGGACGTCAAACCACTGTCTCTTAGAGGGGAATGACTGACTTTAATGCTATGACATATGATCCTAAATCGTTCCCAGCCCTATCCACACTGTGGGAGGAACGCAAGGCACTCAACCAATCAGAGCCATACTTACCTCAGTACCTTGTATGCGCACATACTGATGGAGAATCGTTCCAGTCGACCAAGCCGCAATTCTTCGTTGAACAGTGCAAAGGTAAGTTTGATAAGGTAGCGTCTTTCTCAAAGATGAGAAGCAGGGCTGTTTTGATACAAATGGCATCCCCAGCCCAGTTGAAGGTTTTACTAGCTTGTGACAAACTTGGCGATGTTCTCGTGATTATCACGCCTCATAAACGCACAGCATGGTCCAGGATCTTTCCTTGACTGATGATGAGTTGCGTGCAAACCTTGTAGTGCCGAGGTGTACACTTCATCTGGTGGGTATATAGGGGACCAAAAGATCACAGGGTTGCTACTGGTGCTTTCATTCTGGCCTTCAGAGGCAACACACTGCCCGAGAAGGAAAAGATAATGATTTACCGGTGCGATGTAAAACCATATGCTCCTCCCCATATGCGGTCTTTCAGGTGCTGTAAGTTCGAGCACATGTCCTCCCCAGTGCACTTCCAGCCCAACCTGCAGGGAATGTGAGTGTGCAGCACATCCGGTCGCCTCCTGTACACTGCCTCTTATTTGCGTGAATTGTGGGCAACACCATCCGCCGTGCTTGCCAACTTGTAAGTCTTACATTGAGAATGGAAGATAATGGAGATAAAGACTCTGGACCGGTTGACATACTCTGAGGCACAATAGAAATAAGGGCAGCTCCACCCCTTGCGTATGGTGACATCTTTTGCTGCAGTGACATCAGCACCAGTTCCCTTAGTAACAACGATACCACCAGTGTTCCCTCCATCTGTGAACCCTACGGGCAACAACCTTTCACCGCCTCCTTGATGAGTGGTGGCTCCCATTTCTTGGTTGTCCCCCCAACACCACCTGTGGATGCAACTTCACACCCACCATCGGGCCCCCTTACCCAACCGGAGAAGAAGCAGCCTTCCCTGGCTCCTCTTGCCTTGAAGGGGTCTCTTTGGATACTCCCTTCCAAGGCTTTCCACGAGTGATCTGGAAGATCCCTGCCAAATGCTGCAGGAGCCACAAGTTCCTGCTCGAAGGGTTTCCTGCTCAGCGTCAGGCCCTACAACCATTCCTGAGAAATCCTCTCAGCCCTTGAATCCCAAAGGGCAGAGAGCTCAAAAAACGAGAAGAAAACAAAGGCGAAAGAGCGTTCAGTGGCTCCAAAGCTACCTCATGCTGCCTCTGCAGATGAGGTGGAGATCCTCACTTCCCCCGAGGATCTCGCCCTCACTGGATCCCTAGAACCAATGGTTCTAGACAATGATGACTCCGACCCATTGGCATCAGGTGATCGTTTGACCTAACATCTTTCTCTCGTGCATCATGGCTTTTCTGCACAGAAACAATGATATTCTACAAAGGAATTGCGGCAGACCACCTGCCACGGTAGTCCCTCCATACGGCTGATTGGAAGCATGACACCTCTGTCGTCGTATTCCTTCAAACAGTCTTGATTGCAAATATTTACTAGTCAATGACGTGTTTCACACTTTAGCAGGGTATCTTCAGATCATCTGCATGACAGAATTTACACAAAATTACAAGGCGGAATTACAAACAGTTATAATGGTACATGGGCTTATTTTGTGTTAAGAAGACAGTATAAATGGTAAACAAAGCTTACAATGCGCTCTCTGTGGTGTGACACCGTAAGTTGTTATTGCGGTGTTTCTATTTTCCTGGAATATTTTTGGTTTTCCTTGTGGCCCTACAAATGTACAGGTAACAACGATTTACAATTGGAACATACTCGGTAAAGATGTGAGACACATAAATCTTAAAAATCGGTTTTATGTTTCTCACATCTTTACCGAGTATGTTCCAATTGTAAATTGTTGTTACCTGTACATTTGTAGGGCCACAAGGAAAACCAAAAACATTCCAGGAAAATAGAAACACCACAATAACAACTTACGGTGTTACACCACGGAGAGCGCATTGTAAGCTTTGTTTACCATTTATACTCTCTTCTTAACACAAAATAAGCCCATGTACCATTATAACCGTTTGTAATTCCGCCTTTTAATTTTGTGTAAATTCTGTCACACAGATAATCTGATGCCCTGCTAAAGGGCGAAACGCGTCATTGAGTAGTAAAAAAAAAAATTTTTTTTTGCAATCAAGACTGTTTGAAGGAATATTTATTCTAACTGATTGCTGTTGTACACCATGGATTGGAAACCTCTGTTGTTGTTGTTGTTGTTGTTGTTGTTGTTCCTGACCCACTGCCAGCCAATGTGGATGTGGCAATTCAACTGTCGCCATAGTCTCTGCCGTTGAGGCTACTGTTCCAACCAACACTGGCTCCCCTCGGCAAAAATCTGTGCCTTGGTGGATATGAGAATGTTGAAGCTATCTTGGATTCTCAAAGGGCACTCCAGCGTCACCGGTATCATCCCACCGTAGAACACCTGATTGCTTTTAAACGGCTACAGATCAAGCTCGACAGCTCATCCGGAAAAGTAAGTAGTATTGTTGGAAGAGGTACATAGCCTCTATTGAATCTTGTGCCTCCCCTTCACATTTGTGGACCCAAGTTCAGCGCCTTTTTGGGTACCGCCCACCAGCAGGAATCCCCCGTCTTCGCATACAGGGTACTATCTTTACAGAGCTGATCGATGTCGCCGAGCACATGGCACAGCATTATGCATGCATTTCTTCAACTGAAGTTTACAGTGCAGCCTTTCGCACTGTCAAAGAACGAGTTGAGTGGAAGCCGCTATCATTCCACACACGTTGCCAGGAGCCGTACAATGGCACCCTTTAGCAAGTAGGAGTTTCAAAGTGCCCTTGCTGCATGCCCCGATATCTGTCCAGGACCAGATCATATCCATAGCCAGTTCCTCCGTCATCTTCCTGTGGACACTCATAACCAACTGCTGGCCTCATTTTAATCATATCTGGGTAGAAGGTGTTTTCCCCTCCCAATGGCAGGAAAGCACCGTAATTCCGGTGATGAAACCTGGTGCTGACACACAGGTGGCTGATAGTTTCCGTTCGATTAGCCTCACCTACATTCTATGCAAACTCCTTGAACGTATAGTGAGTCGGTGACTTTTGTGGCTCTTCGAAGCCTGGGGACTCTTGGCCGCACAACAAGGGGGCTACCATCAGGGCTGGTCCACAATTGACAATCTTGTTTCATTGGAGTCAGCTATACGTACATCTTAAACCCGACGTGAACACTTTGTTGTTGTATTTTACGATCTCCGGAAAGCGTACACCACCACCTGGTGCCACCACATACTGGCTACATTGTACGACTGGGGCTTACAGGGTCCACTTCAAATATTTATAAGAAATTTCCTTTCCCACCGCTTTTGTAGGGTTAGGGTTGGTGTCTCTCTTAGTTCATCACACATTCAACAGAACGGTGTTCCACAGGGCTCTGTTCTCAGTGTGCCTCTATTTTTAGTTGCCATAAACAGGCATCAGTTTGCTCCAGCTTGTTTGCTGATAACTTTTGTCTATATTTTAGTTCTGCTAGCATTAGCGTCGCTGAGCAGCGGCTACAGGCAGCGACCAGAAAAGCCAATTCATGGACCTCTGCCAATGGTTTTCAATTTTCAGTGCACAAAACCCGCGTAATGCCTTTCCGTGGCCGCCAGTTGGTTCACATGGATCCAGAGCTCTACATGGGTGGTGAATTGTTACTTGTCGAAGGGCCTCATCGGTTTCTTGGGATGGTGTACGACAACTGACTTACTTGGGGGCCCCATCTGCATCAGCTGCCACAAAAATGCCAGTAACATCTATTATTCTCCGCTGTTTGAGTCACACTTCTTTATCTGTTTTCTCTTTTATGACTTCTACCCTGTTTTTAACTACAGGGCTTTGTCTGAGCAAGAATGGCTGGCTCATCCATTCCTGTATTTGTTTGTGATCAGCCAGCCACTGTTTTTTTTTTTTTTTTTTTTTTTTTTTTTTTTCTCTATAACAATTTGAGCTCAGTTCAACACTTGGTCTCTCCCATTTATGTTTTCTTCCTTGGTGTTTACAGTGTCAGGTTCAGTGTCACTTGTGTACCCCTTATATATGAAATTGTAGACTTTCTTGGCGTATTCCATTAATGAAATCTTCTTGGGTAATCAGCTGAGTGATGGCGTCGTCTTGTCGCAGTGTTTCGATAAGCTTCGTGCTCATCATCTTCTGGCGAAGGGTTTAAGGTATTTTAATGTATTTTGCAACGTGGATGGGAGTGTACCAAGTGAATTGCCATGTTCTTTACTGAATTGAGGTTTAATGTTGAACTTCACAAAGATGTTTGTTTATTTTGTGAGTTAGTAGATGTAATATAACTCTACATATGTGCTTCAGACACCCTAATATGTAGTGATGGACAACTTTCATAGAACAGTATTTTGCCTGTGTGAAGTTTGAGACAAAATTGACATATCCTTTCTTCTGTTGTATGCTGATGCTATTAATATTTCTGTCTCTTTCAAGATCTTAAATACCACTGAAGGGCTAAGTTACTGAATAACATCTTGCAGGTTGCACACATCAGGTGAATATTGCATACCTCCTTCATCAGTACATTAGAGTATATTATGCATTGTCTAAAAGTATGACCTGTATTTATCAAAATGAACGAAAAATTTAATAAAAAATGAGGCCTTTCATAAGACCTATTAATGCTTTTGACCAGTGTACTTTCTGTATTTCGTTGTGATACTGCTAAAATTTTTATATAATCATGATTGAAACACTGAAACCAATCATCTAATGAGCAATTTTTAACTTTGGGCTAAAGTCGCATTAACAAAGCATTACATGTTTATTATGAAAACTAACTGTACATGAAAACTAACTGTACATGGAAAAATTACACATGTCTGTAATATTTAACGGTGCCTCAATCTGTGGTAACCTATTTCCCCCACAAAGTAGGTACGGCCCTCCCTATCTGACACCTGTCTTCCCCCCCCCCCACCCCCGCTCTCTCTCTCTCTCTCTCTCTCTCTCTCTCTCTCTCTCTCTCTCTCTCTCTCTCTGTGTGTGTGTGTGTGTGTGTGTGTGTGTGTGTGTGTTTTTATTTGATTGTATTTCATGTGCCTGTTGCAGCTTGACGTACATCACGTACTTGTGTGTGTTACCAGAACACTCCCTCCTAATAATGCCCCTTGGCACACAAAGATAGGACTGCTATTATTTTCTATTTATATAAATGATCTGATGGACAGAGTAAGTTGTAATTTGCGGCTGTTTGCTGATGATGCTGTGGTGTATGGAAGGTGTCGTTTTTAACTGACTGTAATAGCATACAGGATGACTTAGACAAAATTTCTAGTTGGTGCGAAGATTGGCAGCTAGCTCTCAATGTAGAAAAATGTAAGGTGATGCACATGAGTAGAAAAAAAAACAATCCCATAATGTTTGAATACAGCATTAGTAGTGAGCTTCTTGATGCAGTCGCGTTGTTCAAATATCTAGGCGTAACATTGCAGAGCCATATGAAATGGAACAAGCATGTAAGGACAGTTGTGAGTAAGGCAGACAGCCGACCTTGGTTTATTGGGAGAATCTTGGGAAGATGCACATCATCTGTAAAGGAGACCGCGAGTAAAATGCTAGTATGGCCGCCTCTTGAGTATTGCTCAAGTGTTTGAGACCCGCAGCAGATCAGTTTAAAGGAAGACATAGATGCGGTTCAGAGACGAGCAGCTAGATTTGTTATCGGTAGGTTCGACCAATGCGCGAGTGTCACGGAAATGCTCCGGCAACTAAATTGGGGTTCGCTGGAAGAAAGACGACGTTCTTTTCGTGAATTTCTGTTAAGTAAATTTAGAGGGCCGGAATTTGAAGCTGAGTGTAGTATGATCTTGCTGCCGCCTACTTACTTTTCACGTAAAGATCACAAAGACAAGATATGAGAAATTAGGTCTCGTACGGAGGCATATAGGCATTCTTTTTTTCCTCGTTCAATTTCGGAGTGGAATAGGAAAGGAAATGCCACGCACCTTACGGTGAATTGCGGAGTATGTATGTAGATGTAGATGTAGAAATCCTTTGAGTCTAAGAAACAACCTTGTATCTTGTACCAGTCACCCTTCACAGGCAATAGGTACTACCCAAGCCATGTTCAAATAACGAATCAGGTGGCTTTGTTCTTGGACATTACACAAGTACAAAACCTCCTAGCTCTCGACAAGCACCTACTTGCTGCATTTCTGCAGTGCCTGTCCTGTTGTAGTGGTAGCATAATATTACTTTGTGATATACGGGATTAAGATTTGAATATTCATACTTGTTTCCTTGCTCTGATATTTCAATATTCTCACATTTATCACCACATCACTGAGTACATAAAATGTTCATTCAAAGGTTATGCTTTCAGACGATTCTGTAAATTAAAGTAATGCCTTATTGATATATGTTGTTAAGCAAAGAAATTTGTTTATTGTATATGTAACATGAATACCTATCTGTGGTATCACCTGAGTTTTGGTGTAACTAATGAATAAATTTCTTCAAATGAAGTGTAGTTTTTTTGTGTTTGGGGTGCTTGATGTGAATTTATCTGTAAATAGAACTGCATACATAGGAAACTGTAAATGCTGAATTACCTTTCTAAAGTGTGTGTGCTTTACATTGCAGACAAGTGTGGAAGCAGACGTTAATATACCAGAGGAGGTGGAAAATGTTGATAGAGTCAAGTTAGCTGAGGAGGAAGAAAAACATGAACTAGAACTGAAGAAAGCTCAGTAAGTAAACAATGTATATACAAAACTCCAGTCCAGATTGAAATTCAAAAATATGATAGTTTGCAGCTTACTGCAAAGACTTATGATGAGCTGTGACAGGCCCATAAAGAGGACGTACACATACAACACTTAAATTATAGGCCATTGGCCTTCTTCAGAATAGAGAGCATTCACACAATCACTTGGGAACATTTGTCACACAATCATCATATCTGACTGCCGCACTCAGACGACGGTTCTGTATTAATAATAATAATAATAATAATAGGGTCAATCCAAATGAAGTGGTACAATAAAAATTAAGTTGGTTGCTTGACCACTTTTAAATATTTTAATTTTTTTATATGTAATTGCCCTATATTTGAGAAGTTCAAAACAGTTTTTTAAAGTAATTTATCTTGCACCTTTACTGAATGGCGGCCATTTTTATTTGTCAGCGCACACCGATTTTTCAGTCTGGAGACATTACCGAAAATTTGAATCTCTCTGCACTGGGTTAAGTTAAAACATTGCAATTGACATGATTGTTTTTAGAAAAGTGTCCTCTACAACATTGTCTATTACACAAAATACCCTAAATTCAAAAATAACCAGTCAAAATGACCTCCAAAATTTGGTATCCAAATTTTCAAAAATCCACTTTTTAGGCCCAATAACAACATACATGGAGTGACTTATGAGAGTCTATTTTTTTCCTGTTGTTAGATATCATATGCTACTAGCCTCGTATAGAGCAAGAACACTTACAAATGTTTCCTTAATTTTTTATGAATTTTTGAAATTTGAAAATTTTCATTTTTTTGTAAAGTTTGACGCTAGTTATCTCAGATGGGACTGAATATAAAAATCTGATTTTTGCACAGTTTGCGCGCCTGTCGCAGCTCGTCGCCATGTCTTTGCGGAGAGTTGTAAACTGTCCTTACTATATTATTGATTTTGTATATGATTAGTTAAGCAACCTATATCCTATTTTTGTTAATAATTTTTCATTAATGCTGTAACAGCAATATTTTGACAGATTCCGTCACAATATTTATTGTATGAAAAATTATGGCTGAGTTTTTCACCAGATGTTAACATGGCAAGTTTGGTCTTTGAACTAACTGCTGAATTTAATTTTCAGATAAGATATTAACTGCAACATGACATGAATCCTTGTGCTTTTCAACTGTTCTAAGCCTTCCAGGTTGACTCTTCCCTCCGTTGACATTTCATTATCAGTGTACAAATTCTCGAAAATTTTGATGAAGCTATCTCTAGATGTAATTGTTCACTGTGGTATGAAGTACACCTCCAACCCAGCGAATGTATCAATGTAATTCATTTTGCATTCAAGAAACATCTTGTTTTTACTGCTATGGGGAGTTACTGACATTGAGTGAGAGTGAGTCTGTAACTACAATGTAGATGCTTCTTTAGTCAACAAAAATTATGAACCTTTACATTTGAAACCAGTAACTGCACTAGGTTTTAAATAAATAGCATTGTTAATAGTGGCTGGTTGCTGTTTTCTTCTTTGCAAGAATTAACCTGTACTATTTCAGTTGTTGTTATTTATTTGTTTAATATTTTTATTCTGTTCTTAATTAGGAAGGAACATGAAGCCTTACGTGATAAATTATATAAACTAGAAAAGAAAATACTTGTTGGAGGTGAAAACCTCTTGGAAAAGGCTGAACTTCAACAGCAACTTTTAGAAGCTTCAGCACGTGAACTCGAAGAAAGACGCCGTAAAGAGGAACATCTGAAACAACAGCTACAACAAAAAGAGGTTAGTATAACTCTTCACACAAGTAAAGTTTTGTTAATGACTTTAATAGTTTGATTCAGAACTATCAAATACAGATTTTTTGTTTCTTCTTTCAGACTGAACATGCTGTTTATTAGTACTCTCTGAAATAATTGTTATCCTTTTTCACTTGGTTATAAGACAAAATTGTGTCAATAATGATTCCTGAAGTTGCTTATTAATTTATCCTTAACAGGGATCACACTGCTCTTTATGAACTTGGCCTTTTGAAAGTGCTGTCAGGATGTCCAGCATCCTGGAAAACTGGGAAAATTCTGGGAATTTTTTTATCTGGAAATCTCAGGGAAAACTCTGTGAATTTTTGTATTTTTCCCCAAAACTCTGGAAAATTTGCGGTACTTGATTTGCTTTTCGGCAGAAACATTTGCTTGCCTTCTGCTTGGCTCGGCGCATTTCCTCGAAAATATGTTCATTCAAGTTGCGAGAAATTTACCAGTCGCGTTTCTTACTACCTCAACTGTGCATGCGCGGCCTCTGGCAGTTGCAACTGCAAACACCAACTTGAATTCCTATTTCCCGCGTTTTGTGTTTTGGCCACTTGTACTTCTAGTTGACTCATTTACTCTCTCACCTGTGTTGATGAAAGATTTACAACTTAAATAGTGAAACACTGCAACAACACTTAGCACTATGCCTTTTGAGATTTTACTAGATGGTTAAGTACAAATATTTAAGTGCTGCATATTTTGATCCATGCTGAGTCGTATATTAGAGGTTATAAGGTACAACACCACTGAAACTTTAATATGGAAAACAGTGGTGGATATGTGATTTTTAGTGGAACATGCCGTACTCTGTAATCTTAAGCTGATTACAGTGCGAGAGAGGCAGTTAAATCACAGAAATAGCCTACATTACCTACGTAAATGTTTGATCTTCATCTCGAAAAGTTCTCAATACATTTTCATGTAAAGCATAACAACATGCGTAATTCTTTCAGTGTTTCATTAATCAAGTAATAGTTATCTAAAACATCGATTATATTGAATGAAATTATGTCAGATTGTTAAACAAAGCTCTTAGTAAATAAATCCAGACACCAGTTTCCCCATGAACATCCTGTTTTACTCTACATTTTGGATTAAAGGAATTCAACAAATATAAATTGTGGCATTATTTTGTCATAAATTTCACTATTGATTGGTATGAATTATCTACTATTTAAACTAAAATGTTTTTCGTGCCCAAACGTAACCAATACTGTATGGATTACCAGCAGAAACCCAATTCTCCAAGATGGTAACCAATATTGTAAATTCTCTCTTTCCAAGAAATATAAACAATTATAACCCACTAAGTTTCTAAGAAGAGGCTGTAAGGTGTCCAGGGTGCAAACATACGGCTGGTGCTAGAGGTATTAGGTATATTGACGAAGTTGTTTACATGCTAGGGGGCTTTTAATATGAAAGCTATTCATATTTAAAAAGAAAAAGTGGTCAGTAACATACTTCAGAATGCTTTTCAAAGGTACACTGTTGCTTTCAAAATGTGGTCTTTGCATAGGGCAAGCTTTTCATAGTAGGTCAATCAGTAGTACTGTAATTTTAATTTTGAGCAAAACATTTAGCACTTCTGTTTCTTCGCAATTGGGTATTAAAAGTACACTGGTATGCATTTTTGCATGCCCAGACTTTACTGCAGTAGCAGTTGTGAATCTGTATTCACAGTAATTTCATTGAATTAAATATAATGCATGCAGTTTGCTACTTATCCCGACTTTCCTTTTTAAAATTGGGGATGTTAATGTCAAGGAGGTGAAAATAAGGCGAGATGGTGCTACTATGCAAAGCTGAGCTGTCGATTGAAGCCAGTCCGCCATCTTGTGGAGCAAATTACATAAAAATTTAGCTTGGCACAGCTCAAGTACTCGAAGATCGAAATAGAGGCACTCTCCAATGTCTATGAATTACACAAATTGTACATCTTCTTGTATGGGGCAAAATTCCATTTGGTCATGGACCACAAATCCCTGATCTTGTTGTTTAGCCCTTCAGCATCACTTTCAGATAAAGCCGCACACCGCCTCTAATGATGGGCTCTCATTGTGTCAAGATTAAATTATGAAACTGTGTCAAGATTCAATTATGAAATCCATTTCCACCCTACGGCTCAACATTCAAATGCTGATGCACTCTCACATCTCCCAGAGGCCCTGACCCTGTTTTCGACAGTAAAAAAAACTGCTCTGTTTTCACCTAGATGTGGAGGCTCAACAGGCAGTGGACAGTTTTCCCATTACCACCTCACAGATAGCGTTGGCTACCTCCGCCAATCCTGTGCTATGACAGGTGGTGTATGTGTACAAAATGGCTAGTTGGAAAGGCACGCAGGCTGTGGTTCATACCTGCTGTGCAATTTTCTGTCCAGGATGGCGTCCTCTTTTTATCTGCATCTAATGCAGCACCAAAGGTGGTCATTCCCTCCTCCCTCCTTCGGGCAGTTCTCACAAGGAAAGTACTTAGGCTCGAACAAACACAGATATACTAAAATCGTCTGAGAGATAATGTAGAGGTCCCTTATTCCACTAGCGATACTCTCGCATCTGCAAAACTTTGCGGTCGCCCATTAGAGGCCTCTGCATGAGCCACGCCGTGTTGCACTTTGACCTGCTGGTACAGCAGTCGGGACCAGTAGGGACAGTGCGGTCTGCCTCTGAAGTTGCGCTTTGTGACATTATTTGTGTAGTGAAGCGTCAGATGGGTCGGCGATTGGTAATCAATCCTGATAATGTATTGCAATTGGTTGAGATGAAATTCCAAAGAGCCCTTCTTCGTGAATATGGTCTTGGTGTAGAAGATGAATCATTGACATGTTTTCTGGTATCTATTATAGTGCTGAAATATGAGCATAGATTAAAAACACTATAGTATATACCAGGTAACATGCAAATGATTCATCTTCTACACCAATACCATCTTCACGGAGAAGGTTTCATCGTAACTTCATCTCAACCAGTCACACTTTATTAGCAGGATTTTTTATCAATCGCCGACCTATCCAACGCTTCACTACACAAATAATGTCACAAAATGCAACTTCAGAGGCACACTGTACTGTCACTACTGGTGTACCGGCAGGTCAAGGTGCAGTGCGGAGTGGCACACGCAAAGGCTATTTTGATCTTCGAGTACTTGAGCTGTGCCGAGTTAAATGTTTTCAGTGAATACGCAGTGAGCTGCTTTCTACCAACTTCATACCTATGGGGCCAAATCAGCCTCCCACTCCATGTTGGGAAGTGTCCATGACAAAGACTAAGTGCTGCTTGAAGTGGAAGGGAACCAAGCAAGGCCGTGACTGCAGCTTTTGTTTCAAAAGAGAGAATGCTTTTTCACTTGCCAAGGACTACTGGAAAATGCATGTCTTTGTGCAATAGGGCACGTAATGGTTGCACAATGGATGCCACATTTGGAAGGAATTTAATGATAATCTTGCCTAGAAAGAACTGCAACTCCTTCACCGATGTAGAGTGAGGCAGAGCCAAAATGGCTGTAATGTGATGGTGTAAAGGGGAAATACCTTGAAGGGATATGTGAAAGCCCAGATATTCAATAAAGAGTTGCAAAATTTGGCACTTATCCATATTGCATTTAGGACTGGCAGACTGTAGGGCCAAAGAAATGGAGAGTAGGTTGCGTAAGTGGTCATCTGTGGATTTGCCAGAAACCACAATGTCATCCAGATAATTTCTACAGCCCTGGATCAGAGCAGTGAGCTGTTTTAGGAATCGCTGAAAAATAGTGGGAGCACTGGCCACCCCAAATGTGAGCCATGAAGATTGGTACAGGCCAAAAGCATTGTTAACCACCAACAAACGTTGGAAAGCCACGTGTTTGGGGAGCTGGATGTAGGCTTCCACCAAATCTATCTTAAAAAATTCCTCCCAACAATTTAGTTAGCAACTCCTCACAAGATCATAGGTTTGTATCTATAATAGACTGTAATTTATTGTGAGTTTAAAATTGCCACAAAGATGCTGATTTTTTTTTTAATGATGACCAGGGAAGTAGACTCACTTGTGGATATCGGGTAAATGATCCCCAGGTTCCTGAGGTGATCTAATTCTGCTTTGACTGAGTCACAGAGGGCCACAGGTAAATTGCGTACCTGAAATAAATGCGGCCATGCAGAAGATTTCATTGTGATGCAAGCCTGGAATGCCGTAGCGCAGCACAACCCCGGCGTAAATAAATACAAAAATTCTTTGCCTAGTGAGTCCAGTTGCGGGTATGGTACCTCATCAGAAACTAAATTGATCTCATTGGAAATAGAAAAACCGAATAGCCGAAAAGTGTCCATATCAGAAAGGTTTTGTGTGGACGCATTGTCCATCACCAGAAATGTTAAGGTTCGAGTCACTGTGTGTTAGGTCGCCGGAGCGGTAAACTGGCCGACCATGGGAATTTGTTGTTTATTATAGCTCAGCAACTTGTGAGTGACCGACAGGAGGGGTAGAGAGCCCAAGTCAACATATGTTTGTGAATTTAACAAGGTGACTGCTGCCCCCTATAAACCTGCATATGGAGGACCTTCCGAAATACTTTGTCAAGAAAGAGTTTATAAACGGGACCTGTGAGCACTGTAACACTATTTACATCAGTGTCCATATCCTGATCATGTGTGGGAGGGTTTAATCTACAGACAAATGCAATATGATCCTTCTTTTTGCAACGACGACATGTGGCCTAGTTCCGAGGACAAACAGTAAAAAGTGACTAAACAAGAACAGCAGGAAGGCAAAGGAGAAAGAGAGCGAGCGTATTGTTGTGAGCTGCGTGCCCTTGTGTGATGCTGCATACGACCGCCCGACCACTCAGAATGTTGTTGGATTGTGGCCACGTTCGGTGTCGGTCATATGATCGGCGTACGATTCCTTGTGAACCTCTGACATTAAATTGCAACAGCGACTGAGGCCATGTAATTTATCTGCCCACGCTGAATACGATTGCTGATATACCAAGTATTATTATTTTTCCGTAATTATCACGATACCTAGGCAAAATTTACTACGGTTTATGGGAGCCTCTGCTAAAATTACGGATTTCACTATTTGATTTACTTTTGTAGTTTACCAACACATTTTTTTCATTGGGTCATTTTATAAGCCACTGTAGTGTCAGAAATAATGCAATACTGTGCCCTTTTGTCATCAGTTTTGTACAAACAGTATAATATATATAAAGTTTGAAGTGGAGTCTCGATAACTTCACTACTGCGACCATGTAAACTTGTGGTTATGTTGCGATTTGGTGTACTAATGTTCATGCTGTTATGTCTTTAATGAGTTTAGATCAGTTACTGAGTAGCTCTTAAATTATCTCTCACACTGTTTTAGTCTTTTTTCGACGTAGGTAAATGAAAGTCAATCTAATTGTTTCTTCTAAAGTCACAGGGGGACTGATGACCTCCGTAGTTTTGTCCCCCTAAAACATCCAAACATCATCATCATCTAAAGTCACATATACTCGGCCAGAGGTATATTTAGTTTTGTAGTAAGCGCCTTCTCGTGTCTTAACAATTCTTTTTATACAATTAAACATCAAATATAGATTTTTATTGTCAATTTTTTAAATAAATTCTGGGTGGTCCCTCCAACCCAATCCTTCCCCATTACAGATAGCTTCTTTTCAAAGTTGGTATCTGTGCGATCGCTGTGGTTTTTGCGACATCTGTAAAATTCCACTCAAGAAGCTACGGCATGAGTAGGCTTGCAGTAAGATGAGGACAGTAAGTGACTCAGTTGTTCAGAAGTAAAACGCACAAGATTTTGCAAGGGAGCCAGTTGACACAACAATTGATTAATCCTGGAGGAAACGCAAAAGATGAAAAGGGCCCAACAAAGAAGATAATCCTATACTCCAAATGCCTGAAAGTGTTGCCACAATTGTTTTATGTAGGACTCCCACTCTTCTGCGGTCTCTTCATACACAGGAAAGGGTGGAGGGTACAAAACTGAGGAAGACAGTTTGAGAAACTGTGGGGAGCGGGGCCCGGACATAGCCAAAGCTAAAAACTGCAATACCCGATTTCAAGTCTCCAACGCCGTGGCAAAAAGGTGATTCTGGTTTTGCAACATTGCGTCAAGAATCTCCCGACAGTCAAAAAGTCGGCCTAGCACTTCTTAGAGTGCCGTTTCCATCATTGCAAGATTAATACCTAACAAAATAATGGTGGAAGAGTTCAAATGCGTGGAATGACACAACTCGTTGCCAATGTTTTGTATTCTCTCACACATTTTCTATCACTGCCTTCATCGGCTGTCGACTTATTGTCTCTCTGCCCCTGCTATCTCTGCCTGCCATTAGTATGAGACACATTGCCTGCACTTGTCCTGCTTGTGCCTCTGGTGGCGGGAGTCATAAGCATTCAGATGGTGCACACAATTTGAATATGCACCCGCACTCGCTACTACACGGCATATTTCTTGCAGTATTGTACCTGCTACCTCGTATGCAGCTAGAATATATTTCCTTTGTACAGTAATGCCTTAAAGATAATTTTCCTTCTCATACATTTCAGCTGCATAACATTATTTACCCTGTAATTGTATCAAATTGTGGGTGTAGTGCATACATAACTTTTCAGTGTTAAACAATTTCATAACAAACACAAAATCATAATGTTTGCAGGCATTAGCATGATGCATTTCTTGTTGTCATACTACCTTGCATTCACTACCATGTAATTTTGCATGGAATGCAGCAATCAATAAGTAATAGAGAGGAATTACTGAGAACACTTAAGATTTGATCAGTTAACCACAGGAGCAGACATTAGCAAATGAGCATTCTCTCTGGAGTCAATATTATGCAAGTGATCTTGGTAAATACCCATTTGTTGGCGTTCATTTGTGTTCAGCTGGTTGTCGGTCTTTTAGCAGAGCATCAAAGGAAGGGAAGATGAGCTTTGCTAAAAGACTGACAACCAGCCTTTTCGCCTTTATTTCCTCCCCCTTTTGGCATGTTCGTGTTATCTCTACTTCTAATCAAGCATCAAAGAGATTCTATGTCTGTTGTTTTGTGTATGAACTGTTTTATGCTAATGTAATTAGTACAATGTAATTAGTACATTGCTTTAAAATTTCCTCGTGAAGTGTGTTAAGGAGCCACAGAATGGCATTACCTAACACATTTGTATAGTTGAGGTATAATGTTAAAGAAGGCAGCTGGAATTTAGTTTTATGTGGGCGGTCACATAACATATTCGCATGAATCTTACTCCTTTCTGCTTTCTTTGTCAAAAACATCAGGTAAAATAATCTTATCTAAATGTGAAAGATTGACATCATATCTAGTGTTCTGGAGTGAAACCTGTGTATTATTAAAAGAAAAAAATCACAGTGACGTGTTTTATGTTGTAGTTTTATTAGTTTTTGCAAACATTTCGGGCCAAAATAATGATCTAAATAATAAAAAATCCAGGTGATACGATAACGTCTCTACTATTGTGGCAATATCTATGCACCCAACACACAATAGTCTTTCTGACCATATTTTAACAAACAGCCAAAATTATATGATATTTGAGTAAAGCTGTGACAAACACTCTTTTTTGAACTTTGACCTCTTTGAACTATCATTTTAATATCTCTCCCACATTTCCATTATATTTTTCTGTTAAAATATTCTCTCTTTTCTTGCCTTGTTAGTTCAAAGTTTATTTTCTTTGCCTGTACTGGTTATGAATGAGTATAGCCTGGAACAAACATAGCGTATATTTTGCATTCGGACGAGTGACTATAGCCCGAATGGAACACAGTGTACATGTGGCATTCATAAATCAGTCATGTGACGTCCCTCGCCCCAAAATCTCGTTTGCCTACACCATCTTGCTTTTTCTACTTCATGATTTTCCTATTATTACTCAAGCGTTGTCATTTCAAAGCAATGGCACACTGAAAATTATCAAAAACATGTTCTTAGGACAATGAATTATAATCTAATGTTGGTGAGTAACACCTGCCTTCGCTCGTATGATAATCGCGGATTACTCTCGGAGCTGTTCACCATATAGTCAAATCATTGCTGACATTTGATTTTAAGTTTTTGTTGTTTATTTCACTATTATGATTTTGCCTCTGGAGCCATTTCTGAGTGCATTGCCAGGGCTCATGTACTCTGACAAGGTTGCACAAGTTTCACAGAATGGGAGTAAGGTTGCGACACATCACCACTTCGTAGCCGGCCATAAAGCAGGTTGTCTGACAGCCAGAGGACAGTCCATCTGTTCCTTACTACCGAAATGCCAAACATCATGCAACCAATGTGCACAATTAGCACATGGCAAACTCTTGCAAAATGAGTTTCAGGAAAACACTAGGGATTGTTGGTGTGAGATTCACAATATGGGCAGTTTTACTCCTCAAACAAGAAAACATTGGATGTTCCCAAGTGGGAAAATTTTCTTCATTGCATGATTATCACATATTTGGCTTCTTCTTACACTTATCTCTTCTGCTGTTGTCTACTTAGTCTCCCCCATTCACCCTTCCATCTAGGAGAAGTCACAAACACAGCTAGTGTGCTTATATACTATCCAATTGCATTACTAGAAATTACCTACTAAATTGGTAGACAATGAGGTTGGTAACTAAGATTGCGGAGGGTTCTCCAAAAGATACCTGGTATGATACCACACTTATGACGTGCTACTCAAATATATAAACCTGCCCCTATGTCTGCTAGCTTGTCAAAAGTGTAGGCAAATTAAGATTCAAGTGTTCCATGGTTGCACATTGTCAGAATGTTGCCAATTGAACAAGCATGGAAACTGATTCACTGGAGATTGTTATGCACTGCCATGGTACTTTATACCCTCAGGAGGTTACGTATCATATTTAGTAATCATCACATAAGTACTTGTGGTGCTGCATGGGCATTCTGTTTATTGTTTATTTTCTACTGAAAAAGGTCATGTGTAGGGATGAAAATATCGTATAATTGGCATTGTTTTCTGAAATTCCCTGTGTAGGTGTTGTCAAATACCAGGTGGTTATACTTAAAGTGATATTGTTCTGAATGCTGCAGTGCAGGCTGTCTACATCACTTGGTGCTGAAACATCATAGGTATGAGGTGGAATCCAACATTTCCAGGACTGATGCTGACATCTGGAAAGTAGGAGTAGTAGATCTTTGCACCGCTAGGTGGTGAGAGCTGCATATCTGACGAGTCAGTGTCCACAGTGGCATTCAGCTGGGAGAATGTGTTGTGTGTCCACAATGATTTTTGTAATACTCTGTTTCGTGTGTGTGGCGATTTCAAGATGGATCCATGAACAAAACGGCACATGTGTATCAAATTTTGTGTGTATCTCGGGAAAGGTGCTACAGAGACCATTGCAATGATTCAACAATTGTTTGGGAATAGAGCATGAGCTGTACGCATGGGTTTGAGTGGCATGCTCAGTTCAGGGCCGGCTGTACAGATGTCGAAGATTATGCTCACGCTGAAAGGGCCGTTATCCACACATTGACGTCAAGCTATTTAAGACCTTCTGGTTCAAGAGGGTACTGATTATGGAACACGTCAACAAATATTGACTGATGAAATTGGCAAGCATACTGTTGCCGCAAAGTTTGTGCCAAGGATCTTGACTGATGAGCAGAAAGCACAGCATGTTGATACAACCTTTTTGTGACAGGTTATCACTGGTGACGAGAGCTGTATTTATGGCTATGATCCAGAGACAAAGAGACAAATGTCTCAGTGGAAGAGCCTGGGCTCTCAAAGACCCAAAAAAAGTTACAGGTGAAGAGCGAAGTGAAGAGCTTGATCATGGTTTTCTCTGATACCAAGGGAATTATGCACAAAGAATTCGTCCCACTCATCCAAACAGTTAATTCTGCATACTACTGTGACTTTTGTGATGGCTCCATGAAAACGTGCGGTGACAATGACCCGAACTTTGGCATCAAGGTAACTGGATGCTGCATCACGAAAACACGCCCTGTCACATATCCTTGCTCACCTTGGCCTTTTTGGCAAAAAACAACTTGGCGGTTGTACTCCATCCACTGTACTCAATAGATTTGGCACCTTGTGACTTCGCGCTGTTCCCAAAACTGAAACTAAAGTTGAAAGGCTGTCGGTTTGACTCTCTAGAGAGGATTCAAGAAGCATTGCAGGCAGTGCTAAACACCCTCATGGAACAGGACTTCCAGAAAACTGTCGACCAGTGGCAAAAGTGCTGGGACCAGTGTGTAGGTGTGGATGAGAACTACTTCAAGGGTGATGGTGACCATTAGTCCAAGGCAAGGTTTTCAACAGGTGGCGGCACCAGTCCCAAAAAATTTGGATAGCACCTCATATGTTTATTAATCAGTCCACTCACGGAATATGCTGCCATCAGGTGAAAATATGACAGTGTAAGCAGTCAATGTGAAATGTAGATCCTGAGCATCTATAGGCATATTAAATATGTGAATAACTTCTGGATGTGTAGCTGGGTGACAACATTGACAACTACGGATATTTCGGCAAGAAATTTTCAATGAAAAACTACTGAGAGGAAGCACTGTACATGAGAATTTAATACCTTACTATGCAAATAAAAACAGGAAAGATAGCACATATGAACTAAGTAAACAACAATGCCATCACACAACCAAAGATGACAAATGTCAAAAATATTGATGGTGAATATCAGTAATTGATGGGTTGAACCAGCATGAATTCTGTCCCTCTGCTAATAACCAAGAGGGATAACTGGATTCCAAACAGGATTCGAGTTAATTGCTAGTTTAATTTTAACTGCTTCCTTAGTGACACTATCCCAGTAGCTGGAAGTGCATGCCCAGAATCTCTGAGTTGTATTCCATTGGGGTGACGTGTGTCAAGGGAATTTCAGTCAGATGCTATGTATTGTAATACCCAAAGGTACTCATAAGCTGCTATATATTACCATTCCTTGTCCAACATCTGTAACACATTGTGTAACATCAGATCACACAGACTTAAATAAATAAAGTCATGGTTTTGCCCTTCATTTTTGGCCTCATGGAATTGAGCGACATGTGATGGAAATGTTCTTAGGATGACGAGGTACTTTGTACCTTGCAGTGCTGGGAATTCTCACAATGGTTGGATACAGGTTTTTACTATGCCACATGGTGTGCAACAACATCCTTTGCACTTAGCTTATTAGACTATGTGGGGTGATTTCATAAGCTCCCCCATTCCTGGTCCATTATTTAAGGAGATCAATAAAGCTGAAGTTAATAATCAGTCCTAGGAAACTGAGTTGCAATGTATTAAAACTATAAACCACACTAAAATTAAAAACCATACTCACTGACTTGTTAGATGTAAAGTGTCACCTGTGCAATAAGTTATTCAGCCTTGCAAGAACGCAGTTGTATCCACACTGCTATTTCATGTAAGATGGGGCAAAAAACACATTTCACTTGCCAAGTGAAAGATTTGCTTTGAGAAACATTTGCTAATTTAAGCAACATATCTGTGTAATTTCAAGATGTGTGGCCTTTCAGGTTTCCTGACATAAATCCGTGTGTTTTCTTGTTATAAGGGTATCTGAAAGTCAATGGGTCGTATGAATAAGAAAGAGCACATCTTCTGGAGAAGATTCTCATAGCAAAAGATCTTCTCTGAGCATCAAGTTCATTCTCGCTACCTCCCCTCCTTCTTGAGTAAGTTCTTGGTGTATCGTGTCCCATATAGAACAGTTGTTTAATTGGATATTTCTTTCAACTAGCTTGTCAGGCAAATTATTCAGTGTACAAACATGGAGCAAGCATCTACATGTTCAGGAAGAGTTGTATTGTTTAGGTTTCAGTTTCTTATGCAGCAGAAAACAGTTTAAAGAAATTAATTTTCTGATGTTACCTAATTTTCAACATGTGGGGAAACTTTTTTGTTGTTGGGTTTGGTTAATACAGTATGTGAACAAAATTTTGAATACATCAATTTTTCATCTGTTTCGACTGGAATCTCTGACAGAATTTTACAGCAAGAGGTACTTTTGTTTAAATATGATGCCCAATGGTCTGTTTGAGCATTAAAAGCAAAATACCATATGATTTTGTCACGACAACTGCTAGGCTTGTAATTAATCAGTTATTAATTTTTCTGTCACGTCTATTTACCCCTAACATAACAGAAATTAAGATTTATGTTTTAAGAAAATGTATCTTAAATAGATAAACCAGTTTTGAAAAACACATTCTGAGATCACACCAATTAATGAATGTACCTATGATGTTTCAGCATCCTTTGATGTATATTCCCTGCACTCCAGCACTTGGAACACTGTCAGTTTATATTTCCTGCGTGTTTGATGTATCTAAGTTTGACTTCATACAAAATCATGATTATTTTTATTTGTTTATTGAAATTTGTCTGTCCACTTACCGCAGGGTGTAGATAACTGGGAGTGGGGGGGGGGGGGCAGAGATCTATCCCCAGGGCTATATCCAACAGGGATGGCAGCACACTAACATGATGGAATCAAGCATGTAACCAGAAACCGACACTGTGCGTACTGACTTTCACTCAGCATTTCTGTGTCAACTCATTTGGTTTCACTTGTATGTGAACACCTATAGTTTGAAAACGATCTACATTATGAATCTTGTGATTGGAAAATTGAAATATTGAGCATGAAATTTCGTTGTGTGTTTTTTGTGGTCTGATAGCTTTTTATAAGTAAGCAGTTCTGTCACATGTCAATCATTTGGAAACAATGAACTACATATCACACACCTTTGTTGATTATCACCAATGCATAATAGGTACTATGTATATACATTAGGTATTTACTCCCTTCTCCTACATGAATACATTAGTTGTATCAGTAATTAGTTAATTTCTCCTAAGACGTCCCCACATTCTGCTATTTCCCACTAGGGAAGTCATTTTTACAGAACTGAATACACCCCTCCCCCAAAGAACAATAAATTGTCACATGAGTGTGTTTTTTTTTTTTTTTTTTTTTACTCATTGCAACAAAACTGGCAGGAGCAGTCATTGATATCATTACTGATGAACATTTCTTATGACAGGCAGAACTAATTGACATGGAAGAACGGTATTCGAGTTTACAAGAGGAAGCTGCTGGTAAAACTAAGAAGTTGAAGAAAGTGTTTGCCATGTTAATGGCTGCAAAGGCAGAGCTAAATGACTTGCGGCATGAACAGCAAAGGGAAATGGAAGGACTTCTGGACAGTGTATTTAGCCTGACCAGGGAACTGAAGCTTCAAGAAACTATTATCGATGCTTTCATACCGAAGCAGTATCAGGTTAGTTGAATGAGTGACATCGAATAATAATTAAAGTAGTTTTTCCTCTTGTCTTATCGTTTTATACTTTAAATTATCTTTCGTATAGTATCTCCTTATCTTTATAGGTATGCTTTTAATATATTTCTGATTTCGTAGCTGTAATTTTTCCAAAATGTTACTGCAAACTGAAGTGTAAAAAGAAAAAGAAAAGAAAAAAAAAGAAAAACCTCTTGTTACACTAATTGGAAAGTAGTACTTTGACCAATATTGAATTTATTTTGTTCAGTGATACACAAAATTAATAATACTTACTGTCAATTTTCTTTCTTTTACACTTTCAGTATATTCCTTATATTTCACATGTCAAAGGCTAAGATCTGCATCTACATACATACTCAGAATTCCACCCAAAGGTGCCTGGCAGAGGGTAGTGAGTACCACTACTACTTTTTTCCTGTTCCACTCCCATATAGAATGAGGGGAAAACAGATACTGTGGTATTTATGTGAAATGTAGGTTGGCAGCAGTATAATCATTCTGCATTCCACCTCAAATTCCGGCCGTCTAAATTTCTTGAGCAGTGCTTCTCGAAAAGAATGTCGCCTTCTCTCCAGTGATTCCTAGTTGAGTTCCTGAAGCATTTCGGTAACACTTGTGCATTGATAAAATGTACCAGTCACGAACCTTGCAGCCCACTTCTGAACTGCCTCTATGTCCTCCTTTAAACTGATTTGGTGGGGATCCCAAACACTTGAGTAGTACTCAAGACAGGGTCATATAAGCATTTTATATGTGGTCTCCTTTACAGACAAATCACACCTGAAAATTCTCTCAATAAAGCAAAGTCGACCATTTGCCTTCCCCACGACTGTCATATGCTTGTTGTTGCACTTCATAGTCAGAATTTGAAAAGATAATGAAAATGCAAACAAATAATTAACTTTTACTTTTTTATGCAAACTACATAGGAGCACAATGTCTAGTTATTATTAAATTATTTACTCATTTTTTTATCCAAACATTAGCGAATCATGTGTGCCAATTAGTTCTGCCTTTTGTATGACATTGTACTCACAACAGAAAACAGCTGTGTTGACAATATAGTTGCACTGGAAAGCATAAAAGGGCTATTGTCATTATATATTTAAGTTATCATTTCAGTGATGTTGTAAGTTATGAGATTCGAAAGCAGAGGAAAACAAATATTTGAGTCTGTGTGACACTACTCTGTTAATTCACCTTTTTCTACATTGAAATGCTGTGGACAGGACACTACAAACATCATTAATCTAAACATTTCAGACTATCTGAATGTCCCATATAAACTGAAAACAAATTAACGACAAAACTTTACATATCAAATTCTTAGTTCTGTTAATTCACAAATTTCTATTTCTGCTGCCCACCTGAGCATGTTCCCACCAAAACATATTTTTTCTCTCTTTAACCAATATAAATTAACACAGTATGAAATCTCTCTCCAATTCAACTGGCCAACACTTCGTAAGATTTCATTAAAAAAAAATTGTTTACTACAAAATTCTTTATATAATTATTGTTCAATATTCATGCATCACAAATGCTTCCTAGGACTGTTTATTTACTAATTCTGTCAGTTAATTTGCGGATGCTAATATATCCCTCATGGTAATGTATTAATCTAATTTGTTCCTGCAAAAATTTCTGGTATAATCACACTTGTGTAAATAACTTTTATGTTTTACTGTGGCAATGATTTGCTGCTCCCTCTATGTGCATGGCTACTTTTTTTCCAGTTACCTGTTTCTGTTGGTACCCTGTGAACTAAGAGATAGCCTGCTTGGGTCTGACAGTATCAAGGTTTAGTATGAACTAATTTGAGAGTTCAGTCTGGATGTGAACTGTAATCAATTTTCAACTCTGATTTAATTGAGCCGGTCTGTATGCTCAGGTACTTTCCTGCTGCTTGTTTATTGGTTTCAAGTTTAATAATATTACTGAAATGCATCTTACCATTTCATATTTAATCTGTCATAACAGGTCAATTTCCCTCTGTTGTAGCAACTGTCCACCAGGGCTTGCTATATACACACCTCCTGAATGTTTGACATTGTGTAGAATTTCATGAAATCTGCAGCACATCCCCCCCCCCCCCCCCCATAACATCTATATCTACTGTTGTGGTCTGATTTACTCCCACACATAAGCACTCCACACACTCAGAAAAATTGTCATTAATTATTCATTTACAGGAAAAAATCTAATGTCTGATACATTTTTGAATGTGTGGTGTGTTGTCAGATGTTATGAGAATTATTTCTTCCATTTTGTTATTTATCAATTTTAATTTTTTTTATTTGTTTATACTGATTATAATATCTTCTATAGCACTTCAAATACATGAGTGTTAATGCATTTTCAGGAAATGATAGATCAGTATGTTCACTGGAATGAAGACATTGGTGAGTGGCAGTTAAAGTGTGTTGCATATACAGGCAATAACATGAGGAAACAATTACCTGCACACACTGCAGCACAAGGCCTTGAGGTATGTGATATCAACGTGACTGATATTAATTGGTTGTTATTTGTGACTTAGAACTACTATTGCCTTCACTCCAGCATACACAAACTAAAAGCACTTTTGTACTTTTGTCTTCAGATTTTCCTATCTATATTCATCTGTTATTCCAAGTAATTGAATTATAATCCTATAGTCCTATGTGCTGGACTATATTCCTTTTGTGCCTGTTAATACACAACATATAGTTAAGAAAATATAGAAATGTTGTAGAACAACAGTAAGAACTCACTTTTCATTGTATCTTTTTAATGAGTTAGTGCACATATAGAAGCTTGCATGTTTGATTTTCTATGAAATTATTTATACTCTGATTAAAATTACTTTGTGATTGACAGATGATAGTGGTGGGGAGCAGGGTTGCTGGCTCATTTACAATATGCGATGTGTCGGTGTGACAGACAAGTTGTCTACTGACTGACTGTTGCTGACATAATTCTTGGTAGTGGGGAGGAGGGAGTGGTGGTGGGCTTAATGCTGCTGCTGTGACGACAGTGATGTGTTTATCTGCTGTTATCACACATTAGCAATAAAAGCAAGCATTCAACATGTATTGCATAATAACAAATCGAAATTTGTAATGAGAATTGAATATCATGACTTGGAATAAACCACCTTTCCCTCTATTTGTTGTAGATAAACTCAGAAGAAAGTATGGCAACAGGTTCTTGAAACTGACACCAAATCATTGCTAGTTCAATTCCATTAGGCTAATACGAGCTTCCTTTTATAGTCGGAAAATATGGAACTGTTCCTTCGTTGTAGCCAGTGAGTAATGTCCTGTTTCCTGGAAGTTACATTTGGCTCCCATATCAAGGGATGTCAAATGATAAGAGACATTGTCCATACATATCACTGTATGTTTGCTAAAGTTTTCAAAGATGAGCCCTTAGACCACTACTGAAATGAGTGTGCATTTATTTGCAGTAATCGGTGGTTTTCTTCAAACTAAATTACAACACCCAATTTTCCATGAATGGTGCATGGAAATTAATCATCTAGTATATTTCCAGAAGTTTTAGTGTGGTGTCAGTTACTGGATCATCTCTCTAACCTGTTTTTAACTTACATAGTTTGTACCTTCAAAAGGTTTAAAAACCAGTCTATAGAGCAAACAAATATAAAAAAAAAAGTGGTTGCAATTTTCTGTATTTATACCGAATACACAGTCGCAGGTTCCTTAAACATATGTAATGGATATGTTTGGTTGGTTGGGTGTTTATGGCACAGGGGGGCCAAAATGCTAAGGTAATCATTTCCTGGGGGAGGGGGAGGGGAAGGAGTGAGGATAGAAAAGGAAAAGGAAATGCAGTTCACAGAGGAGAGGAGGAAGGAGGACTGCATTAGCTCAGGGCCTCATGCTCACCACGTACATGCTTACGAAACAACTGTTGATAAGTTTAATGTGGCTTGTATTCGCCTAACTTTCGTTGAGCTGAACTATATTTTCAAAGCTCACCTCTCTTTGGTGAGTATGTGCATGGCAAACACAGGGCCCCAGCCTTTGCAATGCTACTTCCTTTCTGTGCTGCACGACTACCCTCACACTATGCTTTTACCCCCGTCTTGGGGACAATCTTGCACCTACTTCGGGAAATCAAATGTTGTAAACAAACGCTCTGTCTGTATCTATCCTTTTACTTGTATATTTCTTCTTTACCTCCGCCTTGGCGTTTTAGGTCTCTCTTCCCTTCTTTTCTCCTCCTTATTCGTTCCTGAAGGCCGCCCACGCACTCTCCGCGGAAAGGGTGATTACGTAATGCATAAGTCCCAGCCCCAGGTCAGCACGTAGGGCTCGCACGTACCCCCTGGTAAAGGCCAGGCCCAAGGAGGGGTGATTGCATGAACTGACACTTTCCCAGAATGCCAATTGGTCCATCCGTTTGTAGTTCGGGAGGTGTGACTTGAGATGTGGACAATCACCTAAGCCACCCCTTTGAGGGGGCTGACAGTAGGAAGGTGTGCACCATCAGAGACACTGACAATCGTGGCGGGATTCAACTCCAATGGGTTCTTCATCTAAAAGAAAGTATAAGGTGTTTCTAGATTAGAAAGAAAACGCTGCCTCGACCAGTCTTCTTGCACCAACTTGATACCTAGTGGTGTCCTGGACTGAGAAAGGGAAAAAAATTTCTTCCGTGAATCAATATGTGATCCAAAAAAGAGTCGATGCAATCGCAGGCTCGGTAAAGTCGTGTTCTCATCTTCAAAATGGCACTTTTCTACTGGAGACAGAATGTGCCTTTCAAGCACAATGTCTGCTCAAAGCCACCCTGTTACACAGTTACCTGGCATAGGAATAGGGCTCATCGTACTCTAAACTCTTGTTGCGGTGTTGTTTCCAGCAACCTCTTGAATGGGCTAAGTGAGGAGGAGATTCTGTCTGATCAGGGAGTCACTGCTGTGCAGAGTCATGAAGAGGGTTGATAAGGACTTAGTGCCAACTCATACCTTATTTCTGACTTTTGATCGAGTAGTCCTTCCACCAAAGATCAAGATTACTGTGCGACCATATATCCTGAATCCCACATATTGCTACCAATCCCAAAGTTTCAAGCATACTCGAAAGTCCTGCAGAAATGCCGCTAAGTGCACTACGTGTGGCAGGGATGCTCGTGAGGGCGACTGTCGACCTCCATCCCCTTGCTGCATCAACTGTATGGGTAATCGTACAGCCTCCTCATGAGACTGCCCTGTATTTATTGACGAAGAAGCTATACAGATGATAAGAGTGAAGGAAAAGTGCCAATACCTGTAGTCGCAAACCTAGTGCACATCACCCTCCGATTCTTACAGTTCTGATGTTGCCACAACTTAAGCGACGAGAGAAATGGCAACACAGGTGGGCAACCTACAGTTTAGTGCTGGAGTCGTGTTGACACCCAGACCCACAACAGCGTCATCTTCAATCGTGAAGAGCACACTTCGCCCTACTGAACTGCTTCCTGCACCACTGAAAACAATCCTCGCAAACAGAAAGCAGAAAATCGAAAAAGGAATACTCTCGCGATGATTTCCTGATAACTCCTACCCGACAGCTATCAAAGTCGTCTGTGACCCGTCAGGATTCAAATAGTCCAGTAAGAAAAGATCCTCCCCTTCACCTTCTTGCCGTTCATCCTCAACAGCGTCACCAGCCCCAGTCGCCTTCTGTGCCACAGGGGCATTTCAACAATAGCCAGTGAGGAGACTACCACAAGGCAGATCCTAACATACCAATGGAACTGTGGACCAAGATCCTCCGGACATAGCCATTTGTATCTCTGAGTATACACATAAAGGCAGTCAGCAGTCACTTGGATGACTGCTCTTCTTTTGAATCATCTCAGTGATGTCAGTCCTCCAATGGAACTTTCACAGCATCTAGCCCAATAGGTATGAACTGCGCTTCTTGTGCGAACCTATTCGCCAATGATTTTCTGTTTCCAGGAAACAACCCACATGATTGTTTAACTTCCCACATTTCAACTGTATCCATTTTGACCTTCCTACGCCGCCGCCCCCCCCCCCCCCCCCCCGCCCCCTTGCCACAGCGGGGATTCCGGCTCGTGGGGACATCGTGCTAATCGTACGAGACTATATCCACAGTCGCACTATACCCCAAGATACACAGCTCCAGGCTGTTGCTATTAGCCTCTCTCTCCCTGGTTTTAATTTTTCTCTTTGCAACGTCTATACACTTTGGTCATCCACTGTCACCAGAACAGACCTTTTGCACCTTAATAATCAGCTTCACTCTCCATTTCTGCTGGTTGGCGACTTAAATGTCCACCGTTCCCTGTGGGTCTCCCCACACCTCTGTCAGAGAGGCGCCCTCTTGGTGGATATCCTTAACCACCTCAACCTCATATATTTTAAAGTATTAAAATGCCAAGATCGCAATTAATTAATTTATTCTTTGATTACCTGTTTCGGTACACTTAGGGTACTGTCATCTGGTCAAATTTCAGTGGAACACTAGATCCAAATTTGGATCAAGTTCCGCTGAAATTTGACCAGATGATGGTACCCTAAGTGTACCGAAACCGGTCATCAAAAAATAAATAATTAATTTAAAGTAAGAAGATCACCCATCCTACAATGGAAAAAAAGTAACCTAATATTTCTCAATACCGGGGAAACAACATATCTTTCAGATTACACACATACGCTATCCCACCTGGGTCTTGCAATCTGTACCCACACACCTAGCCCAACGTTTTGAGTCGTCTGTTCTCTCCGATACACACTTGAGCGACCACTTCCCATATGTCATCAGTCTGCTAATGCCTCGTACATCAGTGTGTCCACAAAAATGGCAGTTTGCCAAAGCATGCTGGCAGCTTTATTCCTCATTAGCGACTTTCCAAGAACAGCAATTTTCAACTATAGATGAGCAGGTTGACTACCAAACTGCTACAATCCTCACTGCTACAGAATGTTCTATCCCTCATACTCCTGTGACGCCGTGACGTATACCCATCCCCTGGTGGACTGAGACGTGTTGTGATGCTGTCTCAGAGCTCAGATATGAGCCTTGTGCATCTTTCAGCTCCATCCCACATTGGAGAACCCCATCCAGTACAAAAGGCTGAGTGCTCAGTGCCGCCACCTCTTTAAAGAGTGTAAACGAGCTAGTTGGATTGGATTTACTAGCTCTTGCAACAGTTCTACTCCCTTTTCGCTTGCTTGGGGCAACCTCCAATGACTTTCCAGAGCTTCAGCTTACTCACTGAGCCAGACAGACTGCCGAATGAAGTCAACATTCTCGGCTGCCATTTTGCTCTGATTTCCAGTTCCACACATTGCCCTTCTGCTTTCTTCCCTTGTAAACAGGCAGTTGAAGCGAGGGTGATATCTTTCTCCTCTCAGAATGGTGAATGCTACAACACAGAGTTTAGTATGAGGATGCTTCATCGTGGACTCTCTTCATCGTGGACTCTCTTCATCGTGGACTCTCTTCATCGTGGACTCTCTTCATCGTGGACTCTCTTCATCGTGGACTCTCTTCATCGTGGACTCTCTTCATCGTGGACTCTCTTCATCGTGGACTCTCTTCATCGTGGACTCTCTTCATCGTGGACTCTCTTCATCGTGGACTCTCTTCATCGTGGACTCTCTTCATCGTGGACTCTCTTCATCGTGGACTCTCTTCATCGTGGACTCTCTTCATCGTGGACTCTCTTCATCGTGGACTCTCTTCATCGTGGACTCTCTTCATCGTGGACTCTCTTCATCGTGGACTCTCTTCATCGTGGACTCTCTTCATCGTGGACTCTCTTCATCGTGGACTCTCTTCATCGTGGACTCTCTTCATCGTGGACTCTCTTCATCGTGGACTCTCTTCATCGTGGACTCTCTTCATCGTGGACTCTCTTCATCGTGGACTCTCTTCATCGTGGACTCTCTTCATCGTGGACTCTCTTCATCGTGGACTCTCTTCATCGTGGACTGTCTTCATCGTGGACTGTCTTCATCGTGGACTGTCTTCATCGTGGACTGTCTTCATCGTGGACTGTCTTCATCGTGGACTGTCTTCATCGTGGACTGTCTTCATCGTGGACTGTCTTCATCGTGGACTGCATGTACAAATGTACAACTTTCTCCCAAGGGTACTCAATTTCTTCTTTGATCCTCTAACCGCTTTTGAATGGATGGTACATTCCCTAGTTGCTGGCGCGAAGCCATAGTCATTCCCACACATAAGCCTTGGAAAGACAAACATCTCCCTTCCAGCTACCACCAATTTCCCTCGCCAGTAGCATTTGCAAAGTGATGGAATGAATGATTAATGGTTGGTGGGTATGTTTGCTTGAATCTCAGAATCTCCTTACTAATGCCCAATGTGGTTTTCACAAACACCGCTCTGCCATTTACCACCTTGTCGCCCTTTCAACCCATATTATGAAATTTTTTTTTTGTAGAAGCATCAAACAGTAGCTGTGTTTTTCGATTTTCAGAAGGCATGTTATATCTGCTGGAGAACAGGTATCCATCAGACATTACATGCTTGGAGATTCTGAGGTTGCCTACCCATTTTTATTTAGCACTTTTTACAATATTGCGTTTTAAAGTATGTGTGGGGTCGGTCCTGTCAAACACTTTCAAGAGAATGGTGTACCTCATGGTTCAGTGTTAAGCATAGTTCTTTTTTCATTACTACAAACCCTATCATGGACTGTCTTGTGCCAGATGTTTCAGCTTCTTTATTCAATGATGACTTTGCAATTTACTGTAGCTCTTAGCAAACTTGTCTACTTGAAAGGCACCTTCAGTATTGTCTCGACCGTCTCTCTTCATGGAACATCTATAATGACTTTTGTTTTTCCGCTGACAAGACAGTGTGTGTAAATTTCTGATGGTGCACTGAAGTTCAACCACCATCCCTTCATCTTGGCCTGCTCTCCTTTCAGTTAGTTAATACAATTCGATTCCTGGGGCTTGAGTTTGACAGGAAGCTATGCTGGTCAGCCGATGTTTCTTACCTGGCAGCTCATTGTACCCATTCTCTCAATGCACTGTGTGGTACTTCGTGGGGAGAAGACTGGACCACCCTTCTTCACTTGTCGATCTCTTGTCCACTCAAAACTGGACTACAGGTGTATTGTCTACTCATCTGCATGCTCGTCTATTTTACGTCTCAACGCAATCCATCACCATGGGATTCATCTAGCCACAGCAGTTTTTATACCAGTCCTTTTGAGAGCCTCTATGCTGAAGCTGCCGAATTACCACTGTCCTAAAGAAGGGAAATCCGCTGCTATGCATGCCGGGTATCATCTATGCGCGATCATCCATCTTATGGTGTATTTTTCGATGATTTCCTGAACCATCAGCATGCAGATTGTCCGTCTTCTCTAGTACGTACAGGAGTTCACTTTCGGTTGCTGCTTCGGCTGATTGACTATACACTCCCTGTCACATTCTCGATGGCTGTGAGTTCTTCACATCCCTGGCTCCGTTGTGACGTCTCTGTTACCCTTGCACTCCATGTACTCCCTAAAGGCACTACCCCAGGTTTGGTGTATCGGAGCCAGTGTATCTTGGCCAGTGCTCAATCTTTACTGCTGAACTCTTTGCCCTTTATCTGGCTGTACAGTATGTCAGGTGACACTAGCTCTCTAATAGTGTTATCAGCTCAGATTCTCTGAATGCTCTCCAGAGCCTTTGCGTGCTGTATGCAGTACACTCAGTGGTACAAAGAACCAGGCGTGCTTTCACTACCACATTGACAGTGGAACTAAAGTGGACTTCCTGTGGGTTTCTGGTCACGTTCGTGTGTTGGGGAATGAGAAAGCGGATTCTGCTGCCAACGATGCAGCTCTTCTCCCTCGGTTTGCTACCTATTCAGTCCCCTTAGATGATATCCGCGTCAGTGTCTCTGAGCAAGTGTTATCGCTCTGGTGCTCCCTTTGGTCTTCTCTTGAAGGGAACAAACTTCGTGACATTAAACCTCGTGACATTAAACCTCTTCCAACTGTTTGGCTGACCTCCCCTCGGCCCCTTCGTCGCAAAGAGGTCATTCTCACCCCGTTATGTATAGGACACTGTCATTTCAGCTACCTCCACTTGCTTTGTGGTGATCCTGCTCATATTTGTGGTCACTGTCAACAATTGACTGTATGTCATCTTCTGGTTGAATGCCCATTTTTTAATAGTCTACGCCACAGTCTGTTTTTCGCAGCCGAGTTGCCTGATATCTTAGCAGATGACACGTGGTCTGCAGATTGTGTTTTACTTTTTATCTGCCATAGCAAAATGGTGAAGGAAATTTAACATTCCCCAGCCGGGAATCCTCCTATGTTTCCACTTTCTTTGATGATGCCTTCAAAAATCAATACAACCAAGTGTCAGTATTGCCTCTCTCCATTATGACCTACCGTTCACTATTTTTTCCATTTGAAACTGTACTATGCACTACATTTAACAGTTATGATTTGTTGTCTTTGAAAAGTTCTGTTTCTTATTTGAAGCCTCTAGTTTGTTGAGGGTTGCATGTTTCTTTCTGGGAATAGGAATATTAATTATAAATATGACATTGAATTGCTTCTCAAAAATCGTGATTATTTGTCACATAGTTCACAAACTGTGTGTGTGTGTGTGTATATATATATATATACACATAAAAAATAGATGAAGTACACTTACCAGGCGAAGGGGCACAGGCAGTAATAGCAACAAATAAACACACAGACACTCACACACACAAAAATGCTAGCTTTCGCAGCCTAGCTGCTTCATCAGGCAGAAGGGAAGGAGAGGGAAAAGGAAATGATGAGGGTTTTAAGGAAGGGGGTAAGAAATTAATATTATAGAAGGAGACCTTCCAGGTAGGAAAATGGTATAAAATAAAGATTTTTGACTTACCTAAAGTACAGGCTCGTCGATAGGAACACCAAACACACACAAAAACACACAACCATTCGAGCTTTCACCACCAGTGGTGGCTTCTTCGGGAAAAAGAGGGAGGAAGGAGAGGAGAAAGGGAAGGATACGGGTTTTAAGGAAGTGGAAAAGGAGCCATTCCAATCCCAGGAGTGGAAGGACTTACCTTAGGGGACAAAAAGGAAGGTAAACAAATACACACACACTCACACACATCCACATCCAAACACACTTAGGCAGACATTTGTAGTGCTACAAATGCTACAAATGTCTGCCTAAGTGTGTTTGGATGTGGATATGTGTGTGTGTGTGTATTTGTTTACCTTCCTTTTTGTCCCCTAAGGTAAGTCCTTCCACTCCTGGGATTGGAATGGCTCCTTTTCCACTTCCTTAAAACCCGTATCCTTCCCTTTCTCCTCTCCTTCCTCCCTCTTTTTCCCGAAGAAGCCACCACTAGTGGCGAAAGCTCGAATGGTTGTGTGTTTTTGTGTGTGTTTGGTGTTTCTGTCGACGAGCCTGTACTTTAGGTAAGTCAAAAATCTTTATTTTATACTATATATATATCTCCCTGTAGTTGGACAAATATGTCGTGTTAATGACTTTTTCCCCAGGTTATCATTTTACAATGTTGATATTATGTTGAAATTAAATGTATTTCCACCGATATGAAAAGTAATATCGTAATTCTGTGTACTTTTATCCCAAGTGTGTCCCTTTACATTATAATATAGTGTTAAATCACTAAAACCAACCAATAATGCTGTGCATAACATCCTAGTTTTTATTCTTACTTTCATGATTATTGTAGTAACACTTAAATTTGGTCAGGTTATAAGAGGACGAATACTAAGTAAATTAGAAATAAAATGATGAAATGAATTGTATGGTATTTTTGGCCAAAAGATCCCGTGTGGGATTGTTCGGCCATCTAATTAACGCGGTGACTTGCATGTCGATTATTATTATTATTATTATTATTATTATTATTATTATTACACACAACACCTGGGCCCTCTGCATGGTAGTCAGTGACACTGCCGTCTGAGCTAAAGGGGTGGACAACTAAATTAGATTTTGTGAGAACATAGTTTACTTAGCAAATAAGCTTAAAAAGTTGAATGTCGATTTAAACTCTGAATTTTTTTTTTTGTCATCAGTCCAGTCCTTTAGCCTTACAATGATGTGTCACACAAAAAATTTAATATTCTTTAATGATGCTTCGGTTCACTGTAACTGTAAAGCCACCTTAGATTGTGTATGTGGGTGACCTGATACATCTTGTAATAACCAGCAACACACAACTGATTAGGTAAAGCCCATAGGGACGACTTTCACATACCACAACTATGCACATTATATTTATTTTGAATAAAAAATTATGCTGACAGCTGTTAAATTTGGTTTATTAACCACACTTCACCAGTTTCACAGCTTATGGCCGCATTGTCAGGTGCTTTGTCTGTCATAAAAAGGTTTTGGATGAATCCTACAATGTTAGGATTATAAAATTGTTTGTAGCATTATTATTTATTTCACATTGCAATCAGATATGGATTTCCTCCCACCCTTAAAAACAGTTTTGATATGATAGCTGCATTTTGTGTACCATAATGTTTGACCTAATGTCCAATTAACATAAAGTATCTATTGATCAGATTTTTCACAACAAGGTTTTTGAGTTAAATATATTTGTGTACAAAGTACTAACTTTGGCAGGTGGTATAATTGTGCCTTGTTTGGATAAAATATATATTTATACTAGTGCAATTGAAGACACATCACTTCTTGTTTGGAGCTCCTTTCCCTCTTACTTCCAACCCTGTGGCCCTCTTCTACCATGCAGGCTGTGTCAGTACACAAAGCTCCGACACCTGTGAACAGAGGGGCTGCACGGGGTGGAGCCTGAGAAACATATGCGGTTGGCTCGTGCCCAGTCACTACCACTCAACCACTGAAATATAAATCAAAAATTAATTTTAATCAGAATGTAGTAGTGTAATCTTCAGTATTGTCTTAAATACACCAGAGCTAGTTTTTATTTTTGTTGTCTATAGTTTGTGTACATAATTTTAGTACTCTGGAATTATGCCATACGCCTACCGTAACTAATGATTTAATTTCTTTTTGCAGTCTGCTTGTGCTTAGTACTTTCACATGATTCTCTACAGTACTCGAAACATACTTTGCTTGTACTGTTTTTGCTTTTTAGAAACTTTTTTTAGAAACTCATTCTAATAAGCGAGTTGTTGCACACTGTACTTACATTTGGGAGGATAATTCAAATCTACAACTATATTTAAGTTTTCCATGATTTCCCTAAATCACTCTGAGTAAATGACGGGATGGGCTCCTTCAAAGGACACAGCTGATTTCCTCCCCAGTCCTGACAAAAACTTCAGAGTATGTACTGCCTCTAATGAGCACAGTGTCAACATTAAATCCTAATCTTGCTCCTTCTTGTCGAGTGGACGTTAAATTCTTACCTTCCTTCTTCCCCTCCTCTTCCTTTCCCCACTCATTTTGGCTATAACATCATAGGATTTTCAACTCCATTGGCACACTCGGAGACGAAAGTAGATTACAGAGAAATGTTGTGAGCTATTCCACTAAGTTCATAGTTTACATCCAGACAGATATAGAGTCCATTTTTACCAAAAAACTATTTTTTAAATGTCATCATGTGTAGTGTTGAAGTAAAAATTCTTTAGTTCACAATTCTAATTTTGTGTCTGTCATTTTGAGGACAGATCCAGTTTAGTAACATGAATTAGGAAGGGGGGGGGGGGGAAGGGGGGCTCACAAGCATTGCTCTCCTATACGAAGTTCTGTGACATTCCCATTTCCATCATGCTTCACGAGACCCTAACCATGGCCTTGAATGTAACTTTACATTACAGACATACGAAGAACTACATACAAACCTAGAACTACTGTGTAGCTTTCAAAGGGGATGTATTGTGAAGGTGAAATTAGTGGTATACTTCTGTAATGGAAGGCAGATTTCCTCCTCGTGTCCCGTGCGATATTTGAATTTTTAAAATTTATCACAATTCTTCACTTTCTACAAATGACTCTCAGCTGTGAATCTGGCTGACAGCAGCTACTTGACAATGCTATGACCAACTGTCAATTTGTATCAACTGCAGAGTTGCTGCAGTATGTTACTGCAGTACAGAACCTTTTACAAGATTTGTGTTCTAAAGCAAAGAAATTTCAAAAACTTATTATTAAGCCCCCATATACAGCAATAATTTTAGACACTCAACCCTAATCTTTTTACTGCCCATTCTATGCATCAATATAAGTTCAGTTGCATATGTATCCATATGAAAATGAAAAAGAAGTGGGTTAAGCAGGGAAAAGGTACTACAGGGTTATCCTGAAAGTAATCAGCTGCCACTTTTAAAATTATTAATATTTATTTTTAAGTACACCAAATACACTACATTCATCTGCATTCTTTTTCACTTTTCAACATAGTCTTCTTTGCACACATTGTTTATCATTCGGAAAGTTTGAAAATATCCTTACAATAGAACTCCATTTCAGATTTCCAAAGACCCTGGCACTGTTCACTGAGCATCCTTCAAAGTCTTGTTGCATTGACCTCACATCTGTTCTTTAACAGAACCAAAAAGGTGGAACAAAGATTGCCAAATTGGCATGTGAAGGAGTTTTCTTCCCAATTGTCCTGAACTTCTCCACGGTGATACCAACAATGCGAGGACCCATGTTATTCCGTTGCAAGTCAATTGTCTTCGGCATTTATTGTGCAATATGTGCTGGAGCTTCCAAATTGACTAGATAAAGTGTAAACATTAATGGTTTGCACAGATTCAAGAAAAATATCAGAATCTGTCCTTTCTGCATTCCATGGAGGCAGTTAGAGTACAGCCACTATGGTGTTCATTTTGGACACTTCTGTTTCCATCTTTGAAATGTTTCACCCATCTCTTAACACTACTTGCCTATGCTGTAAGGCGCACACCCACAGCCGATAACATATGTTGGGAGTCAGCCGCGAGAGTGCACCACGGGAAAATGCGGCAAACGCCAGAGCACACCACGGGCGAGTCAATGGCATAAACAGTGCGGAGTTGTGCTATGGGCGCGATGTGTTGTTTACCAGGTATGAGCTCACTTCACGGGTATTCATACAGCCAGTGCATGCCAGTGTTCTGTGTAGTAGTGAGAGTGTTGTCCGTGAATACAACATTTGGCGACGAGTGCGGTATTTTTTTTTTCTCCGCACGTTTTCCGTCTGGAGTGGTTGTTCGTCTTACACAGTGTCTGCTGGTTCTTCCGATGAGATTCTGCATCGCCTCGTTGAACAACGAGAGGTGTTTACAACGGCAATTCACGCTCAAAACCAGGTATTACAATCTCTTGCTACAGCCTTGTCTACTGGGTCCCAACCCCGGTCCACAACACAGGTTGTTTTGCCCCCCGCGCCCCCTCTGTCTTATCCGCCACCCTTTCCGGCATAAGAGTCCGTCGAAGAGTGGGACGCTTATGAAAAATGGTTAAGACAACATTTTCAGGCTTTTGGCTGGTCTGATGGCACCTTATGTCGTGCGTTATTCCTGTCGTGGCTGTCGCCTTGTCTGTATCAGCTCCTTTGCCAACTCACCCCTTTGCAGGATCCTTTGTCGCTGTCTTTCGATCAAATGTGTGGCCTTTTTTTCACTATATTACTACAAACGGAATTGTGTGATAGCGGTCCACATTGAGTTTTACTGCTGCAGGAAGCAGCCACAACAGTCTTATCGGGTGTGGGATGCGGACCTCCATGGGTTAAGCAGTCATTGTCATTTTGTTACAGATGTGCATAAAGAATCGTTTGCCGATCATATGCTCCGTGACGCTATTATTCGGCTTGCCCCCGATCGCGAGGTTCGCGAACGCGCTCTCCTGTGCGAAAATCCTTCTCTTGCAGAGGTCCTTAACATTGCGCAGTCTTTCGAGGTTTCGCGGGCGGCGGGAAACCAAATTGAGGCTTGGTGTGAGGTGGCGGAAATCCAATTCACTTCTTCCCCGTTACAAGCAGGGTCGCAAAGGGATGAGGTGGTCGCGGCAATTCGCGTGCTGCCTCGGCGCCGGGGCAATCGGCCCATTGCACGGCAGCGGAAACTCGGGCCAGGTGGCGTGCAGTTACGCAACCGGAAAATGCTTCCTTCGTGTCCCTCCTATTTTGTCGATCATGATAGACCTGACAGCCCCAAGCGGTGGTCCACGTGTCATCAGTGCCACAAGAAAGGTCACATTGCTTCTGTTCGTGCCTCCAAAATCCAAGATTCTGACTCCGAGATTGACGTAAATTGCGTCTCAGAGATTTCGGTTGCACCCAACAAGCTCTTTATTGATGTCACTGTTTTTCACAAACAGTTGCATATGCAAGTGGACACAGGCACGGCCATCACCTTATTTAACTCAAAGACTTATTTGAATCTGGGTTCTCCCTCTCTCTCTTACCGGTGTCACAGAAATTGGTCAGTTACAATAAACAAAATATTCCGATCCTGAGACAGTTCTCAGCCCCTGTTACATACAAATCTGTCACTCGTAGGCTAACTTTTCTTGTTGTAAACAATACTCACACAGACAACTTGTTTGGTCTTGACACCTTTCAGGGGTTTGGGTTCACTATTTCCAACGAAGTCAACATTGTCTCTGACCAGGTGCTTTTCCGAAACTAGACTCTTTATGCGCCGAATTTTCGGCGCTGTTGTGCTGTGCTAATAATTTCCAAGCTCACATCACCTTGAAGCCCTCTGCCAGGCCCCGTTTTTTCCGCGCTCGGTCGGTTCCGATTGCACTCCGTGACCACGTCAAAGCGGAGCTGGACCGCCTGGAGGAAGCTCGGGTGGTAAATAGACGACTCCCATGGTCATTGTAAAAAAACTGTCGGGGCGGTTGCGCCTTTGTGGCGATTTCAAACGTTCTGTGAACGCCCAATCTATCATTGACACTTGTCCATTGCCGCGCCCTGACGAGCTTCTTGCGAAATTGGTGGACAGAACTTCTCCAAGATAGATCTCTCCAATGCGTATTTGCAAGTTCCTCTCGATGCTGACTCTCAGCGTCTCTTGGTCCTGAACACGCCCTTTGGTTTGTACCAATACTTGAGGTTGCCCTTCGGGGTGGCCAGCGCTCCAGCAATTTTTCAGCTTTTCCTCGAACAACTCTCACTGTCGGTGCCTGTTTTGTGTCAATTATCTCGACGATATAGTAGTGTCTGGGCCCTTAGCCGATGAACATTTACACAACTTAAGTGCGCTTTTCACAGTACTGCAGGAGGCGGGATTGACGTGCAACCAGGAGAAATGCCACTTTTTTCAGCCTTCTATCACTTTTTTGGGGTTTGAGGTTTCTAGTGAGGGCAGCAAGCCCCTCAGTCAGAATGTGTCCCCCGTGTTGGCCCTCCCTCGGCCGACATCAGTAAAGGACCTGCAAGTGTTTTTAGGAAAGGTCGCTTATTATCATAAATTCTTGCCGGGGGCTTCATCTATTGCAAAACCCCTGCATGACCTGCTGCGCAATGGAACTTCCTTCCATTGGTCATCGGCCTGTGAAAAAGCATTTTGCACATTAAAGGAGCTGCTGCAATCAGCACCCTGCCTCGTCACCTATCAACCCGGCCTCCCCCTTGTCTTAGCAACGGACGCCTCTCAACATGGGATTGGGGCAGTGCTCGCTCATAAATATCCAGACGGATCTGAGCCTCTAAGATGCTCACTCCAGCCCAAACCAGATATTCGCAAATTGAGGAGGAGGCCCTTGCTATTGTCTACGCTCTGAAGAAGTTTCATGTCTTTCTGTATGGCGTAAAATTTCATCTCGTAACTGATCACAAACCGCTGGTTTCTCTCTTTCACCCTTCGGCATCACTACCCGACAAGGCCGCTCACCGTCTTCAGCGTTGGGCGCTGTTCCTATCTCAATATAACTATGCAATACACTTCCGCCCTATATCCAAACATGCAAATGTGGATGCGCTGTGAGAGATTACCGTCCAATAGAAATATTGGTAGTTAATAACATTTGATAATTAAACAGTATGAAGTTCACTGCAAACATTGACCATGCCAATACACTAAATGTTACACAATTTTAATCTTATTAATTATGGTAGCAATGTATGTACGCAGTTGGGTGACAACATTTATAGTGAGGCCATAGGTAGAAATTCTCCACGTTGATATTTGCTGTGTGCTTGTAGCTGACGGGAGGCCAGCGAGCAGGCCGACGTTGGTGGCTTGTTCCAGCTTAGGATTTTCCAGGTTCGTTTTCGGTGAGGGGGGAGAGGGACAATGGCGAGTGCCAGGTGCAGTGCAGTGCACAGCGTGAAATAAAATATTCTAATACTACTTGCATTTGAAGTAATACAATGCAGTTAGGAACCTTTAAGGCCCTCATTACAAAATAGCCTGTTGATAAATAAACAATACATCAGCTGATATAGTCACATCTGGCGTAATATGTTTAATTGAAAATGAAAAGTAATAAATTACCAATGAATACAAGACAGTTACACAACTAGCATGGCAATGTTTTGTTTATAAAAATACTATATTAACTATTTCTCATTTTATTTTCAATTAATCTTGTGTATTTTATTTTGAAATATTCAGTTAAATCACTTATCTGTGATATAAGAAATTGCACGATTATAATAAATAGTGCAAAGGATGTTTATACCAATATAAAAACCTAATAAGAAGAAATTTGTTTAATGTGTAGGGTAATTATTTTGATTTTAAGTAAAGTTTTAGAAATGTATTGGCAATGTTTTGTTAGTGTAACACGTGTCGTCGCATAGGCATGAACATAATGGTGTTTGAGACAGGCACATGGTGTGAAAACAATTTGTGTCAAATATTCATTTTTGTCTGGGGGCTCACAAGCTATAACTTTATTTGATAAATGTGTCGACATACAGACGTATCAGACACAGGGTTTTAATATGGTGTAATAAACAACATAAAGTGAACTTCCACGTGTTTTCAAAAATAGTAGTTAGTACACCCTTTTTCTCACATTAACTTACTTTATTATGAATTTTTTTGTTAATCATATGCAGGGAAGGAAAGCTGCGAATGTGTGATATCATCCCCTAGAAAACGAGTCACAGTATCAATCACAGCTCCAGTGTTTTTGCATGTTTAGGAATTTGGTTCGCAGCTGGTGGTTGGGTGTTTTAAAAAATTAAACTTTCCCTATTTTAAACTCTCACCCCGACCTTCACTCTCGCAGCTCTCCCGGCTTCTGGCTGGACCAGACCCAGACTTTGATCAGGAAGAATTGCTGTGCTTTCATGTCGACTTAGCCGCTCAGCAAGCAGTGGACGGTTTTCCAATCACAGGTGCCAAGGTGGCTCTGGCTTGTGCCGCAGACCCGGTCTTCCACAAGGTGATCCGTTTGGTCCAGCAGGGCTGGCATGTGACTCTGCCGAAACGGGCATCGGACCCTCTAAAAAACTACTATGCATTTCGACACCGTTTTTCTGTTGTAGATGGCATGTGTTTTGGCCGGGTCTGGCCAGCGACGTGTCTCGTATGGTTACCTCGTGCCCGCTCTGTGCGCAACATTAAGCCTCCCCTTGGGCAACTTTCGCCCCATGGCCTCAACCTTCGCAGGCTTGGGATCGCCTTCACATTGATTTTGCGGGCCCCTTCCTTAATGCCTATTGGTTGCTGGTTATTGATGCCTTCTCTAAGTTCCCGTACATGGTCCGTTGCCTTTCAACCTCAGCCACGGCCACGGTTGCAGCCTTGTCACGCATTTTCTCGATTGAAGGCCTCCCCACTACGGTGGTGTGACACAACAGTTTGTATCACGCGCATTTGCCTCCTCCTGCAACACCCGGGGTATCCACCATGTCCTTGCCCCACTTTTCCATCCACAGTCAAATGGGGAAGCTGAAAGATTTGTTCGCACCTTTAAGACCCAGTTGAAAAAATATGTGGCGCGGTACCCTTCGGATGTTGCCCTCGATCAATTTCCCTCATCCTTTCGGTTCACCCTGTTTGGTGACAAGAGTCCTGCAGAACTTCTTCATGGCTGACAGCCCCGGACTCTGCTTCATCTCCTGCATCCGAGCCCGGGATATTCACCCGTGTCTCCATCTTCTCACTTCCGACCAGGGATGGCTGTCTGGGCACGTTGCTTCGGACGTCGACCGAAATGGATTCCTGCCATCGTCACCAAATGCCGCGGCCGCCGTCTCTGCAACATACACACAGAAGACAGCCTCTCAGCATGTCAGCACAACCAGCTGCGCCTGCGTGTGGAAGATCGGGGGCTCCCCATCACTCAGCCGATGCTCCCGCACCAGTCTGCTCCACTAACCAGCCCACAGGCTGAAGAGAGGTTCCTGCCATTACCTGCAAGTTGTCTGCCTCAGCCAGTGACTGACCCAGGTCCCTCCCCTCAGGGACCTATACCTTTGCGGGTACAGCGAACACCCATGCTAGATTCGTCTCCTCCTGATGCATTGCTCCCTTCGGGTCCACCATCACCAGATCCGGGGACCGAGGTGGAGATAGACCGAGCCACCATCACCGGTCCTGCCATATGGGTTGTCGGGGGAAGGGCGCCGACGCTGCCCGCGCCCCAAGTACTTCCGACCCTACGCAACGGTGCCCGCCCGCAATCTCAGTCAGAGCCCAACAGATGATGATGTCGTGGACATTGCTCGCATCTGAGCCTCACCTAGGGGAAAGGAATGCTGTAAGGCACACACACACAGCCAATAACATATGTCGGGAGTCGGCCGCGAGAGTGCGCCGAGGGAAAATGCGGCAAACACCAGAGCACGCCATGGGCGAGGCAATGACATAAACAGTGCGGAGTGTTTACCAGGTACAAGCTTACTTCGCAGGTATTCGTACAGCCAGTGCATGCCAGTGTTCTGTTTAGTAGTGAGAGTGTTGTTGTCCATGAATACAACAGCCTACATGCTGAAATTTTCATTGGTATGTTCAATTCTAAGGTGGCAATCAACAGCACATTTTTCCTCTTCAACAAGGAATTTGGTAACTGTGTGCCATTAAACCGAAGTATTGATGTCAGCACTTTTGAAGTACTGCCTGTGGCCACTTGATAGACATTAACAATGTCACAGTATGACATTATGAGGTGAAGTCTGCACTCATTTTTGTAACATCGTTTATTTGTGAGCTGCTTTTGGCATGGTCCTCATAGTAATTGCACTTTAATGAATGTGAACATGAAAGGAAGAGGCATTATGATGAAAGAATAAATAAAAATATATGGAAAGACAAAGAATGAAAGATATCTAAACTGATAAGAGGAAGAAGTTTCAGCTAATTCACAATCCTCTTCTCTGCCACCTGCCTAGATGAGAACTGTTTATCCATCAGTCTTGCCCCTGGTGTAAACATCAATTTTCTTCGCCTTTCTTTCATTTCCTATTTCACGAGTAAATTTTTTTCTCTATTACAGTATTCCCAACATCCTTTTACGATAACATTTCTAAAATAGTCGTCTACTTTCTTCTACAATTTGTCCCTGTACAACTAAGATTAACTGAATTACACATAGGAAGTATTGGTCTGTATTTTTATGTGGTTATCTAGGGCTCGGCATTTTGCCTTAAAAGGGTATGGTTTTTTTTTTTTTTTTGTCGGTCATTAATGTACAAAAATAAGATTTAAGAACTTCTGTCTGAAAGTTAAATAAAAACATATGATATGATATACAATTTTTAATTTTGTCTCCTTTTATTTCAGTATCAGCAACCAGATCTGTCACACGTTTACTTGTCATACTCGTCAGAACACGTGGTATCATCAGTACGTGGCAAGTCAGCACGCCATGCACAATCACAAGGATTCTTACAAAGGCAAAAGAAGTCATCATCCGCAGTGTCTACATCTTACAGGCAACAGGATTGCCCTGCACAGCTTTGATGTTCACAATGAGGTGCTCCGCTGATGATTTTTGTTAGTATTTACTCTATTTGAAGCTTCAGTGTAGCTGATGCTTTTGATTTATTCAGTATTATTTGTTGTTTATTGTATGTTGTAAAGTGTTGGCAGATGATTTTTTTATGGTTTGGAGACTGAAACTTTATGTTGTTTACTCTACAGATCATGATATATGTTGTGAGTAATATATAAATATAAGAATGTTTATTCTCTATGTTTTGAAGTACTCTAGGTTGCTGACGGTATTTGTGATGAGCAGTAGTGAGTATATTACTATAGCTTTCTGAATTGCTTACATGAATTATGAAAACTTTTTACATTTGTCATATTTTGTGTGTGTGTGTGTGTGTGTGTGTGTGTGTGTGTGTGTGAATACTGGCCATTCTGTTTGTTTATGTATGTTTTATTTAATCAATTCAGATGGGGGTGCAGGGAATAAACTTACACCCCACCATACCCATGTTTCCAGTGACCAGAGTTATGTGCTTAAATCTTCATATAAAACGTTGAAATAGCTTTATGAAGTATTAGATGTGTATTAAAATAGATAATGTTATACCAGAGGTATCAGTTACCGCAAAAATTCAAAATTAAAAATGCTAAGACTGAAAATTGGTTATGTGGCTGGTGATGTATTGAAGTGTAGGTTAATGGTCTCTTGCACACTGATATTCCATTTGTGTTAATTATTCAGCTCCATACTTATTTGCCATGAGAAATTTGATATTCTGATTCCTGTGCTGCAGTAGTACCTCTTTTTTATTGAATAATGATATTATTTCCATCTATTTGTGATGGAGCTTAATGTACCTTCATTTTACATACAATGTTAACAAATAAGCATGCACTTTCTTTTCATTGTTCCTGTAGCATGATAAATCCTGGTCATTTACCTTATTAGGTCCATATCTTAGTAGTGTCCTTTGTTGGTACCATATAATGTCTTGCGATTCATTGCCACTGTTGCATTTTGGCCTTTCCTTCATTATCCACCCTGTGTAAACAAATTTGCTTTTAATATTATTTTACCTCATAAAAATGCTCCCTGTGCCTTTTATGCTTCTCAGATATATCCTGCATAAACATAAACAGTGTTTGGAAAATGATAGATCATGTGTTGACTAGAGACTCTTGAAACAAGCTCATAACAGGTAGTCTGCCATACTCAACCCTTTCTTTGCAGGTAAGTTGTTATGCTGTGTCAGCACTTGACTGGCCAGTCGTACACAAGCAGAAATTTTTTATATAATTTTTATACATTGAGGAATATATTTTCGTATAACTCCTAATCCCTTGTTCAATGTCACAGTAATTTACATAATTTAAAATTGTATCCTTTCAATTGGAGTTTTAAGCAGTTGGTGTTATGAGACACACAACATTTTGTAATGCATGTATTAACTAATAAGAACAAGTTAGGAAAGAATAATCTCTCTGCCTTCTGTTCCATTGCATTGATTTAAGCAGAATAACATTTTTATACAAAGTGATTCCCAATTATGGTTTGTCATTTTCAAATCATAGCATGACCTGAATTTTTTGAAGAATGTGTCTTCTACCAACTGATCTCTCCTTTCCCCAGTGGACAGTGTAGTGGGTTGTCAAGCTAGGATTCTGGGTTTGTTTCCTAGTCAGGTCAGACATTTTCTTTCTTCGGGGATTGGGTGTCGTCCTCGTCGTCGTCATCATCATACTACCATCATTGACACACAAGTTGCCAAAGTGGCATCAATTACAAAGACTTTGCATAAGACAGGTTGAACGTGACAAAAATGATACATGATGATGATGCTCATCATAATAATCTATAAGTTAATACTAATTTTGGAAGTACGGTGATATCCCACTTTTATACTTTGAAAGAACATAACAAGTTGCATGTAAGATCATACACCCCCCCCCCCTTTTTTTATGTATTATAAATGTACATAATAAGATCCAAATATTCATCAGGGCCTTGTTGATTATCTAATAAGTTATCTGGTTTTGTGCTATGTTTAACCACTGACGTAACTGGAACAATTAACTGTCTAGAAAGTATGTTTTCAGAAAGCCTACAGCTGTGTCATTCAATATTTAGTATAATGAAATTGCGATCAATTGATTATTTTTTCATGCTTAGAACAATGAATTTCATGACAATATTCTCGTTATCTAATGCAAATATCTATACAAGTATTGTGTATGATGTTTGAATGTGTGTTGTTCTGCCTCTGTTGCTGTAGTCATCTCTTTGATGTTATAACATACAGTGTTTCTTCCAATACATAGAAAATGATCACTCACTAAAGTCTCGAAACACATTGTATACAAAACAAAAAAGAGAGAGGAAAAAAAAGAGGACTGGTGCAGTGTTCCATCATCTAAACAAGAGAAATATTTGAACAATACAAAGAGGGCAAAGGTCCCAAGTAGTCAAGTAATAAAACACACAAAATGTGTGTTTGAGTAAACAAAGGTAAACATAATAATTATGAAGCTGCACATTTGCAATACAGATTAGTTGCTCCTGTCAGCCTCCATGCTGATTATTACAGCTTTGCAGTGCAAGTGACAAAGCATTGAATTGATCAGACATCTGCCACCAGATTTGTTTAAATAGAGTATCCTGTCAAAATATTATTAACCAAATATTACTTGGAAACACTACTAGTGCCATGCCATCATCAGTTTGTCAATTACATCCATTTTTTTTCTCAGTGAATATTGGTTTATAAATTGTAAATTGTGTGGAAGATTGGAAATATGTAAATGCAGAAATGGGTGTGAATTAACATTGTGGACATAGGAAATTTCACGTGAGCAATAAAATGAAGTAAAAGGTGGAGAAAATGATAATCCTGGGAATGTAAAAGTGGGGTTATTCTGTATTGTATATGTGTGTGTTGATAAAAGGTTATCTTATACAATCCTTAAATGGTAGGATTTGTTCTTTCACAACTGGTAAGTCAGTATGTTTTGGGTTGATAAATACCATGCTACATGAAAGGGGTCTAAGAGCCCTGACTACAGAAAATAAAAAACCACCCATATAAATAAATTTTAAATAAAGGTGCACTAAAGTTTCAATAAACACAAATTTCTTAATTATTTGAAATTTAATGTCAATGTTACTCTAAAATAACTTCAAAACACTGTGACAACACTGAGCAAGATACAGTTAATAACGATTAGAAACAGCACAAATAGTTTCAGAAATTCCATCCCTGCACTATTTATTTTGCCCACAGTTCTTAATTATTAAAATTTTACTTCCATTCCGGATGGGGCCTTGGTGTTTATATGGAGTTACATCATATTTATCAAGGCTCATGAAACATTCCACATACTTGGTACCAAAATCATATTATTCACAATTACTTTTAATGTGGTCAAGACATTGTCTCAAAACTATCACTTACAGAACGTTATATACTGAATGTACTACCTTTAAATATTTTGGTACTGGTCTGTACACTCTCAATGATGTCACTAATTTAAACACTAAAAAGATTAGATCATATTAGACTCATGCATTAAACTTATGTCAATCTTTGTATTAACATTGTTTCATTTGTTGTATACAGTTTTTGTCATGTTCATGTACATTGCCAAATGTATTGTTATAAATCCATGAAAGGTAAATATGTTAGTAAGTTCTGATTTGAGGCATCCAGAAGCAAACTAGTGAATGCAACAGAAAAATACCGTAATTTCTTGGTTTGGCAAATATTTGACTTACGTTTACCTGTGAAGTATATTACTAATATTCCTTGCATTATTTGGCTTTTATTTTATTAGTCATTTTTTAAAATTTGGATTCACCAAGTTTTGCATATGCTCTCACAGATCTACAGAGATTTGCTTTTACAGAGATATATGTGCATATAGTGGAACTCTGCTTTTACAGATTTCATAGGATTTTTAAAATTTTTTTAAATGGCGAGAAATAACTTTTCAAGTGGTAAAATTTTCTTATAGGATCCCTTCTGCATTTTTAAGGTTTATATTTGATATGTATATGTACTAGGCATCAAAATACTCTCCAGTTTTTTTAAATTGTGTAATAAAGGTTATCTGATTTCTGTACTATGTTTAGCCTCAAGCATAACTGAAACTGGTAACTTTAGAGGACGTAGAAACTTTTGACATTATTTTATTTCGTCGTCATCAGTATTTCCAGAAAGACGTCATCTGTGTCATTCATTGTTTAAATAACAAAAGACTGCATCCATTGCATATTTTTTTTCATACTTTGAATGATGATTTTAGAGAATTTATTTGCATTGTGAAGCACAAATATTATTTGTGACTTTCATGTGTGTTGGACTGTGTGTCTTTCACTGTATCGTCTTTTTGAGGTTATAATGTACTGTGCCTCTTGCAATATGCAGAAAACTACACACCCGCAAATGATCACTAACAATTTTATGAAACATTGCAAAAATAGTTACATAAATATTTGCACTTACTAAAAGACTAAATTCTTGATATAGGAGTGATCAAAAAATAGAAACACCTTTACGTTCTCTTCCATCAGCCATCATGATGTCAGTCAACCAAGTAAGCATGAACTGTAAACAAAGAAACATCTAATATGCATTTGAATAAATGCAGTGTGTCAAGAAACATAAATCTTTAAAGTTTATAAATATTACTTGAAAGAGAGAGCCATGCAAGCAACAATTTATGTTAATTGTGAGGGGTTTTTCTTCCAAGAACATAGTTTCCATCTCATAAATTGCACAAAAAATTTACGCAAGTTAATGCAGAAGTGTGGAAGGTGGGGAGAGAGGTTGGGGGGGGGGGTGCAAACTAATAACATTTTGAACATAGGACATTTGATGGGACTGACAGAAAATGTTGCAAATTACTGGAAAAATGTAAATTCCAGGAACATAAAAGCAGGGTTATGAATATTATCATAACGTAAAAGTAAGTAGACATCTTAATATTGGAGGGGAAAAAATTAAACACTTTATTGACTGCAACAAAACGAGATTATAAAGTATATGAAATTAAATAAAAGTTTGGAAGTAGTTAATACATCACATGTTTTAAAGTCCTGTTATCCCCTATCCTGCTTTTTGAGCAGGAAATATTATCCCTCACTTTTATTTCCTTTAATGCACTTTCAATTTGGATAACATTTGATTTTGTGGGTGCGTGGGTTTTGCCTCATCTGCATATCCCTCTTCCTTCACCAGTGTAAATTGTGTATGTGACTTTTGACAATTGGTCTGTTTTATTGGGGCAAATGTGAAATGCTACTTAGTCCCAACACTGGTTGTTGGCATCTATTCCCAATTGGGAAACTATTCTGTTAACTTTTGAACACTTCCTTATACTCATGTGGTGAGGTAGTTGTGGCTTTAGGCCTGAGATTTTTTATTTGAACAAAAATTCTTTTGAGTGGTAGAAATGAATGCCCAACCATTGAATAGAAAGTCTTCACTAGTTTCACATTGACATGATCTTCTTGTGTTAGGCAATAACACAGAATACCCAACATGATCTGGTTTTTGTTGTGTGTTCCTAGCTGCCTGGCATCAGTCTGGCCATGTACATGTTGCTCATATCTGTAGCGGTTAACCTGTGGATTCATATTGATATTCAGTTTATTGACCATTGCCCACTTACAGCGGAATAGCTTTGAACATTAAATATACAGTTAATAATAACTTTACAGAGATTTATAATTTTACAATTTAATTTTGTATCATTTAGAAATACACTTATATGTTGATATCAGTTATGATTTTTTCAAAAAAATTTTCTCTTATAGAATGGGTGCTTGAGTAGCCAATCATTTATCTTCACTTTGAATATGTAGTAGGGCAATGTTTGAGTGGATATATAGGAAGTTTGTTGAACAATTTTAAGGGTGTAATTTTTGTGAGTTTGCAGTCTTTGTGAGTCTGTCTTGGTATATCAACATATAGTTTGCATCTGGTATTGTGAGGATGTAGCGTCTCTCTGGTGCTGAACTCATTGGCATGGCTTTTAACATAAAGCAAGGTTGTGAGTATATTTATAGGTTAACAACTGTTAATATTTGAAAGCTTGATAAAGAGTTGGCAGTACTTTTCCATGTGTTTGGAATTGCGCATAATTCTGATTGACTTTTTCTGAATTTTTAGGATTTCACTTACATGGCAGGGATGTCCCCATAGCAGGATGCCATATGAAATGTGGAATTGAAAAAGGCCAAAATATACATACTCTCGCTATTTTCTTGCAGACGTGGCCAATGTGTACCTCCCAGTTTAATTGTGAATTGATATGAAAGCCTAGCAATTTTACTGATTTTCTTTCCACATCTGTAGCTAATCCCAGTATCAGTTCCTGTGTTTTATCAGGATTATACAGCAGTTCATTGGAAGAAAACCAGTTCATTGCTAGTTTGTTTTTCCTGACTTGGCTGTCAGAGTTCTGACTTGTCATGGTGTGTACTGAGCAATGTGTCATCTGCATAACACACTATTGAATTTTCTCCTACATTTTAAGATAGATCATTGATTGCAATGATAAAGGGTCCTAGGACTGAGCCCCGAGCCACTCCTGTCTGGACTTCCTTCACTGAGGTGCATCTACTATTCACTGACACAAACTGCCTTCTATTGCTTATGTACAACTTGATTGTAGCTATTTATTTATTGTGTATGCCATAATACTCCAGTTTAGCAATTAAGATATTAAATGGTATACAGTACTAGCGTCTAGGGACAGTAGTGCATCGGACTCCAGTTACCCATACCAACTGATAGATGTCTCTACTGTCGTAAGCTTTGTCCAACAGAGATGTCATCTTCCCTTTCGTATTTTCATGCTTTTCTCCTTATAACTTGCATGTTGCTATTTCAAAGTTATGGCACACTTAAGAGGTACCAAAATCATGTCATTCTTACTACAATTAGTTATAAATTACGGTCAATAAATGCCACATTGGTGAGTAACCCTTGATATTGATGGTAATGTAAAACAGAGAGCTTTCGTAAATGTGCCTGTTGTAGTGCAGTAGATAAACGCATCATGTTAAGGAGTTTCTGAGCGTTAGCAGTGGTTCGCTTCCTGTTTCCCCCCATTATTATTATTATTTTTCTTTTTTACCTTGACTCCTAAAATATTTCTTCTTAATTAAAAGGAATTTACATTTTGCGATATTTTGACATATTTACGTATACAAGTGCTTTCTCTAAAAAGTGCGATTGTTCTCTTTAGTGAAAATAGCGTGAAATATGGGTCAACGTATTGTAAAAATACGTTAGTAGTATCGTGAACTACTTGCACATAAACTGAAGACACATTAATAATAATTAATGTTCTAAATGTCATGCTGATTCAAATAATTTATTATTTATATTATGTACTCGAGTTCTCTGGCAACTGTCATTTCTTAATGAGACTAAAGTGCCTTGTTCCTCTTTTGCTGTTATACACGTTCGTGTGTCCTGTATGCACTGTTTGTGAGATAATTGTGCTAATACTGTAGCCATTTAACTCATATCAAGAGGTTTGTATTTTCTAATAAATGTATGAAACGATTTGTATCAGCATGTCATTTGCAACATTCACAGTAACAATGTGTCTGCACTTTAGTGCAGGTACTGTAGTTCAGAAGACAGTGTTTACAATTTGTTGGACCATATTTCGTGGTATGTTCATTAAATAGAACAAATGCACATTTAAGAAAAAGTAATTTGTACTTGCAAATATGTCGGAATATTGCAACTCATAAATTCTATTTAATAAATGTCTCAAACTTTTGGGAGTTGGGGTGAAAAATAAAAAATACAGTAGAACGTAGATTATCCAAAGTAATTTGGGGACATGGGTGTTCGGAAAACTGGTTTGTTCAGATAATTGAACTGTATGTGTTTATTTGCCAAAAAGAAGTACTGTACAGTAAATTTATTCATAAGAACGGGCATCTCTTTTAGTATTACAAAGTAACATACAAAGGCAACTTCAGTAGGAATATATAGTATGTGGTACAGTTTATTAAACAAAAATATATACATATTACATATGCATTTTGCCTGAACAATACACACAGTATACAAAATTAACGTTTAAAAAAAATGCTTTATTTTGGTCTGTCTAAGCAAGCCTACACGCTTACGAGCAGCTAAGTCACGTACTTTTTTTCATTACAGATACCTGAAACTGGTCAGTTTTATCTTGGGCTTCAAACCATCGCAAAGCAGTATCTAAACAAGTGAACGCCTCAGGCCTCAGAAGCTGTTGGTATACTTTCATCTTCACTTTCTGGAGCACTGATTGATGAGATGCTGTTGGCGTCATCTTTATCAGTGACGACGTTTACAATCTCACTGTCCTGCATGATATGGTGTCCTGGATCTGCATCATCGATATTCATCCATTCATGATAGTCTTCTTCATCACATTCGTGGCAATCTATTTCTTTTAGCATACCAAGAATTTCGGACATATCATTCTGTTCCTCATTTTCCATCATACCTTGTGAATTTTCTTCTGTGTCCAAAACTTTATTCCAGGCTTTTTTCAAATAATCTTCCTTTACACTATTCCATGCTGCGCTGATCATGTAGGAAGCGTCTTTCAAGTCAATATTCTTATGATTTCTTAAGAGACTTTTTTCTCCATCCTCTTCTCTTACTAACAATAACCTACGCAACAATTCTTAGCTGTAATATCATTTGAAAGTCTCAATAATGCCTTGATCCATGGGCTGTAACGTTAGGTGGAAGAAATATTACCTTTATGAACTTGTCTTTTTCATTTAAAATATCACGTGACGGATGAGTTGGTGCATTGTCAAGGGGAAGTAGTGTTTACTGCCTCTTCCCATTCTTTAGCTGATAAGCTTTTACAGAGGATAGAAAAAGTCCAGAAACCACTTCATAAAAATCGTAGTATCCATCCAGGCGCTCTTTTGTGAGGTGTACACAACAGGCAAGGCTGACGTGCTTGAAACAATGCGGTTTTTCACTTTTACTAATGACGAACATAGGCAGTCAGTGACTTCCAGTAGCATTAGCACAAGCCAAAGTTGTAATACGGTTTTTGCTTGTTTTAGGAGTTTCTGGGTAAAGCTTTCCAATTAAGTCCAGTTTCGTCAGCACTGTAAATGTTTTCGAGAGCATAATCTTCTTCCCTTAATATGTCCCTTAGTTTGACTTCGAAAGAAGCAGCCGACAGTTTTTCTCCCTGTATTATAAGCTCACGAATGCCATGTCTTGACTTGAAGTATTTTAACCAGCCCGTGCTCGCTTTAAAGTTCAAAGGCCCTCCAAGTTTTTCATTGAACTGCATTGCCTTCTCACACAGAATGGGACCTGAGATAGGTTCTCCTTGCAATCTCTTTTGTGTAAACCACTTGTAAACAGCATAAACTAGATCTGTGTTAGTGGCGAGCTTCATAGTTTTACGGCTTGTTGATCCACCAGTAGAATCAAGCATAGCTATAAAATTTGCTATGCTGGTCTTTTCTTTTTTCTTTAATATATCTGTAATTGTCGACTTCCCCACCTTGTACTGATTGGATAAAGTGGTTGCAGATTCACCTTCTTCTAACCTTTTAATAATCTCGTACTTCTCCCTCATAGAAAGGACATCACGTTTACATTTAAGCATTTTGTATCGTAAAGTTCACTTCTTCACGCAGCAGCACACAAGTGGTCGTAACAGAGAACAGAAGGTGACTGTTTGCACCGTGAGAAGCTCTTCTTGGGGGTGCACAATCCTTCAAACTGCACAGAGCGTCACACCTCTACTCTAAACTGGCACAGTTGTTGCTGTGAACAGCTTTGATACTACCGCTACTTCTACTGCCAATTCCAAGCCGACAGAAGGCCAGCGGTGGCCCAGTGTGGCGACTACTGTGGGAAACTTGGTTTGGAAGTGAGGGGGATGATGGACAGTAGCGTGGGAGAGTAACAGGTGCGAGCGAGTACACAGTTTGGTTAGTCAGTCATTCGGTTGACTGACGTTTGGATAATCGACTCTTTACTGTATTGTCAGAACCGAGGAACAAACCACCCCCCCCCCCCCACCACACACACACACCTGTTATTCTTTTTAGTTTTTTTTTTCTTTTATTTTACATTTTTTCTCTTTTGTTGGTTGTGTTCTTTTTCTTGTGTGAATATTTCCCCTAAGCTCTGCCACTTCAGGTGTTGGCTCCTACTATCACCAATATTACCACCAAAAATGTACTAAATAAACCTACAAAACAAAAATCTAGTGCTACTGCCGCTTTCACCGTAAGTTAAATTGACATAATATCGCCAATTCTCCAGGTGCCATCGTCAACGAAAAAGAATACATTCAGTTTCCTCTAAAAGCCGATCTTTTCTGACACCATCTGTGGAATAATATTTAATACACCAGTACCATTCATTTGCATGTAAATGACACTCTAAAACAAACTCGTGAATATTCTCAATTACCAAATAGAAATTCATATAGAACCTCACCTCTACTTTCCGCTTTATTTATGTTGCATCTTTTTGCAGTTTAAGTTTCAAACTTCAAGTTTTGCACTGCTGGAAAGTCTTACTTGTATTGTAATAGCAGAGTGTTACAGAAATATCATGGAATATTACACACACACTTCTATTACAGTAATACTGAAGTCTTAGAATGATTCATATTTCGAATTTCAAAATACAAAGGTAGAAATTTACGTAAATTAAACAGCAGGAATGATAAATAGAAGCTCTGGACTCGCATAGCATCATGGTAGCATGACCGTAGAGACATCTATCGGTTCATACGGGTAACTGGGGTGCAACGCACTACTGTCCCTAGATGCCTGTGCATTCAGTCAGAGGTTGCATAGTACAACTGAAGTTAGTTCCTTATTTTCAAAAGCACGTAATGCTTGGTTGACAAATTCAGTGACAGTAGTAACGTTAGTTTTACCAGGTTGAAATCCAAACTGTCTGTTGGAGAGGTGGTCATGCTTTTCAAAATAGTGGTTTAGCTGGTTATACTTTAGAGTTTCAAAAACTTTGGAAAAAAATGGGACGATAGAAATCAGGCGGTAATTTTCAGGCAGGTGTTTATCTCTTTTTAAAGACTGGTATCACTTTAGCAATTTTGAATGTATCAGGAAAATTTCTGGATTCTAGGTGAATATTAAGTGTATGAAAGGGGCTGATAGATGAGGTGTATTTTCTTTTTACTATATACATAGAGATCCAGTAGTGGTTCATACTTCTTGAGTTTGGAAAGCTTTGAAACATCTTTCATAACATCCCTAGGGGTAACTACATTCCGGTGGAAGTTGTTATGTGGCTCATCTTCAAAAAGATCTAAAACACTTGAGTGAGTTTGCTTGATTATAGCTTTCAGTTTGCTCACTGAGTTCACAAAGTAATCATTTCTTTGCTGTGGGTCCAGCGTGGCAGCTTGTACTTGGGTTTGGGACTTTTCTTGATTGATGATCTCCTATGCTGCTTTACATTTGTTGGCAGCACTTTCTATTTAATTATTGCATGCAGTTTTTCTCTCCAGGGTTGGTTTGTTTTTGTTGTTCGAGAGACGAAATAATCAGTCTGATCTTATGTCATCAATTGTTCTGATACACAAACATAAACAACATTTTTGATGCTACAGCAGTGTTATAATTCTAATAGTTTGTTTCTGGTGCACCGAATGTTCATTTGCGCTATAGTAACAGATTTATTAGTATAGTTTGTTGTCTGTAAACATTCACCCTTCCGAGTGTTGCTTTTTGAAACTAGCTCCTTAGCAGTGGGTATGTTAACTGAATCACAATCTTTCAACATAAAAAATGACAAGCACTGTTGTTACTACCCGAACCAGTTCATTCATATGCTGTGTTATTTCTTTTGAGTCTTTCATTAATTATTTCACTGACATGATCGCACACAAGCTCTTTCCTTCATAGTTTAAGTATAACCCATACTTGGTGTGGAGGTTGTGAGACAGTTTGCTTATATTTAGCACACAGCAGTTTGTGTATTCTGAGCACAGTTTCTTTATTTTAATTTTCATTTTTCTGATTTCCTTATTTACGCTTGAATTATTGGTTAGATCATGTCTGTGCGGGAATGTAACAATTACAGTGTCCATTGGTTTATTCTCCGTAAGAAAGTTCTTAAGAGCTTTAACACACTTATCTGTTTCATTTTTTGCCACATAATTTGCGCCCGTAATGCATACAACGAAGTCAGTTTTTTGCGTCATTTTCATTTGAACACTAGTGCCTACAATGTGTTCAGTGCCCGCTACACACAAGACGCAATTTCTTTGGATCCCTTGGAAAAGTATTTCATTTTCTGTGTGTATCCTTATTTATCTATTGAACAATATGGCCCTTAGCAGATTGTAAAATGGTATATGTCTATATATTTTGTGTCTACAATAAACACTTTAACCTTGTGGTTTAGGTAGTAGAAGGCATTTCTGACAGTGAATTATCATTGTTATTTCGCTATTATTCTTATTTTTAAAACATCATTTAAGTCATGTGCCTTAGCATCGTGTAAAGCAAGTTATCTGTTCCTGTTACTTCACCTCATCTCCACCTGTTTATATATACATAGATTTTCGACTTACCTAAAGTATAGGCTCATCGACAGAAACACCAAACACACACAAAAACACACAAACATTTGAGCTTTTGCCACCAGTGGTGGCTTCTTCGGGAAAAAGAGGAAGGAAGGAGAGGAGAAAGGGAAGGATACGGGTTTTAAGGAAGTGGAAAAGGAGCCATTCCAATCCCAGGAGTGGAAGGACTTACCTTAGGGGACAAAAAGGAAGGTAAACAAATACACACACACTCACACATATCCACATCCAAACACACCTAGGCTGCCTAGGTGTGTTTGGATGTGGATATGTGTGAGTGTGTGTGTATTTGTTTACCTTCCTTTTTGTCCCCTAAGGTAAGTCCTTCCACTCCTGGGATTGGAATGGCTCCTTTTCCACTTCCTTAAAACCCGTATCCTTCCCTTTCTCCTCTCCTTCCTTCCTCTTTTTCCCGAAGAAGCCACCACTGGTGGCGAAAGCTCGAATGTTTGTGTGTGTTTGGTGTTTCTGTCGACGAGCCTGTACTTTAGGTAAGTCAAAAATCTTTATTTTATGCCAATTTTCCCACCCACTTTTTTCCCCATTTCTTATTTCGCCCTTACCTAAACTGATGCACAACGAGCAATAGCCAGTTGCTGAGGAGGAGAAACATATATATCATATTTTGAAATAAAACCATCTTGATTGCCAGTAGTTTATTAATCCTTAATGATGCATTTCGCCATAGCAGCAGGGCATCATCAGATTATCTGCATGACTGTGTAACATAATAATTACTAAACAGAACCATGAAAAAGTCCATCCTCCCTTTCCAAATTAGTAATTCTTGCGTTACATCCATCTTGCAGATAATCTGATGATGCTCGGCTGTTAGGGCGTAGTGCGTCATTAAGGATTAATAAGCTACTGTGCAACAAAGATGGTTTTTATTTCAACATAAAATTTCATCAGTTGCTGTATGGGTCAATCCCTGGACTGGAAAACATTTTACAGATACAGTAGAGTCCCGAAAACTCAGTCTAATGTGGTCCAAAGGCTGGTCGAGTTTGTGAAAATTCCGGATTATCGGGAATAGCGGTAAAAAAAGAATAGGCGAGGTTCTATTGTTATAAAAACTTGTCTATTGTTACTTTAGAATACAATACAAATGATGGACTACACTAAAACAAATTAAATTTAAGACAATATCTTACAAATGATATTCATTACTTACACGCTCATGGACTTCACAAAACGTGGTTAAGAAAAGACAAAGGCTGTAGGCAGACTGAGCTGCAGAGGGTGCGTCGCTGTGTCACATGTGTCATCGTTATCTGCTGTAACCCAGTTGATTATTTGTCCGGCACGCCTAAGCTGATTTTGGACGACACTAAAAAAAAAATGCACTCCCATAATTTTGAACATGACTGTTTTTAGTATGAGAACCATCTACGTAAGGCATTAATGAAACTCAAAGGAGTCTTCAATAGTGTAGGAGGCACAAGGAAAAATGTATTTGCCTCCACCCACCCATACATACATACATACATAGCATAGCATAGCCTGGAATTCCTATACGCTCAGATTTCACTTGTATCCTGCATTATGTGAGCACGGAATAATTCCAGGGGGTGTGTGCCGGGGTGTGGCAGAGTTATCTGGACTGCCGGGTTACCGAGTGCAGAGTTTTTGTGACTACCGTATTACACAAAGATACAAAAATAGATGTGAAAAAAGTGTTCCTAATGTTATCCATCGTTCTCTTTGGATCTTCATATAACTTTTTCCAGAGTTTTGTAATCAATAATTCATTGAACATAGAGTCTAGTTATGTTTTCCCCATGGCAGTAGTATGTTTTCAGTGGTTTCAGTCCAACAATAAATTCCTAAATGGCAGTTTGTTTCCTGTGATGTCTATTTTGCTATTCGGTCGCCACCTCTTCTTTCAGCTGGAGCTTCTCCTACCTACAAGTAACATTTACAAATACACATTGTATTCTCACTGTTGATGTAATGTGAACCCAATAAACATTTTTTTTATCACATGAGCAACTGTCAAGGTTGGTTTACCATTTTCAGATGTGGCGAAGTATCTAACACTTAGGTGGTTTATTTATTTATTTATTTAAATTGACTTAACATATCCCAATGTAACTTACTTTTTACGGATATACTGATATGTGCTTATTATTTCCATGTAGTGAAATAACACAAAATGCAAAAGTTTGCAATTGAATCGCACCTCAGAGGCTTTGCCTTGTTCTTCCAATCGGAAGGCTCTAACAATCAACTAAACTGAACCAAACTTGTTGCCTTGTTTCACAGAACGTTATTTAGTTGAAAATGTTGCACCATAAATTGACAGTGGAATCAATCAATATGATTTGCCAGTTGTTTGTGGCCTTTACCTTTAGGAACTGGTTGTACATGCAATCCATCATTGGCATCAATCATTATGGTGGTGATGAACTTTTCAGATGTTATCCAACAAAAACACTATGCTTTCAAAGATACCAAGTCAAGAAAAACATGCTAACTAGGTAACAGTGGGTGTGCTGCTGTTTTTTGTTTCATACTAGTTTGCAATAGGGACAAGGCGAAAAAACTGTGCCACAAAGGATCCAAACTTATGTCCCTGAAGTATTGAGCTGAGAAAACAGATTCAGAGTACGTAATGTGTACAAAGTGAGCTTTTAATCTTCAAAACTTCTAGGTAATTGTACTTGACAAGGATACATGAAATTCTGCTTCTTTGCCATATAATGGATTCAATCACATTTGATTTCCAACCAGAAGTGTATACATGGACTTTTTCACTTGTTGATTATTTTCCAGGAATGTTGTAGGACAGACACTAACTGTTTTGCTCATGTTTAAAGGGTGTAATCCACAGATGACAGCATGGAGAACAAAATGGTGGCTAGAAAAAAGTAGATTCACCACAGTTTGCTTCTGGGTGCCTTATATAAAAATACTGTTTGTTTATAGTTATTGAGTTGTGAAATGATCTGTATAATTATAATTATCTTGATACTTAGAATTCTTGACTAAAGATATTATCTATGCTGTTTGTGTACTGTTGTGTTATGCTTATTTACTAGCATAGGTTGACTATATTCTTAATGCTTTTCTCACCTGTGTTAAAGCTTAATTGTAGCATAGAAGTGTGGACTGTATTGTCAGAATGCATATTTTGAAAATGTTTATTGGTAAACCACCTAAAGCAGCACAGTGGAATTAAATGTACATTTGACATATACTCCAAAGCTTCATGAAATGCGTGGAGAATAAACACAAATTTGTATATAACCCATATTATGCTAGTCAGTACTTCGATATTTTATGTTAAGTTTATATAATTTTTTATGTGCAGACTATAACACAAGAAAGTGGTAGAACATGTAAAGGACAAATCATTGTTAATTTATTGTAATTGCAGATATGCTTACATTAGTGTGTCTTACTGTTGTTGTTTTATAGTTGGTGCTGAGTCAGTCATCTTAAACTAGCTTTAATTTCAAGTTAAACTGTTGATTCAGAATATTGCTTTGTACCACATCTAGTGGTGGTGTATGTGATATGACTTTGCTAGTCGCTCCTAATCGACATACATTGTGTAACTCTTTGCTATTTTGTAATGTTGATGAAATTGTTTTGTTAATTTATATACAGCAATAATTTTGTTGTTGTAGTTGTCTAATATTAGAATTTTGTATAAACTTTTAATTTTACATTTTATAAATTTTCACTTGTCAGTTTTGATACTTTTATGTACTCTGTTAAAATATATATTTTAAAAAACTAGATATTAAAAATTTTTATCCCTTTCTTTGGAAAATGACATGAATACTTAATGATAAATGCCAATGCTTATAATGATGGGTTCAGAATCTGATTGGGTTTATTTTCGATACTTGGAACTGTATGAGTTGTCATTACTTGTGTCCAGTGCTCAGTTTAGGGAAAGCTCTTTACTTTTTATGCCCTTGTCTATCTATAAGGTAGAACCACTTTTGGTACTTACACTATTGTGTTTGTCAGACAAAGAAAAGAGATGGAAACACCAACTCTAAACTGTTACACTTTCATACCACTACTGTAGCATTATAATGTCTTATGCATTTATATGCCCACTTAGTTAAGTACTGCCTCCCAAACAGAATAAAAACTTTTCTCAATTGTTGCAGTTTAAAAGTTGTCATATAGATTTGAACCCAAAATATCTCGCTTATCTTGAGCGGTCACCATAACAAGTTAGGCCATTCAACTGCACATACAGAACTGACTCTGACCTTCAGTATTATTGATGGATCTCTCCCATTTTTAAACACTAGAACCAGAGATTCTCCACAGGGCCATAACAGAATTCTTCTGTGAAATAATAGAAGGGGGAAAAAGTAAGTATCAACAAAAGATTGAACCTTTACTGGAGGTGTGATTGAATGGCCACATTAGAGATGATGATTGCTTGTGATAAACAGGAGATATAAATGATAACCCTGGTTTTTGCAAAGATGAATTATATAGTAGAAACTTTGTAAACAAATGGACATAAATATCAGTTGTACTTATTCTGTCTGTGCTTAGCACAGCGCAGGACACCACATCACAACATTTTTGTGGCAGTATCTGTAGAATCAGCACTTCTTGAAGCATGGTTTGCTGCACATAAGCAGTATTGCCTTTTTCCACTGCAGCCTGTCAGTCACAAAGTAACTTCAGTCTGATTGTGAAAATACTAATAAAAGTGGATGACGCACATGGCAACTGATAAGACTCATCAGAGTTGGGTTGATGAACTCGGCAAGAGAAAGTCATCATATAACACAAATGCAATTCTCAGGCCATACTTGCAGAACAATTGTACAGAAAACTACTTATGCACGATGGGTGCCTCTAATGCATTCACACCTGGCATGGAAGGATATTGAACAACTGCCAACTTTTTTTGAAGTGTGAATGTGAAGGTGATGGAGTCCTTGATGACACTGTGATAGGTGATGAAAACTGTGTTTACCATTTCTACCCAGAAAAGAAAGTATCAACGGAGTTTCACCACAGAGGTTTACCATACACAACATTCATTCTTCTATGGGTGTAATTTGAGGCAAAAAACTTGATTACAGCACACTGTTTCTTATAAACTGACAAAAATACATTACACACTGCTGTATAAAATGCTACAATTTAGAAGGCTGTAACTTGTGTCAGGGAAGTGGGGAAGTTGGACAACTGATATACACAACATGTAATACCTCAATATTGAGATGATAATAATAATAATAATAATAATAAATCTGGAGGCATTATTTTCCAAGACAAAGTCATAGATGAAAGAAATGCACCATCCCTTTTTATGTTAAGGTTGTTGTATCATCGTTGTGAATCTTACTTTAACATTTTGAAAGAATATAGTAAGAGGACTGATTTTCACTACATGTTGTAATTTTAAAATTTTCAAAATGCTCTACAGTTCATCTTCAGTGGAAATTTAAAAAAAATCACAATTGGGGCTTGGAAAAGTATAAAAATAACTCATTCTTGTTACTTTCCATAACTTTATTTAAAACTGAGTGTAACATAAAAACTGGATTGTAGTTTGAATTAAATTTCGGTATTCTGGAATTATCTACACATGTCATTTACAATCAGCACAACAATATATGACTTGTTCAACAATTGTAGCAGCTGATCGGTTATGGCTTCCTTGTAGTTGACTGATGTTATCATCAAAAACCTTCCAAACTGAACATTTCCCACCCTTATGGAGGTAATTGGTTGGTGACAGGTATTGCTTTCAATTTCCTTGTATTACAGAAAGTGTTCATAAGGCAAAAAGACTCTTATTGAAAAATGTAACTACTACTTTTAAGTAATCCACAGTTTTCTCTCTTCACTTTTTTTAAAATTATTTTGTGTACAATATAATGTAATGAATCTAAAAGCATGGACATATGGAAGGTTTTAAAAGCATGGCAGCTGGCTGCTTCTTTCATGTATTTTCCCATTACGATGACAGCAATTTTAAAGATGAAATTATATATGGCTGTAACAGCCTTTAACCACTTTGAAACCTTTATGCAGTGTGTCTTTCTTCAGATTAGATGCACTTCATAACATACAACTTGAATTGTATCTTATATGCTATGTGCTGTGAGTACATAGAGCCTAATTTTATTTATAGATGTCTGTCACATACCATCAATAATGAATTTTCTATGTAATCCCATTAATAACAACAAATATCTATATCATAATCAAATGTAACACAGTAACACAGCATATTAACCCCTCAATGCCCAATGTCGCGAATTCGCGTCGTACCTTTGTGATGTTTATAAATGGAAGGATAAATGCTTTTGAGCACCAGTTCTGATAGACGCCGAATCTAGACGGAGCTGATAATGTTTCTAACATGTGCTGCCACCTCTAAGATTGGTACAGGGACTGCTACAGCAGTTAAATGTTCCCACATTTGTTCACCATACACTCACAAGTTATCATCTTTGTTTGGAGAATTATGCCATAATAAAGAGGTAAGTTTGGTTCTGAAAATTATTTGTGTATGCTATAGTATCTGTGGCGTTACATAAATCACATTTTGATGTAATAATGGTGTTGAAAGTATAAGTAAATTGGAAAATACGGTTTGTGTAAAATATGCATCATTGGGCATTTGTGTTCTTTTGTGTGCCCATGTAACAAATAAAGTGTAAATGGATAGGTCTTTCAGTGTACACTACCAGACTTCTTCAGTTGCAAATTATGTTCATTGTTACGGCACATTGTTTATTAGAGTAATTTATCTTCTGTGCAGAATAATGTAAATAATTCTAAACAGCTGACAGTTTCTTGGCACTGTATTATACATGTCTATCAGCTGCCTCGAACTCGTATGTATTGGGCAAGGGCGAGTCGACATAGCTGTGTAAGCTGGTGTCTTGTCTCATAATATGTGGACTGATATCAAAAGAAATATCAATTTCAATGGTAATCATAAAATGTCACATCTTGATGACCCACACAGAGACAGGTTGTTCAGAATAAGGCCACTGATTGATGCATTGTTACCAAATTTCAGGCTATACCTCAAGCCCAAATGTTGAGTGTTGATAAGCAGATGGTCCCTATCAAAGAGCAGTCAGCACTGAAACAATATTTGCCTAGTAAGCCAAATAAATGGGGTTACAAAATATTTATTTTGTGTGATATGAAAGGTGGTGGTCATGATTTTGAAATTTACACACGTCAAATAACTTCAGTTGCAAGTTACCCAGACATAGGTGCGAGTGGGAATATAGTTCTGCATCTAACACAAGTTGTTCAAAGTGGGCACAACGATCTATTATATTTTGATAACTGGTTCTCATTGGTAAATTTGCTAGTTGCATTGAAAAAGTGGTGGATTCACTCATTGTGAACCTTTTGGTCAAACAGACTTCCAGGTTGTAAATTTTCCACTGATGCCAACCTGCAGAAATGTGGAAGGGGTGCTTTTGAAGAAGAGGAGGCTATTGTTTAAGGTTTTGAAATCCAAGATGTAAAGGGCTTCGATAAGTGTACTGTGACTCTTGCTAGGACATGTGCATCTGCACAACCAGTTACCACTGTACAAAGATGTGCCAGAGTAAAAATAACTTACTCTCAGGTACCATGTCCCAGTATAGTGATACTGTAAAATAAATTTGTGGGAGGGGTAGATTTGCTTGATGCACTGATATCCTATTACAGTATATTCATCAAATCACAGAAATACTGTATTATTATAGGCTGTTTTTTCACTTGGTGGGTCTTGTAATTGTCAATTGCTGGTTGTTATGTCGGCGGGACTGTGAGAGCCTCAAAATTCCCCATAATGAACAAAATTACCTGCTGGAATTCAAGACTAGAATAGCAGAGGCATTCTGTAAACAGGGAAAAGATGTAACAGAGCTGAAGAGAGGTAGGCCTTCAACCAGTATACAGACTGAACTGCAGCGTAAGAAGCGTCGGGGTCCAGCAACATCTTTTCCAGATAGGACTTCCTGTACTGATGCAGTAGGTCATTGGCCTCAAGTTACAGTAACAAGGCAAAGATGTAAAAAATCAAACTGTACAGGGCAGATAGTGTTTGTGTGTAGCAAATATAATCTAAACCACTGTTCGAACAAGAGAAAAAATTGTTTCCACCTGCAATAAGCATAGTCAAATTGAAAGCAACAACATATATATTTTTTTTTATTATAGAAGTTCAATTTGTACTAACATAATGTCAGACACTATATTATTAAAATATTGTACTAAATGAGGTCTTGTAAGTGTTTACTTTCTCAAATGCCCATTATCGCAAATACGCGACATACCTAATTACACCAGATCAGCAAACATCACATATTTGACATTACATAATTTCTAGCATATGAAGACACCAGAGGAAAAAGGGAGAATGTCTATATAGTTATTGACAGGTTTGTATACTCTGTGAGAAGCTCCATATGTACTGTAAACTGATCTAGGAAAGAAAGTGTAATGTTCAGAGATATAACAACGTTAAATATAGACATACAGGGTAATAAGGAGGAATGTCCATTGTACAGGGAAAGAAGGGGCCGCCACACTCCTTCAGTGTGTTGCTTAAACAACAGCAGCTGAACATTACATCATCAGACCTAACCACGAAATAATGTATGCACACGTTTGTGTTGTCTAGAGGTATACATTCATTGTTGTGTAGTGTCAAAAATGTTGACAGTGTATCAGAAAATGAAGAGTTTAGTGTTAGTACAAAGAAGAGAGAGGTTCACAGAAGACTTACAGATGTTATGAAAAAAATTAGGTTGAGTTCTCATGAGCTAGGCCAAAATTGTCGATGTAAATGGTTAAAGTGTTTTACTGCAGCTACAGCTTAAGAAAGTTAAACATTTCAAAATTTAATCAGTTACCAAATGTGACTGAACAAAACTCCTTCCATGTTGGACTAGTGACTGTAGTTCCCGTTTGTAGATGAAGATTGTGTAATCCTGATTAGGAAGAAGCTACAGGTCACAATGCTAAATTTGCCTACATGGTATGTGGTGTTTGAGATAATGCAGCTGTTGATGTGACTTTTGGTTCTAAGGCCTTTTTGAGTATGTTTGGGATAGGCAAAAAGAAACTTGAGTACATACGACACTCATTAAAACATTCAAGCACATCTCCAAGGGACGGTAGGGGCAAACATGGAAATAGACCCAGAAAATTAAAAGATGATGTGATCAACAAAGTTAAAGACCACATATCATTGTTCAAGGGACAGAAAAACCATTAGTTAAAAAAAAGCCACACACTTGCAGATTATATTTGCCAGAAACACTAAATGTGAAAACAATGTACGACACATTCAAAACTGCCAATCAGTCACTGGAAGTATCCTAGGAGTCACATAGAGATATTTTAAACAGTAGTTTCAATCTGGCTTTCAGATATCCTAGATCCAATACATGTACTACATGTGACAGACACTCTGCTAATGGCCGGCCGCGGTGGCCAAGGGGACTGAGGCGCTCCAGTCACGGTCTGCACAGCCACTACGGTCGGGGGGTTCGAATCCCCCTCGGGCATGGATATTTGTGCCATCCTTAGTGTAAGCTAGTTCATAAGTAGTTTGTAAGCTTAGGGACTAATGACCCCGTGGTTAAGTCCCATAAGTTCTACAAACATTTGAACTCAGCTAATGTCCAATGTATCGAGTTAGACAGTAAAAGTTCAAACAGTAAGGAAGAAAAACAATAAACTATTGGAAAAACTTCAAAATGCAGAAACCAAGATTAAACTGCACAAGACCAAAGCTAGTGTATTTTACAAATATCCAAAAGAAAAGTGAGAAAGTTAGCAAATATTGAAGCGATTTGTATGGATTTTGGAAGAAACTTGCAAATTCCAAATCATACCAAAATGATATATATTAAAAGATACAACTTTCATTCTACGCTTTCAATATCCACATCTTCTCTGATAAGAGTTGTTTGCTATACATATAAAGAATCAGTTGTGAAAAAAGGTCCAGATGCTGTTGATCAATAGTTCATCACTTCATTCCAACAAAACTAATCTCTAATATTTGAGACCTGCACATTTTCTGTGACTCTTGCAGGTCAAAACAAGAATCATTCATTTTTTAGATTTTTACACTTTGCTGTCCATGAAATGAGACTATTCGATTCAGTTAGTTACATTCCCCATTAGAGGGCACCCATATTTGCAAAGTGACATGGACATGGCATTGGTAAACCAAAACACACCAGCAGAGACTCCTGGGCAGTGGAATGAGGCGATTACAACTACAAAATGTAAGTCCACTCCATATGAGGTGATTGATATGGACCTTCCAATGTTTTGAGATTGGACGGGTTTTCTTTCTTCACTTTACACTGAAAAGTGTCCTTTTCCAGTCAGGCCAATAAAGGAGATACGAATTTGAGTAACCTCAAACAGGGACATTGAGTACCGAACTACTTACAATGGAGGTTGGTCTTTGGCTGCTGTTGTTACTGGCAAAAACAAATTGATAGGCAAGCAAAAAAAGAAAACTTGGGCAACCAAAAAGAAAGAAGCTGCTGTGAGAGAAGCCATCAAGAAGGAAAGGAAAGAGAAATTTTCTGCCTATAAATCTTTAGCAAAAACCATTCAGCCTGGAGAGTTTTTACTTCCAAAGCAATCAAGTGAGGAACCATTGAAAATATCCAAGTACAAGGATCTTCAGGATCTTAAACCTCTGTGAGGACCAGAAGGGAGAGCATTTTTGGACAGTCTTAAATGTGATGAATACTCAGTCTTTTTTTCAAGATAGGTCTACTGTTAATGGTTCGATTAAATGTCTTAATATGTTCAAGAACTCATTGACTTTTTAAATAGGCCATATTTGTTACAGGCCCTCACTTCTCTATAGAATATTAACTTCTGTTTATTTTACATCAGTAAGTTGATTATAGGCATTCCTTCTTTTTAACGTGTGGAAACCTGTTTCTGTGTATAAATGTGCAAATAAAATCAATGTTTATTGCAATGTGTGGTTTTTACTGCCTGCTTACCATTTCTAAACGCTGTTTAAAAGGTTTTTATAGGTATGTATTGATAAACTGTAAAATATTTATTTTGGGAGCATTTGAAAACACTAATTCGCCATTTTCTCAAAATCTAGTTTTTGTGAGATTTCCACTTTTTCCCCCTGGTGTCTTCATATGTTTACTGGTAACAAAATTTGATTTTTGATTTTCTGTTTTGTGTAAAAATTAATTTGGTCATTAAGGGGTTAACAACATTATTTCTTACCTATTTTTATTATGTAATATTGAACATTTATGCATGTAAACAATCTACAAAAACTGGTTATACATACTGTTTACTTAATATTATATTTTTTTACTTGCTTTGTAGATGCCATGGAACAACTGCAAAATCTGTAAGTTTATGACAGGCTTGATAGTATTGACAGATTTACTTAGGTCTTGTTGCGAACAAAAATCAGCTGGTAAAGGAAATAAAAAGATACTAAACGACATTGTGGGTATATAAATATCAACACTAATTTAATTCCTTGAGACATACATTGTCTCTACCTGAGGAACAAGGCGGGATTGTTCCATTTACATTATTTGCTGCTGGGTACTATACCAATATAGGAGACCCTTGGCAATTTGATAAATATTTCACAGGGAACAATGAGGCAGAATTAAATTATGTGGTGCGGATGGAGACATGTTTGAAGAGACAGTGTCTCACAGTACACATCAGTGTTAATGGTTTTTCTATGCTCAAGGAATTCAATGAGTATCAGATATCGAAAAAGACGATGATCATCACCTTTACTGCTGGTGGCACAACCTCAAATTTTTTAGGGGGAGGTGACGACTCATGTAGCACTATGTCATCCTAAAGTGGCATATTCAAATTTCAATCAGTTTGGTTGTTAAGACGTTTCATACCTTTTCAGTTGAACACCCCTCATAAGTCAGCACCTGGTTGGGATTCAAATGTCAGTGGGAGGCTTGCACATTGAGACTCCTTTGATTTTCTGGATTAAGAACCTCATGTGAAGTGGAATCAGAAATTGTTGAGAATGATGAGAGAGAGACAATTTCTTGAATTTCTGGGGATGATTCAGCCATTCAGAGTAATGTGATGGGATTCCTCAAACCCCCCCCCCCCCCCCCCCACACACACACACACACATACACACAGCTCTGTTTGTTGAACCTCAGATGTGTCTTCAGGTTTAAAGAGAAGCCAGAAGAACAAGAACCTATTGCTGGTAGTAATGACTTTTTCCTTCATCCAGTTTGGAGAAATGATACATATATCGCTTGAAACTATTATATGCAAAGGTAACATAGTTCATTTGCATCTTTGAAAAATACATGATATGAGACATATGAATACTATCTCATAACTCAAGTCATTTTGTCAGATTATAAAAAGTGATAGACATACTGTTATTGTTATAATGTACAATATATATGGTAAGTGAAAAATTCAAATTGGAATGAGCTGAATGAGCACTGTAAGTCAAATCAGTTAATGAGCCAGGAACACAAGATTTCTGAATCATTCTGACCAGTCTGAATCCATATCGGTGAGTGAGCCAAGATTACAGTGATCTGTGAGGCACCTGCAATCTGAGTCAATAAATGAGCCAAGACTGCAATGGATCACGAGTAATTTGCAACCCACGTCATGCCGATATTGAGCTGTAGAGGCGGCAAGCTCTTCTGTTTGGCAGAACATTGTCTTCTCACAGGAAGCATGAATGGGGCAACTTGACAACTCTTGCATCTTTCCTATTCAAAAGCAGGAATTTCCATAATTGTGTTGAGAGAGAGAGACAATTCGTATAAAACATGAGGTATTTTTGTACTGACATTTCAGTAATGAGATGGACATGGCTGCCAGTCTCTCTCTCTCTCTCTCTCTCTCTCTCTCTCTCTCTCTCTCTCTCTCTCTCTCTCTCTCTCTCCCTCCCTTTGTGAAGTAGGCTGTAGGCCTGCAGCCGTCCCCATGTGATGGTTTTTTGTCACAGCTAGAGGTGGAAGGCCCATTGCAAATCGTAAACCCTGTGGTGAAACAGATCATCCACACAACAATGCAGAAGAGTGAGGTAATTGTGTCAATAATCAATAACCCAGAGAACATTTGGGCATAATTAGAGATGGATGAATGGTTTGATTTTTAAGGGACTAAACGACATAATTAGAGACACTTTGTTATGTTGGTGATGGACTTCTTCAGCTGGGTGCAGCAGTTCTGGCTCAATACGTTGTTGTCGATGTTGAGCTCAGAATACGAGGGGAGATCCAAAAATAACGGGAATTTCTTCCTAGAAAGCATATACTTTAATGTTTTCAAACACAACCTTAATCTCCTTCGAAGTACTCTCCAGTATCATTTATACACTTGTCCAAACATTCATTCCAGTGTTCGAAGCACCTTTTAAATTCGTCCTCTTTGTGATACCTGCTAGCACTTTCATGACATTGCATTTTACGTCTTCCACATCCCCAAAACGCTTTCCCCTCAAGTCTCTTTTCATCATCGGGAATAGGAACCACACACCAGGATCCCACTAAGCCGGACGTTTTCGTGACAAACATCTGCGAAGCTGTTTCATAACCTCCAGATAGAATTGTTGGTTTACTGTCTGGTTTTCAGGGACAAATTCAGAGTTCCCTTTGATGTTAAAAAACCACAGATCAACATAGTTTTCACATTCGTTTTCACTTGTCAAGCTTTTTTTGGTCGAGGTGAGCCAGGTGACTTCCATTGTGATGATTGTTGTTTATTTTCTGGGTCATACCCATAGCATCATGACTAATGATTTTGTTGAAAAAATGTGGATCATCTTTGAATGCATCCTTCATTTCATGGCAGGCTTGAATGCGACTATCCCATTTGATCTCCAGTAAGAAGCTTCGACATGAATTTTGCTGCCACTCTTCACATCCCCAAATTGATGGTCAAGATGCACTAATTGAGTTCCAGGACAGCCTGGACAAGTTCTCGAGTTGATTGATTGTCCTGCGTTGATCTTCACTGATGAGATCACGAATTTTGTTGATGTTGTCTTTACTTCAAGCAGTTCAAGGTCAACCGGAATGGGGCTGATCCTCAACCACCATTTCTTCCTTTTTAAACCTAGAAAACCATTTGTACACTTGCGTTTCACTAAGAGCATGGTCCTTGTAGGCTGTCTGAATCATCACAACAGTTTTTGCTGCATTCTTGCTGAGCAAGAAACAAAACATGACTAGCCATTTCCTTGTGTCATGTCTGCACTGTTCGCACACTCAAAGAACTGCCAAAGAAACCACACTTCTCACTGTCGGGTGACGTCACGTGGCAGAATGACTCGGCAGAGCTCCTACTACAACCCTCTGGCAGCACAACCTGCTACTACAAGTACACAATGTGCAGCATTACGATTCTAGGCACTTTTGAGTCCCCCTCGTAGTTTGCCTACAGTATAGATGGTTGTCGTACGATTGGGTCATGGGGGAGAGAGGATTTGATCTTTCGTGGGAAGTTTGTTGAACTGTGGGAAGTGATGGTCTGGATCAGAGCATAACCACTGGTGCAAGGGGGGCCTGAACTCTGTCTTGGTTGTAGTGGCTTTCAGTTGTCATGAGCAGAGCTCATTGTTATGTCACACAACTTGCTCTTGTATCAGTGCTACTTAAAACAGTTGATGCCCACTGTTATGAGTGATGACCTCTTAAGTCCATCCCCGTGTACTTCTGTATTTGAGAGTTCACACTAAAGAGCTTTCATGGCTGTGCTCCTGCGATTGGGCCCAATGAGTTGGGTGCAGCATATTGTGAAGGGTATGAAGCCTGTAACCATACATAATCTTTATTGAACTACATTCATTTGTGAGAATGGATCTATGTGTAATGAGAAGCATCTCAGAATATGTGGCTCAGCATTATCATCACCTTGTGCATTTGAGCCTTGAACTTTGACCAGTTTTGCTTCATATCTTGATCCAGGATGAAAATGAGTGATGGTCAAATGTGTTGTGTTGTTCCTTTGACACAGTTAAACACAATGGTATGTTGCAATCACTATACGTTGAAGGCTATTGTTGGTGATTATTGGGGCTGTGTTGTAGGACTATAGGGAACACACAAAATGCAAGTAATGCCCTCCCCCTCTAGAATGTATCAGAAAAGACAAAATGTGTTCTGTCCTGTGGTCATTGAGGTGTAGGTTATGTGGAGGAATGTTGTGCATATAAACAAGATGTGCATGTGCAAGACTCTCACAGTACACAAACACATCTTTTAACTGATGTTTCAAAACCGCATTATGCACATGGCAGTCACCATTTGCAGTAGTCGGAGAAGAGGTCATCACCTTGATTTCTGCAGGAAAATGCAACTCTTGTGATTGTTAAAACATTGTACATACATTGTTTATTCTTGTTACACTAGCAACTTCTCACCTCTTGCTGAATGGAGTCTGCCCCTCCCCTTGTTGTTGACAGGTGCAACCTGTGTCTGCAGGTCGAAGGGTCCAGTGCAGTCCTGAATGCATGTACAAGGGATTCTGGAAATCATAACGAGTATACAGATTCTGGAAAACCCTATGCATTTGGTTCTTTTACTTTCCAAAAATTATAAATATTTATTGTGATATTAGACATATGTAAATGAATAACAATGAACATCCAATAAATGTCTATTCAGCTACACACATTTTTTCGTTATATTACATTTGAAATGTAATGTATGTAAACTAATATGATCAGTGTTGGGGGGAAAAAAAAAAAAAAAAAAAAAAAAAAAAAAGATGGTATGAGCTAGGATCGAGCTTGCGATCCACCAATGAAAAGCCAGAATGCTAACCACTGGACCACCACTTCCTTGTGCCTATGGCTTACTACTACTTTGATTTTCTCGAAATCATTTAAGTATTGCACTTTAGTCCTTGCACATTGTTGTCCTAGTGGTCTGCTAAAATGGTACAAAGCCCAGACAAAAAATCCATGATCCGAATATTGTGGCCTTCCCTTGTGACTTTTGATGTTTACATATTATTATCTATTTAGGTTATATTACCATATATTATATTACATAACCTGTTGTTTTTCATTAACTGTTACTATTCCAACAGAAAGAAAACAGTATCACTTCACTACATACTTAGTGCATCAGAGTAAGCCATGACAAACTGACTCGCATTTCTTCCCTATGCGTATTTATACCTTATCCTCTTTTCTAGAAGGTTTCACAACAAATTTGTTACAATGGAATTACTTAGTTTTACTTCCGCGAAACTTAAATAAATCATTCACAGGCTAAAAGTATAATAACCTTTCAGTAGAGATCATAAGTATTTTTAAATATGTTTACATGATGAATTAAAACGGAAATTAGATGTATATACAAGTTACAACTAAAGCAGTGCCGGATTTGTTTACATAATTTAGATTGGACAATTTTTGACACTAACAAAACTTTGAGATGATTGAACTATGACATTGATAAGTGGATTACAAAAGACATCAGGAAATGTTAGTGATAAAATGTATTAACAAACATGAATTATTGCATAATCTTACACTCTAACAAGATAAATTTCACAGAAACATCCAGATAGTAATGTTACTGTCATGGTAAAGTATTTTTGTATTGTATACATAAGCAGTCTGTAAATATATTCAAAGTTGTACAAAGTTAAACCCTCGTTGCTTATGAAATTGTATTGGGTAGCCGGATCTTCACTTTACTAAACAAGCATATTCCTTGGGGTTAAATTCATTACAATATGTACCCATAAGCCACCATATTGTGTGTGTGTTGGAGGGTAACTATAACCATTATTAGTCATTTCATTTGTTCCACTTGCAAATGGAAAGAGAGGAAAGAATTACAGTCCATATGCTTCTGTATAGTCGTAATTTCTCATAGCTTATCTGTTCAGTCCCTGTGTGAAATGTACATGGGTGTCAGTAGAACTGTTCTGCAATTGGCTCCAAATGCGTTTTTAAAATTTTCCCCATAGTGTTGTACAAATAGAGCATCATCCAAGGAGCATTGTTTCAAATCTTAATATGTCCACCAGTGGACAATATTGAGTTTGTTACATTTTTATGTAGTTTCCACAATGATATTTCATACTATGAAGTCAGAATGTAACAAATTCATTAACAGTGTAAATATTATAGAATGAAACTTTCATTCTGCACTGGAGTGTGCACGGATATGAAACTTCCTGCAGATTAAAATTATGTGCCATGACAAGGATTCAAACCCGAGACCTTTGCCTTTTGGGGGAAGTGCTCTACCATCTGAGCTATCCTGGCATGCTCCACGGTTCATCCTCAGAACTTGACTTCTCCCAGTACCTCACCTCCTACTTTCCAAACTTTACAGGAGTTCTCCTGCGAATCTTGCAGAACTAGCACACCCAGAAGAAAGGATATGCTAGATACTTGGCCTAGTCACAGTATTTCTTGAAAGGTAAAGTTCCCATGTTTGAATCCTGGTTCTGGCACAAAATTTTAATCTGCCAGGAAGTTTGTGTAAATATTGTCTGAAAACTAGTTGTTGTTTCAAATCCTATTTAATCCTCTTCAGTGTGGCTATACTGACAATTAGTAGACTGGATGTGAATAATTTACTAAGTAAACAGGTTGGGGCCGCAGTGGAAGGGCCGAGTGCTCTAAGGTGCCTTTCTGTGGAGCATGTGATTGATCCCCGACAGAGGTTCATGCCCTCCTT